>BLKR01000239.1:0-656080 GCA_011170035.1 Teleogryllus occipitalis
ATGGCAGGGGAAGCAGCGAGGGCAGCGGAGCCGATCGCTCGTGGGGGCGGAGAGGAGACGAGGGTTGAGGCGACGGAGCGTCTGATAATGGCTGAGCCAGAGGTAACTCCCGTCGAAGCAGAATCTATATTGACAGACGTCACGAGGACGAAGGTATTGAGTGAGTCAGCGACTGTCATTCTGAAACTGACCAAAGAAGATAGTAATGATAGCAACACTAGCCGAAATCGCATCTTTGGCGACGGCATATAATTGTATTTATTCTGTCATTTATACTTCCCAATCGTGTACGAATTAATATTATGATAAATCAGGAAATATTACACAATGGTGAAATGAGAGCAGGGTAACAGCATCAGAGTAAAGACTTACTTAGGGACCCCAATGGATAGGGGATCTCTAATTTTTAAACAAGCTTGTATATCATTGATATGGGTAGCTAAGAAAGAAATATTCCACAGTAAAAAATAAATTTACACCAACCCCAAAAAATATTATATTGTGGAAGATTACTTCTTTTTACCTAACAATATGGATTTTCACAATATTTTTGCGGTAACCACCGAATATATTATTGATATGTGAAGTATTTTAATATTATTTCATGAACTTGCATTAATGCATTTTCATATTCATTTTGACCATATATGTTTAAAAATTCAATATACACAATCAGTCATTTTAAGGGTCCAACAATTCGGCCAAGCTTAGAGACCCTTACGATATGAATTCGGCCTTTAATGACAAAATCCTGAAAACATGCCACAAATCCTGGTCCTCTGAGTTGGGGCGTTTGGTCGTTAGGTCAGCTCCCTACCTCCTGGAAAAAATGTAACTACTAAAAGTTTCAGCGAACAGCCTCGATGTAAAAAAAAAAAAAAAAAAGTAAGTCAGTAGTTGAAGAGGTCAAAACAATTAGGAAACAATGTTGTTGAGCCTTACTAAGAAGAAAAAGCAAAAATGAACTCTCCTCTCAAATAATGAAACACTCAGAAATACCTTTTTTTAACGTGACTTACTACGTCATATTCATTCGAAAACTAACATATTACATTAATTGGATGATTTGCGCATGAATTTCACGATGTAATTAGTAATGTAATAAACTAACCCTTCCACGAGTCTAAGTTGTTTACGATATCATTCCAAAAGGTGGGTGAGGGGAAAATGTGCGTGCGTGACCATGGTAGGCCGTCCGCCTTAAGGCGGCCGTCCGCCGGTGAGGGCGCTCACGTGACGACTAGGTCTGGTGATACGACAACAAAACATCGGCGTTCAAAATTAAAACATCAACGTTAATAGTACATCAACCAATCCATGAATTTTTAAAAGCTGGTTTAGTAACGTCTAACATTAAAATTCGTCCGCAACAAAATTTAATTTGGTCGCGGATATATTTATATATATATATATATATATATATATATATATATATATATATATATATATATATATATATAATTAAAATTTAACTAGAAAGAAAGTTGTTATATGTTTCTCCACGTGCAAAATACGAGGAAAGATGAAGTAAATGCCAAATTATCAGGATCATATCGGGCGAGGAATTCGCTGAAGGTAGTACAAACCGCATTCGTGTGGTTCAAATACATAAACAGGCAGTGGAACCATCAGCTCACGTTTCTATTACAAAATTGTGATTATGGGAATTTTTCATCCACGAATTAAGAATCGGAAACCTAAAAACATTGATCACAAGACATCGACGTTCGAAAAACATCGACTTATAGGTTTTATAGATGTTTAAATCTTCTATATTTTCATAAAATCATCGGCATCGACGTCACTTCTCTACTAGGTCGGGAGACTCGCGAGTAGAGGAGAAAGAAGCACGCCATCTCCAGGCGGCATCTCGCGTTGAATGGAGAGCGGTCCACCTCTTCCGTGCGGGTCGTCGCCGGAGGACGCGGCGCGGGAGCGGACGCGACGGCAGCAGAGCGCGGCGGCGCGGCCGGGCGACTGCGGAGGAGAACAGCGGAGAGGAGAGAGACAATGGGGACGCTCCGGCGCGGCCTGGCAGAGATGGATTGGAGGGACGGCCCCGGCGGCGGCGGCGGAGGCGGCGACGGCGGCCAACTCTTTCCCTGGCGCGACCCGACCGCGCGCCCCTGCAATTACGAGCGACTCCATCGTCGCCAACGCCCACCCCACGATTCCCTTAGACACACTTCCCGGCACATCCCACACTTCGGTGCATTCGTACTTACATTGGAATGGAGGAAGATGGAAATTTCTGTCCTCTTATCAACAGTGCACAGAAAAACAATGCCAAAACGGGACTAGCGTAAACGTTAATCTAACCATAAATTTATGACGGTTACATATTTCACGCCAAATCCACAATTCTAACATAGAAAGCATGATATTGTCGATTCACAAGTACTCATTGAATGATATTTAATGTTTCCTTGGCGCGTCAACTGCTGCTGTCTTTTATCCAGTTTACTGCGGTTTTCACAGAGTTGCATTTGAAGAATATCCGCTGTTTCGGTGTCATCCAATCGGAAGGCTGAACGTCACCATTATGACGTCACTGTTGACGTGTAAGATCCCGATTGGACAAAACACAAAACAGCTGATATGCTTCAAACGCAACTCTGTGAAAACCGCAGTATAAGTGTACTGCGTGCTATATCTCGGAAGTTGGTGCTATTCCTCTCCCGCCGCTACTGAGATCCGCGCCGGCCTACATGTCGGCGTGAGGAGCTTCTCAGATCTGGTATCTCCCCAGCCGCGCACCGCCCTGCCGGAATAAGTTCTAATCTCCTGACTTTCTTCACTATGTGTGGGTGTGGTAGTGTAGTGCACTTACGTGCCCGTGTGTAAGGGGAGAGGAGGGGACAAGGATGAGGAAGGAAATAACGTGCGCGGCCTGACGCCCGTTTGTTAGCGTGTTGCTTCGTTATTCGCCTGGTATTGATCGGACACACCACGGAATATACCGATCAGAGCATCCGACCGATGGATTCCCTTGCAGACAGCGGCTGAATTTGATTACTACATAGGATGATTTGAAATTTTCTTCAGACCCAGGAATGACACTTGTATCATGATATGATAAGTCGTGTGTGAAATCCTGTTGATGCGAAATGGTAAGCGTATCGACCGAAATAAAAAAAAATGACGCGTCCCATGGAGACAAAACTTTGATATACACGAAAAGGGGCCCGTGTGGGCTCTATGACGTGCAAGCATAGTGGCGCTAAGCAGGGGTGTCCATCCCCGTAATCGCCGACGCGCTGGGGCGGGCGTTAAGGAACTTTCGCAGCACACTTGTCAGAAGGAATTGTGTAACAGTCGTTCGGAGCGGAAAGTTCTTATTGTCACAAACCATGATGTGTTTTATGAACCGTAGTAACTATAATTCATCAGTTTCAGATGCTTGATTTAAGCATTTTTAAAATTAGCTAATTACTCACTAATATTTAAATAAATTACCGACTTTTCTTCATTGTTTCAAAAATTTCCCTGAAAGTGTGGAATTATGTGATAATCTTCAGATATGCGAAAATATGGAAAAATATGCAAAATAAAATTTGTCAGGAAAGTTACAAATGGGCTGATTCGTAAAGAAAAGTGATATTTTTTTAAAAAGCTTAAACAAAATTATATGCATTTGCATTAAAATCCGGACTCTATTGATAACTAAAATATTTTAAATACATAGACGGACTTTTAAAAACACTTGTGGCGTTGCAGCTCTCTCTGCAAATTTCATTTTTGATCAGATCATGCACTTCTTTGGACTGATCATGGTTTCATCTAAACCTTCCAATTTGTCATCAACAAATTCATTAGAGCAAATTCTCTATGTGTTTATCTTTTCTACATGTAATTGCCTCTTTATCCTTTTTGCTCCAACAGAACGGCGTTTCATAACATTTCCAACTCGAACTCGCTTTAGAAGTCGATTCAGAACTCAAATCCACTAACAACGAGCAAATACTCGGCACCTTTGACAGCGCTGAGTGAACTGCGTACTGAGAGAAAAACTGCGGTCCATCTTGCGCAGTAACGACCGCTGTGACTCACTCTGCCGTGAGGAATTCTGCGTGAGACACGCTGCGACCTGCGTCTCACGACACGGACCTGCGTCTCATTTTGCGAGAAGCCTAAAGGCCCATTCACAATGCAAACATAAGCATAAGCATGGCGTTAACATAAAAGTTAGGACTACGTCTACAAGTGGACTCATTCACAATGCGTTCGCATAAGCATAACACGTAAGACATTAACTTAAGAGCTTGCAAGCTTCAAGCTTCTGTGCTATGCTTATGTCAGACATAAGGAATGAGCCAATCACAGTTCGTTAACTCAAAATCGAGTATCGAAGTCGATCGTGTCGATTCGTGTGCTGCGTCTCATAGCCAATATAAACTCTTATTTTGCCTGTGTTTATGTTCGACATTGTGAATACGCCAACTCTTCGCTTGTGTTAATGTCTATGTCTATGTGTTATGCTTGTTTGTGATTGAATTGTGAATGGGCCTTAAGTGTTTGGAGTGTGCAGGGGATGACGTGGGGCGCCCTCGCAGGGGAGATGACGAGGGGAGACAGTAGGAGCGATGCATCAAGGACCTGGCATCAGTAGGCGTCAATTAGCACGATGTTTAAAGGCATCTCCATCAACAATGTGGCGTGTTGCATCCGGGGAGCGTCTCTACTCCTTCCACTGGGTAAGCCAAAAAGTCCAAGCACTGAGGTAGGGCAAACAGCCTTTTGCTCATGACTGAAATGTATGTACAATGTGTGAAATTTGTGTAGAATGTGAGAAGAGGATTTCTTCCAAGACGTCGGTTTCACATATGATAGAATAATCAGAAATTTGCACAGACTGAAGAGAACCCTCATGGGATACTTTAGAATTAGCACCGATGGAAATTATCCCTCAATATATTACTAGGGGTGTTGGGCAGTTTCGAAATTGAACCACTTTTGCTGCCCTGGACTCTGGAGCCACATTAATTGTATTTTCCTCTAACATTGATGTGTGAGCTTTAGGAGGGCGTCTATTGTGGATGTCTTCTGTGGATCTTGCATGACAGTGCACCCGCCAATTAGCACGTTGGTGAGATATCGTGGCTGAACAACAACTTTCCACAACGCTAGATTAGGCGAACAGGGCCGATCGCATGGTCCCCTTGATCCCCGGATCTCAAAACACTCGACTTCTTTTTCTAGTATCATTATACTTCAATTGTTTACCGCACCTCTTTCGCTTTTTGTTTGCAAAAATCCCAGCGATGTCTTGAACACTGACAGTTTGAAAGTACCTTTACAAATCAAGTGGTGGATTTCACTATTTAACACCATTTTTCTGTACACTGAGTTACCTGGGGCATTGAATTCGGCTTTTCGACGATTAAGAAGAGATCGTCGAAATCTTTCCCTAAGCCTTCCGATGGGGGGCTTAGTACTGCCGACCGGTTGGATTATCTCGGCATGGGTGGCGACGGATTACCGAGCACGGGTGGGTGTATCAATTTCCACCAGGAGTCGACCGGCCCCTCCTTGCGCTCAGCAGCCTGCCTAGCCGGTGTCCCCCTCGGAGCTTACGACATGGATACGCCGGCAACACACATCAGGTGTGGAAGACTTATGTTCTAATACCTTCGGGCCCTCAGGTTTCTATTACACTTCTATCGACGCGTTGGCGGTCGCCTCCCCAGTCCTCCTCCAGCAACACACAACGCCTTTCGAAGGACGCGGTGTGGGTGACACCCGAAATCGAGGCAACCGGACGCAAGATTTCGAGTGTCGCGTTGGACTTCTGTACGGGGGTCTGCGGCCTCAACCTATTCCTCTTTTCGGCGGGTGGGCCCCCTCGCCCGGGCAGCCCCCTTATGGCCTTGAGCTTAGCACCGCCTCCTCACTGAGCCATGGAGGAAATACTCCAACCATGGGGGAAATACGTGGGTGGGTTCCTCCGGTGCACCGATTTTAGCAAGTTCTGCGCATCACCAGTTTGCGTCACGAACCACGTGACCACAGCACGGGCACTTAGTTTCACCAGACCATGTTGCATGGTCAGAGAGAAGTGTTGAGAAACATTTTGAATTTGATACAAAGTGCCAATTTTCAACGGTAACCAGTCAAATCTAACACGAAGCAATATACAATATTTAAAAGAAATTCTTCATAAATCTGTTACAATATCTTGTAACGAGGTGATAATTTTGGTATCTGGCTGGATTTAAAATTCCCGCTAATATTGTGACGCAGACTGGTGTCTGAAGCTCATTGGCTGAAGTCGGATACGATGCGCAAGCGCCCCCCCCCCCCGACTCCGACGTTGTGACGAGAAACTGCCCTCCGGAAGGACGCTTCCAGACTCCACCAAGCACCTTCGGCGTCCGCGACTGACAGTTCCCCGTACAGGGGCGATTATTCATGTGAAGACGCGAGGTTCAAAAGCAGAATAATAAAGCTAAAGGGACACAATAAATATTAGTTTCGTTCCACTACATTCTCGGGTCCAGTGTATTGTATGCGTCATTTACCAAGGCAGCGAGCGCGGCGCATTTTTGTTGAAATATATTAGGATTATAAGCTCAAAAGTATTTTCAGATTGTATTATAATATTATGTAATGTTTATCCAAACATGGTTTATCTCTTAGATGATCTTTCTCTTCAATGCAAATTCCAATCCACGTGGTATCCTACTCGTAGTTATCTATTGAACTCACCACCTGCACGTTCACGTCACAGGAAAAAGGTCTATGGCTAGATAGAGCAAAAAATGTCTCAATTACTGCCTTTTCTGGTTGAGAGATTCGTCACTGATCGAGCTCAAAGAAACATAACATTTGTTTTTTACTGCTGCCTGGATACTGAGCTCTATCCTTATCTTTTGTAAATTCGTTATGCGGGCTGGGTCGCAAGTTTCAAAAGTACTAGTTGAAATCTTTTCACTAGATGAAGCCGACTCTTTTGAGCGGTTACGCCTCTTCCAACGCAGGCCGTTTTATGGAAACGAAATGTAGAAGCTGCAAAAGCTACCAAAATATCTTAGCAATCTCAGGGTGTTACAGTCCATGTGAAGACGTGCAGAAATAAGCATCACGTTGGCATTACGTCATGTCGAGAATTACCTGCAATGTATAGTTCGTAGATTAATACAGTGATTACTTCAGAATATCTGGTGATGTAGGAGAATTTTATTTCATTGATGTCTTCTGCAAGTACGTAGTATTTTATTTACACAGGCCCTATAGTGTGGGGAATACAAAATTGTCAGGTCACTTGTTTCTTGTAATGTATTGCAATGTTCTTTCTTATGTGCTTAAGAGGTTCATTTGTTGCAAAGAGCGAAAGGTTAGTTTATTTACAAAAAGCGGAAACAACTATTATGACCGAATTTTAATTCATTACCACTTCGAACTAGCGGAATCAGGGGGGAATCGTACTTACTCGCACGGAGTGTCTGTAAACCCCAATCTTAATCAAAGTAAGTCAGAAACAAGAAAAAAGTGAAGAGACAAAACAAATCTGTACAATACAATATGTTCATCGTATGTTTGTACCAATATGTTTTGTCACTATGTGCCGCATTATGTCGTAAATGTACAAATCAAAAGGGAAAACTTTAGGTATGAAACAAAAATATTGACCCAAACAATCAATAGTATCATAAAATTTTAACCAAAATTGTGTTTTTTATGACATGATTGCATTGTTGGAAAATGTATTCTGCCTTTTTGGCCAAAGCGACGAAAATCACCTTTTTTCCAGTGCGCTCTAGCACCTAAACATTCTGTATTTTTTTTTTCTGGGCCATGTACCTAGTGACTGAACTACATTTGTATTCTCTTGTTACAAAATTAGTGGTACGTGATCAGCAGGGATAAATGAAATAATTTCTCCTCGACAAAGACCTTTTACAGCAAGTTATTTTGATATTGGCACCACAACGTCACTCCGGCATTCGTAATTGTATTAAATTGAGCGTTAAGTTAGAGCCGGCGACGACAGCGGGAACTCGGAAAGTCCCAGCACCCGATGGTGAATTCGAAACTAGGAACAATATAAAAAAGCCGGAGGCCATCCGGTCGGCGCGATTGGGAGAAACGAGTTTGCGTCGGCTTTCGCGGCCGCGTCTCTCCGATCCAGAGGTCGCACTCGCAACGATACGGCTGGGCAAGGCTTCGACGGCACCTCGCGGCCGAGATGGTAATCTCATGGAGCGTAATGAGTTTGTATCGGCCTCCACCTCTCAACGGGGCAACTCCATAGGGACTTAAGAAAGTAGACGAGTGGGGAAACGCAGGTGAGAATTTCGTTGCATTTCCTAATTAGGTAATCTTCATTACTTGCAACTGACTCAGGAATCTTCATGAAAAATAACATCTTATCTTGTTTTCAGAACGGTGGTTCCTAATGTTGAAAGTTCCTGGCTAGAAATTTTTTTTTTCATTTTTATCTACCGTGAGTTTTATATGTTTGGGAACCTACACAAACTCAGTCTGGGAAGATCTCTAACCCATCGCGTGTGGAGCTACAAGAAATAACTTCCAGTACAATGATCTCGCTATGATATGAACCTTTTGCATCTACATCATGGGTGACTGATCAAAGTTTACAATAGCAGAATTTATTTTCCTATAGGCAATTTATATATATATATATATATATATATATATATATATATATATATATATATATATATATATATATATATATATATATAATATATATAATATATATATATATTATTTATATATATGTGTGTGTCTGCGTGTGTGTGTGTGTGTGTGTGTGTGTGTGTGTGTGTGTGTGTGTGTGTGTGTGTGTGTGTGTGTGTGTGTGTGTGTGTGTGTTGGAATAACACTAGATCAGCGAGAGGGGTCATTTTCACACCCATATTATTTCATTTGTAAAACTACCATATTCTGAACTTAATCGGTGTTGGTTAGATCTAATCGTTTTATTATATTATCATGAAGATACTACAATATCGCAATCTTAGAAGATATCCCTTTCCTCCAGGAATGATGCGATATCTATTGTCGTACAGTTTGCACCGAATATAGATGCGATAATTGTTCCCTTGCTTGATTTGACGATAGTATCCTTGACATAAGTTGTGAACATTTTGTACCAGTATCGTGAAGAACATTGCTGCTACTAATGAAGTAATGCGGAAGCGTAAATACGTGCGAGTATCTAAGTCGAAAAGTTCTTGTTAGTAATGCAGTTCTCCGTATATACAGCAGCATCGACGAATGGTCCGCGAGCAGCGTGCTAGCGTTGAGTAGCGGAACTTTTAGCTGAAACAAGGAGCAGGCTTTTACACATACTAGCGGGTTATGACTTGACTAAACAGTGATGCTAGGTACGTGTCGCGCTTATATTGGTAAGTATTGGCAGAACGATTCTATATTGGTAAGTGTTTTGAGAAATAAATTGCTGATATTCTTGTTCAAAGTGATTCGGAGGGTAAGATTTCTCAGAGCAGCACCTCCAAGAAAGTTGAGAGGTAGAGAAGGTTCTTCATTCCTCCTGAAAACTTCGGTAGAGTTGACATACGACCTATTGCGGCCACCACGACGAATATTAAATATTTACCATTCCTTGCGTAAATTCTCACCATTTTGTTTTCCCTACAATGAGCCTGTCTCCAGCTCAGCTATTCTATCCGAAATAAATCAATGTTTATTCCTCTCGCTCCAACACTCTCTTTCACCTAAGATACATAGGTATTAAAAACTCAGATATGCAATAGAAATATAAACACAGAAGGTGAAACTAACTAAGCGCATGTGTTAAGTTGAACGTGTCCTTCTAACTACCCAAAGTTATGTTTCAGGAAGACAAACTTGCAATGAATTATGCGGGTACTCTGTTCACATCACGTCTCAATCCAGCACCCAGCTTGAACGTGCCATCCATCCTCCACGAATTGAAAAAAGTTATAGTAATGAAATCAAACATTTTTCAATTCGTATGTAATGCTCAACTCACTAACGCGATCGGAAGGGACAAAGAAGAGCAGAGCAAGAACCGTACCTGAATCCGGATCACACCAACGGGCGTGCGACGTCAACCGCATAAGCAATAGGAGGGTCGGGCAGAGCGAGAGGAAAAGGAGTCTTCCAAACATTGCCAAGCAGTAGCAGGAGAACGCGCCCGGCACTGCGAGATTTAGGGAAACTAGGCGTCGGCGAAAGATCGCTCGGAATGCCCCGCGAGGTCCCCACTCAGTTATCCGCGTGCCGCTCATCTGTCTCCAGATAGCTTAATTCGGCCGCCGCCACCGCAACCGCCACTGCCGCCGACGCCACCGCCACCGCCGCACAGTGGGGTCAGAGGAGGGGAAAGTCCAAAATCAAAATATACTTTAGAAGCTCCATTTCCACATGAAAGGGGTAGCAAAACGTCTCCTTCATCGTTCCCCGATCAGGAAAAGGAGGAGGAATCACGCCACTTCATTCAAGGAGAGTTTGAACTTGCACTAGTGATGCGCGGCGCACTTCTTCGCTTCGAAATTTTAAAATACGGTTTTTCATATTGTCTTTTCGTTCCCTGCCGGGTGTTTCCGGGCTATGATATTGAATCTGATTCTGGAATTCATCTAGTTTTCAAAACATTAATCAACGTTTGCTCATGATTGTCTCATTTTGCATTAAGTTACTTTGGTTATGATGATGTACATCTAGTTTTGTTAGCCTTTTACTACTCAATACATCTGGTACTGATAGCACTTTATTAACAACGAGGGATCTGTAGAGTGTTTTCAAACACACTGAAAAGAAAAAAAATGGAGAAAAGTGCAACCTGGAAGAAAAAAAAAGAAGTGCTTCGCAGGTTGTTAATTGCATCTGACCCACTGATTTCACAAATAGAATAGAGAAAAATTGCCACAAAGGCATTGGATCTACAAGTTATACTAATATTAATGGCTTCAAGTACAAATTCACTTTTTGAAGAAGAGTCACTTGATGAAAGTTCTGACTTTGAGGTTATGTAAATAAACTTGTAAAGGTTAAACAATTAAATAAGTCATTATTTACTTACAAAATGTGTTTTTATTGCCAAAGCTTCCGAAAAACGCTTAAAGATACTTTTTGCTAACTTTTCCCCTTTCTGAACCCACTGTGCGCCGCCGCCACCGACGTCGTCGTCGTCGCCGCCGCCGCGTGTTGCTTCGTCCGCTCCCGAGCCGGCGCCGCGCTGTGGCTTCGAACGCAGCAAAAACGCGACCCTACCTTCCTGAGCTCGCTAATTTGTTTGCCTTGTTTCCTTTCGGCAGCTGAAGCAGGTGTGCCTGTCAGCGTCAAGTCATCCATTTTATTTATGCTCACTAAGAATGAGATCAGGTGGCCCGACTGATGGATGCTGAAAGTAGGTCTCGAATCACTGCCTCTGTGCGATAGGTCTCTGTTGGCAATTTCTCCTTGGATGTGGATGTGGATTTGGATGTGTGTGTGTGTGTGTGTGTGTGTGTGTGTGTGTGTGTGTGTGTGTGTGTGTGTGTGTGTGTGTGTGTGAAGAACAGTGTGGGAGATGTGTCTGAGCGGGAGACCGAAACACATGTAGTAAATGGGGTGATTCTCTGATTCAACAGTAATCTGAGTAATCTGAAAAATACTCTTTAGCAGGGTTAGGGGTAACCGATATTTAGAGTCTCATTTAGTTGAAATATCGCCGGTATAAAATAATCGGCTTATTTACAAGGGTCGCAATGTCTCCCAAAAACTCAAAGGCTTAATTCTCAGATCAACTTACAAGGCATGTTGATTTTCACAAACGGAGTATGCACTGTCACTTCTCGGCTGTATAACATTACAAACACAAGACAATTGAAAATTCATTTTAATTCTATTTTTTTTTCTTAAAAGCGATAACTACACGACTTTTACATTTGCACATATAGCCCTCAAAAAATCTAATAGAGGAGTGAATGATAAGAGAGCTTTCGCCTTTTCCCCCGCCGAGACTCGAACTTAGGTCCATCGACTTATCTCGCCAGGAGCTTTGCGGATACACCATGCAATCGCTCTGACGTACTCACTTGGGCCGAAGCTTCAAAATGCAAGTATATAGTCTATCTCAATCTTTCCAACACGCAATTTTCGAACAATTCAGAGTTCAATGAAAATGAGACCTGCACCGTTCTTTTAAGCGTCCCTTATTTTATTTGTGGAAAAATCTAAAAGAATTGAAGTGGTGTTTGAAAAAATGTGTTTTTTTATTAAAAAATGCACTAATTTCAAGCAGAAATTACACAAAAAGTACTTGTACACGCGCACTGCGGGTACAGTTCCGCATGACACCGACTGGCAGAATCTGCGAACCTACAATTGAATACTTGTATACTTGCGATAATTAAGGGGCTAAAATAATTCCTTTCGGTGACGATTCGCAGTATGAAATATGAAGGTGCACGTGACTTGTTTTCAAAACATTCACTAAGACCTATTAAGACCCAAAAGATTTCAATTGTGGAATACAGAAGGTAAAAATTCACTAAAGCCTAATTTTGATTCTTTCTCATGAAAGTGACAGATGTACTGAACAATTTTTTTAAATAGATTTTATGCGCATAGATTCTACATATCTTACAAGTGCAATTTAAAGGAATTTGTATTAATAGCAAAATGCGGTATGATATGATATAAAGATACGGTATATTTAAAAACAGTGTCGTGAAACGGGGATTTTATTGTAATATTCGTAATCTATGTATAAAATTAAGTATGTTGCGCACTCTACCTCCCTGAAAGTAAAAGTCGTGTTCCCTAATGTTATTAGCAATTAACGCCCCATTTCTCCCGTGGTTAACTGCTGCTGATAAGCTTCCTCTTCCTACTTCACATAATATATAGATCACATTATCCTCTCCTGCAACCTTTATTCTATGTAGAGGTACATCATATTTCGTAAGATCATGCTATTAAATGTTTTCAAAGAAGAATGTAAACACTCACTGACATGAATTATCAGTTTATTGCAATACGAGGAGAAGCGCTACGCGGACAAGAACACCACAGATGGTACAGACACAGGATCGTTTTTCTGACTCAAATACAGATAATTCAAACCTTGCATTTTTCCGTTGTAGATATCAAGAACATTAACTTTCTTTTTTAAAAGAGAAAAACTCTGTGAATTCTATCACAGTAGGGTATGATGACGTTGTAAGCTATTCAGCTATCCTCTCAAAGCTGTAATTCATTCTGCACCTGATTAGGAAAATCCCACAGGATCAATATACGTAATATTTACGTACATTTTGCAGAGTAAACATGATAAAAAAAATATGTGCTACATTAAGAAGATCTTGGCTGTCCGGGTGACGCCGCGTTGAGGGCAGAATTGCCGACGTTTCGATCATCTTTTTCGCGAAAAGCCAAGATCTTCATGATTCTGGCCGCGGAAGCCTACGACTTCATGTGCTACATTATTTCACGCTGAAATTTGATATTGCGACAGCTTCAAAAGACTCTAAAATTCGTGATAAAACATCATAAAATCCTGGTCCATTCCGGATGTCTTCACTCACCGACGCCCTCTTCGCCCATTCTCTTCACTGCAGCTTCCCTCGCCCCCCCCCCGTCCCTCGCACCCGCACGCCCCCTTGGCCACGGCCAACTTTCGAACATAGAGCAGCGAGGCTTTTGTCCGATCCGCAACAGCGCCTTGCAATGACTGACATACTGAAGACATGATTACAAGGGGATGGGAGCGTGACAGCCATACGCTGGGAAGGATCGCGGGCCGGTCGGGCGAGCGCGCGGCCGAGTGCGGGGTTCGATTCCCAAACCGGTTGGCTTTCGCCCTGCGCCCGCGCCCGCCGCGAATATCGGGCAAAGAAAAGCGAAAAGCCGGCCCTTGGCATGCCGCCGCCGCCGCCGCCGCCGGGCGGCGCGACGCGCTTGAGGCGCGCCGACAGCTCGCATGGCCGCTTGCCCGACCGGCAGGCCGGGTCGCCCCGCGAGGACACGGCGGACGGGGCGGAGCGGGGGCGGGGCGGAGCGGGGTGGAACAGAACGGAGTAGGGCGGAGTGGGACGTAGCGGAACGTAGCAGGGCGGAGCGGGGCGTGGCGAGGCGGAGCGGGGCGGGGCGAGGCGAGGCGGGCGGGCGGGGCCGGGTGTAGCAGGGCAGATCGAGGCGGAGTGGGGTGGAGTGGGGCGGTTCGGGGCGGGACGGGGCCGGGCCCGGGGCGGGGCGGGGCGGGGCGGGGCGGATCGAATCGGATCGGGACGGAGGCAGGGTGGGGCGGGACGGGGCGGAATTGGGATGGGCGTGACGGAATGGGCGGGGCGTTGCGGAGCGGGGAGTGCCGAGGAGGGCGGGGAGAGGCGGGGAGGGCGGGAAGAGGCGAGTAGGGCGGTGCATAGCGGGGCGGGGCGAGAACGGATCGATGGTGACGACAGCAAGGAGAGACGAAGGCGACGTACATTCAGAAGCGAAAAGGAAAAGACTATGAGCAGCGAGGGTGGGCAGAGCTGGGCAGAGGAATGGCATGGCGTGGCGCGGGGACATTGCAACATATCAGAGCGGAGATGGGGCAGGCGGGCGCCCGAGAGCACCGGGCACGCGGCTGTTGGCGTGCCGGAGGCAGCCGTGCAGCGCCTTCGATTGCGAACTGCCCGTGCTGCGGTCCAGAAGCCCGCCGAGGTATGTCTCAATGCGCCGCGCCGAAGCAATCGGCGCAATTGAGCGCTCACAAACAGGAACACTCGTCAAAAATGCCGGCACAATGTTTATCTTTCTTAAAAATAAAATGCTGTGTGTAAATTGCAATTGTTCTTTCGTTTTAGTATTTCGTTTACTTTAAATTTTCCTTAATAAATTGCTTTGAGAATCATTCTCATTCGCAAAAACGTAGTCCACATGAACATAAATGAATATAAAGAAACGTATTATTGTAATTTCTTGTCCCGAGCTGCAACACAAAATCAAGAAAGCGATCAATCGAAATCAATGTAGGAAAACATATCTCACGTTGACGTATTCTGTTAGTTCCCCATACCCCAATCTCACTCCAACTACCAAATTATGCACCGCGAAAACTATTTAATTATACATCCAGATGTTCCAATCCAATGTTGTAATTTCGGAGTAAGCGGTCGTTTTTTAATTTTTTATTTCTTATATAAACATTCCAATCAATGTTAATGTTGCTCAAACATCATTAAACCATATTACGCCAGTTGATATCTATCTTCCTTCAATTTCTCCAACTTAACGATACGATTATTGGGGCGCAGGAAAGGATGTTATAGGTATCCTCACATCATATTTCATTGCAATTGTAGAGAAGACAAATAAAAATTATATTACTCTTCATTATCGTATAGGAATACGTTAAAATTGATAAACTGTAAGAGGCTAATAAATAGATTTTGGTTTGTTGAAATATATTAAAAAGACTTACACGAATATATGAGAAACTCGTACATTTGGAAAATTTTATCATCTTAAACCCGTACTATATTAGACGTTAATCATAACATAATCACACAGAAAATTGTAATTGACAACCGAATTCCGCTCATCCTCTACAATAATATTTTTCAAAGTATAAAGTTATTATGTCACCGAGTATCCCCATTCTTGTTACATTTGATGAGGAGAAAGAATCGAGTTAATATTCACTCACAAAAGCAATGATTCAGTACAAGTTATAGTGCAGTCCCTCCTAATATGATCGCTCATGAACCACCATCAACATAATTCCACATTATCAAAACACGCTTTGCATAAATACGTGCTGAAGGTGCGATCTCAAATTGAAGAGCCAATAATGGGCGAGCCCCTACGATTTACTTACTTCGTCCATCCGTAATTCGAAAGAAATCGCAACATCTGCAATCACTGACATTCAAAAGATTGTACAGTGTTATGTTATCATACTCGAGAGATCAAAAATATAAAGAGACGCCAGATAATGCATTACTCAGAGTATAGCAGAATTAACTCAACAGAACCAGAATACTTTGTAGCTACTACAGTCACCAAATAATCGCATTCACACTACACCAAAGCCGCTGACTTCCACGAACACAAATCACGCCGCAAAGGGTCGGGGCGGGGCACACACCCACTCGCCGCCCGGGAAGGCCGGGGCGAGAGGGCGCCGCCCCGCGCCGCCCACGCCCATCGCCGGGCGAGCCCGCCCACCCGCCACACGCCCACGCCCCTCACTCACCGCGTTCACCTTCGCTGAATGCTTCTTCCTGCTCGCTCATCTTTCTGACTCGCCACATTTTGGATATCTTGTGGAAAAAGTAAAATAGATATAATAGTAGGGAAGAAACGTGTGTACTGTTGAAGTAAAAACTGTTCGACGTAGTTGGCATTATCGAGGTTCCATCGCCCTGGTTCCGAGAGAAATACAATAATTGATCATTCATTCGTCGGAAACCACAACTATTTTGTCTCATGCATTGTCTTGACATTATCATTTACTAACGCTGTCCTAATATTAAGAAGATTAATGGATTTTAGTATTTTTGCCTGAACTGTGTCTGTTCATGGAGAGCATAAAGTGGACACTTGTAGAGTTTACGTAAATAAAGTAATCGAAACCATGCATTCAGCCTTTAGCTCCGATACGCATTTATTATAACCCAGTGGTGTCTGATGCACCAAGAAACTAGAGCTCCATCGAATGACGAAAATGTAATTTCCATAATTCAGAACACTAATATAAAATAAAATGTAAGCAATTCATATAAATTAATGAAAACTAAATTTAACAAAAGTCTATGAGAATCATTACTTACATAACGTTATCCGTAGTGTCCGTGACAGGTATATACACCTCCCGCACACGTAGTTCTGGCTTTGACTTTCCATGGGCACTTAAGTTTTTGTATTAGTTATGCATTGAGACAATTGACGGTAATAGAATTCACACACAACAAAAAAACGTGGTTTCGAAAATACGATGATCGCACTCCAGCACTTTATTTGAACACGTTTTCCACAAATAAAATTATTTTATTTCGAAAATTTCACTACCCTGGTGTATATTGTAATAATGAAATACCCTTCCACACACGCACGCGCTCATATTCATACCAACTCTCTTAGACAGTAACGCAGCTGTAACTACACCGGAAGTACGCACCCACCGTGAGACATAGAAAGATGCTTCCTTCCAGAACGGCCAACTTTACACAAAGAAGTTCTCAGGTATATACTTTGAATCAACAAACCTAATATAAAATTAAAACAAGTTCTCCAAACATAATAAAAAATGCATTCAATACCGTCAATAATTGACTAAACTTGTGAACTATCAATAACGCGATATTCACAAAATTAAATTACAGATGTCCGACGAAGACAGAAAAATGGTATTCCCTCGGACGCCGCGCAGCGCTCAGCGACAAGACTCTTACCCATTAGTTGTGCAACCGAATACCCTATTGAACCCTGTGTTGAAGCTCAGAGTCAAAGAGAAAAATGTAGTAATTCCGCCAAGAGGGTGACATTGTACAAGGCCTGAGAGAGCACCAGACGCTCGAGAAAGGGGACGTTGGGCACTCTTTGGTTCAAAATGATTTCATATACATTGATATTGCTGCAATATTTTGAATATTCAATGTCAATAAAAGGAAACCCATATTATATATTCCCAACACAATATAAAATAATTTTCGGTTATGTGTGTTGTGCAACCGTGAAAATCTAAGAACAAACCGCCACTTCTATAAGCTGTCTTTCTTCATACTTTTTTCATTGAAATCGTTTTTCCTGGAGATTAATCTTTAATAAAAACAATTTTGTAAACTTCAATGTAATAACATTCACTTGTTTCCTGAAAAACACATTCCTCAAATCTGCATGCGTGATATTCCATAGAACCCATCCCCTCCTCTGCACCGCCGTACCTTGGCATCTTGCTCGTCAAATTTCGCTTCCAACACCGCGGCGCGCCTCCACGCATGCCCGCACCGCCTCGCGCCCAAGAGGAAGATAAATACGTTCCTGACACTTTACAGCACAAAATTAACGCCTTTTGACGAGCGCGTGTAAACAGCCTCTTGGCGCCTTTGTGCGGCGCGCGAGGCACGAATAAAGCGCGACTCACAGCGGGCGGCCGCGCGCAGGCGGTTGGGGCCAACCCGCGCACCCACCTTTGCGTCCTCCCGCCCGCCCGCCCGGTCACCATCCCTCCCGCTCGTCCGCCCGCTGCCACTCCCGCGTCCGCTCCTGCGCCCTCTCCTGCATCCTCTCGCTCGTCCGCTCCCTTGCCCGCTCGCTCGTCTGCTCGCTCGCCCGCTCCTACTCCCGCGTCCGCACCCGCGCCCGCTCGCTTGTCTGCTCGCTCGCCCACTCCTACTCCCGCGCCCACTCCTAATCCCGCGTCCGCTCCCGCTCCCGCGCCCGCTCGCTTGTCTGCTCGCTCGCCCGCTCGCTCGTCCGCTCGCTCGTCCGCTCGCTCGTCCGCTCGCTCGTCCGCTCGCTCGTCCGCTCGCTCGTCCGCTCGCTCGTCCGCTCGCTCGTCCGCTCGCTCGTCCGCTCGCTCGTCCGCTCGCTCGTCCGCTCGCTCGTCCGCTCGCTCGTCCGCTCGCTCGCCCTCGCTCGCCCGCTCGCTCGCCCGCTCGCTCGCCCGCTCGCTCGTCCGCTCGCTCGTCCGCTCGCTCGTCCGCTCGCTCGTCCGCTCCCGCTCCCGCTCCCGCCTGTGCGCCCACCAATCCCTCCCACTCGCTCGTCCGCTCACCCGCCAGGCCAGCTCTGCCACCCACCCGTCCATTCCCCCCTCGCCCGCCCGCTCGCACGTTCGTTTGCCCGCTCATCCACACGCCCGCCCGCCTGCCAACGGGTCGAGGAAGGCGTCAGCGGACGGGCGGGTCACCGGAAGTGGTTCAGATGGTCGGGATGGTGCGGGCGGTAAAGTCTCATGGCGGGGGGACGGCGGCGAGCAGGGGGTAGAGGCAGGAACAACGTATTTTGGCGGAGTGTCTGTGGAGGTGGGGGCGGTGACGGCGGCGGGATGGCGGAGTGGCGGAGGCGGCAAGGCGATCGAAGGTAAACACACGTGCCCGTCGCGGGTTCGAAGCCCCTCGCGCGGGGGACGTGATATGTGCGCGCGCCAAGAGCGATTGCGCGAGTGCGCTATTAGCATTTACACAGGGTTCGCACGCCGTGGCACGTAGGTTGCACTCAAGACGCGGTCATGACGCGAACAAACGACGATGGTGCTGCGTGCTGTACGTTGCGAAAGCTCGTCGCTCGTGGGCACTGCCCTTTTTGTGCTCGTTGCATGAACACGCGGGCCATTAAATGTCATGTCAGGGTACAAATGCCGTTTCATTAAGATATTTTAAGAAGTGTGATACATAACACTCAATGTCCTCAAATTATTGCTTATTTTTAATTACTACGGACGGACGGACATGACGTTTCTATTTCTAAGGCTGTTCCGAGAATACGAGTCCCAGAATGGTACACACGTCAAAATTTTTAACCCAAAGAAGCATACTCATTCAGGATCGGAACTTAACATTAGATTGCAAGCCCTTTATCATTGATTACACAATTCTTATGAGTTCTCCAAAACATGTAATGAATACTTTAATGATAATCGAATATTTTTTCTTGGAAGTTCTCTTACCTTAAATACACTGCCTGAAGATTGTTCACCTTTGCTGGTTCCGAAGAAACGATGCTTTAGCAACACGTGTATTCGTGATGAGAAATGCTTGTCACAGTAATTTTGCGTGTAATGATTCCATAAAAGAAGACCAAATCGAGTTTCATTTTTAAAACATGAACTTGCCAACTTCAAAAACATTTGTTACTGCCTGTAATACATCACACTCACATTCAAAACGAAGAACACATAGCAAATGTCAAACTATAAAACGCATTATACGCTTTCGTACCGTTTTAAACCATTAAACGACCCACAGATGGCATTCACTTCAAACACATCAGAAAGATTGTGAAAGTACGCCGTATTAATGCGACGTCGGTGACGCCACTACTTCAAACACACTTCCTACCACACATCACATCCATTCCTCGGAGGACAAAAGCACAACACTTGGACACTTAGGTCTCGTGAATCGTCGAAGTATCTGTCACGCAGAAGGCACCGGAGCCCCCACGCCACGCCGGCGATCGCGCACGTGTCCGCGTCGCGCGTTGAAGTCTCCCGGGCGAAGGGTCGCGGCTGGCTGGCCGCGTGGGGCGAGCCGGGGCGCAGCCGGGCGGCGCAGCAGAGGCGGCCGGCCCGCCAATGGCGCGCCTCTGCCTCTTCCCACGTGTGGGCGAGTGGGCGCTGCTGCTTCCGCGCGGCGGGGGCGGCGAGGGCGACGGTGCCGCCAGCAGCGCAATGCTCTCCTGCCGGCGTCGGTGGGCGCCGCGGGCGAAGTGGCCGCCTGCCCGGTGCGCCAGCCCTCGCCTCAGCCCCAGCCGGCCGCCTCGAGGCACGCCGCACCGGGCGGAGGCTCCCGCGCACTCACGTCACGCCCACCGGCGCGGCGCCGGGATGGCGGGGCGGCGCGGTGATATCGCGGCGGGGCGGTTGTGGCGGCGGCGGCGGGGCGGCGTGGTCGCGGGGCGATGTGGCGACGGACGGGCGACGGCAGGGCGGCGGGGCGGCGACGGGGCGGTGACGGGGCGGGGACGGGGCGGCGACGGGGCGACGACGCGGCGGCGACGGGGCGGTGACGGGGCGGCGACGGGGCGGCGGTGGAACGGCGGCGGAACGGCAGCGGGGCGGCGGCAGGGTGGTAGCGGGGCGGTGGTGGGGCAGATGTGAGGCGGCGGCGAGGCGGTGGCGGGGCAGCGGCGGGGCGGCGGTGGGGCAGCTATGGGGCAGCGGCGGAGCGGCGACGGAGTAGCGAAGGGCGAAGCTGACTGAAGCAGGTGGACTAGGTCAGATCGAGACGGAGAGGGATGTAGCAAGAGCGAAGGGGGGGCGCGTATCAGGGCGTGGCTAGAACGGGGAAGACATAAGGCGGGGCAAGGGAAGGAGGGGCAGAGGAGGGTGAGAGGGATCGCGGGATTCGAGATGCAGCAAGACGTGGGATCACCGTGCGAATCAGCAGTGTGCAGATGACACGAGAAAATCGAGGCAGCGGAATGGTAGCCGTGTCGAAATCACTGGAAACCAGACTGGCGAAGAGTGGCGATGAAGCGATGTCATTAGTGGGGACGGAGACAGCGCGACAACGACAGCAGCTTAAGGGGTGAGTGAAAGTGGGAGCAGCAGAGTGGTGATGACGGCAGTGGCAGTGAGGGAGGCAACGCAGTCTTCTGACAAGGATTCATATTGTACTATGCTGCTGGAACGAAGTGAGATGAAAATGAAAAGAAGAGGTAGGTAGATTAGGTTGGTTGGTTAGTGATTCCGGGTCATTAGTTCCGTAAGTGCAGTGCATGTTTTCCCTCGGGAGATGGCGGTGACCTTCCTCCGCTGGATGGCGAGATCTGGCGTCGACTTACCGTCGGCTATCGAGGTTTCCCCCTAACTAGGACTCCCACCAGCGGAGCACCGCCCCAGCTGGGACAAGCTCTCAGCTCCCGACCGGTCTCCCGGAATATGTGGTAGAGTAGTGCATGTTAGTGTAAGTGTGTGTGTGTGTGTGTGTGTGTGTGTGTGTGTGTGTGTGTGAGGGGAGATGATAGGACAAAGATCGCGCGCGGTCCGTGACCCGTTTGTTAGGGTACTGCTGTATCCGTTTTCCAGGGTACTACATTCGCCTGGTGTTGATCGGAGAAACCCCGGAAAACTACCGATCAGAGCAACCGGGCACTAGAATTCTCCTCCAGACAGCGACTGAATTCGACCCAGCTGAAAAGCTAGTGTCGAATATCCTGCCACCGTCAGGACTCAAACCTAGGACTTCGCGTTCAGAGGCGCTAGAGTGACATCAGTTGATGTACTGAGCTACCGCTCCGCTGTAAAATGGTTGCTCAAAGATTATAATATGCCGCAATAGGGAAACAAACATTGTGAACAGAATACTGAATAGCATGATCATAAATGACATGTAGCATCGGCTTGGATATTGACCTAGGTTTTTTAACAAGCTCTCATTTCTTAGCGCAGCGCGTAGGATTTGTTTGTAGTGCTGGATAGAATGGTACTTTCCCTATTTATTTAATTAATTATGCCTGAGAATTGGGACGTAACTGGAGGGCTGCAGACGGTGCGTATGCCTCGGGCGCCGGAGTGTTAGACGCTGCTTAATTTGAGCTCTTTACTTTTGAATGAAGTATTTACTCTCATTCCAGTATTCATGTCGCGGATGAAAACGAATCTAGCTACGTCCCTGCATAGGAATGGTGAAGGATTGAGAGAACAATAAAATGATAAAATGTAAGTGAAAGAGAGCAATTTGGCAAGTGATTACCCCCTTTGAAGTCATGAATTATTACGAGATATATGAAAAGAAACATCATCTGTTTGTGGTTACAGAGGTGCGTTGTAAAATCAGTTTTTCATAGTGAAGCTTATACCTGTATCTTTTTGCTTTGTCTGGGAGTCAGAAGCAACTGTTACACTAAACAATTTCATATCCATTCAATCTTTAGTCTTTCAAACTGTATTTGTGGAGTGTCCTTGAAAGGAAAGGATTTGGCAAGGAATGGACGTATGAATTAATTCTTAAAACTAACGCATATATGAAATAGTGATAAATCAATACAGGATATTTAGTGATTTTAAATAGTATGACGGGTGATCTTTCACGCTACAATCAAGACAGAAGGTACCCACGCCCTGTTCAAAATGACAATCGAAAAACTTTTTCCCTATGAACCTCCTTACCTCCTCTTCAAAAGAACAGATACAGTTGACTGACAGTTTATATGTACGATATATTCATATGCCTTAATCTAAACTTATTGTATGGTTTCGTTGAAAGAATTTCAACATCTTTTCAAAAGTAAATTTACTTTACGGTAAGTACAATACCGCTTGCATCTTAATTTCCATTATTCTCCATCTTCCCCAACACTGATCTATCTTTTTCTCATCTTCATCGCTTCGTGTAGATTGTCTTTCATGTTCACACTTCGTCTCCCTCGTTTTCTTCTTTCAAGGGATCGCCAGTTCACTCATTTGTTTGACCGTCTTTCTACATTCAGTCAAAATACATGACCGCCGATGTGGATAGCCGAGGTCACTAACGCTGAAGGGGCGTAGCTGCCTCATGCCTTAAGGATTGCGGGTTCGAATCCCGCTGAGAGCATGAATGTTTGTATGTGTCCGTATACAGTGTGAGAGTTCTTCTACAGGTACCTCTAAAGTTTAATGGTAATTGCAAAGGTCGTTGTGTGACCTAGTAGTTGAAAATCTACCTTTAAAAAAAGTACGTGACCAATGGCGTATTCATAGTTTGGACACTATATGTTTCGTTTTCGACACTACACGTTTCTAAATTTTCCCCCTCCCATACGTACCTTTCATGTCTTCTTCAGAAGTCACGCAATAAGAATTTCGGACCACTGAGACGGTACGAATTGCCACTGCGGCGCGGGGCTCGCGTCGAGGGTGGGCAACCGTATAGGGCGGGGCGGGGGCGGGGAGGAGTGGGGCGGATGGGGCGGGGCGGGCGCCCGATCCGTCTCCGCCGCAAGAAGCCGTGACAAGGTCCCGCCGCCGCGCAGCGCCGCGCCGCGATCTCCTCGGCAGAGAGCACTGCGGCCCCGCACGTAGCGCCACAACGGCCGGCTGGCAGACGGTCAGCCGCGCGGATTTTAACAGCTTTTTTTTGGATTCCAGCATTATAAAAGACCTTTTAGGACACAAGAAATTGTTTCATATAGTGACATCTTATGGCACATTCTATGGCGTATTTGCCGTTTACAGCTCGAAATTACATCATCACATATTCAGCGAATCGCCGCGAGAGAATTGTGGGACGGTAAAGGTAAACCCAACAGAGGACAATTTTTTTCGCACAGATGCAAAATATGCGTGTCGTCACAAAAAAATTATTTCGCAAAATTAAGCTTGATTCTCTTAAACATTTATAATGCTGTTATACTAAATAATAGTATATGCAACTCGTTTATAGTGTTGCTTTATTGTATTCGTACAAATTTGAAAGCTCGCTCCTAACGTTGCTCGTTTCCAAAACATGTACTCATGCAATAAAGCTTAATATTATAAAGTAGTGGTAGAAACTACTCATTTGTGCATAAATTAAAAGTAAACATTGCAAAGATAAATGTGAAGGTGACAAAATATCGTGAGAATAAATAATACAAACTGTACCGCTTACAAAGGGAGTTTGTGTGAAGAGGAAGCAAAAGTGGAGACTTAAACATATTTAGAAAGAAACAATGTCCGCCATACACAAAGCCATTTAAAAGGCAAGAGTGGAACTCTTGGGGTTGACGCTTTTGAGCACTTAAGCTTCACCGCATTTAATGTTTGGCTGCGCGCCCAATGCCTTAACATTGGGCCTCGTGCGCATCCGCTCCTCAGCTCGTGTAGACAGAGCCACCGCAGAGCGCAGAGTAGTGGCCGGCGGCGCGGCGTTGGACTCCGAGGAGAATGCCAATTTTCTGTCTTCGTCTGAAACTAGCTGCAACTTAATTTTAAGAATTTCGCGTGTTACTGAAAGTGCACATGTTCATTCAATTTTTGATAGTATAGAATGCCTCATTTATTATGTTTTGGGAATTTATTTTCATTTGATATTATTGCAAAATGTGCATTTGATGATTCCTTTGTGTAAAGTTGGCCTATCTGCAAGGTCTGCCTGGAGGGATCTGTCTCTGTTTCTTTCACATGGGACCGGCAGTCATTTCGCGTGCATCAAAAACGGTCGTGACTAAATGAACTGATCATAAATGAGTTTGTGGAAAACGTCGATAGATAGTTATTGTATAAGTCTTCTTGTTGCTAATGACAAATCATCTTCCTCCAAGAAGTAAAAATTCTCTACCGATTTAAGAAAGAATACTTTCCTGAAAAAATAAAGATTTTGTGTTATTGCAATATACATTATGGTAGTGAAATTTTCGAAACAGTAAACTCTCGTAAACGCGAATTTCAAGGAACTGAAATAATCGGTGTTCTTGTTGTAAAAATTCGTATTATCAGATTTTTGATTGATTGTTAGTGATTCCAGGCGCGTCAACTACTACGGTAATTAGTCCCGCAAGTGTAGTGCACGTTTTTCGCGCGAGGTAGCGGTGTTCTTCCTCCGCTGGATGGCGAGATCCGGCGCCGATCTACTATCGGCTAGTTGTTGGTGTAAGTTGTTGCTGCATGTTGGTGTAAGTGTGTGTGGGTAAAGGGGCGTTTACACGTAGAGACAAAGTCTCCTAACTTTCCTGAAGTTAGGAGATAAACTCTCTTAGATGACTTTACACGAATGGAAATATCTCCCGAAACGCGAGTCTCCTAACTCCCGGGAGAGTAGTTTCCTGAGATCTCTCCGGAAAAGTATCTCCTTGCTGTTTACACTTGATACAAATGTCTCTAGATGTTCTGTGGCGCCGCCATGTTGAATAAGCAGCCGATGAGCAGCGGCGAGCAGTTTGAGGTTAGAATGTCAGGGATCTTACAGATGCCTGTGCAGCTTTAATAATTTTGAAGAAATGGAGGAAAAGAAAGAGACAAGTGTAGGTGATTCTATTTACAGAGAAGAGCTGAGTATTTATAAAACTTTGATGGAGGAATTGCAGGAAGAGAATTTTAAAAAATATATTTATTTGCTACCTGTTCAATTGTATTGCAATTTTCCGGAATTAATAAAATAAAACAAGTTTTAATTTATAGAGGACTAAAAATATCTATTGGAAAACGTGATCGTATTCGATAAAATAGTTTTGACCTAATGTAAAGCTTTGAAAAATGGTTAAGTTGATAATTTGTTATAGAATCTTTTTGTGAAGTTAAGTATAAACGATTTGAAAGAATCAATTTTAAGTTCTCTGTAAATTTTTTTATTTGTTATAAACTAGGGAGCATGTAAATTTTTGTAAGGAATTTATTTTGGATTATTTGAAATTTGTTAAATTTTGTAGTAGAGCACCATATAGAGCAGGTGTATGAAAGAGAACGCCTTATGATAGTTTTATATAACAAAATTCCACAATTAATTCGTAACTTCGACTTATTTATTAAAGGAATGAATATAATTAATATAATAACTATTATTAATATTGTTATTATCATTATTATTATTATTATTATTGTTATTATTATTATTAAAAAGGATATAAAGGAAGAGGATGTGTGTACAAAAAATTCGCAAGGTGTAACTAAAGAAGGATTTGATTTGTTATTAGGAAAAATATCTCAAGCAATTAAAAAGCAAGATACCGTCATGCGGAAATATATTTCTTGGGGATAGATACTTGCTTTGGTATTACGCTATGGTTTTTGGCCTCAGGAGATACATACAGTTCTTTGTCATTTTTATTTATAATTCCCCAGTGTAAAATTTCCCCAAAGATTAGAAATCCACGGACCACACTGGAACGACGTGCAGACATAGAAAGGCTGATCAAATACGTGGACACATACCAAGAGAGCACAAACTCTTCCAACTCTCTTTGAATACTATTTATCTCCCAGGAGATACGATTTCTCAGCGATACCAGAGCCTTTACACTGTTCTCTCTTGGAAACTTCGAAGATCTCCTGTGACGTCATGTCTCCGGAGAGAAGATCGCTCTCCTGAGAGTTTACACGTGTCTCCTAACCAATTCCGGAAAGTTAGGAGAGAAAACTCTCTCCGTGTAAACGCCCCTTAAGGGGATCGGATATGACAAGGAAGAGAAAGGAAAGATCTCGCTCGGTCCTGACCCGTTTGTTAGAACACTGCTCCGGCACTCGATTGGTGTTGATCGGAGAAATCACGGAAAAGAGCAGTTGACCACTAGAATTCTCCTCCAGACAGCGACTGAATTCGACCTAGCTGACAAGCTAAGGTGGAAAATCCTGCCACCGTCGAGGCTCGAACCTAGGTCCTTCCGGTCAGAGGGACTGCAGTGCCCTGTTGCCTGCAGTGGCTTCTATCCCTATTAAATACACATTTCCACATAAAAGAGCATTTATAATATAATGGGAAAGAGAGTTACGTACGTGGCATGACAAATTGATAATTTAAAATAATAATTATCTATTAAAAAGGGTAAGGCATAGGAAAGTCTCAGATGGCACTCAACGTGAGGCGTCATCCGAAATTTTTGTGTTTCTTATAAATAGGAAAGTCAGCCATATTATGAAATTTGTTACGTAAACATAGCTGAATGGAGACCCGTAGTACGTGGTCAATATTTCTGTAGCCTAACTTTGACCACAAATAAAATAATTACATACTAGGAAAAAATAATTATCTCAGGATATGATAAATGGAATTGATTTGAAATGCTGAACAAATATACACCAAGACAGATTAAACACTAAAATCTCAATATAATCTTGATCAACACAAACAAGATCACATCACACATTGAATACACCACACGTGAAAAATATGTACTTGTCAAGAAAGAAAAAGTAATACAATGCAAAATTTCCACGAGAAACAGAAAAGTGTATACACATTTCGCAAATTCTCTGCAAAAATTTAGGCTGTTTACAAACAAATCCCTAATAGGATCCTTCCTTTCCAATACTCTAATGTACACTACTGTGACTATAATTTTACATAAAATTGTGAATTCTCATACACAAAAAATAATAATTACAATTATTTTTTAATCCTCTCAGTTGTGTATACCTATATTGTTTAAATATAATTTGCCTTTACCAGAAATTTTCCTCCTTTATAATGTAAAATTATCAAATTAGTAAGTGTATGAAAATAAATATTGTCACTATTTGTTTATAAAGTGAAGCTAATATCTTTTAAATGGCCCTTTTGCCTATGTGCAAGTAACTCCTGCAATGGTCGCGTGACCTATATTCACCCAGGGCAAACACAGGTTTACGGAGTTTCCCTCCCTTACAAACCTATTAAAATTAAATTTAATATTTCTCATTGAGAAAATCTGACTGACCGAAATATTCTACTCTTGTAAATTTGCTGGTCACTGAGAAGAAAACCACTGAATATCATCAATAACGAGAAGATAACTGAAAAATTAAGAACGATGCTGCTTACTTTACCAGAGTTTCTGGGGACATATGATGCATACAGTGGGCGTAGACTATTCGTGACCTACCAGATCCCAAATTTCCATCTCAGTAAACAGAGATACACCAGTCCATCATTCGACAGCTGCAGTCCTCAGCATGTAATTGTAGGCGCATGGTATTCGGACGTACCGAATTTCCCCTTCACTGAAGTGCGTGCTCTGAATTACGTGAATAATCTTTCTTCAAAGTAATTATTTCAATAATATTTTTCTCAAGTCAATATGGACTTGGAATTAGTACGGCCATGCGAGACGAGTTATGTTCTAATACATCGATAATTTTGAAAAATTCAATAACTGAAAATATTCCCTGGGCAAAATATGGAAATAAAGACAATAATTACCTCTCTCTGCGAGCCTTTACGCTTGAAAAACCGGACGAAGAACGAGTGACTGAAACTTGGATACGTGAAGAATTCTCACAATTCACGATTCACCCTTCGCACATCTGTCCGCTCGAGTTTCAACCATCTGAATGCTCACTACTGACTGTGATCTGTTAGAGAGCCAATCGATCTACGTCGCGTAGTGAACGACGTTTCAATTAGGTATGTAGCTCCCACAATATAAGAGTATTTCTTACACCGTGGTGACTCTTATTCGCAGCACATAGCTATTTCATCATTCTACGTAATTCAGTTAATAAATAACTCCGGTGTCCGAAGCAGGCAAATGGTTTTAAGTAAATGATTATATATATTTTAATACTCTTCAAAACTGCTCATTTTAACACGTATTTTACGTTATATTCCTTCGCTATGCATGTAATGATTTAAAAAATGCTGCAACTATTTATACGTCAAAAAAATAAATAATTATTTAAAACTAATAAGACAGAAAATGATTGCAAGGTCTAAGAGACAAATACTAGATTGCATAAGAAAAGAAATAGCTCATTTAAATATTAAAAGCGTACGTCAGGTTCGAAAAACATTTTTGAAATCTGTCACTATATAGCTCCAAATTACTGAAAAATGACTATTTTGACATGAACTGATTTACAGCCCTAATATTCAGGATGTACCGCATTGTAAAAGAAATCGCTCCCTTCAATGTTAAAGGTGTAAAAAGAGTTTGAAAATTGAACTTTTGCAACTTAAAGAACTTAACAAAAACAGAAAATATGTCATTATTACGAAAGCTTTATTACAACTGAGCAAAAACTTTAAAGAAAAAAGCCGTTGAATAGTTTTTCGTTTAGAATTCCTAGTGTAATTGTCATAGCTCTACGACTTTATTTAAAAATTTTGAAACACTGATTTCATTAAAATAAAATTCTATCTTCAAAAATGTAATGAGTGGTGGGGGAACAAAATATTTTAAACGTTTGCAATTCTCAAAAACTCAAAGATTTCAGTGTAATTCGGACACTTGCCGGTTTTCATCGCCGTGCATTTGAGCAAGACGAATGGAATAAATTTGAGATCATTTTTCAGAAAATTTTACAAATATCCTTGGGGCTTCGTGCGAAGTAGGTCATACCCCTTTCATTTTACTTTTATCGGCGTTTCCACTTGACAGCGGTTGCCCCTTATTCTGCGCTTCCAGCCTTCTCTATCCACCCATAGGTCGTCGTCCATTCTTCCTTCATGCATTGCTTCAATTCTTCCTGAATTCCGGGTTTTACGACGCCTTCCCCTTTACATTCTTCCTGGAGGAGACGAATCGAAGACATTCTTAGGCCATCCTGAATCTGACATTCTCCTCAGATGTCCATACCATTGCAGCGTTTTACTTCCTAACTGTTCACAACACAATCCGTTTGCTGCATCCGTTCCCTGATCTCTGTGTTTCTAATTTTCTGCAATCTAGAAATTCGGCAGCTCCTTCGAAGTCCATCCATTTCTACTGCACACAATTTCTGCTTCTGACGTTCCATCAGGGTCCAACTCTCTCCATCGTAGGTTAGAATACTTTGAATAATAGTCCTCACAATGATAATTTTTGTTATTACGTGAATTTTCCGACTCCATAACACCCTATTCAACATTTTTATGGTTCCTCTTACCTGTTTAATGCACTCTTCAATATCCTTTTCACTATTTCCACACTTACGTAGGATTGTACCCTAGTACTTGAACTGTTCAACTAACTTAATTCTTCCGACTCCTTGAACATCCAAGTCAGTATCTTCTCCTCCAACTACTAGATACTCTGTTTTCTTCAAATTTAATTTAAGTCCACCACATAGGCCTGTACTATTTTTCGGGTCATATATTCCACATCATTCCTATCTTGAGCCACTATCACTGATCATCTGCAAATAGTAGCGAATGTATTGCTTGTCCTTTTACTAAAACACCCATTCCTTGACATGAGGCATACCGTCCTTTAAGGACCTCTTCTAAATAAATTTTTAAAAGTGTGGGAGGCATTCACATCCCTGTCTTAAACCTTTGGGAGTTCTAAATTCATCGGAAATTATATTTCCGATTTTTACCACAGCTCGGGTATCCACATACATTTTCTTTGCGAGTTGAAAGAGATATTCTTCAATTTTAAAATTCCGTAGTGCCCTCCTTAATGTATTAATAGGCACTGAGTCATATGCTTTCTCCAGATCAATAAAAATATATGAAGCTTTCTTTCTTTCAGACTCATTTTCTCACACATTTGTCTTCATATAAAATGTTATCCATATAGGACTTTCCTAGCGTTAAACTAGTTTGTTGTTCTGAAATTTTCATGGCCACCCTTGCCTCCAATCTATTCTTAACTATTTTGCTCAGGAGTCTCCTAATTGATGCTATTACACTTATAATACCCCGATATTTGTTCATGTCTTTCTTACTTCCTGTCTTGTGAATAGCCAAAATATAGGATAGATTCCATTCAGTTGGTACATCATCCGTAAATAATCCGATAAGACCGACCGACCGACCGACCGACAAGACTAATCATCCATGGATATTCCATCTGGACCCGCCGCTTTACCATTTCGTGAAGATTTTAGAGCTTTCCACATTTTTTCTTCATATATGGCTTCAACCTCCTTCATTTCCTCCTTTATGTTTCTATTTGTACCCGGTTCTTTACACTGAAACCTATTTTCCGTCAGCATCTCCGAAAATGCTTCTTCCATTCCGGTAAAGTAATCATATGCAAATTTACTTTGTTCACATTCGGCGCCCTAATTCTTCTTACCGTTCTCCATGGTTGCCTTGATTTACCGTATCCTACTGTATGTTCTATCCCATAATATCCCACTATGTGATCAAAAGTATCCGGACACTCCCCCAAAACATACGTTTTTCATCTTAGGTGCATTGTGCTGCCACCTACCGTCAGATACGCATTCCCCGCGACCTCAGTAGTCATTATACATCATACAACAGCAGAATGGGACGCTCCGTGAAACTCACGGACTTCGCACGTGGTCAGATGATTGGGTGTCACTTGTGTCAGAAGTCTGTACGCGAGATTTCCACACTCCTAAACATCCCTAGGTCCACTGTTTCTGATATGATAGGAAAGTGGAAACGTGAAGGGACATGTACAGCACAAAAGCGTACAGGCCGACCTTGTCTGTTAACTGACAGAGACCGCCGACATTTGAAGAGGGTCGTAAAGAATAATATGCAGACATCTATCGAGACCATCACATAGGAATTCCAAACTGCATCGGGATACACTCCAAGTACTGTCACAGTTAGGCGTGAGGTTGGATTCCATGGTCGAGCGGCTGCTCATAAGCCACGCATCACGCACGAAAATGCCAAACGCCGCCTCGCTTGGTGTAAGAATCGTCAACATTACACAATTGAACAGTGACAAAACGTGCGTAGTGACGAATCACGGAACACAATGTTGCGATCCAATGGCAGGGTGTGGGTACGGCGAACGCCCGGTGAACGTCATCTGCCAGTGTGTGTAGCGCCACAATGAAATTCGGAGGTGGCGGTGTCATGGTATGGGCGTGTTTTTCCTGGAGGGGGCTTAGACCCCTTGTTGTGCGAGGCACTATCAAAGCACAGGCTTACATTGATATTCTAAGCACCTTCTTGCTTCCCACTGTTGAAGAGCACTTCGGGGATGGTGATTGCATCTTTCAACACGATCGAACACATGTTCATACTGCACGGGCTATGGCGGAGTGGCTCCATTCCTGTAATGGATTGGCCCACACAGAGTCCCGACTTGAATCCTATAGAACACCTTTGGGATGTCTTGGAACTTCTTCGTGCCAGCCTCACCGACCGACATCGATACCTCTCCTCAGTGCTGCACTCCGTGAAGTATGGGCTGCCATTCCCCAAGAAACCTTCCAGCATCTGATTGAAAGTATGCCTGCGAGAGTGAACGATGCCATCAAGACTAAGGGTGGACCAACGCCATATTGACTTCCAGCATTACCGATGGAGGGCGCCACGAACTTTTACGTCCGTGTCAGCCAGGTGTCCGGATACTTTTGATCACATAGTGTATCCTTTTCCAAGCCTCCTCATTACATTGCCTCACAATCAGTTTGGCTTTCTTAGTAAGCAATAACGATCCAGATCTTGACGCTTTGAATCCAGCCAGATCCTATAAGCTTCCTTCTTATTTTTAATTGCCGCAGCGGCTTCATTATTCATCCAATCTACTCCACCTTTCCTTCATTCCGATCCCCAAAGTGTCAGCAGCTGCCGCATCTTCTCATGTTTTCATATGATCATAGAGTTCTTGAGCTCACCAATCATCTTGCATATTGAGATTATTTGCAAGACGTCTCTGATAGAGATCCCGAACACTTTCATCTTGCAATAGACTAAGAATATGTCTCGGTTCATTGAGTTTTTTTCGTTCTTGTGCAAATTAATCTCTCTTTGTGATGCTACCCTTGGGAAGGCTATTTTTGTAATGAGAAGATGATGATCTGTACCACACTCAGCTCCTCTAAATACTCTGATGTCTTCAACTATTATTTTTCCATTTTGTTTAACAATAACTATCTATAATCTATTATAGATTTAGATATTATAGATTAACTATAATTAATGTATAATCTATTATAGATTTTATTCTTTTCCTTCTCTGTTTCCAAGTATATTTATGAATATCTTTGTGGCAAAATTAAGAATTCATAATGGAACAGTTCCCTTTACATATTTCTATTAATCGCTTTCCATTATCGTTTACAACCATTTCTCTCATTTTGCCCATTGTACCATCTTCGGATATTCGAGCAACTGGGTTATGCGCTGTGAGATGTTCATTTGTCTGTCACCAGTGACGAAATGCAGGGTAGTGAACTTAACCGTTAAAGTGGATTCTTATAAAAGTGAATTGGTAATTATGCGGTGGTAATTAATCGGTAATTATGGAGACAGGGGCGAGTAAGGGTCCTGTTTCACATTTCTTCCGTTTAGGTTGGCAGTATGATTACAACTAGTGGTGAGGATGACGTCAGCGAAAAAATGCACATCGCACTCAGCTCATAATTAAGTCTGCGCTAGTTTCCCCCCCCCCCCCATCTTCTTCTTTATTTCCAATGCGTCCATTGAAAATAAAGAAATGTTTCTGTTGTGTTCCTCCAAATCCATCACCTCTATTAAGTCTTCAAAAAATTAATCTTTCTTCATAACAAGGGAGTCATCTGTAGGGACATATACCCCAATAACTACATTGGCAATTTCACATATTTTCATTTTTATTCTTATAAATCTTTCATTTATAGCTTCCCAATTTTGAATGTTATTTTTCCATTTCTTTTTCACTAATAAAGAAACGCCTGCCCTTTCTCTCTCTCTCTCTCTCTCTCTCTCTCTCTCTCTCTCTCTCTCTCTCCCTCCCTCTCTCTCCCTCTCCCCCTCTCCCTCCCTCTCTCTCCTCTCTCTCCCCCTCCCTCTCGTCTCTCTCTCTCTCTCTCTCTCTCTCTCTCTCTCTCTCTCTCTCTCTCTCTCTCTCTCTTCTACTCCACTCCATAAATAACAATATCCCTTAGTTTCCTCTTGTCCTTTACCTTTCTTTTTCGTTTCCGTAAGAAACTTAATTCCAATCCCCTGTCTTTAATGTCCACAACAATCTCCTCCAATTTTCCTGAAAGGCTCTGCACTTTCTACGGGCCAAAAGAAAAAGTCCGTTTTTGTAGCCATTGTCGATGTCCATTTATGATTTCCGAGGCTGTATTTATTCCAGCTAACGTAGCCTTTTTTTCTTTTCCAAGGTAGGGTTGATAGCCCCATATCCTTAACTCCCAACCTGGAGGACCGGGGCCCTTGTCTTCCGGCTTCCCTTGTCCTAGAGATTGCCTTCACCGCGGCTTAAATTAAGCCTCTCCCCCCCCCCATGAGAGAAAAAAAGAAAAAAGAACAAAATAGGATAGTAAAAAGATAGAAGTTGAAAAATAAAAGACTCCCTAGGCTTTCGCAACCTAATCGCTTCGAAGCCGAAACAAACAAGAGAGTGTCAAGCAAGATCGAAAAAATAAAAGAAGCGTGGCAAAAGTAAGAGGAAGCAATACCTCTTCAGTCAGGTCATAGCCCCTTCCCCAAAAATAAAATATCGTTTCAAATTCGAATGACCGTGAGATCAGCCAGATCGATCGCAGAATATCAATTTTATTTTTAAGCATTAGTACTGTTTACAGTCGGAAAGACGGTCAGCCAGACGGATTGCCGAAAACAATTTTTCTAATACCAAGGGAAAAAGTCGATCACTAGATGTGCTAGATAAATCATATCAGTACATCACGTACTAGATAAACGATTTACTACATTGAGGAACAAGGAAAAACTGTTTCTGTATTAGAAATCAACAAACTGAGTCTTTCTGTCGAAAAAATAGTCCTTTTTCTGCACTAGTGTTTTCTTTATATTACGTACGTAGTATACGAGAAATTAAAATTGTATATTCCTAAGTCTACGGTCGAAATGGCGGAGATAATTATTTCGTCACCACAATTCAAAACGGGATTTCTTTTTGAACAGTCCGCAATTTGCGGATAGTCATCACGAGCTGAATGGAAAGCAGAGACCGCGAAACCATTGCCTTCTATTACTTCACCGTAATGATTCCAAATTAGTGTGTCTTGATGAAGAGGTTACCCTGCAATAGAATGGACAATGACATCTGGCATACCTCGAAGTGCCAACAAGACTATTAAAAGGGAGCTGTTTAAGCTTAATGTTGCGGCCAGGGACGGCCACCGGGCAAGAAGACGATCAACCCAGAAACCGGATTAGTAGCCCTACGCACTCGACACTCGGCACACAACGACCCACAGACGCGCGACAAGCAAAAAATATGGGGCCACGTCAATAATATAATCCTTTCGTGAAACTACATTTTATTGCCGTTGGAGCACAATTGAGAAAGTCCTCAAATTTAATGGAAACAAAAAGTTTGTCATCAAAGATAATTAAATATTGATGAAATCGAGTAACCCAACCACTCAAGCTTTTAAAATAGTTATTAAATCTCGGTCTTCATTTGTTCCTAGATGACTTTTTTTTTTTTAGTTTTATGGGGGAAATCCAATATAATCAACAGAGTCGAAGATGCAAGGATGAGTTTCTCGCTTTGGCTCATGGCACTTCAAATTTCGTTTTATGACATTATGTTTCACGTAATCGCCTTGAACATACTCAACACATCGCAAAAATTTCACGCTTGGGAACTGTTTTAAAATTTCTCTAATAGTTATTCACAACAGTATTTAAATTTTAATAGGTTAGGAATAACTCATTGGAAATTTGATGCTTGGCATGCAACACAGAACTCAAGATGTATCAGTAACGGCCTCGAATATCTTCAAAAGGGCACTCATTAAGACCAGTTGAATTCTCATTGAATGTTGAGTGTAAGTGAACTCTTAGCTAGCCCGGTTAATTGCTAAATCAGCAGCGCAGTGGTAATCTCCGATAGAAGGGCTGCGAGTTCACTCTTTTGTAGTGACATTGTGGGCACTTCCAACCAGTAGACATCACTTTTCTAAACTCCTCTCCTCCTATATGCCTTGACGGGTGGCTTAGGAGCACGATCGCCCTACCTCCCCGAATAGGGGTGGTGCCGACAGGTCCAGCGCAGAACGGGCCTCTGGGCCCCAAGGGTGTACATTGGCCTACTTTGGGACTACCGGACCAAGCCCATAGGAGACCGCACGCCACGCTTGTGAAGTATAGTAAGAACACTAAGTAAAGGGGGGCAACAGGTAATGGAATAAGGGAAAAGTTCAAGGTGGTCGGGAAGACAAGCCGACCCTAGCCGGTGAGAGTATTGTGAACGACAACCTAAACAGTGGTTCACATTGAATCTGTAGTAGTTCAGAGATAGAGGAGACATACTCAAAATAAGAAGACTAATTATTATTCTTAGAAAACATTTTCCGTTCTCAAGTGATTTTTTTAAATCCGTTACGTAGTATTTTGTTTGATTGATTGATTGATTGATTTTTTCGTGTTTCAGGACGCGGCAACTGCTGAGGTCATTAGTCCCGTTAGTGTAGTGCATGTTTTTTCTCGTGAGATGACGGTGATCTTCCCCCGCTGGATTGCGAGATTCGGCGCCGACCTACCGTCGGCTAGTGGGGTTTCCCCCTAACCAGGACTCTCCCACCCAGCGAGGCACCGCCCCAGCCGGGACAAGCTCTAAGCTCCCGATCGGTCTCCCGGCGTATAGTGGTAGTGCAGTGAATGTTAGTGTGAGTGTGTGTAAGGGGAAAGGATAGGTCAAGGAAGAGGAAGGACAGATCGCTCGCGTTCCGTGGCCCGTTTGGTAGGGTACTGCTCCGGCATTCGCCTGGTATTGATCGGAGAAACCACGGAAAACTACCCATCAGAGCAGCCGGCCTTCTCCTCCAGACAGCGACTGAATTCGACCTAGCTGAAAAGCTAGTGTCGAAAATCCTGCCGCCGTCAGGACTCGAACCTGGGACCTCCCGGTCAGAGGCGGTCAGAGGCGCTGCAGTGTCATCAGTTGATGCTACCGCTCCCGGTATTTTTTTATCCCTATAAAACCGGTTTCAATAATGTGTCTCTTTCATTCTTGTAATTTACACAAAGAGAGAAACGTAACCTACAACATTGGAAGATATAGCAAAAGACGTTGAACTTTTTGAAATGATATATTAGCTATGAAGCAATGCACAGGAAATCGTCCACCACGCTTTGACTCTAAATAAATGTGAAATACCCTTTACAGCCCAAGACAACGTGCATTTCGACCTCAAGAAGACCACAGGACGCAGCGCCTCCTGGAGGGTGTAGCCCCCGCAGTCATTCGCATCAATGGAAGCGCCCACGTGATAGCGACCTGAGCGACCTATGGCTCAGCCTCGCACTTCCTCCCGCACAAGCATCGTCCCACCCTCCACACCACGCCACGCCTTGCCACGCCACGCCACGCCACGCCACGCCACGACCCGCCACGATACGCCACGCCACGCCACGATACGCCACGACACGACACGCCACGACACGACACGCCACGACACGCCACGACACGACACGACACGACACGACATGCCACGACATGCCACGACACGCCACGACACGACACGCCACGACACGCCACGACACGCCACGACACGCCACGACACGACACGACACGGCGCGTCCCGCCCCGCCCCGCCCCGCCCCGCCCTGTGGCGCCGCGCAGCACCGCACCCGCCCTGCTACGCATCACTTCGTCCCGCACCGCCCCGCACCGCACCGCGTCACCCCGCGCTTCCCCGCGCCACCCCACACCACCCCCCGCTGCTCTGCGCCGCCCCACCTGCCCTGCCCCTCCCGGCCCCTCGCCACGCATCCTACCATCCCCACCCAACACTATCTCCCGCCACCCCGGTCCTCACCGCGCCACCCCGCTCACCCTCTCCCCTCGCCCACCCCTCTGGCCCCGCAGCGCGTCGGGCGGCAGCACGACCAGCCCAAAGGTCGCAGGGGGCTCGGTCGTGGCCGGGGCGCGCGGCGGAAGCCAATTACCGCGGCGGAAAGGGAGCGGGAAAAACGCGGCGGCGTGACCGCGCGCGCAAATTGATTCTGGCGGCGGCGGCGGCATCGGTGGCAGTGGCGGTAGCGGGCGGAAGCAGAGAGAATTGGTCGGGACCGCGGCGCGGTGGGGATTGTCCATGCTGCAAACACTAAAGGCCGCTTCACAATAGCCCGGGAACGGGAACGCGAACGCGAACGGGAACGTAAAGAAAGTTAAGACATGGACATCTCAGGCAGGCCTACACAACACGACGGGAACGCGAAGCTTGACGGGAACGGGAAGGATGGTCAACATTTATCTCAGCCCGGGAACGCGAAGCCTCTCGACCAATGACAGTGCAGCAAATGGCGGCGAAGCTTTCCAGCTGATAGAGTGCGACGCGCGACATTGGTATACGAAGCGGAGTTGGGAGTAGTGCGATATTGTGGTTAGAGCGTGGATTACGATTGAGGCGGATTTTGTTAGTCTTTGTTGCTTTAGTTATTTTTAGTTATTATAGTAAATAAAAAGGATAACGGGATATAAACTATGATAATAAAACAAAAACAAGATAAAAGTTTAAGGAATAACAAAGAATATAACAAATGAAATAACAATAACAAAACACAAAAGAAAATAGAAACTGTACTACAGAAAACAAAAAGTGAATACAAAATTAACAATAATGAATAAAAAAAAAGTGGAAAACAGAGAGAACACACAGCAGAGGAATGAAAAAGAATTTCGGGTTATGAAAATAAACGGAAAAAAGATGTGATAAATAGGCGAGAAAAACGAGGGAAAGGCGAAAGAATGAAAAGGAATGAAAAATAATATGGGAAAACACCACGAAAACAGAAACAAACGGAACGGGCAGCACGCAACCAAAACCAGGACCAACACAATACAGGCGAACACAAGCTAATGGCAAATCAAAGAGTGAGCAGAGTAGCGTAGCTATAGACGTTCTTTGGTTTTGGCAACTGTTTCTTGAAGTTCTTTTTTTTGCCGCAGCAAGTTTATAGCGCTGTTCGTCTTCCCGTTGACGTTAATTGTGAAGCGCATGTACCTCGCGTTCCCGTTCCCGTCCTTCCCTTCGCGTTCCCGTTCCCGTTCCCGGGCTATTGTGGAGGGCCCTTAAGCGTAGCTTACTACAGCGGAGAAGGAATTTATCTTCTCGGCGAATGGCCCCACATGACACATCAGTTGTATGTCTAGAATGCGACACAAAGCAAATGAAATAGGTTTTTCTTTATTTTTTTCTGCGGGTAGTGCTAAATGTACTGAATAATATGACTTCAATGCTACTTTGATTTACTCTTTATTTTTTAATGTCTCTTCTGTCATTTTCCTTTACATTAAGGGCAGTTCTTATACATTACTGTTTTTGTGAGTAAAAATGCTTGAAATGATTTATGATTATGTTACTTGACAACTCGAATGTTTGGAGAGAAAATTAAATTCAAAATGCGCATTTTCAGAAACGCTTAAACGTTTTCTAAAAAATGCTCCGAATTTTTTAATAAAAAAGTGGCCAGATTTTACCCGTGTATAATATTTTTAGTCTTAATTCAATTCTATCATTAAGTATCCTAAAATTGAAGAAACATGAAAATATCTGGTTTAGGTGTCAATAGATGGCAGCTGAGATAAGGGTTGAGCAAAACGGAATAGATAGCCCGGACTAAAGAGATAAGGAAAAAAACTAGTACTACAAAGTATGTGCCATTCTGTAGCATCACGAGATTTTATTCTTCTCTCAGTATAATTAAATACACATCATTAACCTACTACACAATAGTTTTGGGTGATTCGATCATTGCATACTAATTCACCACAGTCATGGCATACTCAATTCGTTTTCTCCTTCTCACGACATCTAGGCACATCTAGGTCTCCGTTCTCGAGTTTGACAAAATTCTTCCACCAGATTCTACCAAATGTGCAACTCCATTTGAAATTGTTGCACCTCTTATAGCTTTGTTTTTCCACGGAGGATCCTGTAATCTCTTTCTGATTTAGGGTTCTGCCATTTCCTTTGTAAAGTCAATTAGGAACTGTCTCTGTGCTCTGTTCTTTTTTTTTCATTCGAAGGGGTTATTTTCCCTATAGAACACTAGCATTTATTGCTGCCGTAACTATTTCCTCGTAGAATATTGCAAGTGGTCGTTTCCTCGAGGCGCGTTTTGTAGAATATTGCCTTGCCATCATGTCAAAGGTGTCAACTCCTGTCTTCGTGCTATTGTAGTACCAAATTACCAATGGCTTTTCATTTCATCCGCACTGATGTCAAATATTTCATGAAGGTACACAGAAGGACGGCTTTATTATTTCGTGGAACGTATGATACCAAGTGTTTTTGTGGTGATTCCGAAGATGCTCGAATGCATTTCTCTAGACCTGGATGGTAGCATTTCTTTTAGTATTTCACCACGATTGGAGCGGAATATGTCTACAAGAGTGAGAATTGGTTTCTCAAACTCTTAGCTCCTATCAAGAAAAAAATACTACCCATAGGAACAAGATTTACCCACTTTTGCGTTACCAAGGCCCGACAATAACAGTATTTCTGTCGAAAAATCGTCATTTCTTTCCCTCATCATTATGGTACAAGGCTTTCTCTATTCTGCGTAAGCAGAAGACAAGAAAGTAAAAAATTACATTTGTGTAATTAAAAAAAAATAATGCGAGAGCATTCCAGTAAGTTACTTAGAGGCTTCATGTTAAGTATCTCAAAAATTAAAATATCGGTATCAAATTCAAGGGACCACGATATTAGCGAGATCGAGTGTGGTATATCAATTTTGGAGAAAATCGGCTGAACGATTTAGCCGCTAGCGTTATTCACGGACGGACGGACGGACAGACAGGCAGATGTTTTGCCATCATTAGATTTTTCGGTATCAGCGACCCACAAAACAGGAATTATGGCTACACCACGTGATACATGATTTTTTTTTAATTCATCAACTGGATTTATCCACTTTTCCTTACTAGGGCCTTGCAATAAGAGTTTTTCTGTCGAAAATTCGCAGTTTTTTTCCCGCAGCACTACATTACTTTCTCTCTACTCCAAAGCGAGAAAGTAAAAATCAGTAACAGTCAGCCGAAAATTTAATTCGTATTATTCCTTTTTATTGCTTCAATTACACGTGAGAGAATTATTTCGAACAAAAACAAAGAATGTACTTATAGTGGGTCCATGTATATCCGACTAACAGCCTGTTTTCGCGCTTGGTGTTCAGCTTCAGAGCGATTTGACTCGACCAGGAGTCATAAATGGAAAATAAATAACAAAATTTTCTTTCGCAAATTACGCGATGTAAAACTCGCAACAAACGCATAAGCAATTTGCATTGTTTGTTTTTCACAAGATAAAGTATTTCGCGCGCAAGTTTTCTTGATACACGAGCTCCCTAGTCATCACCCAGCGCTAAAAAGCACGGCCCGTTGAGATACTTAGGTTCGACTCGGAACGGCACGTATCAATTTACTATAATGGCAACAACTGCCCCGTACTTTCAAAACAATTGTCGCATTTCTCGTGGGACGCTTTGGCGCGTTAAGTTCATGCCCACAGTTGGTACGCCCTTTTAAGCTGTGACGTAGCCAGAACCCCCCCCGCTGTAGAATATCAAGAAAACTTGCGCGCGTAGTACTTTTGCCTCTTGTCACGTAGTGTTCGAGCCCAAATTTTACAAACTCGTTTTCACAACAGTGTCCCTCAATCAATTTACTGAAAGATTAAATTAAAAAATAATAATTAGCAGTAAATAAAACGTAAAAGAAGCAATAGTCCCAGAAATGAAAATATTGGCGGTAGAGAATGATTGAGAATGATTTTTTCGACGGTTAAATGGTTACATCCATTGCGTGCCTATAGAACATACCACTCGCGCAACTTTTCTTGAACGATAGATTGACGAAATGCGGGCGGAGTGGGGGTATTAGTTACAAAGACAGCCACTAGAGTATTTTCAGTAGTGCCAACCTTTGGTAGATGAAAGTCAAACCCGCTATGTGTGCGACCAGGTCATCGCTCTGGGTAGGCAACAGCAGGGACAGTACATAGGAGTTTTAGGTGCCTTCTTTGAAGGTCCTGGACCTGCCTCAGACATTTCTTTAGATAATGGTAATAAAGCTGAACAGAAGTTCTCGACTATGAAAGCAACTAGCTTTGACTAGCTTATGTTTCGCGCCAACGAAGTTTTAATGCTGGGAATGTTGTCATCAGTGTTCGCTGCGATCTTTTGCCTTCAGCTGTTTATGGCACCAGGGAGGGGGAAGCAAGGTCATCGTTCAAGAAAAGGTGCGCGAGTAGTAGATTGAAAACTCCAGATTTCACGTTTGACAATCGTAATTTGGGACTCTCTTCTGCACTAGGGCATCCGATGATCTAGCTGCGCCACTGATATTGACCAATTGACCATTGAACTAAACTTAAGACGCATCATTAGGCACGTCAGTCAAAAACAGGCTTTGTATTTGAAATTGTAGACACAAAGCAATACCTTGAGGGTATTACTGAACACCGAATCACTACAAAAAATGCTACAAAGTCACACAAATACACTAGGAATTAAAAAATACCTACGAACTCAAACGTCATCAAAATGCTCGCCAAGTGAACACGGGCATTCTTGTGAACTGATACTTTCATTCCAAGGTAGTTTAAGGAGCAATTAAGTCTAATATCCACGTCAATCCAAAATGTTTCATAAGATTGATTGATTGATTTTTTCATGTTTCCGGGCGCGTCAACTGCTCTGGTCATTAGTCCCGTTAGTGTTGTGCATTTTTTTTCTCGGGAGATGGCGGTGATCTTCCGCCGCTGGATGGCGAGATCCGGCGCCGACCTACCGTCGACTAGAGGGGATTCGCCTGGTGTTGATCGGAGAAACCACGGAAAACTACCGATCAGAGCAGCCGGCCGCTAGAATTCTCCTCCAGACAGCGACTGAATTCGACCTAGCTGAAAAGCTAGTATCGAAAATCCCGCCGCTGTCAGGACTCGAACCTAGGACCACCCGGTCAGAGGCGCTGCAGTGACATCAGTTGATGCACTGAGCTACCGCTCCCGGTATTTCATAAGAAAACATCTCACTTGTTTCTTGTCATTCTCATCGCCGCAAAACGTAAACTGAATCAATTCTGTTGTTATTTTTGAGAAGTCCACTGAACCACCTAACAAATTAATAACGCATTAATGATCGTTGCATTCCGACACCAGCCATGATGGAAATGACGAGTTGTCAACGTTTACAACGAAATCTGGAGATTCGATATATCAAATCAATCTTGATCACGTGACAGTTTCGAAAGCTGCTCGCTCCATCACACAAGGCAAAAAATAATAATTCACCCAATCAGTTGTAGACATACACATTTTTCATTTCTTTATGAACCTAACAAGTCATAAACTTTATTGAAAGTCTCTGAAAAAAATTAGCCGGCCTCACTTTATTCAAAGAAATTTCTCAATTCTCATCAATATAGTTTGAATTTTTTAAGTTGTTTCCATTCTTTAAAAAAATAATTTTCTATGGAGAGTATGATGCTAAATAAAGCTCTCGTTGATACCATTTCTTCACCCTCCTCTACCTTTATGAAGAAAATAAAAAATGCATTATTTACTTGGTTTAATATTGTTGAAAGAATTCTACATTTAGAGCACTTTTTTCGAGCATATTCCAGATAGCAGGGTGCAAGGGAGCAATTTCTAATGTAATGTAAACAAACCTACATGGCATAAATGAGAAAATACACTTAAAGCCTGTAAATAGATTTGCCGAAAAATAACTAGAATTCTGGACACAAGTGCATGGGCATTATTGAACATAACTTCAGGTTTCATATCATGAACACATTAATTAACACACGTTGTATTTGACATTGTAAACACAAAGCAATTCCTTGGGGATTATTGAATATTATCATTTTATATTAATATGATTAATTTATAAAAAGTTAATCGGAATAACATAACCTATATAGAGATGAATTTATTTTTTCATAAAAAACAGCAAAATCTGTTTGTGATCTACAGGCGAGATGTACAATTTGCAAACATGGTTCTTGTGCTGCAGAATTCCTAACCCATCTCTTTAAATATTCATAATTGAATTATGATAAAAGAACAAGCGTCGTGGGTAACATTTGAAAACTAAAAAATGCTCGCTCTCAGTTAATACTGAAAGCATTTGCTTCGGAAATGAACTACATATTTCAGTTTACGGTGTTGCTGACAAAAGCCATACTTTTCCTGCAAGAAGCAAAAAGAAAACGCAACAAAACATGGACATACAGAAACTACAAACACATTCCAGAAGCAAAACACAAGGCCACGGTGTACAAAATCTTACTGTGCACAGGGTCATCTAAGCATTTGCTCAATGGATCAAGGGAAACTGAATGAAGTACCTAATCGAAAATAGAGTATGTAACCAATGCGAAATACCTTCAATACAATGACACAACATTACTACTGAAAATGTATACCTCAATGATAAAAAATGTACTATTATTCAAAAATTTGTGAGTAATATTCAATCTTTAAATACGACGTTTGGGACATAAGTCATGGCAATTTTTTTTCTTGTGCGAATATAAGCACGGGGGGAAAATGTGTAATATACGCATGAAAATATTGAGGATTCACAAGAAACTATGAGCTAAACACATGGATATTTAATGACCCATCAAAATTGTGTTTCTCATATTTATTAAGGTATATGAAATGTCAGTATTGCTCTCATGTTCCAAAGCATTTCAGCATATACGAGGTCACAACATTCCAAAAGCATTACATACCCGTTCTAAAGGCTTCATTAGGTAGATGCTCAATTACCGGATTTGCCGCATCGCTCCGCACACTCACAGGTCGACATGTGCGTTGCTGATCACTGGCTGCTACGCGTCCTCGCAGAAACGCACCTGCCCATCTCGACTGCTGCTATTGAGAGGCATTATTCCCAGCTTCCGCCAATTCCTAATGACATTCTCGGGCATTTCTCCCATGGAGATCGACTATCGTGGCATATGAGTGCTGCTCGAAACGGTTTCATTCATCTCGCACGGCAGCAGTCGGACAACTAATTTCACTTTGCACTCCGTGCTAATAGACATTCACAGAGCCATCTGATGTCAACACACATTGGCACACCATTTTTTTTTTAAGAAACAAATAAAATTGCGTGATACGATAACATTTCTTTTAGAGAAAAAAGTTCCCAAGACTTCTGCTCCAACACTCAATATTTTCATTATGGATATAAGGTTTTGAAAACGGCTGACAATTAAGCTTTTTATAATTTTATTTATTAAGGTCGCTTTTCAACAACTTGATCATATAGCGACCATTGTGGATTTTGAACTGCAGAGAGAACACGTCAAGACAACACAAACACACACTAACAAATCCATGCCCGAGGCGGGATTCGAACCCGAGATCCTTCGAGACGAGTCAACCAACGCCCTTCGGCCTTGGCGACCTCGGCTATGGATAGCCTGGAGGCCGGCTTTTCACAATTTTGTCATATTAGAAAATGTTTTTACAAATTCACCTATTTTGAATGGCTTGCGGGTCTCCCCTTTGCCTCTTTACACACACCGTTTTCTTTTGTTTTTAATATTTATTAAATAAAAAGTTCTAAAGAGAAAACTTCAAATTTCAAGGGAACCCAAAATGTTCAAAACATTATATGTAGTGTTGCTGCAATGAATTAATAATTTTAATCTTGTTGTTTTATCTTTTAAATCTTATAATTTGAAATATTTTCACTTTACAAATGTAATATGATAAACAGTGTTAGGGAGTAATTGAGTAAAAGTAATTCAATTACTTGTAACAATTACTTTGTTAGTAATTTTAGCATGCAATTGTAACTTTTAGTAGACTATACTTTTTACTTTTGATTAACTCCTTGATGTAAAATTGTAATCGTTACCTTGCAATAATCGTTACATGACATGCAACCATGAATATTATTTTAGATATGCCTATTTAGTTCTTTTGGCTCACTAAGTACCTTGCTCGTCGCAAATTAAATGAGTGAGTAAGATCATTTAGTTTGGAAACTAGACTGAAGGAGAGGCCCCCATCCACGCTATAGGAGAATTTTCATGGTGCCATCCACACCATGACTCCAGCCCAGCACGTCAAACAAAGATTAGTTAATTTGAACTAGTTTGTTCATGAACGAGACATCTCTGCCTGTACTTGTGATTGTAATTTTACTAAATACATGCTGAAAATGTAATTTGTAATTGTAATTGAGAATAATATTTGACAAGTAACTGTAATCAAGCCCAATTCCTTTTTTACCTCCTTTTCCATCATTGATTGTAAAAGAAGTTGCATTATTTTCATGTTCAATATTCAGTATCAAATCAATAATCAGTATCAGTATAAAAAAAATTTGCAACAGAAAAGATTTTACTCAGCACTTGAATTTGTGTAATGAACTTTTTAATATCATGTAATACATGTTGTTAAATAACTTATCATAAATTGCAAGTGAATGTTTTGTAATATGCCACTGTTACTGAACCTCCATTGTGTGTTTAGATTACAGTCATATTATTATACACTATGTGTTTATGTAATTTTTAATAGATTATGTAATTATGTTTTCACATCTGTTTTTTTTTTTGTAGAAGGTCAAAGATTATAGTTAATTATAATGATCAGTCCAACTAACAACGGCAAAAATTGTCAAAATTTTTTGTAAATATTAAAACCATATTATTTGTATTTCATCATAACAGCACAACATTTTTGTAATAATACGTTTTACTTTCATAATAAACTGTGTTACTGACAGCATGTTCTTTGCTTCTTGTGTGTGCCATACTGCAAAATAATAAGACTATTTTTCTACACTTTGAAATTCGCAAAAAGAGGTGGAGTTGTGAAGGACTCTAACTCAAGTAGTCCCATTTCATGTGAAGTTAACCACTTACAGCAATATTGCTCCAGTTTTGTTGTTGATATTGGAAGGTAATTTTGTAATTTATTAAACACGTTATAGAGTGTATACAAAAAATTTTTCATAAAACTACATTATGCTAATTCAATTGCTGAGGTCAAATCCTGAGCACAAAACATCAATGTTTCACTATTTTCTATTCCATTTAATAACCTGAATGTCTCACTATTTCTCAAATTCCATATAATTTCATTTTCACATACACATACAAAATAAACAAAAGAAAATAAAATGTAATGGTGATAATTTTTTGAAGTAAATCAAAATATTTGAATTTTATATACTTCATATAGATTATAATTTGATTATCACAATTTCAAAAGATTGAATATCTTATCAATAAGTATTGCATAATTTTGCATTTGCTTTAGATAACAACCATTTCTCAATACTTTTTGTTTTCTAGTTTCTCAAAATGATCCTTGTTTATTTAATCAATAATCATATTAAATAATCCAACACAAATGACATTGTGTTATCTCTTACTCAATTCTATTGCCCTTTGGAGGTACCAGTATCTTTCTTTTAGTAATTGATGTTTTGACATATTGCCCTCAAACGTGTACAATTAAAACAACAGCTTTTTCCAAATGAAACCTTATGAAAATAATTTCTTTTTCAGTGTAGAGAATTCCCTATTACATCTGTGTATAGTATTTCCCAATAAACCTTTCTTATAAATCATTTTAATACTTTTCTTTTACATGCTTAGTGGTTGTCTATAATACTAGAAGAGGAGGGGAGTGAGGCAGTTACGTAGGGGTAGGGGGTATTGATTTAGTGTTATGTAACATTGATATTTACATTTCTCAACTTTTGTGGAAATAATTCCTTTTCTTCAACTCATACTAAAACATTAAAATATTAATTAATTAACTAGTTTTAAAAATATACATAAATTAAAATTATTAGGAATCAATTGTTACAATAAATGAAAAAATGTCATCAATGTTTTGACTGAATGTGTACAATTATTAAGAAAATATTTAAAACTGACCTGTAGTGGCTTATAGATTTCAAATAAGATGTTCCTGTAGATTCTCACCAATCTGTCATCCTTGACAGCATGTGCACTGCTTGTGATCAGAAACGTTCTCACCTGTGTGCCTTCCCTCACTCAAAATATAACTCCATCTTATTGTTGGGAGCAGTCAGCATCGACAACTAATTCTGATTTTCATTATCATAAATTTTAATACACAGCAAAAATAAAATGAATTCTAATTATTTTTACTATGTTATGTTTAATTTTCACTTCTTGCATTTACAAGGGGGGAGGAGTGATGTCGCAAGTTTTACATAATTATTTACCAAGTTCAAGCATGTGTTACATGTGCATTACAGGGGGGAGAGGCGGTATTCAAAATACTCCAAATTTGTGTTACAGAATTTATGGACGGGCTCTAAGCAGTGATTTCATGGTTTCATCATTTATCCTTCCCCAAGCTATGATCCCAGAAGTCGTCACTGCCCAAAATAACTCATAATAAACATTTATAACTGTGTTTCATTCACTGTTGTGCTCATTTTATAAAATTCAAAAATCAAGTTGCTTATGTTAGTGGTCAATTTCAATACACATGTCTTGGTCTGTACAAAGTCCCAGTCTAATTTAGGTCTACATACAGTCCCAAATACTTGACATCTTCCCCAGTATTATGCACCAAATAATTAGATCTCAAACAGTCAATTGTGTGGTCTTAAAATACCATTTACAGGAATACCATCATTGTAGCTTCCAAAATTTATGTACAGCTTTTATCAGTGTTGAAGCTCAAACAATTTCTATTCAGCCAATTTACAATCTCTCCCAAATAATCATCAGTTTTTGTGAATACTACACCCAAGAACCACCTGTTTCAATTGCATTTGTGACAATAGCAAATTACACAATTTCTCTTTTGGCAAAAGATATATGTACCGTGGACTGGGGTGAATAGGGACAGCAGTGCAAAAAAAATTCTCTCACTGACAGGTCGTTAAATAAGTTGATTTTTTTATGACATCTGGAGAATAAAGTTCATGCGATATTGTAGTTCTCGAGAGTAGTATTATTTTTGGAATCATTTCAGAGATTGGCAATATTGCTGCTGTTGATCAGGTGTTGTTACTGTTGTAGTGTCTGCAGCAAAACTTACTCTGTACAAGAAAGATACATTGGTGAAAAATTTCAAAATATAGTGAAAAGTAGTAAATAGTGGTTCTATTTCTAAGTTATAAGCATGCATTTTTATGTTGCAATATTAATTTTGAAATAAACTGATGAAAATTTTCTCTCGCTCTGTCATTTTTTTGATATTATGGCGTGAAAGGGACAACATGGTTGGATGGTACAGGAGTAATTCCAGAGGTCATCGCCACAAGCACATTGCCCAAGAGGACCTAGAAAATGCACTGCAAGCTATCAGGAGAGGGATATCACTTCAAGCTGCTGCAGAGAAGTTTCAAATACCTAAATCTGAATTGCAGCAGTACAGTAAAAAGTATCCTGCTCAAATTGTAAACAGACAAATAAAAGGAGGCCAAACAGCCCTTGGTGAATCTTGTGAGAAGAAGAATGTGGATAGTGTTGGAAAGTTGTGGAAGATGGGGGTATCCAATGAGTACATTAGCGGAGTTTTGTTAAATATCATTTGGACAGGAATGGGGAAAGTAATGAAGCAGTTGAAGAATAATCTTCTGGGGTCAGATTGGGCTGAGTCTTTCATAAACAGGCTTAAGGATAAAAATTACTTGCACATTTATCAAAACCTGATGCAGGGAAAAGCTAGTCATTCCACAGGACACGATACATTATTTTCAAGAATTGAAACAAGTTTTTGGTATTCCAATAGTAAGATGAGGAAGGTACGTATTTATGGATGGAACATATATGGATGGTAATGCATTGAATGTTTTTGTTTTTATGAATTTTATGTTTTTAAAAGGTAATCTTGTGTTCCTATTGACCCCAGTGTTTGGTAGAGTAGGGTTTTGAACTTTTAATTATGACTGTCTCTATTGACCCCATCCTTGGAGTGAATAAGGATACTTTTTAATCAACAATTACGGGTAATGCTACCTTAATGATTTTAGGGTAGGGTGTGGGGTGTGTGATCCAAAGATAAGTGGTTAAACCTTTCACTTTCATTAATAAAATATTTATGACATTTTGTATTACTAGTTTTATTATTAAAACTCCTTGTAATCTGTCCCTATTCACCCTGGTTTACGGTACATATAAAATAAATAAGAATGGTCCTGTGAGATACACCACACATCACAATCAATTTCGTGCGAAACATATCATTATTTTTAGCTATGTGTCTTTTATCCATCAGTTTTTCAGTAATTCAATATCAAATCATATATCACATCTCTATACCCCATTTTATATAACTTTCTCAACAGGATCTCATAATCAATCATATCAAATACTTTGCCAGATCTAGAAAAACTGATAAACAAGAAATATTTTTGTCTTATGAATTAACTATTTGATCAGTTAAATGCACTATTGCTTCTTCAGTAACTTCTCCCTTCCTGAAACCCACATTTATTATAATGAACTTCAACAAAAAAAATATTTTACTCCCACCTTCAGAATCTTTGCAAAATTTGATGCAAGGGATATTGGGCTGTACTTTGCTGGATTATCAGTTTCTCCATTTTAAATTTCAGTACAATTTCAGCCTTTTTAAAATGGTCCAGAATTACTCCAGTTTCTATTATTTTATTAATTACCTGACTAAGTGGTTGTGCTATAAATGCAATAAAATTAGCTGGTAGCTGGTATTGTACATTCTTTAATACTGCTGGTCTTGTTATACTTTCCATTTTTTAATTGTTATGCTGTTTGAAATTATTGAAGGCGTTGTCATTGTCAACAATATTATTTATTTTAGAAATAGCAGCTTTCGATGGCTTAGCCATCATCATCAGCTAAGCCATCGAAAGCTGCTATTTCTAAAATAAATAATATTGTTGACAATGACAACGCCTTCAATAATTTCAATTATGTGAATGTCAACTACAACTCACCACTGAATCAATATGTTATGCTGTTTGCAGAAATATGAATGAAAGAAATTTGCTTTGTTTTATTAACAGGTTGTAATTGTTTTCATCCTTTACACACAGCCCTGATGATGGAAATATATTTTCCAAAACATCTGCAAACAACTAACTAGTACTACTTTCCTCACTACACCCCATGAAACAGCTTGCACACTATTTATGGTCTTAAGGATTCTCCAAGATATCCCTTTTTGAAAAGACACACACATTCCCAAACTTTAAAAAAGTAAATTTTGACAAAAACCACAGAATTCCACGTGTTCATGAGATAATGTAGCTATTCAAAATTCAATATTTGTAAACACAATGAAGAGAATGTTTTTTGTAATAACAACATAAACAGCAAAAATGCTAATCTAACTTTAAATTGTATTCCAATAGTTTTGAAATGCCCCAAAAATCTTCTGTATGTTATAAGTGTTACATTCTTCTTTATACGAAAATGGAAAATACAAATTCACAGCAATGAAGCAGTCCCAAATATAAAGCTACTATGAGCCATGACATCATACACAACTAAAAAGTAACTTTATTTCAAAATTAACCCTTAAATTTTCATATGTCAAAATTAAAATTAGAGTAATTATAACATGTAAGTGAACTTAAATATAATGCAATTTAATTAAAGAATGAAAATTATTTGAAATCTCTTTATACTAAATTTACACCATAGCAAATCATCAAGAACCCTTAATTGAGAAAAAATGTTACTATGAGTAATAATTTAAGGAAATGCAATGACTTAAAACGAAAACTACACTCTTTCACAAGCAGAAACATCCTGACTTCCATAACAGATTTTAACTTACCATTACTTTATTCCATTCATTAATTTCATAAGTCCATTAGGAATACAGAAATAATACATCACTTCAGTGGTACTTGATAAGTGTTTCCACAATGTAATGGATAATCACTACAGAGACAGGATTCCATTCTCTATCAAATGCTACAATATGCACGCAAATGTGCATTATCAAAGTTAAGTTTACTACATTTTGGTTGTATTACCTCATCTAGTAGTAAACAATTAACAATTTTTCTAAATCTCAATCTGTCAAATTCATTCTTTTGTCAAAAAAAAAAATTATTTATGCAGAAAATGACCTTTTTACATCACAAAGATTTTATTGGAGCATACTTCAAAAATGAAAAGTCAATGTTTATTTATTTATTCAAAAAAGAGTAAAAACTGTAGGTGATGTATGGGGAGAAATGTGAGCTGCATTTTCTGATTTTTCACCACAAATAATGTTTTATACATTTTGGAGAAAATTAAAATCAGGATTTGAATTTAATACTTTACATAATTGATCCTCACATTCCTCCAAATACTAATTCCAAACACATTTTTAAGTTTTCAATCATTTTTAAACACTCTCCTAGAATTAGACCTGCAGTTTCTAATTTCTGAATTGCTACACGGAATTTTATAAAACTTAATATTCTTATTTTTTACAATTGTGTTTTTAGACACATTTTATTTATTATTTATTTACTTTGCAGGCAAGCCGGCTGGGAGTTTTCTCTTGGTTATTTTTCCCTCCCATTGACATTTATCAAGCGATATTGAGTAATAGCTTCCTGTATTTTCCATATCCTTTGTGATTCCATATCATTTGGTGTCAATTGATTGTGATTGTTGCTTACAGCATGTGTATTAATATTGCTAATTAGCACATGTACCAGAGGGTTAAAATTTGTAGTATAACAGAAAGTAACTAAGGCAACTGTGTACTGTCAGGATCTAAGAATAATAGGTTTTTTATGTAAAACATATGTCAGTTTTAATTTTCACAAATTAAGCAAAATATAATAAAAAGTACTCAACAGGCTAGAGAGGAGTCTAAATATGTATTCATTGAAAAAATACCTTTACATGCATTGCACATGAAAAGGGATTTAAAAAAAATACCACAATGTAACTAACCTGCATGGATAAAGTATGCAATTTGAAAATGAGTTTTCCATGAAAGATAGTAGTAAACTCTGTTTATCTGTTCATTTACTGAAGGATTCACTTTGCACATGCCTTCTTAAATTCTAGTCCCTCAGAGATCAAAATATTGCAAATGATAGCATTGGATCTTGTAGGAATTTCACAATAAATTTGTTTGTTTCTCAATGTGATAGACCACTCTTATTTTATTGTGTATTTACCCAAATACAAAATGACCTCCCTAATAATGAACAGGCCTTCTGAGAATTTTTCAAATAAGGTATTTAGGAAAAAAATCTTATCATTCAGCCTGATGTAACTGTTGTATCTCATTTGAAAGAAATAATCTGTGTACTACAAAAGACTCATCACATTATGATAGCACAGATACTAGGCCAAAATCTGAACTATGCTGAAGTGCCATTGGAAAGAAAGAAATTTTTTATTGGTATTTTTGTTTAGTCCAAAAGTTTAATAATTTATAATAAATTTATTTGCTCATATTAACTTGATAATACAGGTCTTGCAGCATCGTCATACATATGTATATGTTCAAAAGTTATTCTTTTGGACCAATAAAACTGTTTACCCAAAAGTAAAGAATAGATAATTATACTAACATTGCTCTCTCTAATTATGATAATTCATATCATTTATATGGGCAAGTTTCAATTAGGTAATTTTTCAGTACTTTTTGAGTTTATTTTTGCTTAACTTCTTAATATAGGTAGGTAGTTTATTAATTAGCAGAATGAAAAGTTTTTGCTGCATCAGCACTAGTTTAACGTGAAAGAGAATACATAAAAATCTCTATTAATTTTGCCTCAATGTATTTTTTACAGAAGTACTGAAGAAAAACTTTAAAGGGGATCTTTGAATTAAAGTGGTAAAAAAAAACACAAAAAAATCTTTGGCAAAACAGTAACTTTATTTGAGCAAATAAGAGCTTATGCTCAGCATCACATACAATACGAATTGTTAATATAATTGTATTCAAATGACCAAAAGCCAATTACAACCACTGTCTTACAAATCATTACTGGAAGAGTACTGATAGAAATATCAACGGCATATTAACATTCATTTGAAGTGCAAAGAAATTATCAAAGCACATTCATCTGCATAGACATGAAAATATACAAATACATAAATACATTTGAAATATCTGTAAAATGAGCATTGTCATTCTCATTGCTCTCATCATGAGCATGTGAAGCATCTTAATTCCAATTTATTATCCTTTTGTCATGAGTGTGTTTACCTACCTTTCAAACTAATTCAATGCAGGTCTAATAAAAATACTCAAAAAATGTATCCATTTTCCATTCAATAAGAGCAACAATTATTGTAGTTATTATTTCATTACATTCCTTGAGACATCTAGTAAACCTTTGGTCATTTGAGGAAAGTGACAGAGAAGAGTCCAATTTGCATTACAATACCTGAAGAGTCTTATAGAGGTAGTATGGCACCAAAAATGGCTTAATTCATATGAATGCACAAAAATAGTGAACTGCCATAGGAATGTCGAAAGCTAATGGTTAATAGAGAGGCACTGATGTAAAGATGACTTGATTAAATATGACTCGATTGTAGCACTTAATATCTCTAAATCACAGACACCGTCTCCATCACCACAAAAATAGGTACAAAAAAATTAAAACCAAATAATACAGGAAATAAGTATCCTTAAAACAATATATGCATAAACCTTAAACAAAGATTGCTACAAATGCTTCACAAGAACACAAAATTGTGAACAATGCTTGGAACACAAATTATAAAATAAATGTGCTAATGCCACTTTTGTCATAAAAAATTAAAAGTTCACTAGTAAAATAAAATCTCATATTACACAAATCAATCAGTATTTTCAGAGTGCAAGGTAAATATCAATCTCTCCAAAAATAAAATCATTCCATGGCACTCGTGATAAACAACTTTTAATTTAAATGTATGAATTTCAGAAATTATTAATAAATCTGAAGCAAAGATCTGGAAGAAATTTCTATTCTTTAACTACATACATTTGAATTATTAACAGTGTGGACTCAATTGTTATAAAGTCAAAAGTAATATTTCATTATGTAAGAATATTAGTTTACATCTACATACCATGCATAAAAAATTCAGATCAATTTAAAAAATACATGTTAACAATTCCCTCATTAATATTGACTTTTTCACAAGAGGCACATCATAACAGGACAAAAATAATACTGATGTCAATTTTTAATAAATCTCTATTGAAAAATTACTATAATTTTTCATCCCAGTTTCTAAGACAAATTACCTACATAATTTTATACACAGAAAAACTACACCTGATGTTTATATCACAAAAAGTGTAGATCATTTTTCATAGCACATTCTTGATTTTACAATGAATTTCAAGGTTTAACATTAAGGTAAAAGGAGTCATACCTTCCATGGGTGAAGCTGTTCTAAAAGATTTCAAAATCGCTCACCCTGGTCATCCCGGCAGGCACATACAAGAGGTACAATATGGCTCGAACTATCCTTTACTCTCCAACGAGCAGAAGTAAGAGATCCCAGCTTTCCTACAAGCACCAAACACATGGCACATTGGGAAAGGAGAACACACAGGCTTCACAATCAGATCACCTGAATATACTACCCATCAGAGCATAACCTGAAACACCAAAGTTGGATTTTTAAGTAACTGTTATTAGTTCCTAAAATAACAAGAATCAAATGACAAAATTATCATAATTAGGTCATTACATCTACGCATTCCTTACAGAAGCTAAAATATCTTAAGGTACATTTTGAAGAAAAAATTTCATCAAGAAAAAATCTGCAATATTGCAGTTGTAGAAAAGACCGAAAAAATTAATATTTTGCAATTTTTGAAAATTCAAACACTTCAACGAAAATCTGACCTGCACCCTTTTTACAAGCATTCCTTGCTCTATCTGAGAAAAATTGCTATTTGAGAAAGTTTTTCAAATGTCCTTGAAGATATCCCTAAAGTCAAAATATCCATTTTAAATTGCAGGAGCAGAAACATCAGTCAGATCAAACACGGAATATCAATTCTGGTGAAATTCCTGTCACTGATGCTTAACATCACCTCTCTCCACTTAGCTTCAAAAACGAAATACAATGACATAAGTGACAGCAGTAATGGACTACTCAAGTCTTATAAATCACAAAAAAAACACAATATACGACTAGGGGCAACACCAAAATTCTTGACATTGTTTATGGTGTGCTGCAGGGTTCATCAGGAGACCATTCTTGTTTACTGTTACCATACAATGATCTAACTAATAACCTACCAATCACGCCAATTCTCCACACGTGATACTTTAGTGAGAGTACAACATAGCAGTACAGAACAACTAGAAATTCTGTCAACAGAAAGCCTAGATATTGACCAACAGTCGTTTCTGGCTAATGGTGTTTTATTAAACAATGCAAAACTTCAAATAATGATCTTCTATATTCAAGAAATAACCAATGAAAGCCAACGGTTCAATTTATTTGGATTTCAACTTAATCCAAAGCTCTCTTTCAAAATTTCATATCAACAATTCTCAACACTCCTGAGTCAATTACCTTCTAAGAAAACTGAATTATTGGATCCCATTACATACTATGAAAATCGTGTACTACATTTTTCCAGACTTGCATATCATATATCCTTCACATTTGAAGTCTAGTACCTTATGCCCAAACTATTTTTTCATACCAAAAGAGAGCAATTAGGATTATGATGAACCAAAAAGATAAATGAACAATGCAGATCACTATTTGTGCAACTTAAAATACTTTTATAGTTTATACAATAATAAAGTTTATAGTCTATACATTAGCATCTCTCTCCTTTTCATTCTTGACAACTATCAAATATATAGCCAACATTCATGGACTCAGCATTAGGCAAAGACTGAAATTGATTTTTATCAGAGGCAGATTATAGTTAGCCTAGGAAATGTTTTTCTAGTGCTGTAAATCTATACAAGCTCCCAAAAACTCATAGTACCTCATGGATTAAATTTAAAAAGATTACTTATAAGTGGCTATAGGAAAAACTGCTCTGTTCTGTAATTGACTTCTTCCTATGCAACTGTTCGGATATAGACTAACTTTTGTTTTATTTTAAAATATTACCAAATGGCTATGTTACTCTACTGGTTATCAATTATAATTTGTTTTAAATATTTAAAATATTTACAATTATATCTTATGTTTGTAATTTTCTCATTTGTTATTGTATTTAACTTGTATTATTTCACATTTGTAATTGCATCAATCCTATATTGTAAGCCATCCTTTCTGCGATGGGAAACAGATGTATATGATCTTTGGTCATTGGTTCGAACCTTTTTTTTTCGTTCGACCATGCAGTATAACTCTATTGATAATGCTGCACTATATAAGAAAATAAGACTTATTCCATTTATTTATCATCATTGATTAAATCCAAGATTTAGAAGCCATTCTGAAGATTTTTTTTTATAAAGTGCATTAACATTCTTTCTATATTCAAAATGCAAGTAGTATATGGCTTAGGATAAGGATCTCAGAATTTTGAAAATGTGCACAGAATTCACTTCTCCCCATCGCATGTCACACACAGTTTTTAACTGTTTTTAACATAAAATAAATAAGAAAATAATTCTTAAACAGAAATTTCACAGAAACTACTCTTTTTCTCTTTTTCCCACAAAAACTGGTGCCTGACTTTATGTAAAGATCTATTGATTTACATTTCATTCGATAAGAAATCTCTATCATCAATATTGAACATTTGCATTGTCAATTGTTTGCCATTTAAATGCAGAGTTCACCGAAAATGGGACCAGAGAAATGAGATTAATGTTTTTTTTTAACCATTCTTTGCTACCTACAACGTAAATTTTTTAGAAAAATTTGTAGCCATCTTTGAAAAAATAATCATTTAAAGTTGCCCACATTTCATGCCAAATTACATGAAAACTATTTATTTTTTTAAAAAATTAAACATGGCTTTATTTCAAGATCTGCCTTTGAACAACAGATTTTGCTATGGATAAACCTCCACCCTGAATACTATGGGTGCAGGAAGATACTGAAAACATTTTGAACTTTTGTAATTTGCAAAATATTAGGGATTACAATGAAAATGAAATCTGCACCACTCTTAAGTATTTTTTATGCTATCCGAGAACAAAGTTGCATCCAAACCCTCTAACAAGGTTGTTGAGGCTCCATGTAAAGAAGCTCCATAAAACAAAATCTCTGTTTCACACCGGTAGGACCTTGAGTTCTTCAGATCGATCAGGGAGTGCCAATTTTGGAGAAAATCATCTAAACGTTTTAGGTACTAGCATTGACCACACAGATAGATGAACAGTCACAGTCAGACAGACAAGACAACACTGCTTCACGTAGCAGTTAGCACATGTTGTGTACTCTCAGCACATCTCTGGTAATAATTTTGGCCTGCAATTACTCAAAGTGTAATGGCACTATTGGAAGGAATTAAAATTAATTTAGAAGAAAGTTTAAAGAGCATTAAGAAACATTTAATGTATTTTGATAGATTTCCTCACCCTTTTGAATATATTCACCAAAAACAGACAAGAGTGAACCTTAAATTTGGTCTAAGAGGTACAAAAAGAAACCTGTTTTGGTATCAGAGAGAATAATATTTTAAGGAAAACAACAGCCTGAGTTATGCCCTGCCAAACACTACCTTTCAGTAAAAACCATCAAAATCAGTTTAGTCATTCCACAGACTGACAAAAAAATGTAAAATCAATTGATTTGGATTTTACATCTAAATAGGCATGAGGTAAGAAAAAGGCTGCTATTTCCAATTCACAGACACACCCACAAACTTCATTTATAAAGTTTAGGTATCACCCAAAATACAATTTAAGATACGCCTGGGCATGCCTTAACAGCAGTGTCAAAGTTGTATTTTCAAATTTTTTTGGTTTATTTGAAGAAAGGATAAACGACATATTCTTGTTAATAGGAGTATGAAAGAATATATAACCTATCATTTCAAAATGATCCCCTTGAACATTTTATGTATATAGTCCAAATCATGGCCTCAAAATAACAAGGTTCTACGCAATTTTAAGAAAGTTTTATAGGGCAGCCCTTTGAGAGTTTTGAGGGGTCAAATTATGATAATCAAAATGGTACGTCATTTTGACCAGAGAAGGCTTTCTACAAGTCTGATTTCAAAACTCTAAAGATGTTACAATCTAACCAATCTAACAAAGAAGAGAGTTGGAACACATCAAATCTTCATTTTTGCCAAAATTATCATCTACATCCTTATTATTCTAAAGACGCAATGCATATAATGAAGAGAAAGCTAACTATACATATTGCTATCTACAACTTATCATGCAAGAATAACTGTATCAATCAATAATAAATAATTATTACTTTTGTACCTTTTAAATTAATTATGGCTTGTTATCAAAGCCTTGCCAATCTGAAGCCTCTGACTCATCATCAACCTCCTCATTTCCAATGCAGTGGATTCCATTTCTTAGCAGGGGTGTTCCTTGACCTTTACCTGAAAAAAAGTATTGTTAAAATTGTAATTGATCAATTAGCTGTAAAATCTAAATGAAAATACCTATATTTTTGAGAAGAAACTTACTTTAAAGCACAAATTTTAATGTTTTAATGAAACCAATACAACTGAACTTGTCATTAAATTTGACAATAAGAATTCACGTTGTTTGCCTTAACAGTCAACCAATTCAGATAATTTGAAAGTAAATTGAAGATAATATGAAATTTCAATTACAAGTGATGATGAATTTGAAGTATCTTCATCCAATGAATTTAATTTGAGTGTAAATGTAAAAATTGATTTTTGATTTTTGTTTATTTTGAAAAATATCTTGTTTTAAAGCCACCTAACATCACCTAAGTATAATTTAAGTCTTAAAAAAATTAACTGTATTCTTAAAAAATATGAATAGCTTTTGAATATACCAAGATCATGATAAATGTTTAAAACAAACCTACAAATCAAAATGGGAGTACTGTAGCTTTCAATTTCTCAGGTTTCACAAGAAGTCCAACTTTAACATCTGAGCAAAATTATTACAAAAGATCTCTAATTTCTTTTAAAAAAAGGGTTGCAGCATACACAAGAAATAAATCAGCAATTTTTCTCACTTAAAAGTGCAATTAACACAACTGGAATGTCACAAAATATGAGAAAGCCAATTCAGAAAACAAAATCTTCCAAATACAGAATTATATTTTCAACAAACTGTTCTCAGTAATCATAACTAGAAATTTTACTTACCCAAAACTCGCGCGATAAGAACAATTTGATGTACAGTATTTTCACTGCCAACTTCAATTGAGACATCTTCTTTCAGCAGCTTTTCTTTATGAGCAAATAATTCTATTACCAAATTCACTGCATTTTCGCCCAATGAAATTTGTTTGATTTTGCAATTTACATTGGGAATTTTATTTTCTTCGTGTTCTTTAACAGCGTCCTCCCGATTCAGGCCACACAATGTGCGGGGCAAGTCCACGGTGATTTTATAGCGGTGACTTAGCTTCAGGAAACCTAAATGTAGGGATATTTTCCCATCTCCTCCTGGCTGCACAACTATTTCATTGTCTTTACCAAATGTGTCTGCTCCTTCTCCGAAATGCACACGGTGATGTTCTGAAACTAAAATTAGAAAGTTGTTTATATTACTTGTACACCAAAAATTCTCTGAATAAATCCCCGATGAACACTCCGTAATATATATGAATGAATATTCAAAAACATTTTCATTCAAAATTTCGTAAAACACAAAAGTTTAAAATACTGTCACTACTTGACAACTACATAAGAAGTAGGCCAAATATTTCGATATTATGTAAGAAATAATTTTACTAGAAAACAATCAAAGAGAAATACCTTTTTCCGACATCGTGGTTGCCTCTTCTGAAGAAAGATTACATACCCTCTTATCTTAACTGTATATAAATCTCGATAAAGGTTCGATTAATCCCTCTGAGCAACTCTCAAGCGTGATCAAGCCTCTTCAGGCCGCTTTAAACGCACGACGCACGACGCACACGCTGCGCACGACAGACACCACATGACAGCGAATAGCGCAGCGGATGCACCCAAGGACTTTGCAATTGAAGTTGGAGCTTCCTTCACTGCCCTCATTGGCATCCAACTGCGGCAGTGGACAGAAGCCAATGGCCACTCCTTGAAAATCACCAATCGTACACTCGCCCACGAATTGCTGGTGTTCCGCCTAGTACGAAATGTAAATGAAAATAAATTGAGACTATTTGTCTAGGCGTTTGTGAAAATAAACTATTGTGTACCTTGAATGTCTAATAACAGATTTCTTTACGCAAGAGATCTACACAAATTATTGGAGACCCAATTTGAAGATTTTTCTCAAAAATGCCATTACAGCACTAACGTTTTGAACTCCAAGTCAAACGATGATGCATTTTTACAACTTACTTTCCTTCAAATGTTTAAAACTTTGAGCAACGCTAAACTTTGCTATTACAGAATTTAAAATTTCGACAAATCGCTGGAAATAATTAATTTTTGCAAAGATAATAAAACAGCTCGTTATCTCCATATGAAATTACGTGGACACAACTTTATTGATACCTACATCATTCCTTTTCAAACCCGCTCCTCGAAAATGTCCTAGATCTTCCACAACATCCATGTTTTTCTGTTTGTATATTGCAAAAGCAATATACTAACTCTATTGCTGACCTATTCATGCACTATTTGCTGTTAATTTTATTAGTGTAATTTTACATTGCAAAACGCTTTCGAACAAACATACTGAACTCATCTAACAAAATTCTATTGTTCTGAAAAATAGTATTTTCAATGTCGGAATGAAAATAGAAAAATTAAAATTCCGAATTCACCATTAAAATAGCTAAAATTATATCATCTTTACTGTCTTGCCTTACTACATAGTAAGTAGTAAAGGGAAAGTATTGTAATGGTGCGACAGAAATCGGGGATTTTTCGACAGAAAAAATCGAATTGTAGATCCTTGATACCAAAAAAGAAGATAATTATTTTTCCAACATGTAGAACTTCCTTTAAGTCGAAAGAACTTCCTTTAAGTCGTTGTGTCGACAATCCATGATTTGAGGGTCCTTGATACCGACAAACCAATTGAAGGCAGGTCGTCTGTCTGATTGTGGTCAACACCAGTGACTATACGATTTCAGGCGACGTTCCATCGTACACTCGCACTGATGTCAACATCGGTCTTTATTAGCTCTTCACAGTGGCGGCTGGTGCCCCAATAAACGAGGTTGCACCTCCATCGAATGACGGAAATGTAATTTCCAAAATTCAAAATATGAATACATAAAAATGTAAGCAATTAAAATCAATTAAAACTAAGTGAAATAAAATCTATATTGAAACACTACTTACATAATTTTATGCGTACCCGCTTAAATCATATACACCTCCCGCGCACGTGGTTCTGGCTTTGATTTCCACTGGGCAGTTAAGTTCGACTCCAGTACATTGCAACAAGCACTATTACTTCGACACGTTTCACACAAATGAAATTATTTTATTTCGAAAACTTCACTACCCTGGTGTATTTGGCAATAACGAATGATCTTCGACACACATTCGTCTTCACAAGAACTTTCGCAAACCGCTGGCCAGCTGCAGCCACCAGCAGCCACCAGACAGCCACACTGGCTTCCGCGAGCCACTATCCACTCGAGGGACTTCCACCCAGAACGGCATTTATACAAAGAACTCATCAAATTTACGTTTTGAATCAACAAACCTAATATCAAATTAAAACAATTTCTCCAAATATCATTAACGATGCATGAATATCGTCAATAATTGACCGAATTTGTGTACTTTCAATAAGAAGTGAAATTCATAAAACTACGTTGCAGCGAGTTAGACGAAGACAGAATATGGGTATTCCCCTACGACTCACTCCGTCGCCGCGCAGCGTGACAGCGCCACCTGACTTGTTGCCCAACCAAAAGGTCGTAAATTCCCCGTGCTAAATCGATGTACCAAAGAGCAAATGCAATAAATTCAGCAACACAGCCAAGAGCGTGAAGCAATTCCTGGCAAGGCACCAGACTCCGGAGACAGCGCCAGTTGGACGCTCTCTGGTTTCAGAATTATTTCATATACATCGATATTGCTGCAGTATCTCGAAAATTGAATGTCAATAAAAGGAAAATGTATATTCCTAAGATATTATGAGATCTTTTTCATTTTCTGTGGGTTATACAACCGTGCAACCTAAGCACGAGCCACCACTGGCTTTTCACCTAATTTCACAGCCACGAACCTCCACTGAACTGAACCTTAGATAGTGTTTTCAGAACAATAGAATTTTGCTAGATGAATTCAATACGTACGCTTGAAAGTGTTTTGTACGTTTAGAAATGAAAAACTATACTAATAAAATTAACAGCAAATAGTGCATGTGTACAATACAGTATGTTGCTTTTGCAACATACAAACAACAAAATATGAATGTTGTGGAAAATCTGGGACCCTTTCGAGGAGCGGGTTTGAAAGGGAATGATGTAGATATCAAGAAAGTTGTGCCCACATAATTTCATGAGGAGATAAAGAGCTTTTGATTTGATTTATTTGGTCAAAAAAACAGTAAAATATTATGTATGAGAGAAGATTATCTACGCACGTTTTCTTGAGTACCAGAATCCCATCCCAACATTTTAACGATAAATAGTTGAAAGTTAAAACAACAACAACAACAACAATAATAATAATAATAATAATAATAATAATAATAATAATAATAATAATAATAATAATAATAATAATAAAATTTAGAAAATCAGGAAATTATCAACAGTTGGAAAACTAGACATTTTCGTTCCCGAGTTAAAAAAAACAACTATTTACAACGATAAATGAACAGCAGACTTCATTTTTCCGCATTGCTAACAATACAGTAACTCACCCTCAGCTCTACTGCTACCACTACAAGCAAAAGGAGACCTTAATAAAACGTGTGCATAGTGAAGCTACATTTATTAACAAGCTGCTTTATTGTCTTTGCAAAAATGAATTATTTCCAATTATTTGCGGAAATTTTAAATTCTGTTTCATTCAATAGCAAAGTTTAGCTTTGCTCAAAGCTTTAAACTGTTGAAGGAAAATAATTTGTAAAAACACATTATCGTTTGACTTCGAGTTCAAAATGTTAGTGTTGTAATGGCATTTTTGAGAAAAATCTTCAAATTGGGTCTCCAATAATTTGTGTGGATCTCTTGCGTAAAGAAATATGTTATTAGACTTCCAAGGCACACAATCGTAAATTTTCCAAGGCACACAATCGCCTGGACAAATAGCCTCAATTTATTTTCATTTACATTTCGTACTATGCGGAACACGAGAAATTAATGGTCGAGTGTACTATTGGCGATTTTCAAGGAGTGACCATTGGCTTCTGTCCACTGCCGCAGTTGGATGCCAATGAGGGCAGTGAAGGAAGCTCCAACTTCAATTGCAAAGTCCTTGGGTGCATCCGCTGCGCTATTCGCTGTCATGTGGTGTCTGTCGTGCGCAGCGTGAATAGGCTTGATCACGCTTGAGAGTTGCTCAGAGGGATTAATCGAACCTTTATCGAGATTTATATATATAGTTAAGATAAGTGCATATGGAATCTTTCTTCAGAAGAGACAACCACGATGTCAGAAAAAGGTATTTCTCTTTGATTGTTTTCTAGTAAAATTATTACTTACATAATAACGAAATATTTGGCCTACTTCTTATGTAGTTGTCAAGTAGTGACAATATTTTAAACTTTTGTGTTTTACGAAATCTTGAATGAAAATTTTTTTGTGTATTCATTGATATTTATTACGGAGTGTTCATCTGGTATTTTGCTCTGTGAATATTTGAAACTTGAATTAAAAATTTATTGCAAATATTGAAAGACATTATGCTCTTAAACCGGCTCAATGCTTCAACTGATGTCACTGCAGTGCCTCTAACCGGGAGGTCCTAGGTTTGAGTCCCGACGGCGCGGCGCCAAGATTTTCGACACTAGCTTTTCAGCTAGGTCGAATTCAGTCGCTATCTGGAGAAGAATCATAGCGGCCGGCTCTGATCGGTAGTTTTCCGTGGTTTCTATGATCGATGCCAGGCGAATGCCGAAGCAGTGTCCTAACATACGGGCCGCGGATCGCGCGTGATCTTTCGATCCTTTTCCTTGTCCTATCCCCCTTACACACACACACACACACACACACACACACACACACACACACACACACTTACACTAACATGCATTACGTACACTACCACAAATGCCGGGAGACTATTCGGGAGCTTAGAGCTTGTCCCGGCTGGGGCAGTGCCCCGCTGGTGGGAAGAACTTGGTTGGGGAAAACTCCGCTAGCCCACAGTAGGTCGGCAGCGGATCTCGCCAGCCAGCGGGGGAAGATCACCGCTACCTCCCAATAAAAAGAACATGCATTACACTTATGGGGCTCTCAGCAGTTGACCAGCCCAGAATCACTAACAATCAATCAATTATTATGCTCGTAAGGGGATATCCACAACACGACTTTTAAAACGTCTGAAGGCAGCACTATCACCTCTGGGATGCAAGTGGCAAATGTTAGATGCCGCAATCTAATGGTTAATATACGGTTTATGTGTATATTTTATTTTAGAACGTCGGTATCATCCTTTGTTGGAGGTTTACCTATGCCTACTTTGATTTTAAAATGTTTTTGTTTTGTTTACTTAGCGTTTCTCGCAGTGAGATGTTATTTTTCTCTCAAATAAAGTTGAATTTTCACAATAACTAAGTTGTGTGCGTTAATGATCCTAAGTTGTGTGCGTTAAAGAAAGTACAATTATAGCTCCAATGGAACAAAGAGGACAATAGTGGATTTATGGTTTGAAGTGATGAAAGTTAGATAATTTCGGCAATAGTGATCACTTCCAGGTACCAACCATCTTCGTAATTCGCAGTTCAAACAACTAAACATTTTCCTGGCATTCCCAGATGTTTCACCTGCAAAGGTGTTGAAATAATATAAACAATCGATACTAAAGGTCATGGCTCTCGCATTAAATAAGTTGTCATTTGTATGCATTGCCTAAACGTGTTGAACAAACACAGCATCATAATGTAAGTATGAACCACTAAAATGGTATGGATCTTCAAGGCATTATTTGTGTAAAAGCTAAGACAACTTCAAAATTGTATTTATATAAAAGCTATGCCCAAATATTACATATCCCCGTAATGAAACTACGGTTAATAAAACGTTAACGTTAAAATCATTAGGGATAACAAGTAATATTTTAAATGCGTGCCTAGAATATTGAAATTCGACAATTAAAATTTAAATTTAGCAAATACTTTTAAAAAATAGGATGGTATAAAAGTGCAATATTTATTAATATATTTAAAACACCATTCATTCATTATAATTAATATATTGCAAAATTAATACATTAAATTATATTCAACTTTCTCGCCGCCAGTAGCCCTGGCGAGGCGGTTATTTTCATGCGGGCACCACAGCACTTTGGCTTTTGTGGCAAAGAAGTGGGCAGTGCTTACATAACTAATTTATAACATCTAACTTAACCTACGGTAGTAACCGGACCTTCGGTAGGAAAGCTAAGATTTACATGCGTGCATTATTGTATTTTATATTCTGTTCTGTTAAAGTTAAGTTAAAGTTAAAGATTTTCTTTCAGTAGTCTTCTTGTTTTTGTTTCTTCCATTCATTCCAACATTCCTACTTATATTCATTTATACTTTACTGGCAGAACCCAGCAGACGTTGCCCTGTCCCCCCTCTCACTCTCTCCTCTTTCCTCTTTCTCTCTCCCTCTCTTTTCACGATAACTTTTCCCCTCTCTTTTTTCTTTCTCTCTTTTACCTTCTCTTACCCATTTCCCTCTTTCCCCTCTCATTTCCCATTTCTCTCTTTTTCTCTCTTATTCCCCCTTCTCTTTTCTCTTCTCTTTTTATCTCACTTTCCGTATCTCTTATCTCTCTTTCTGCCTCTGTTTTTTCTTTCTATATTTTCTCCTCACTTTCCCCTCTCCTCCTTTCCCTCCCTCTCCTTCCCTCCCTATTTTTCACTTTCTTTTTCTTCCTCTCCCCCTTTTCCCCCTGACTTCCCCGCCTCTCTCTCTTCCTTTCTCTTTTCCTCCTTTCTCTCTTCCTTTTTCTTTCCTCCTCTCTCTTCCTTTGTTTCTCTATTTCCCTCTCTCTCTATTAACTGTTCTCACTTTCCCTCTCACTCCCCTCACTTTCCCCTAACATTTTCCTCTCTTTTCCCTCGCCTTTCGCTAATCCCACTTTTACCGTCTTTACCTCTTTATTTTTTATATTTATTTCCACCTCCCTTTCCCATTCTCTCTCTCCCATCTCTCTCTTTTCCCTCGCTCTCTTTTTCAGCCTCTATCTTTTCACTTTTTCTCACTTTTCCCCTCTCTCTTTTCTTATCTATTTTCTCCTGTCTTTTCTCTTCTCCCTTTTCTCTCTCTCCATTTTCTTCTTTTAATAATTTGTTAATATATTGAAGATCTCTCACCGTCTTCTGTCTCATTCACTCACTCACTTTTCATATTATGAGATTTTTAAAAAATTTCTGTTCAATTTTTTAAAAGTTTTTTTTTATATAAACCTTGTCCTGACAATAACGACCCCCCCCCCAAAAAAAGAAAAGAATTATCCAATGTGGTGCAGTCGTTCGAAAGTTATGCGCTTACACACATTTCGGCGATTCATTTTTAATTATATAGATTAACATACCTATCACACGCACACACACGCATTGCACATTTCCACCATTTACACTTCGCATTTCGCTACGGTGCCGACTTTGCTCAAAGCGTCCGTGGCGGCTGGGCACTGTGTTCCCTGCCCTGGTAACCAGCGGCTCTAGAGACCCCGCTTCGTCTCCGACCGCCGCCGGTGCCTCACGCGTTCCGCAGGCGGCCCCGGGCTGCTGTTCGCAGAGTTCTGTGTGAAGCTGGGACAACAGCGCCCAGGAACTTGAAGGCCATTATATCATATCAATTCTGGTTAACTTAACCCGTATATATAGCCATACGGTCAGGGAGACCGCAACGAATTTTCAACGTTATATCTCAATCATTTCCCGCTGTATGGCGATACTGTCGTTCTTGCTACCTTCATTTCTCATTGTTCCTCATCCTCAGTCACGACTATCAGTTTCCTGACTGGATTCAACTGGAGAGTTTCGTGACACTCTGAACTTTTGGAGCGGCCTCGTAGACCGCATGCGTGTGTTAATGGTCTCAATTAGTCTTATGTTAGTCACCCACATTTTCTACAAACATATTTTTGTTTTCAGTTCATATTATTTCTCAACGTTTGTTGTCTATTTAACAATGTAAAAAAATGTTTTATTTCAATACCTTAGTTCGAATTGAAAGAAGCGTAAGATAACGTGTTGTAACAAAGCTGAAACTGTAATTGTTTAAGTTTGAGCTATTTTGTGAAGCAAAAAACCGTAATAAAATATTTTTTCTATTGCATTTAGTAAAGAAATAACTTATCTAATAGATCAAGTCCTTTTTATAATATTAAATTGTTTGGTTTTGAAAAGAATTAATTATCTTACAGCGGAGTCTCTCTTACCGCATGCCTGTGTTAGTGTCCATGCCTGTAGTTATGTATTAAGTGTTGAAAGATCCTCCATTCTAAAAAAATTATTGGGGCATTATTGGGACTATGCTATTGAATATTCTGGATCTTTTCCGAACGATTATTTAAGTTTAATGTACGTAATATTTCTCCCAATGATAATCATTAATATAATTTTCTAAAATAAATATTAAAAAATTCGTCAGTTTATAAAAATATATGGAATAAGTCACTTCTGAGCCATTCCTCGTAAAATCGCACAAGAGTTGACACGACTCTTGTTTTAAATGTACGATATTTGTTTTCTTAAATCTGAATATCAAAAAGAGTCACGTATTTCTTTATTTGCCTAAAAATTGATTATTTGTGTAGTTATGCCTACATTAAATTTTGGAATTTACGCGTACTTCACAAAATATTATCAATTTTTCCTCCAAAAATACTCAATGTAAAAATTCTTAATTTGTTTCCTTCAATACTTTGATATGTCTATTTCACTCTTCTGTAAAATACATTTTTCAAACAAATAATATTTCATTTTTAAAAAAATGTAAGTTTTTCAAAAAATTGAAAATTCTATATAAACTCGATGAGATAAAAAATGTAAACAAAATATGGGCGTATTTCTCGTTCAATTTTGTATAAAATACAATAAGAAAAAAGTGGGCACTCCACATATACAGTTCTAAAAACACAATTTTATGTATGATGGCGCGCTCTGCTTGTACATGCACTAGCAAATTGAGTTCAGTCAGTCTTTGATCCAAGTGCTCAAGAACTATACAAAGAATGCTGTCTGCCTGATTAGGAATTCAAGAGTTATTAGTATTTCAGATGTTCACTCTGCCCCCAGAATGGATGAGTCACAGCGAAACGAATTCAAATACGAGCCATTCCACGTCAAATCGCACAAGAATTTACACGTTTTTTTAACTGTATTATATTTTGTTTTTAAATCTGGACCTCAAAAAAAGAAACACATGTTTCTTTATTTACCTGAAAATTGATTATTTGTATAGTTATGTCTACATTAAATTTTGGAATATACGCGTACTCCGCAAATTGTGATTGATTGATTGATGCTCCGAGTATACTTAACATAAAAATTCCTGGTTTGTTTCATTTAATACTTTGATATGCGCATTTTATTTCTCTGTAAATTACTTTCTCAAAAAATAAATATTTCATTAAAAATTGTAATTATTTAAGAAAATGAAAATACCTGCATGAACTCGCTCAGATAAAAAATTGAAAAAAATATAGGCGTATTTCATATTCAATTTTCTACAAAACACAACAAGAAAAAAGTGGGCACTGAGCACGTACAGATCTAAAAATCTATTGTAAGTATGCGGGCGCACGCTTCTTGCCCCTGCACTAACGAATTGTGTTTGGTCAGTATTTGATAAAAGTGCCTAAAAGAATGATCTCTGCCTGATTAGGGTTTCAAGAAATATTAGTAATTCATATGTTCACTCTGCCCTCTGAAGGGATGACAACGAAACGAATTCTACTACTGCTTTTCGTCGTGTTAGTAAAACGAATTTTACTGCAGAGTCTCTTTGCGCCTAGGGATGGGGTGCCCTCCAGACATTACTCGTGAAATACAACAGACCACTTGTCAAGGGACTTGAGTAAAATTTTCTGCACATAAATCGCAATACGCATCGTAAAACGAGAAGAGTGCTAGAGCTTGTTCTGTGAATAGTGCGTACGCTGTGCAACATGAGTGGTGATCACCGTATGAGATACGACAGATGTTGCAATCAATTTAATCTTTCTGATCACGCTTTTAAGAAAAGAAAATCTCCAAGTCGCGTAAACCACGATTTACTAGTGAAACTTGATTTAAAAGAGTCATTAGATTGGCGAATTTGTGATGCATGTCGGAAAAAAGGTTAGTGAAGAGAGCGTCGAAATCAGTGGTTCCCGTAGCATTAGCGAAAGTAGAGGAAAGTCCGGTGAATAATTTGAAAACAGTGGAAATCAGGGAATTGGCAATTTCAGCTCTTCAGATAGTTCGCCAAGTGTCTGCGAAATGAATGTAGAGAAAATAAACTAGAGTTTAATTGCAATAGGAGATACCCCCGTGAAGACAAGAAAATTGCAACAAAAACCGTATTCCCATGAGAAATTTCAGACAGTACAAAGTGCTACCACAGATAATGATTTTCACACTAAAGATCCTTCGCCAACATTGAAAAATCATACACGAAAGACATTATCAAGAAACTTATCGATTCCTTTCACTCAACAGATCACAAGACATTGAAAATTAAAATTTTGACAATTTTTAAAAGTTGGAGATACAATAAAATTAAACGATACTTCGCAGCAACCAAACAGTGATAAAAATGGCTAAAAGTTGGATGAAGAAAATGGAATTTTGATATACTCTTTGTTTTGTCCAGACCTGAAAGTAAATTCGGTAAGACATTGGAACTGTGCATTGTGTCGAAAGTTCAGGAATTCTTAGGGAAGCTAGTACAAATATTTGAAGGGTGTAATGAGGGGTCAGAAAATTCCAAAATATTAGTCATAACGTGAGTCAAGAATCCGTCATGTAATAACCAAGTACAATCGTTAACTTGTAACATCTCCAGAAGTACTTAAATTACAGCACCATCCAATGAAACCCATCGCCAGTAATGCACGAAACGCGTCTTTTGCAGCAATCTACTGTACACTGGTTCGTAAAAAATTAATATTTCTTACAGTTACTGAGATCCCACTTTGTTACTGAGATCCCCATTTTCTTAAAAAATTAAAAATTCAAGAAATTAAATATTTTGCAAGTTCTCAAAATTTAAACATGTTTTAAGTTTCGAATGGAACTTGAACAGAGTTTTTATAATTAGTGTATTAGAATATTTGATATCTTTATGTTGATGCGCGTCATTTTGAGCAAATTTCATCATGCAATATTTCCGGAAATAATAAAGTTAAAAAATAAAAATACGCGTGTTAACTTATTTGATCCATATAATAAATAGAAAAAAATAGAAAATAATTAAAAATATGAAGGTCAAATTTTGGTCTTTTTTGTGGGATTTGACGTGGAATGGCTCTTCTACTATAGAATAGCGCAGGAGCCTGAAATTCCTTGGCCAAAGGACACGCGGATCCACATGGTTTGTACATTTCATTTCATTATAAAGTGGCACTTCAGAATAAACGCTAAGGTCATAATAATATTTACTAGTGTAGGACTGAAAAGAGACCGCTTCTGTGAACTAACAACGGTGACAGTTGTGTGGCGAGCTAGTACCGCGGCGGTACTGTATGGTGCATTCATGTTTCTATTCCACAGTAATTAAAAATATTTGCATTACATAGTACATAATGTTAATTAATCAGTCCAATTAGGTTCTCTTCAGATATTTTTTCATGCAAACATTACATTAATCATACAGAAAGCGCTCAATAAGGTTATCACTCATTAACGTTTTAAAATACATACATTGCGTTGTATTTTGTGGGACTCTGGAAGTTAAAGAAGAAATTTCTGATTATTTTTCATTAAATCGAATAATATAGTGTATTCATGTTGTAGAATTTGTTGTATTGGATGACTGGAATATATAATTACTTTTAGGGACTCATAATACTTCCATTCTTCATATCGTTATTAATATTTATTAATATAATTATTGACGATGTCGGCATTTCCCCATAATTTTAAACGGACTGTCACGGGTATGCGGCAGTCAAGCAACGCTTGAAGCGCATGTTGTGGCAAAAGTCGTTGCAAAAGTTGTCTGGTGACGCAAGTTATATTCCGCATATACGTTGGGGTGTATTTGAGTGAACCTGTGCGTAGGAAGAAACATGACAAAGAGTGAATCCACGAATGAAAATATTCCTTGGTGTGGACTGGCATTACTCTTGTCCCGTCCATTTGCCAGCTGCCATCTATCGCGGCCCAAACAACGTTTATTTTACATTTTCTCAATTTTTTCTCAGTTTCCTAATAGTAGAACCAAAATATTACTTAAAGAATGTTAAGGAAGAGTAAAACCTCGGACTAAATAGAAATTTCCATTGAAAAATGTGTAACCGTTTTTTATGAAAATGGTTAATGTAAATGCGAAATTTGAATACCCTTTTTCCCAGAAATTTTTTGTTTTCGAAAATCTTCATTTAAAGTCATTTGAGGCACTTTAATTCTTAAATGCAATATGGTTTACAAATCGCTGGAAATGTAACGTCGTGAGAGATATTTAAAAAAATTCATTTGTGTAATTTTTGAAAAACAAAAGAATACCGCAAAATGAACTTCATGTTGTATTAAACAGTGCACCCAACACCTTCCCGCCAAACGTTGTGACGTCATTCCGGTAATCTCTATACTTAAAATATGATCTACATTTTATACAGATTTCTATCACCTACAAATTACTTAAATAATCTTTATTATCCTATGAATATATTTTCAATATTATTTTCAAAGCGTATTTAGCAATGCATGAGTCCATTATAAGTTTAATTCATTCCTCATTATATTTACAATATCTTACTCTCAAATTCGTAAACACTGAAATTAAATAAAAGTATTGCAGAGCGTAAGAATCTGAACTCGATCTGTAGTTTGTAGATCTGTCACTCTGGCCAGTACTCGCACAAATGTAAAAAAACATTACCTATCATTAAGAAAATAATAATAATAATAATAATAATAATAATAATAATTTTATTCAAGTTATGTATGATAAAGTACTACACAATAACTTATAAATTAGATTTAAGCAATAATTAAGTTAGTTTTAGTTAATTATTAAGAAAAGCCCTCCCCCTTCTCAGCTGCCGGAAGGCAGCAGCTTACTATATTGTGGGAATTCTGATTTGGTGTTGTTGACGTTCTTATGAGAAGAAATAAAAGAGGTCATCTTCGTCAACATATTATCTTTATTAAGATAGCCGGCTTTCGACGGCTTTGCCGTCATCGTCAGTCTACAAGGTACAGAAAAATATAACAAAATTACAAATAAAATACAAAATAAGATAGAAAATTAAATTACAATTAATAGATACATTTAAATTTTAGTTACAGATACCAGATAAAATTGCAAGAATTTCCGCAAATTTATCTGCTATCTGGAACTAAAATTTAAATGTATCTATTAATTTTTGATACCTTGTTGATTGATGATGATGACGGCAAAGCCGCCGTCTATCTTAATAAAAATATGATGACAAAGATGAGCTTACTAAATACCAAATTAAGTAAATACTCGTAAATTCCGTCCCCTCAGAGATTACTATGGAGGGGAAATAATGAAAAACCAATGTAAAACAGATTTTTCCCTCAGTACGGTGCTTCTGCTGTAGCAGGAGACACGATATTGCGGGAGGTAACTTGTGCAGTTTTGTGAACGCACGAAGTGCAATGTACGTTCACACCACTGCGGTGCGACCATTTCTACCCTTACGGGCATCTATGACCAATCCTGCCTCATGAAAGAGAAAAAACAGATCAGAAAAGATTTTAGCCGACCGGCGCGCGCATTGCGTGTGCAATGATTCAAGGCTTATATTTCAAGTCTCATTTCGCTGTTTCAGATTTCTCTTACTCCAGGAACTGCTTGGGTCGCTTAAGGCCCATTCACAATGCAATCACAAACATAAGCATAACACATAGACATAGACATTAACACAAGCGAAGAGTTGGCGTATTCACAATGTCGAACATAAACACAGGCAAAATAAAGGCCCATTCACAATGCAAACATAAGCATAAGCATGGCGTTAACATAAAAGTTAGGACTACGTCTACAAGTGGACTCATTCACAATGCGTTCGCATAAGCATAACACGTAAGACGTTAACTTAAGAGCTTGCAAGCTTCAAGCTTCTGTGCTATGCTTATGTCAGACATAAGGAATGAGCCAATCACAGTTCGTTAACTCAAAATCGAGTATCGAAGTCGATCGTGTCGATTCGTGTGCTGCGTCTCATAGCCAATAGAAACTCTTATTTTGCCTGTGTTTATGTTGGACATTGTGAATATGCCAACTCTTCGCTTGTGTTAATGTCTATGTCTATGTGTTATGCTTATGTTTGTGATTGCATTGTGAATGGGCCTTATGAGTTTGTATTGGCTATGAGACAGCACACGCATCGACACGAATAGTTCGCCTATCGACTTCGATACTCGATTTTGAGTTAACGAACTGTGATTGGCTCATTCCCTTTATATACAGAATACACAGGAAGTTAACGTCTTACGTGTTATGCTTATGCGAACGCATTGTGAATGAGTCCACTTGTAGACGTAGTCCTAACTTTTATGTTAACGCCATGCTTATGCTTATGTTTGCATTGTGAATGGGCCTTTATACTTCGCCCGTTTATCGGGTTCGTATGAAGCGAGGAGACACGATGTGGCGAGCAGCCCATCTTTTGTACTCGCAGGTACTCTGACGAACGCGTGGAGTGTAGGCCTACTCGACACGACTGCGCCCCTTAACGGTGCAGAAGATTTACGAGAAGCCCTGCAGGAAACGCTTCTCTTTCTTCACTGTTTATTGGAGCCCTTCGGGAAAGGTCGTGAAAGGAAAGGACAAAAATAGCTCAGCCTGCACTACGTGGCGGGGCACAGACGTGCTTCAGTGCAGCAAATGGAAAGGAACTTGTGAATGTTGAAAGCTGAAGAACCGCGAACATTCAGCTCATCAGAAATAAGTTCGTCATCGATCAAAAGGAAACGAAGATACCGCTCTCGACGAAATTACACACACATCGTCATTACGACACATCGTCAGATACGTTCTTCCCTTGCGTTGGTTAGCCTCTTCCTTTTCAAATTACATAGAACGAAAAAAAATCGCGTCAAGATAATGAGTAGTCATTGGATGTTCAGGCACTATAAACTCGTGTTTTAGGCGCCTAAAAAGGTACTGAAAATGTCAATCATAAGGAGAGAAAAAAGGCACTGTCATAAGTTACATACACAATAAAATGAAAAACTGTAATTTTTGTCTATTTATTTTTGCAAACTGAAATGCACAAATCAAGTTCTTACATTTTAATGTAAAACTAGATTTACATATTTACAACTCTTCTACGTTTTATTATTAATAGTTAGCATTAACCAGTAATATTTGCATATTACCAGTAACCTTTCAAGGATCACAATTTCAAATTTGCGACGACAGGGAGACCAAATCAGTTTGAATGCAGAGAAGGATATCTGAACGATGTGACTGATATATATATATATATATATATATATATATATATATATATATATATATATATATATATATATATATATATATATTAGAAGTCCAACAGTAGCAACACTGAAAGCTTCCGGGAATTTATATTTATTCCACTTAAAATTTCGGTGCCCTCGGTGTATTGTCAATCGACCATGTTCTTAGATCATGGCTGGTATTTATGAAATAGGGAAATGGTGAAAAATCAGTTGGTATACTTTCAGGAATTATCCTGGATTTTAAAATACCAAGACGTGAATTGAAGATTTCGTAATGAATGGTCACGTTGGACCATCACCGATAATCCGATATCTTAACATTGTGTATAAAAATAATAAATAAAGAGGCAAAAAAGTCCTAGAAAGGTATTTATGCAAAAAAAAGGCATTTACTTTACGCAAATAATACTTTACTTTATGCAAAAAAAGGCATTTAATAAGCATTATAAAACTTCGTCATATGTCATCATTGGTCATGATTCGTGCACATATATTATCAGCCTGTAAATAAGTTCGTTAGAATAAAATAGGCATTTCCCTAAACATCCGATGTCTAATAATGAGTTATAAATAATGGATAAAAAACGCAATTGTACGGCAGCGTTGTGGTAGTTAATGTAGTAAATCTATTGAAAGTGATTTTAATTGGGTTGAAAATCAAATTTGATCCAAAAGTTCCAAGACAGATTATTTTTTGTATACCTGCATTATAAGCAACCTTTGTCGATGAACAAAATCGTACGTAAAATAGGATTTTTTTTTGCACGAATCATTACGTCCTCGCTATTTCCGCATGAAATATGAAGTAAGTCACAACTCTCTTTCATCATGTAGCTTTGGAGCATAAAGAAGGCATTGATATTATATCATGAAAATAGATTATAGTGCTCTCAGTAAAAATGAAACATATTGTGAAAAAAACTTAAACTTTTAAAAGCAAGTTTAGTAATTTGTGTACTCTTCTGAAAGTATACGTACTTTCATTTGGGAATATATAAAAATAATAACAAATAATATCTAATCAATTTTATGTACATGAATATTAATGTTACAAAAATTGTTTAAATATGTGAAACTAGTCCAGAAGAAGAATTTAATTCCAATGAATTTGGTTTTTCTTTATTATTTTCTGCAGTAAACAATATCTATTAGCTTTTTTAATTTTGATATGGACTGATTCTTCAATATAGGATTTAGTTACATTTGAAGATCACCACCCTCCATGGTTTATGAGTTCAGAGCTTTAATTCAGTAGCATTCATCTCCTCCGGGGGGGGACACGTCTACGCCTTTATACTTCACTAATTAAGAAAATTGCATAGACAGGAGAGTAAATACCTTCAGGCATTTACTTGTGGAACTTTTGACAAGTACATTCCAATTAGGACAGCTCGCAAGACACGCCCCCCTCCCGCTCCTAGCTTAACGGATGAAATAGTGCGATAATGAAACAGAGAGATGCCGCCTTTAATGTATTTCGTAACACTAAGTGCGAACATGACAGAGATGCTTACAAGAAACTAAGAAATCTTGTAACGCAAAAATCTAAGAACGCTAAAATTAAATATTATCATAGTATTCTTGGCACGAAACGAAATGAAATAAGTGGGAAATCACTGCGCACCCTAGGTTTTGGCAAATCATGAACTCGAATGAAAATTGAGGTGTCTCTTGACACTCTTAAGTAGGTTTCGCTACCACAGCTCCTCACTTCGATTATTTCCCAGAAAACAACTGTCAAAAGAAAAATTACGATCCATCTCATTAAATGTTCAGGAATAATTATTTTTTGCCTCACAAACATTTTTGACATTTCGAGAACTATTCAGAGCCTCAAATCAAACGCCTTAGAGACAGATAATATAAACGTCAAATCACTAAAACTCAGTGCGGAAGTAATATATCCCATTGAAACCGACGTAATAATCATTTCACTAGTAAGTGGAACGTATCCGACCTCATGGAAAACTGCGCTTATTCATCCTCTTCCTAAAACTACCACAAATCCTCCAGAATACAGACCAGTAAGTATTCTGCCTACAATTTCAAAAGATCTAGAAAAATTTTGCGACGTTAAATTATAAGTTACCTCAAAAGTAAAAGTCTCATAAATAGACCTCGGAATTTTAGGCATGATTTAGGCATCTAAAATAGGTACCAGAATTATTAAATTAGGCACTATTGAGCATGAAATGTGACGTTTAGGCACTTCAAATAGGTGACAACATTGTTCCTCTTCACACTATACAATGCAGCTTATATGACACAGGGACCGCCCCTCCTCCCCCCCCCCTCAACTACACACACTCATACACAGAAGAAAACTCGAAATGATCCTGTTCCTTTTTAGGAGTTGAAGACTTGGGCCATATTTTGTAACCTTCGCCTTTCCAATTGTACGCTTTTGCCTGCCCTGTAGCTTTCCTCGCCTAGATTGCATAAACGCGCTGCGTCGATATGCTTTTTTTTTTTTTCCCTCCACAGTAACCCTGAGGAGGCGGGAATTTATTTATTTAAATACTGGCGTACAAATTACGCTGCTGCCTTGCGGCTTAAGCAGCTAAAGGCGCGTCCACACGATGCGTCTTTTCGTTCAATTTTGCGCATGCGTCCAACGCATGCGTCTAGCGCACGTAGTGCATGCGTTTCGGGCATGCGTCTTTCGTCAAAACGATAGACGCATGCAATAGCGCAAGTATTCCCAGAGCTGACGGGAATCTCGTTCGTCTTTCTCATGCGCTTCCTCCAAAGAATGTGTATTTCATAGCGAAGTCACCCGGAATACCGAGCCGTACGTGTTCGTTGAGTAGTCTTCCGAGATATTGTGTGGTGTCCATCTGTTTAATTGCGAATTTCGTACAGAGTATTCTGTTTTTATATATTTACACTTATGGTTACTACTTAAATACTTGTGATTGAAATAATTATTTTAAATATATTTTGTATTTGAAAGCCTGAATTTCTGAGTTTATTTTGGACAAGCATTTTAGAGATGTATTTAAATACATAAAATGGGTGTATTTAAAAAAAGAAATACTTTAAATACAGATGAAGAAGATACCGGGAAGAGTTTCTTTTGTTTGATTATGCTGGTGAATGGACCTCACTGAAACAAAAATTAAAGCTCCTTTCAGCACCTGAACTTGAATTCTCTTCTTTTTTAAACGATAAATCAAAATAATTAAAAATGCTGGACAATTATCCGACAATAAAAAGAAGTCTATTCCTTATAACACTAGTTTATGATTATCAGTGCCAGTTCAACAATTGTTTTCCTTTGCGGGTTTTATAGTCACCAACTAGAGGTTTATTGTGGGTTGATTTGTTTGAAAAACTGGTCATTTAAAAAGAAAATTCCGTTTATTTGAGCAAGCCATATTTTTGATATTATTTTATATTTGAGTGTTTTGTGAATATGTAGGTGAAAGTGTTTTATATTTGAAAGTTTTTAGTAATTGTTCAGAAATGTATGACTCAATTAGTAATTTATTGTAATTGGCAATTTCATTGTAATGGCATTGTTGGCATTATTGTAATTGGCAATGGGGCAATAAAAAAGTTATAATGCAAAATTATTGTATTTACTGTATTTTAAGTATTTTAAATACATTTGTATTTAGCAATATAATAATAACAAGAAACTGCACCACTGAAACAGTTCGAACAGTGTACTTTGCAAATGTGCACTCCATTCTCAAATACAGAATGATAATCTGGGGCCAAGCACCAGATGCTAAGCAAACATTCGAAATACAAAAGAGAATCATTTGAACAATAAAAAATAAAAAAAGAACAGAGTCCTACAGACCTCAATTCAAACAACATAACATACTTCCATTGCCTTGTACATTCATTTACAAAGTTCTCATGTTTGTAAAGAAAAATCTAATAAACAATGACATGCATTACAAATTTAACTCAAGCTTACACTCGTACAACATGAGGCAAGCATGTAACCTCCATCAACCAAAGTGCACAAGCACATTACAGCAAAAGGGTACATTCCCTTCAGGTATACAGTTCTACAACAAATTACCAATACACCTGAGAAACGTAACAGGATTACATAACTTCAAGAATAAACTCAAACACTTCCTTGGGCAAAAAAATTTTTTATAGTATTCAGGGAAACCTCAATAACTAATATGTGCAATGTGATTTCAGGTGCTGCAGTAGGACTAGGTGTAGAAATAGAAAAAACCTGGCCAAAACCTGTTTTCCTCACCATTTCAAGATTTAAACATGGAATATACTAATATTGTTAAATTATAAGTAATTGTTACCTTAATTGATATCATGTACTGTTATTGTTATTGCTATTAGTTTTATTGTTATTATTATTATTATTATTATTATTATTATTATTATTATTAATATAAGTAGTAGCAGTTAAGTCACTAGACCTAGTAAATGTTATTTTAGAAATTAAACAATACAAATCTTGAAATGTTAAATTATTGTAAATTAAACTATGCTATGGTCCCTTGTTTTGGTTCTGGACAATAAACGTAACTTCTCTGCACTCAAGAAGATGTGTGCAATTGTACTCCCTCCATATACATAACATTTGACTCATCATACACAATTGTAATTGTGCGAGTCAATAAAGTATTATTATTAACAGTAAATTAAAACCTAATGTATTTTGAGTATGTATTTAAAAACTTATTTGCAAAGTATTTTGTCTAATTTAATACATACTAAAATTAAAAGTATTTTGCCCAGTCCTGTATATTCAATACATAGGTATTTCGCTACATAGTTGAAACTAGTAAAAATAAACACTTGATTATTTCCATTTCTAGTGCGATGTGTTGCAATGACAGGAGAAGAATATTTAGTTCTCCTTAATTTGTTTTTTTATTTTTACGATAGTGCTAATTTTCGAAATTTATTAGCTAAGTTATATAGCTGAAACAATTAAATGCAGTAGTTTTCATCAAAGTATAATAGCCTTAATGGCAATCACGTTTAATAGTATGTTTTCCTTGCTTAAAGTATTCTCTTATCCACATGCGCCTCTCTCTTTTTCTCTTCTTTTGACCAATTATAAAATAAGCTGTCGAAATTGCCGCGTGAATAGCTGGATCCGGTGTACAGAACATATCTGAAGCACCGTGTGGACAGGGTAGCGCACGTGCGCTCTGTTGAACGTTCGTCTTTCAACTTGGCGCATGCAATTTTATTCCCGTGACGCACAGAAAAGACGCATCGTGTGGACGCGCCTTAAGGGAGAGGCAAAAAAAGCTTAATTCTAACTTAAATCTAATTTAATAATTATGATGTAGCACTTTGGCATACTTAATTTACAGGGAAATGTTATTGTTTTTTTTTCTTAATTCTAAATGTTTTATTGTGGTTTTCTGTGTGGTTCTTTTATTTTTAATTTATTTTCATTCACGCATCATTCATTCATTCATTATATACATAACCATTCATTCAATATATACATAACCATTCATTCCCACAGCACTGCACTGTCTTCTGTTCTTCTGCGTCGATATGCCTAAACCGGACAACGCAGCCTCACTTGGATTGGGTGCAATGGCCTAAGAAGTGCGTGCTGACGAGCGTGAAACTTCCTCTTTAGATTGACTTGAAGCGCTCCTTATGTTCGGCGTGTTGAATGAGATTTCGGTGCGTAGTCAATAGAGTATTCGATCAGGAAATATTCGCGCATCGAGAAATTCGGGAAAGTATTTGCGTTTCGATAATACAAAATTTAAAAAATTAATAATTAAAATATGACAATTATTCAAAATTATCTGTTTTAGGCAGTTTTAAACAAAACAATATTAAAACGAGCATCAACCGCCCATTTAGGACATTTTAGGCACTATTAGGTGCTTTCAGTAGATCTATTTTTTTCATGATTCGTAAACATTTACAATTATTTTCCACAACCTTTTAAAGGAACTAAGAAGGCATTTGTCCTAAAATCTGAGGTCTACTCATAAGTGATCAACAACGTCGTTTTCGATCATGCAGAAACACAGCAACTATTCTCTTAAATATTACTGAGGAAACTATATTGATAAAGGTTCTCATTATATCACACTAGCTTTCGAGTTAAGAAAAATAATAAAGACACATTCATACTTCATGTGCAGCACACTCCGTGTAACTAATATGATCATTATATTTCTTATGAATGTTAGTTATCATTATTTTCGACTCAATTGTAATTATGTAAATGTAAAGATATTTAAGGTGGAAAAGGAGGACTTATGGTTTGAGTCTCGCCAGAAATAAAGACATTATTATTATTATTATTATTATTATTATTATTATTATTATTATTATTATTATTATTATTATTATTATTATTATTATTATTATATTATTATATATTATATTATTATTATTATATTATTATATATTATATTATTATTATTATTATTATTATTATTATTATTATTGTTATAATCGACGACTAAAGGTCTTACGAGTCGGTCGATTATAAGATCTACTCCACGTTGCAACTAGCTTCCAAAGGAGCAGATCTAGGGACTGCCGATGCCTCTACAAGACTGTGCAAAATGTGGACTGTTCCCAATAAAGCAATTCCTTGCACTTCCTGGTCTTTTGAATGACCTGGAAGTTAAGCCAAGTTCTTACACATATTTTGCGGAACAAATCCCAGAGCTTCGATAACTTTCGGAACGACCTGTGCTTTTACGCTCCACATTCGGCTGATCTCGATTTCCAAACTCTTGTATTTAAGACGTTTCTCTGCCTCCTTGGTAACAACGACATTTTGATCGCACAGCATAGCAACATCTACAAGTAGACACGTTTCTTCTCCAGATCCCGGATAACAATATCCGGTTTATTTGCCACTATCGTGCGATCAGTCTGAATTTGTTGGTCGTACAGTATTGCACTAAGTCCAATATGCGTCACCGGTTTTCGTGTGCTCGTACCATTTGGAGCATGTGATTAGAACTTCGAGGGCGGTACAAATCTGTCAGTGGAGGTAACTACACACCTGTCGTGTCTTTTCAAGTATTCGGTCTTTGCTAGAAGTAGACAAGCTGAGACGATATGATGAATGGTTTCCACTTGTTCCTGGCAAATGCGGCATTTATCGTCTTGGGAAATTTTGAGAACCGCTTTATCATAATGTTGTGTTTCCAACGCCTGATATTGGGCAGCTGCTTCCGATTCGGGCTTCATTCTTCTCCTTTTAATCCACGTAAATGATTGATCTTTATTGATCTGCACATTGTTCATCCGTTTTAGATATTGCCCATGGAGTGGCTTGTCTCTCCACAATGCCTTGAACATTTTTTTGTGGCTCACATTTCATGTTAAGAAGCATCAGAAGTTCAGTTATTCTGCGTTTCTTTCATAATTTTCTTCGCAAAGCCTCTTGCTTCATATATAATGCCTCTGCTTCCCATTCTTTGATCAGTTTTAATGACCAGCCTCATTAATGCGTTATCTTGATGACTACAAATTTTCCCATCCCGAAACATTGCATTGCGCTAGGAGGCTTCAATTTGACTGACGCATCTTCCTCCTTCCTTACGAGACATAAAGTCTATGTACATCTGCTCGAGGGTGGGCGACATATTCCATTGTAAGCTGTTTTCTGGTTTTTCGATCCATGATTCGAATTTCTTGCTCAGTCCAGTCCACAAGTCCGAAACTGTATTCGGTTTCAGGCACCGCCAGACTACCTATTGCAGATATTTTATTCCTGAAGTTCAGAGCAGACAGCAGGACAAGTCTCACTTTTCTATAACACGCCCTGCGAATTCTCACTTTCGTTGTGTCGTTTGAGGTCTCATATTATTCAATGCCCAGATATGTGTAGGTTTCACTTGGCTCAAAATCTTGAATCACAATATGCATATCTACTTCAATGTTCTGTGGCGTTGTCATTTTGTCTCTCTCTAAATTGATTTTTGCACACTTGTCAAGATCAAACTTCATGCAGATGTCATTGCTAAAATCACTGTTGACAGACAGCATTTGGGAGAGAATCGATTCATTCTTAGCAAACACTTGAAGATCATTCATGTAAATCAAATGTGATCCTGGTCTTTCATCACCATGGAGTTTGTAATCAAAGACAGCTTGCGACAACTGTAGATAGCGGGATCAAACGAATGCAAAACAACAGTGGGGATAGCGAACCTCCTTAAAATCCCCTTTAATCTGAATTATTCTTGTTTCTACTACTTCCTTTCCATCGTGTATTAGTAACCTGGTACTCCACATTTTCATACTAGCCTTACAAAACGCAATAAGTCTAGGATGAAATCGGTTGATCTTCGCGGTCTCCAATCGTGTGGCACACTGTCAAAGGTTTTCTGGTAGTCAACGATCAAATTACGTTTTTATTTCCTTACATTATTCAAGATGACTTTTGTTTACTAGCAAGATTTCCTTACATCCATAGGATCCTTTTCGACATCCTTTCTGGCAACAGATGGTCCTTCTCCGCTCATTTTGTTGGCTACAGATGCAACTATAACTTTGTACAATACTGGCATACACGAGATTGGCCTATAGTTCTTCGCCAAAGAACTGTCTCCCGCTTTGGGTAGCAAATAAGTGAGGCCGCGTATGAGTCATTCCGGGAGTTCCTTTGGGTTATCTAAAATTGTATTAACAGGCTTTGCTAGATGAGAGTGAAATGCTGTTAATTTCATAATCCAATAAATCTGGATCTTATCAATCTCTGGAGATTTCCAGTTTCCCATGTTCTTTATTGCTTGTAAGAGGTCCTCTTCTGTGAATACATGGAACGAGTCCTTCGGCAGCATCAACTTCAGATTGGAGCCAAAATGTGTCTTTGTTGTAGGATCTTCCCAGATGCCTGCCCAAAATGTTTCGACGTCGTCTTTTGAAGGAGGGGAGCGTTGCCATTTGGTTTTGGAGTTAGATTGCGATAGAATCTTTTCGCGTCTGTTTCAAACAACCGCTTCTGAACACGAAAATCTTCTCAAGGTTTGTAACGTCTAATTCGTTGAATCCATGCTTGGGTTTTCTCTTGTAACTTCTCAGCTACCATCAACCTTGTGTCATTTTGAATTTGGCATTTTCGTTCAGCATGGAGTATTTTTCGTTGAACTTTAGAGGTGTGCCTTGATTTAGAAGATGCTTCGACTTAGAGTGATATTTCACTCCAGTGTGTCGGCTATCCATGTCATATTATTATTATTATTATTATTATTATTATTATTATTATTATTATTATTATTATTATTATTATTATTATTATTTCCCCGCATGTAGGACGACGAAGAAGTGGCCTAACCAGCTTGAACGCAAATTTTGAAACAATGTATATCCCGCTTCAAAGATTGTTTTATCTATTTTTTTGCGTCAGTAACATACCTGCGACCGCCAGAAAACAGTTTAAAAACGCTACCGCGAGAAAGCTTTTTTAACGGTCAGCTGTGTACCAGCAACCGCGCCATCTGCCGGCAACGAGGGGAACACTCACCTTACTAGCTAACGACAACCGCATTCACATGTCAAACATTACCTGTTCTCATTCACATTGTTCATTAACCAAAAAAGTCAATAAATAAAATACAAACAATGTTGGAAAGCTGTTTTGCCATCTTCATACACAGGCAGTCCACACCAGATGCAGGAATATGCTCAAGATGCAATGGCATCTTGACGGAGAGAGAGACGGAGACGAAGAAAGAGGGAGAGACGGAGAGAGAGGGAGAAATGGAGAGAGATGGAGAGATTGTGTGTGTGTGAGAGAGAGAGACTGTAAGAGAGGGAGAGACTGTGAGAAGATGGACGGCGATTGAGAGAGAAAGAGAGAGGGAAGGAGAAAGAGGGAGATGAAGGACCGAACGACTGCCGGGTTCCGCTAGTTGATTATGAAAATGATGATATTTTATGTTTGCGTTAAACTAGTGGTGCTACAGAATGGCACAGATGTTCTCATATTAGTTTTCTATTTTCTTTTTGGTGTAGGCTAGATATACGGTCTTGTCACATACTTTTGCCAGCTGCCATCTATCGCTGTCCAGAGTAGATTTTTTTTAAATTTTCTTAAGTTTTCGGTTTCCTAATACTAGAATCGAAATATTACTTAGAGGATATTATATCAGAGTAAAACCTCTTTCTAAATGGCAATTTTCATTGAAAAATGTGGAGCAGTTGTTTATGAAAATGGCATTTAAACTTTACTGTGAATGCGAAATTTGAAGCTCTTTTTCACCGAAAATTTCTGAGTTTTCGAAAAACTTCATTTGAAATCATTTCTTCTACTCACAAATGCAATAATGTATAAAATCGCTGGAAGTGTGCCTATTAACGACGTGAGAGATATTTCAAAAAATTACATTGTGTAGTTTTTGAAGAAACAAAAGAATGTCCCAAAATTAAGATTATATCATATTTTTTAAATAAGCATTAACAATTTTTGAAAATCTATTTTGCCGGTCTTGTGCTATAAAACATGTAAAATCGCAATGCTGTTGAGACCATCTTGCAACATAGTTGATTGCATATACATTTTGCGTCGACGTCATACTGAGAAACTTCGTTCATTTCTGGAATTTGACGTTTATGGAATATTTCCCTCGCCCCAAATTCCGAGAGGGCTTTTACCCACTGGGAATTTTTCATGTGAGTGTAACTATCCACATTATCCGCCGGGCCTGATTTTTTATAAAAACTCACATTTAAATAACAGATGGAAAACTAGGGTTGCCAATCGTACTTCATTTGGGAGGACAATCCTTCATTGACGTCAATTGTCCTCTCGTTCTCCTTTGTTTTTATTTTTTAAATATCCTCCTTTTAGTGAATTTTTAACATTTACTGTCATTTATTTTATCACCTGACTAACATCTACCACGTCGTATCATTTATTGCTTAATTTAAAAAAGAAAACGTGAATATATTTTTCTGAACGATGTCACACGCATGCTTGATAGTGTCTCCATGGATGAATATTAGGATGCACAGCCACGGATGGATGGATATGTCAATCAATGGCGACTCTAGCGATTAAAATGAAAAGAGACGCTCAGACCATCTTTATCTGCATTTTGTAAACGAATCTTTTCACTTGAGAGGCAAATGGAGACAAGAAAGAAATAGATATATCATTAGTCTAAATTAAATATTTATAAAAAGAAATGTGTTGATGGTTTTTCCCTTAACTAGTGTTCTCACTTTTACATGAACATTGTTTTTGATTGATTGATTCATGTTTCCGGGCGCGTCAACTACTCAGGTCATTAGTCCCGTTAGTGTAGTGCATGTTCTTTCTCGGGAGATGGCGGTGATCTTCCCCCGCTGGATGGCGAGATCCGGCACCGACCTACCGTCAGCTAGTGGGGTTTCCCCCTAACCAGGACTCTCCCACCAGCGGGGCACCGCCCCAGCCAGGACAAGCTCTCAGCTCCCGACCGGTCTCCCGGGATATGTGGTAGTGTAATGCATGTTAGTGTAAGTGTGTGTGTGTAATGGGAGAGGAAAGGACAAGGAATGGGAAGGATAGATCGCGCGCGGTCCGTGGCCCGTTTGATAGGGTACTGCTCCGGCATTCGCCTGGTGTTGATCGGAGAAACCACGGAAAACTACCGATCAGAGCAGCCGGCCGCTAGAATTCTCCTCCAGACAGCGACTGAATTCGACCTAGCTGAAAAGCTAGTGCCGAAAATCCTGCCGCCGTCAGGACTCGAACCTAGGACCTCCCGGTCAGAGGCGCTGCAGTGACATCAGTCGATGCACTGAGCTACCGCTCCCGGTATGAACATTGTTGGCAACCCTATGCAAGACGGTCGAGCTAGTCCGGATCTGGTACGAATAAGGCCTACTCTTCCGCATAACCACTGAAGGGTATGAAGAAGAATATGCTCGATGGCAAATATTTTGTCCGTTATCTCTGTCGAAACAATAGGCGTTTGAGGGTTGGCAGGAAAAATCGTGGGTGCAGGAGGAACTCTTTCCTTCAAGGTGGGATTCCCCACCTTGCTATTCGGTGTAAATTGAAACATGACTCAGCTCACCGGACTTCGAAGTTCTTGTGACAAGAGCGCCTGCGATGGTAACACGGCGTCTGGACGCAGTTTTATTTTTACCCCCAAATCTCGCGTGTGAGGTAAAGAACAGAGCAACAAAGCTAGAAAAAGACAATTTACTGAAATCGAAGATGTCGGATGATCGTTCGTTTCTTCATAATCTCTCTACTTCTTTGCCAATGCATTGCAGATATTGATAAAAAACTAGATAAGCCAATGCCTTGTTGAACGAGTCGTTCGACGATATGAGTCAAGCACCAAGTATATCTTCCTTCTTTCAATTGCCATCCCACGATCTGCAAATGAACGGTTCAGGGTCAAGAGGTTACAAGGCACTCTAATAGCAATTAAGTTCTAATTTAACACTTAGAACTGGATACAAGTACTCTTCAAGCGTGTATTGGGAGTATATTTTTTTCCTCAAACCGTTTTCACTTCAAGATATTGTTGTTGCTTTTTGTATACTACGTAGTATATTTTACTTTCTCGTATACGTACGTATATATATGGAGTAATATATGTAGTATAGAGAAAGTTATGTAATGCTGCGGAAAATCGATTTCGAGATTTGAACGGAAATACACTTTTGGGGTCCCCTGATACCGAAAATGTAGTTTTTTTTTAAAACGTCCGTCCGTCTGTCTGTCCGTCCGTTTGTCTGGCAGGCTCTCAGGCGCTGGTGTATGTGAACAACGCTAGCGCCTGATCTATCCCTACGATTTTCTCCAAACTGAATAAACCTCTGTCGATCTGGCCTGAGTCGAAACTCTGCGATTTTGAAAATCATTCATTAATTTTTGGGAGTACTTTACATGAAGCCCTTGGGACATTTTCAAAATTTTCTCAAAACTGGCTCCAAATTTTTTTTTTAAATTTCTTTTAAGATTAGAGTGAAATACACTTATAATGATGGCATATGTCTGTTTTCACTGTTAATTCTGAATTTTCGAAAATTGAAAAAGTATAATTTTTTCGGCAACTTCCTACAACTACAATATTGAAGATGGAGATTTTTCCTTCAATGAAATTTGTTGTCCATAATTAGTTTTTAATTAAGATCATCTACATTTTTTTAAAAAAACTTTTAGTAGTTTTCGCACCATATTGAGTAAAATATGTACAATATTAAAAATAATTCTCAAAAACGGCTCAAAATGTTTTCTTTAAACTTTTGATAGAGATAGTGCTAAGTGTACTGCGTAAGGTGACTTAAACCTCATTTGCTCTATTCTTTTCATTTTTCAAAAATTACACCAATGTATTTTTTATATCCCTCACGTCGTTAATACATTAGCGGCGATTTCTTCACATTATTGTATTTGTGAGCACATATGCTGTAAATTATGTCAAATAAAGTTTCTCGAAAACTCAACAGGTTTCTGTGAAAATTAGATCAAAATTCGGAAACGCTCAAACGCCATTTTCTCAAAAATGGCTCCAAATTTTTTCTTCAAACTTTTTCAACGGATTGTACCAATTGCCTTGTGATATAACATAATGTTATGATATGCAATACATACATAAGGTTAAAAATGCAAAGCGGAGCGCTGTTTTTTGCGTTTCAAAATGAGTTGCTAAAGTTAGATAAAATAAATTAGATAACAATTTAATGATAAACAACACAATTTGAAAAAAAAAGATTTGTATTTTGCCCTTTATCAACATTTTCGGTGGGAAATGGAGGGGGGATCCCAACCCGGATCGACTACCCACTTGGACTTAACACCAATCGCCGGGCCTGTAAAAAAATACATAAACTAACAAATCAATCATAGGTTGTAAAATCTCATGCGACAACAAGGCTCCAAGGAAGAGAACGCGCAACAGCAACCTTTTTGATGCAAATAACTGTTGTACTATTTATACGCCATACTATGTTACTGCAGCATTCATGGCGACTATGTATTACTGTGTTATACGAAAATATTTCTTTGTTGTACTTGAGCAGTGAGCTACATTTTTTAATACAATTTTGTGTTTCACATTTTTGTCGCAGGACACTAGATGTACTATATAAGTATGCTGTGGAAGAGAAAGGGTAGTCATTAACATCACCGCATGGTTCAGTTGAAAACTGAGATGTTTTCTTGTAATCAAATTGACACGAGAGCTTCTGAACCCTAGTTGACTAACGGAAAGAGAGAGAAAATCAACAGAGTCACAAATACGAGTGAAGTCAAACTGCGCAAGCACCGTAGACATTTATGCATGTATATTGCTTCCTTTAAGACGGACATATGGGAGGAGAGTGATGTAACAGCCTAGTAAATTCTTCTGATTTCACCAAAATCAGCTTCTTGGCGATAAGGAGACAGGCGATACAGAGATGTCGCTGAATTCGTTTCACTCTGCATTGTTTTAATTTTCGTTGAACTTTACTTTCACTTCAACTTCAATTTAACTTCACTGTACCTGCACAGTCACATACCGACAATACCAGAGGCACACCCAGGATTTTGCTGGGAGATACGGTCCAGATTGATTGATTGGTTGGTGTTTGCGGGCACGTCAACTAAGGTCATTACTCCAGTAAGTGTAGTACATGTTTTATCACTGGAGTTAGCTATGATCTTCCCGGTGCCGGCCTACACCTCAGCTTGTAGGATTTCCCCTATCCAGGTATCTCCCGCCACTAAGGCAACCTGTAAGCCACCGACTGAACTCCCGATATTTGTGTGATGTAGTGTATGTAAGTACAGGTGGTGTGAGGATGAGGATAGGACAAGGAAGAGGAAGGAAATATTGCGGGCGATCCGTGACCCGTTTCATTAATTAGTGTTCCGGCAATTGCCTAGTGATGATCGGAGAAACCTCGGAAAAATAACCTATCAGAGCAGTCGGTCTCCTCCAGTCTGTGGCTGAATTAGGCACAGCAATCTAGCTAGTGTTGAAAACCCTGCCACCCGTTGGGAATGGAACCCTAAACCTCCCGGTCAGAGGAACTGCAGTGACATTAGTTGATGTCCTACGGCACATAAGATTTCATATTCAGAACTTTTCTTTATGCTAAATATAAAATGTATTGAATTTGTTTGAAAATTCCATTGACTGCAAAATGCCCGACCGTCAGTCTGTGACAACGCTAGCGGCTAAACCGTAAGCACCATTTTCTTCAAAATTGATATTCCTCGATCGATCTGACTGATCAGTCTGATCTGACTGATCGATCTGTCAGGAAATGCCCCTTAAATTTCTAACGTAATTTTGATTTTGAGTACTTTACATGAAGTTTCAATATTTTCAAAATGTTCTCAGAAATGGCACCAATTTTCTTCCCTCTGATAGAACAGACGCAAAATGAAAGGGAAGGTTATCGTTTATGTTGCACACGCCTTTAACAAAGAATCTGTAACTTTATCTAAACCAGCCGAATATTTATTTTTTAGTTTACCGGTTATTTTAAAAATTTCCATGGAAGAAGTTTTGGAAACTTACATCGTCTCCAAGATTCTGTGGAAACGTCTGCTGTTGAATTTCGTGGCTTAAGATCTGTAGAGAGATCAGTATCAATTCTCAAAAAATATTGGTTGAAAAGACTGGCGGCTGTTGTCGGATACACTTCTGCCGGATCATCACTAAAAAGCACTTTAACAAGGGTCTCATGAACTTCGCTAACAAATGTTCATTACAGTATTTCACGTGAGCAGCCCGATCAGTATAGCCTTAAGTTCTGGAGATGTCCGCTGCTTGATTGTGCATTTACAATTTTTTGTGGCCCAGTGCGCACTTCCGTACCAAAAATTACATTGCTGCTGAAAATTTCTTAACTGGGTTTTCAGGGATGTTGATAGGATATCCCGAACTTCCTCTAGTTTTTCGCTGCGTGAGCACTGTATTTTGGCAACCGTGGTTCCGATTAAACACGCTCCCTATGTCGCGATAGCACTTCATTAACCGCAGTATGTATTGTTCAGAGTAGATTTAGATGATTTTTTTCTCTGAAAACTGCCTGGCACTCTTTGAAAGATTGCATTCGGAAATAATCCTGCACCACAAATCTGCGTTGCTCTATGCTGAGGCGCATCGTATGTTAGCTTCAAAACAGACAATGAAGACGCTGCCTCTTTGCTATGAGCAGAGCATGTATGATCCAGACCACAGGAAGGGGGCGAGTGAAAAGAAGCGGGTTGTGAGTGAAGGGTTTGTCGCAGAAATCCAGTCAAATGAGCTGTCCCAGAAGCAGGTTTGCAATTCTTTCTCTTTTCTCTCAGGGCGTCCAACAGCAGGGTTTTAATCTAATCACCCGGAGCCCTTCAGGTATTACCAGAAGCCGCCCTTCGAACACATATGCTCGGCACAGTGCTAGGATTATGCGTTCCTTTTAACCGTCCGTGCAAACACAAGTGGAGTGGAGTGGAGTAGAACTGCCATGAACGAAACCCGTCGACTCTTGATTTTCTTCAGGGCGCGTGTTCGTGGTTATTCGTATCGTATCCATCAAGCTGTTACGTAAATTGTGTCCATACTCTGAAAATCTGTGCGTGTAACGTGTAACATTCCACAGGATACATTCCTTTGTACGAAGAGCAGGCAGAGAGACGCGCCCGCACCCACACAAAGGCGCCTCGCCGGATGAATAGTGTGAATAGTGAACAACGAAGGGGCCGGGAGAGGGGAAGGCCCAGAGAGTATATACTGGGAAGGCCTTTGGTCACACTGTCACCGGTCAGCTGGCTGTGGAAAAATAGGCGCCAGCAAGATATACTTAGGCATGAGATGCGCCAACACACATGGGTAAAACTCTGACACATCCACCACTAGCGTGCCTCGGCAGACGCTCTAGTGGTGCAGGCGTACTCATTTGCAAAGGCAAAGGCAATAGAAGTCTTCCGCATTCTCAAAGCCGACCTAGCCCCAGCTCTCCTCGCCTTCCATGCCATTCTCTTCCTTTCAGCCCGCCAGAGGGTGGGAGCAAGTCTGAACGCGCAATGCCGAGCCTGGTGGCACCATAGACTAAAGAGGTATACATCTTTACTCTATGGTGGCACCATCGCCACCGCCGGGTCTCCGTGACCGTCGGGGACGCACCCCCACCAACCCCACTGGCGACCCGACGCGACGGCCCGACTGCGGCCACAGCAGCAAACAACGCTGCCAAGAAGTGAGGAGCATGCAACGGTCTCTCCACGTCTAGTCATTACACTACGATTTATTTGTAGTGGCGCTTGATGTAAATCAGCTATTGACGGAGTCATCCATTCGAGAGCATGAACGTCATCACTAGGGAAAGGAGTTTCAAGTAAATATAAATTTTTACAGGGACAAGATACCTGCATTCACTAATATTTTTTAGACTGAACACGACATTCTGAACGAATTGGAACCATTTTTATTTTACATAGTTTTATATATTTTGGTATAATTACATATTTTATTTATTGCAACATATTTCGTTACGTTGTAATATGTTTATAAGTCGAAAATGGAACATTTCATATGTGAGTTCGAAATATATGTTACTTTATAACTAACTTTGTTACTGAAATACAAAGCCATACAATGCGCTTGTGTTAACGCCGGACCTACGCTATTAATTTTCAAACTTATCCCCTCTCCCCTCGCCCCGTTCGTACCGCGTACCTGCGTAAACCGCGTACTCAGGATCAGGGATGAGAGGGTGTATGTGAGCAGAAGGAGCTTCAACCATGTGCTTACTCCTGTTTCATAGATCCCATGCAAAACTCATTAAAACAATTTTTTTCATATTACTGTCTTATCGCTTTTCTGAAGTCGCGGGGGGGGGGGACGTCTGCTCCCTTTATCCCCATCTTTCTGTTACAGACTACACGGTACTATTCACTCGAGTGCCGGTTCCTCGAAAACATTTTATAGAGTGTACTACGAAAATATTATATATTTCGGATGAAACTAGCGAATAATTGCTTCTGTAGATGTAGAACTTTATTTCAGCCTCTCTGAATCCTTGTTAAGATCTGGTCGGCAACCTACTGTGCTCGTAAAACCCTTGAAGAAAGGAATTTTAAACACTATAACGAATTTTTGTTTCACATATTTTCTATTTTTTGTTACATATTTTAGAATAATTAAATATATACATACATTGCTTTTTTTATTACAATAAATCTCATTCCCTAGTTATCACAGAGTCACAGTGTAACCACAGTGACGTCACTGTGGTGACGTTCAAGCTCCCGATTGGATGACACAGTAACTGCTGATTTTCAAGTGCCACTACAAATATATCGAAGTACAATCAGCGTTTGGGTGTTTCCATAAAGGGAGGGGCTGAGAGTGACGTGATCCCTCGGCAGGCGGTTCTCGCCTTCGCCCAGCAGCGCGAGGCTGGGCTTCGGAGCGCCTCAAGGCCGGCGCCTGTTTCCCGCTCCACGCCCATGCCGCGGACTGGAATCCCGAAGCTTCAATGGGAGCGCGGAATAGAAGCGTGTCGTTTGCTACCTTGTGCGAGCAAGCGGAGGCAGCCGAACGCGGAGGGGAAGACTCGCCATCGGCCGAGGCACGCGTGGGCAACGCGACGACGCGCCCCTCCTGCCACACCTCCCAATGGGCCTGAGCGCCACGGACACTTAGAGCCAAGTCAGTGCCGTGGCGAACAGAAAAACAGAAGACAGTGTAGTGCTGTGGGAATGAATGAGTAGAATGAATGGTTATGTATACAATGAATGTATGAATGGTTATGTATATAATGAATAAATGGTTATGTACATAATGAATTAATGAATGAATGATGCGTGAATGAAAAATAAATTAGAAAAGAAATACGTAGAAAACTTTACAAAAACATTTTGAATTAAGAAAAGAAAAAACAAACAAAAAAAACATTATTCGTGTCAATTAAGTATGCCAAAGTGCTACTATATAATAATTAAATTAGATTTAAGCTAGAATTAAGTTAGCTTTAGTTACTATTAGCTTTTTACCTATCCCTCTCAGCTGCTTAAGCCGCAAGGCAGCAGCGAAATTTGTACATTGCAATTTGTAAATAAATTCCCGCCTCCTCAGGGTTACTGTGGAGGGGAAACAGCGTGTCGTTCCCGCCCCAGCCGCCCCTCCCTCGCGTTGGCCTCGGCGAGGGGCAGAGGAAGACGCTCCCTCCACCCTGCCCGCTTCCCAAGCACTTGCCCCGAGGCGCCGCAGCTCACATGGCAGTAAAACCCTACTCGCGTACCCCCGTGCCACTTAATTTCCCCCTCTCCTGTAGCCTGGTGAGGCGGGAGTTCATTCAAGTGCAGGGGCGTACAGCAAATAGCTCCAGCCGATTAGGATTATCAAGCAAAGGGCGGGCAGATGTCTTAAAGTAACTAACAAAAACTAACGTATATTTTATTCAAAAACTAATTACAAAGGTCCCTTTAGGTCATGATTTAGTTAACAAACGTTCTTTTTTATTTTCAAAAGTTCATTTGATTTGTCTTCTTTGGTTTTCTTTTCTTGTTTTTATATTCACACTCTCATTCATTTTTGAGCTATATTTACAAACACACATTCACACACTCAAGCACACAACACTTCACTTATCACAATTATTTTCACTTTTTTTACTCACCAAGGCGCCGACTGTAGTCAAGCGTCCGTGGCGCCGCCGCCACGACGTTTTCAATTTCCAGGCAGAACGGGAGTGGTAGCCCAGTGGCATCAACTGATGTCACTGCAGCGCCTCTGGCCGGGAGGTCCTAGGTTTGAGTCCTGACGGCGGCAGGATATTCGACACTAGCTTTTCAGCTAGGTCGAATTCAGTCGCTGTCTGGAGGAGGATTCTAGCGGCCGACTGCTCTGATCGGTAGTTTTCCGTGGTTTCTCCGATCAACACCAGGCGAATGCCGGAGTACCTTACCAAACGGGCCACGGACCGCGCGCGATCTTTCCTTCCTCTTCCTTGTCCTATCCTCTCCCCTTACACACACTTACACTAACATGCACTACACTACCACATATTCCGGGAGACCGGTCGGGAGCTTAGAGCTTATCCCGGCTGGGGCAGTGCCCCGCTGGTGGGAGAGTCCTGGTCAGGGGGATACCCCACTAGCCGACGGTAGATCGGCGCCGGATCTCGCCATCCAGCGGGGAAAAATCACTGTCATCTCCCAAGAAAAAAACATGCACTACACTAACGGGAATAATGACCAAAGCAGTTGACGCGCCCGGAAACACGAAAAAATCAATCAATCAAGTAATCAATTTCCAGGCGGTCCGCGTCTCCCGCGCACTTTCCGGACCTCCGTAAAGTTAGAATCGCAAAGTTTCAAAAATTATTGATATTAGGCTTAAAATTTGTCGCTTTATTGTTCTTAATTTGTTACGTGAAAAAAAATGTCGGTTTCCTTGAGTTCGCGTTGCTAACTCATATCCAGCTAAGCTGATATCAAGTTAGCCGAATCTTTAATAACAGGGTCAAATGAAGAGCGCCATTTTTTGCGTAACAAATTAGCAACAAAAAAGCGACAAATTTTGAGCCTAATTTCAATAATTTTCGAAAACTTGGCGATGCTAACTTTACGGAGGTGCTTTCCGACTCCAGTCAGCGGCGATACCCGTGCCGACGCCCCCCGCACCATACCCGCGAGGCAGGCGAAAGGACCGGTCAACCGCCCCTCCGATTGATTGATTGATTTTTTCGTGTTTCCGGGCGCGTCAACTTCTTCGGTCATTAGTCCCGTTAGTGAAGTGCATGTTTTTTTCTCGGGAGATGGTGGTGATTTTCCCCCGCTGGATGGCGACATCCGGCGCCGACCTACCGTCGGCTACTGGGGTTTCCCCCTAACCAGGACTCGCCCACCAGCGGGGCACCGCCCCAGCCGGGACAAGCTTTAAGCTCCCGACCGGTCTCCCGGAATATGTGGTAGTGTAGGGCATGTTAGTGTAAGTGTGTGTGTGTAAGGGGAAAGGATAGGACAAGGAAGAGGAAGGACAGATAGCGCGCGGTCCGTGGCCCGTTTGTTAGGGTACTGCTCCGGCATTCGCCTGGTGTTGATCGGAGAAACCACGGAAAACTACCAATCAGAACAGCCGGCCGCTAGAATTCTCTTCCAGACAGCGACTGAATTCGACCTCGCCCCTCCGAGACGCAGAGGAAATGAGGTCTCCGCTGTAGGTTGATTCATTGAATGAATATTTCCATTTGCAGGCGCACGAGATTCATTTATAACGTATAACCGCCACGGACGCTTTGAGCACAATCGGCGACGTGCCGTGACGCAAAGTGAAGTAAAAGTGAAAATAGAGTAAATAGTGGATGATCTTGGCTGTCCGGGTGACGCCGCGTCGAAAGCTGTGTTGCCGAAGTTTCGACCATCTTTTTTTTGTGGTCTTCCCGAGACCAGCCCTGAGGAAGACCACGAAATGATGGTCGAAACGTCGGCAACACAGTATTCGATGCAGCGTCACCCGGACAGCCAAGATCATCCACATGACTCCGGCCGCGGAAGCCTACGACTTCACTAGAGTAAATAGTGTCGTGTGAAAGTTTGTGTGCTGGATGTATAAATAAGTGTAAATAGACATAAGTATGAATGCGTGAGTGAATGGAAAAGAAAAACAAACAAGACGTTTTTACTAAGAAACATTCCATGATTAGATAAGCTTGTATGACACGTTAGGTTCCGGTCAATGCGCTGGCTTCATCCATAGGTTAAGTTTGTATTAAGTAAGTAATTAAGCCCTGCCCTCTTCTCTGCCCCAAAAGCCAACGAGCTGCGGCGCATGTATCCACCTCATGAAAATAAACGACCGCCCCGCCAGGGCAACTGGTGGGGGGAAAGTTAAAAAAACAACTTCACTTATTCACTTATTTGTTAAAAAAGTAAAAAACTATGTAACGTGCAGGGGAAAAGTATAACTTCTAAATGTTTCTTTATGCACAGTGCTTCTTTTTTATTAGTACACGTAAAACTCCTTAAAACAATTTACATTCTTTAATTCGTCATTGCCAATTCAAGCATTTCCAGCAATGCAATGAAATTTCAATATCACAAAATAAATGAAACGTAGACACAGGGCAAATGTGAGACTCTGGTACTGGTGTACCCCGCTTGATATGTAGAAGATTAAAACATCGATGTTAATCGACCCAAAACAATGGATATTTTGAAAACTGCATTAGTGATCATTAATGTTTACGTGCGGGTGATTTAATTTGCTGTCGCATTTATTATTATTAATTGAGATTTAATTGACAAAACACAGTGAAATATGACGATCATATTTAACAAAACTTTTGTCATCTGACGAATTTGAAGAGAATACCACAATTTTGTTTATTGGGAGTAATTTGCATGGCCTTATCATTTAAAATGTTTCTCAAAATGGCTTCAAATTATGTGATTTTGTGATTTTTCCTCCGATAGAGCAAAGGAAATTTCAAAAAGAGCGTAGATCTCATTTTAATTGAGCTCTGAAATTTTGAAAGTTGCAATGTAATTTTTTACGAAAATAGTTTTTGTGTAATTTTGCGTAAAACACAAGGAATTTTCAAATAGTTATTTTCTCAAAAACAGCTCCAAATTACTTCTTTAAATGTTTCCCTTCAGACGTAGTAAAAGAGGTTAAGAAATGGCGGTAATTCCATTCCCGATGAACTCTCTCTATTTTCGGAAATTGAACCAAATTAACACTACAAAAGTAGAATATTGATGATAGTTTTTATCTTAATTAAATTTTATCTAAAAATTAATCTTTAAAGAAGGACATGTACATTTTTTTTATAAAAACGAGTAGATTTTGCTTCAAGTTTTTGTTTGAAGTTAATGGAATTTTTTTAATCAGAAAAACTGCTCCAAAGTTTTTTTTATCGGGTTTTCGGTGGTTTGACGATTCTTTTTCTTTTTTTCTTTTTTCAGTTCAGAGTTCTTTGTTCAGTTTAGATGTCTTTTCAGCTTTGTAAAATAACCACTTAAATTTTTCAATTATTATGTGATATTGAGCACGATTTCTACCTTTGGCTTTCCTGAACTTAGGTAATGTAAATGTTTCATAAAATTGACTTTGCCAAGAGTTATTTCGTAATGTTTTTCTTTCAATTTGTCATAGTACTTATTTTTAGAATTAATTTAAAAACCACTGACGTTGGCAAACACGCATTTAACTGTTGCACCTCCGGGTCACTTGGCTTACGCAAATTTCTCTTATAAAAAATAATCTTCTCGATATTCTTTGAAGACATAACGCTGATTCCCGCAGCCCAGATGCAGCGACCGGCTCGATGACACCGCTATGCCCTTCTCGGAGTTGTACACCCACGGCCGTCTGATCTGGGCAACTCAATAGGCCCTCCACTCATTTAGTTCATTTTCCGTGAAAAGGAAATTCTTCGTTTTTCTATTCTCGTATTCTTTGTCTTATAAGACTTTTCCAAGTCTTCCTCTACGTCTATGTGGTCCCCTACATCTACCACTTTCTCTAGTCTTTCTCTACGTCTTTCTCTGTGCCTTTCTCTCCACCTTTCTCTACACCTTCCTCTCTGCCTTCCTTTTCGCCTTTCTCTCCGCCTTCCTCTCCGCCTTCCTCTCCGCCTTCCTCTCCGCCTTCCTCTCCGCCTTCCTCTCCGCCTTCCTCTTCGTCTTCCTCTGCCTCCTCGGCAGTGTCTTCCTCTACGACTTCATCTGCGTCTGCGTGTTCTCTTCGTCTTTCTCTTCAGCTTTCTCTTCATCTACGTCTGAATCTACGTTTTTCTCTTCGTCTTCATCTACGTTGGTATTTTGAGGTACTAGAGATTAATCAACGGCACCTACATAGATCTATTTTTTAGAAATTTCTGAGAATGATTTGGCCGGATCCAAAAACAAATTATCAGTTCCCCATCAGGAGGTCGAGACGCGACGATTGACACCTCGTATGTCTCGACTGGTGCACGGGAAGAGGTCTAACCGTGAGTGACGGAACCATACATTCGCTCACTCAAATACTATATAAGGATGATGATGATGATGATGATGATGATGATAATAATAATAATAATAATAATAATAATAATAATAATAATAATAATAATAATAATAATAATAATAATGCCCGTGTGGTGTCCGAACATAGTCTAAGTCCCTTATGGTTCTTCCTAGCTCTAAACCCTCTCAGCAGAATGTTAAGAGATTCGGAAATGGAATATGAAATCACCAAATATCCCCATATCCTCATTAATCATCAGTTCTACATGGACGATCTCAAGTTATGCCCCAAAGATAAGAACCAGCTTTCCTCGCTGCTTGAACTTGTAAAGACCTTCAGCGACTCTATTTGTATGGAGTTTGGCATTGATAAATGCACTGCAGTGCACGCGAAAAGGGGAAAAATCCTTGACCAGGACATACTCATCCTGATGTGTGGCACCATTATCCAAGAACTTGAGCCAGAGGATACATATAAATATTTAGGCGCGCATCAACTTTTGAGCACAAGTGAAGCAAAGATGAGGCATGAATATCAAAATAAAGATATTCAAAATAAAGATTTTGAGTCCCTTTGCGCGAAGCAAATCAATAATCTTCTCAAATACTTCCTTCAGAAAACGACGGTTGTGCATGAAGCAATTTATGCCACGGACAAGAATTTTACTCCATTGAACTTCAGTGAAGCGGACTCTGAGAGTCTGTGTATCACCAAAGAAGATAGGCTGAGTGAATGGGCCCAGAAGCGTTAGCATGGCAGGTTTCCTGTTGAGCTCAAAGGGAACGCTATGAACATTACATTGTCAGTCTCCTGGCTAACAAAATCTGGCCTCTTTGCTGAGACAGAAGGCTTCGTCATTTCTATTCAGGACGAAGTAACCTCCACTCGTAATTACCAAAGGTATGTGATTGGGGATACGAGTGAAGAGGATCGTTGCCGACTTTGCAAACAACCCGGCGAAACCCTCCAACACATAATGGGCGGGTGTTCTGCACTGGCACAAACAGAATATCTGAGTCGGCACAATGACATTGCTGCAGTTGTCTATCAGGCCCTGGCTGCAAAGTCAGAGATGGTAGAGAAAGAGGTCCCATACTACAAATTCAAGCCGGATTCAGTTCTGGAGACGAAACGGTGGAAACACTTGTGGAATGTTGCAGACACCACTGATCGCAGGGTCGAAGCCAACAGATCTGACATAATATGGGTCGACAAGTTTTCGCGGAAAGGGATTATAGTCGACATAGCTATCCCTCTAGACCGAAATATAACTGCTTCCATTGCCGAGAAGAAGCGAAAACACCAGGCCTTGGCTATTGAACTGAGCGACATGTGGCGGTTAGTATCTGTTGAAGTTGTTCCTGTGGTTATCTCTGCAAATGGACTAGTCTCTGATGAAATAACTTCATCGTCTGAGAGGCTTGGGCTTAACAACTGGCACATTCATACAATGCAAAAGACTGTTCTCCTGAGTACTGCACGCATCGTGAAGAAGTATTTATTGATTTAACATCACCTGACTTCACCGCCGAATCCTGACCGCCCGAGTTTGCAAGTGAAGCAGGCACCTTGGTTCTCTAAAGGTCCAGGTGTCGGCTGTATGGCACCTCGCTAGGCGAGAGACTTGAAAATGAAATAATAATAATAATAATAATAATAATAATAATAATAATAATAACAACAACAACGTCTTGCCGGTCCGGGATAGCTGAGATCGCGAAGGCAGTAGAAAATTCGTCGTTTTATCGCGCAGCAATACATAACGTTCTCTCTACTGCGAGGAAGTAAAAAGAGAGAGTAGAAAAGAAGACACCATCAAAAATAAAATTTACTGTAACATCATGTACTTCTACAAAATTCTTAAAAGAGTACGTCTGGTAAACCCACATTACTGTCACCACTTTCCTGGTGCTTCCTCGAACGTTAATTCTATGTTGTTCAACAATTTCCAAGGAATTGAAACACTTTTAGAAAAACAATTTACTTTTAAAAAAACATGAAATTGTTTACAATTACACGAGGTTAATTAATAAAGTTTTGGAAATGATTTTCTCGTGAATCTCAGTAGTCACATTTAGTTAATTAATAAAATTTTCACAATTGTTTACGTTGGTCTAGCATTATTCTCATTTTATCACAGGCTCGTTTTGGATTGAGACACATGTTTTATTACCTTTTCAAATGATAACAATACAATGAACGGGAAACGCTCTTGAGAAATTAAGTCGTGCATAAGTGATTTATGCCGCTATTAAATCGATTAAAGGTTGCACGACATTTTCGAAACAGAACTAGTGGTGCTACAACAACACGTACTTTCTCTCACTTAGTAACGGTTACGTAAAATTATAATACGGTCATATAATATAATTTCTGTCCATTCTAACACATTTCAGCCTGTAAATATCATTTAAAATCGTAGAACTTCAGGCGCAAAAACTAATTCTTTTGCAGCTAATATATCAACACAAATTCAACAATTAAATGTCTTAAAACTTGTGGTGCTAAAATAGTACTACTTTCTCGCCTTTATTAATAGTTATGTAATACTATTTACTAGTTGAATGTCGCCGAAGCGTGAACTGTTTTAACAGCATTTTCATGTGTTGAAAATTTCTTTCGTTCTTCATTTCTTACATACGTAGCTTTGTTCAAATATGTTCTTACAGTATCTGGTTTCGGACTTAACAATGAATCGTAGTAGCTGATAATATTATACTCCCCTTCAAAAATTCCCAACATCTAATGGACTTGTATGTTACCGCCATACGGAATACGAACTCGCAACATTGCAATTTCAAAATTATAATCGCCGTAAAAAATATTGGGAAGGCATTGATGATGCGAAAAGAGTTTAGTGCAGCTATATTTTTTACAAATTTTGCTAATATACACAATAATTCACAAAGATCACCTGTAAGCTGTTCTTCTGGGTTGTTCTCTAATTTTAATATAAGATCATTCTCAATTAGTTTCGAAAATGCTGCCTCAAAATCTTCCACAACTACGTTTGATTCTTCCCCGGAATTGCTTAACACTTCCATATATTTCTCACCTAGTTTTTGAAGAGATTAATACTCCACAAACTCAGTCTAATTTTTGTTTACTTCCACTTCTGCAATTGCACTATTAATTGTTTCGAATGCGAATCTATATAAACATTAAAAGTCGACTATTTTTTTAATTTTATGTGAATAAGATGTTAGTTAAGATTAATAAGAATAAGTTCTGGGTCACATTCATTTGAAAATCGGTATTTGTGCACTTAAGAATGTAAAAGTCAGAAGTCGAGTTCATTCATCATATACTACTTAAGTTTTTCAAAATTCAAAACTTAAGTAGTATATGATTTAGTGTAGGGATCACAGAATTTTGAAAATGTGCACACAATTCACTTTTCCCCATAGCCCGTCATACGCAGTTTTAACTGTTTTTTTGACGTAAATAAATAAATAAATAAATAAATAAATAAATAAATAAATTCTCTAACATTACTCGCAGTTTTGTTTTCTCCGTATTCACTTGAAATTCTTCAAATTTAATGTTTCAAGGCAATAATGTTCGTATAGGCTTTTGCAAATTTAGTTTTTTAAATATGGTAATAGGCATTATGGATAAAACTAAAAATGAAATATGCAGCGCGATTCACTCTTTTTGTTAAGATTAACTTCACTTGTTCACTTAAAGCTGTCAACAACAGTGTTGCCAACGTCTTGAAAGAAAATTATGGTGTATTGAGCGAAAAATGCTTTTGGGTACTGGAGTTGAAACAACGCCACCTGCATAGATCTATTTATGTGGGGTTGGTTTAATTCCCAGCTTACTCACTAATATCGCAGCGACAAAACACGCAAAAAAGGCTTTTGGAAATTTCTTTGAATCTTCTGTCCGGATTCAAAAACAGAATATCAGTTACTCATCAGGAGACCGAGACGCGTCGAGTGACACCTCATATGTCTCGATTGGTGCACAGGAAGTGGTCTAACCATAGTGACGGAACCGCACATCTGCACACTTTTTTTTTTTTTTTTTTTTTAATTTGTTGCGTCTACCATTTTGACGCAACGCGTCACCAAGACCCTTACGGAGCGTTGAGCGCTTTGCGCTGCGAGTAATCCTCCATTGCGTGCTTGTGGAGTAATTCTCCATTATAACTTTCTGTCATGTCGCGTCACGTCGCTGTCAGTTGTCAAGAGGAGTGCCAGGTAGCATCTCCGCGTACCCGCCTTCTGCGTCACTACCCAGCGGCCAGGATTGGGAAAGAATAAGGAAAGGGACAGGGTTTAGGACACTTTTCCGAAATTTCACTTTACGCCGCTCCTATTCATCCGATTTGCATGATTGACACGGTGTTGGATTCAGGAAGCACGTCGTCATCGCTCTATAAGCCCACATTTTTTAATTTCTTCCCGGAACTATGAGAAAAACATTTAAAATTTTTTTGGAAATCTTTTTTGAAAAGACGGCTTCGTACTGTAAATTATATTTTAAAAAGGAGTCCACTGCCGTTTACAGATCGAAAATCGATCAATTTGTTCAGACATTATCGATCAAGTAACGTTTGCTTATTTTGGTGCTGCCACGTGGCGGCGACAAATTGAACTAGTGTCGGGACATTTAGCCCTAAACGTCCGCCACACTATCCAACAACAAAACTTAATCAAAAACGATAGAGCCTTTTTTGAAAATGTTGAAAATATTCCAGGGGTCTCATGTAAAGTACCCCCCCCTAAATTAAAACATCGGTTTCAAATTCAATGGGTAAAGACATCAACCAGATCAATTGAAGAATATTAATTTTGGAGAAAATCTGCTGAACGGTTTAGCCGCTAGCGTTGTTCACAGACAGACGGATGGACAGACGTTATGCCGTTAATCAATTTTTCGGTATCGAGAACCCACTAAACATGGATTTTGGCTACACCACGTGTTACAGAATTTTTTTTCTAATATTAGCGACTGGGTTTATCCACTTTTTCGTTACAAGGGCTCTGTAATAAAACTTTTCTGCGGAAAATCCACGCAGCATTACATAACTTTTTCTATATTGCATAAGCTATAGCAAGAATGTAAAATTAGAAGTAAATACGAAGACCCAGCAGTTGGTGGCAGTGGCGGTTGCCGCTACAGCTTTTTGCTGCCAGCACGGCGTTGCTAAAATAGCAATAAACGATTCATTTTACTTTCTTGTGTACGTTTCTTGTATACGGAGTAATAAACGTTGTGCAGAGAGAGCTATTTATGCAGCGGTAAATCGATGTCGAGATTTCAACGGAAATATACGACTTGGGCTCCCCTGATGACAAAACGCTGTTTTTTCTCCTTTTTTTTTCGAAACATCCGTCCGACCATCTGTCCGTCCGCCTGTAAACAATACTAACGCATATACTATTCGTACGAATTTTTCCAAAATGCTTATTCCCCGATCGATCTGGCTCCACTCACAGCTGTACGATTTTGAAAAATATTCTTTAAATGTTTGGGGTATTGGGGCACTTTCAAAATTTTCTCAAAACAGGCTCCAATATTTTCTTTTAACTTATTTAAGAATAGAGTGAAATACACTTATAAAGATGGCATAGGTACTATTTTCACTGTTAACTTTGAAGTTTCGAAACATTTTAAAAACAACTCAAAAACAGCTCTATTTTGTACGGGTTGTACTAGATGATGTACATGATGACTAGACCTCCAAATTTTAGGCACAAAAAAGTGATGATTTAGGCACCTAAAATAGGTAACAAAATTATGAAATTAGGCACAATTAGACATGAAAAGTGACATTTTTGACACCACTTAAAATACATTGCAACACGATTAAGTATTTAAAAATCATTAGACGTAAAATGTTATTTTTCTGACATGTAAAACCGATCACAAAAGGATTAATTTAGACATTTTTATTATTCTGGAAAGTCAAGTATTTTTTTATGAGAATGACTACAAGCGTATTGTATTCACTTGATAATTAAGCAGCAGAGTATATAATCAAGATTCGAACCGAACCATACATACACAGAGAAGAAATTGAAATGATCCTTTTTACTTTCTAGTGGTTCAAGACTTGGGCCTATTTTGTAAGATTCGTCTTTCCGGCACTAGAGTTTTGCCTGACCTATGTGTTTCATCGCCTGGATGGGGTAGACGACGCTCCCGCCGCGGCGATAAGCCTCAACCTGTCAACTGTGCAGCTGCACAGGAAATGGCTGCAATTGCCTAAGAAGAGCGTGTTGATCGGAGGCGAGCGTGAAACATCCTCTTTAAATTGACTTGCAGAGCTCCTGGGTGTATTGCGTGAAAGACTTCGATGCGCACTTTTTTGTAGTCGATGGCGTATTTGTCGATTAGGGAATATTCACGTTTCGGGAAATTATTTGCGTCTTGGTATTTTTTAAACTTGTGAAACATTTTAAAAATGAGAAATGAAAATATATTTTTTTTAAATTACTTGTTTAGGCAGATTTAGGCAAAAAATATCAAAATAGAGATCAACCGCTCTTTTAGAACATTTTAGGTATTGAAGGGGTCAGTAGAAAAGGGGCTATCTCACATTTTTTGTGAATTTGAGTTATTAGCATTGCACAAAACTTCAAATATTTTTCGTTTAGTATAATATATTATTGAAATTCAGTATGGACTTATATGCAAGTGTACTGCGTTTAAAAGGTTAAAAATGTATTGAGTTATATGAGGGAAGTTCAAGTAAAACCCTCATTATCTCAGAACTATGTCGGTTTGGGATAGCCCCTTTTTCTACAGAGACATTCAATTATTGGATGCTTTCAGTATGTGTTTTTTCATGATTCGTAAAGATCTGCAATTATTTTCCACAACCTCCTAAAAGAACTTAATAGGAATTTGTACTAAAATCCGAGGTCTAAAGATGACATACACGCCATTTTGCTGTATTCTTCTGCTATTTGAAAATTAAACAAATCCAATATTTCAGACATATTTTAGCTCGTAAATCGGTCCATTAAGGACATTTCTTAGACTTTATCATATTTGCTAGTACAATTGGTTTAAATAATTTCTAATGCTGTTTCTTGTAAAGTCGAACATTTTTTTGTGAAAATGAGCTCCAAAATGCGCTATTTCAATTCAGTTTTCTCCAAAGACATTTTCTTACAATGTCTCCAATTTTTTTTAATGGAAATGTGCTTATAGGTCCGGATTTTACCCTTCAATAATGTTCTTAAAATCATATTTGAATTCTACTAATGGGGATCCGAAAAATTGAAAAAAAAGATCTTTTAGGTGCTAATAGATACCATCCGAGAAAATGGTTGAGTAAAACCGGAAAACTAGCCTACACTAAAGAGAACAGAAAACTAAGTAGTACGAAGTCTGTGCCTTTTTGAAGCACCACTAGTTTCCTTTTAGTTTCGTATCCAAAAGGGAAAAATGTGTAAAAAAACGAAGAGAGTCTTCATCTAATAATGATTGCGAGAAAGATCATATTGTACAACGATTTAAATTATGGGTTTACTTCAGTGATTGAAAAGCCAAAGTGCGTTTGTTTGCAAATTCTCTCCGATGAAAGTTTGAAGCCATCAAAATTAGATCTACACTTGGAAACTAAACATTGGGCTCATAAAATCAAGCACTCGGGAAATTTCGTAAGAAATTTGAATACTTAGAGAAATCAAGAAACTTCTATTTGCAAATCAATCCTTACTGATAAAGTTTACTTGTAGCATCTTATCTTGTAGCATTAACACACTCCATACAATCTCCAAGAATATCATATTGCTTGTTGTAATTGATATGGTCTGTGTTCTAATAGGCGAGGAAGAAGCAAAAAGATTGAAAACAAATCCGCTTTCTAACATTATCAAGGCGAATCGATGCCATGGCTACCGATATTCGCGATCAGATTATTCAGCAAATTAGTGCAAGTGAAATTTTAGTAGTATTAAGTTTGATGGACCAACAGATGTGGCAATCTCATCTCATTTCTTGGTTCTCATTTCTTACGTCTCGTGAGGTACAGTACGAATGCGACAAATCAATCAAAGAATAATGTCGTTTTGCAAAACAATATTGCGTCATGCAACAGAACAATGTATTTTTGATGTTTTTTATGAAGCAACCAGAAACTATTACATAGATTGGATAAAGTGTATTGCAGAAATTAATGATGCAAAGTCGATAACCAGAAAGACTAGAGGATTAATGAAAATATTATGAGGTCGTGTTATTCCAAAGGTGGAATAGACGCACAGCTTCAATAGCAGATATGTTCTTGCCCAAAAAGATATGCCGAAAAACCTCAACAAAATTCTTTGTGAAGCTGTAAAAATTATTAATTTTGTTTAAAGTCGGCCGTTACTGGCTGTTTGCTAAACTGCGTTGACATGAGGCGAAAACAAAACAAAAAAAATCTTTCATATACAGATGTAAAATGGTTGTGGTAGGGGAAGTGCTAACTGGGTAATCGGAATTGCAAGTTGATTAATAACACTTTCCAGAATAAACACCAATTTCAATGTTTGTACAGAATAATGAGTATATGTTGTTGTTGGTTCACTGTCAGTCATAGAACTCTCATTGCACTTGCAGTAACATCTTTAGCGTTAGCGAATCTTCGCCACTTCAGATGAGTTTTCAGCCGTGGAAATAAAAAGAGAAGTCAGACGGAGACAAATCTGTAGTTTAGAGGTTGCTCTATTGCAGTTAAGTTGAGCCTATCAAGGCGATTTTTTCATCAGTATTAATCGATGTAATGTTGAGCAGTCGTGCAAAAGAAACCAGGTGTTTTGTATTTATTTTCCCTGACGTTTCCTTCTTGCTGCGTTCTGAGGCGCCGAGGGAAACTTCCAGCATATTTTGCCTCTGCTAGTGTTGCAACTATATTTTGTTTACAAATAGGTGATTTGAATTTCCACTCACCTGACTGTCGTTTAGGCAATGTGTGGGATAATTAGTAAGTTTCAGCTCCAGTGATTATTCAAAAAATATCATCTTGGTCGGACACGCTTATCAGATCTTCAGTAAGTATCGCTGTTTCTTTGTTTTCAGAAGGAAACAATTTTGGAACTAACATTTGAGATATGTAATGCTCGTTGAAATGTTTTCGGAGAATTGAGTGAACACTTCACACTGAAATTTCGACCTCTGCAGATATCTCAACACACTTTACTCGGACGCCCGTCACAACAACGCGTATGCGCTCAAAGATAGTTTCATTACAACTCTGTGTGTGTGTGTGTGTGTGTGTGTGTGTGTGTGTGTGTGTGTGTGTGTGTGTGTGTGTGTGTGTGTGTGTGTGTGTGTGTGTATACTATTGCACCGAGCAATGTAATATATACCTATTGCACCGTAATCTACCTATAATAAAATACCTATTGCACCGTGCAATGCACTGATGTTTGTCACTCTGATAGAACGTCTAATATAACAAAAAGAAGTATTGCTGTAGTGATGAACAGGTGAAGTATGTCTGTAATACTAAATGCACAACGTAATTTAATGTGTAGCTTTCAAATCTCAAATGAAAGAATTAAATGTAGAGCGCGATAAGGTTAGGAACTAGAATGTAGCGCCATCGGGAGGAAAGAAAAGAAGTGTTTTTATGAAGCCTAGCAGATAAGCAGCTATTATAATGTAAATAGGTACGTACATAACCGACGTTCTACATATCTCTAGTTATTGTAACGTAAGTAATGGCTTACATTTTTAATGTTTTGAATAAAATTCGAATATATTTATCATTTATAATTTTTTAAATTATATGTTGAATGTTTGTTTCCTTTTTGCACATCTTATCCAATTTATAGTGAGAATCAAGTGTTTAATTTCATTAAATAGGGAGACATGTTTTTTTGCATTGAAATGGCTCACATTTTTAATGTTTTGAATAAAATTCGAATATATTTATCATTTATAATTTTTTAAATTATATGTTGAATGTTTGTTTCCTTTTTGCACATCTTATCCAATTTATAGTGAGAATCAAGTGTTTAATTTCATTAAATAGGGAGACATGTTTTTTTGCATTGAAATGGCTCACATTTTTAATGTTTTGAATAAAATTCGAATATATTTATCATTTATAATTTTTTAAATTATATGTTGAATGTTTGTTTCCTTTTTGCACATCTTATCCAATTTATAGTGAGAACCAAGCGTTTAATTTCATTAAATAGGGAGACATGTTTTGTTGTTTGTTTGTTTGTTTGTTTGTTGTTGTTTGTTTGTTTGTTTGTTGTTGTTTTTTTTTTTTTTTTTTTTTTCATTGGAACTGGCTTGAGTGTCGAAGAAACATTTGAATCACCGCCATGGTAACCGAAATTATTGATTACATGTGTGGCCATGAAAGACTGAATGAAAGCCACGTCCACAAGATACCTCCCGTGTTGCTTCACCGGTGTAATTTCTAATGAACTAAACATACATGTTTGTGGCGGAATATATTGACAGCAAACGGGGTGAAGTACGAACAGGATAAACAACACAAATTTAATTCCGGTGACAAGCAAGCGAGAAGAATCGAAAATGGTGGAGTATTTAATTTTAACAAATTGGATGTATTCAAAGAGATACACTGACTAATGCCTGTTCATTACTGTTGTAAAGAAGTAATAGTCAATTGCCTATGAGTGGTCACTCTCAATTCAATTAATTATCAAATAAACTTTCATTCACAGTTTAAGTCATTAACATCAGCAATTTGCAAGATTTCCCCGAAGTATATACAACTACTTCTAGATTAGGGATCCCCTTGAATAGAAAACGGATACTTTTTTAACCACAATGGCGTGTGGTAAATTATATACCCGAAATCAACAACCCCAGTGTAGAGTTCAACAGGTATCCATGCGTGTCCCACCGAGGTTACGCCAATGAATACCTCCATAAGTTGGTGTCCATATGTGATACTAGCATGTACACAACTTCTCAAGCGCCGTATTCCTAACCAGTTGAAAGACGTTAACGTAGTTAAGGTACCGTCCTCATTAAAATTGCTGGCTGCATAAGTGTGGGAGGCGTTCCGCACGATGAGAATGTGGAAATATTCTCTTATCGCCGCGGAGATTAGGACCACGGTCGCCCGGCCAATAAAACCCTCTCGCTTGCTTTACCACGCCGCGCCGCTTACGAACAGATCGCTTCACGGACTTTGCAGCATGAGGAGGACCATTACCTCAAACCCCGTCCACAACTATCCTGAAGCCCAGTGAGTTCTGCATCCAGGAACGATGATCTAGAAAAGTTACAAAGGCATCTAAATAACACATCTACGCGCAAGGAGACAAAAAGAAGTTTATTACAAAACCTCATTGGGCGTAAGCGACTCTTTGCATGTCTCTAGAAAGGAACTTCAAACGACCAATCAAACGACCTCTATTTTAAGTTATAGCAGTTCACTGAATTTCAATATTATAACTGTCGCATTACCTTCTTCAAAGGGGAATCGCCTGACTGCAACATGCCGTCAGTTTTCCCTCACCCTACTTTCAGCTAATCCCCTTCCTGTTTTCGTTAGGCCTCATTCACAATGCAAACTTAAACGTAACCGTAACGTAGCCGCAAAACCTAGAAATGGGTTATAAAGCGAGATCATTCACAATGCCTTGACGTAAACGTAGACGTGAGACGTAAACTTAAAGAGCTCGCATGCTCCAAGCTTCTACGTTTAAGTTTACGTCGAAATTCTACCGAAGACCAATCAGAAAGCAGCATGAAAAAAACAAATGCACAACAAATTCCGCGAGAAGGAAGGTCGACTCCATATCGATTCTTGTTCATGCGTGTGTATTGGTGTGTATAGTCGAAAGGTAGAGCAGAGATGTTTGTGGAGTTTTGGTATGAGTTGCGAAGTGTTGGTTCGAAATGGCAAACAAAATTGTGACCTTCGACGAATTATTAATTAGTTTAGTGCAAGAAAATCCGTGCATTTATGATAAAGGACATGGAAGTTATAAGGACATCATGTTGACTCCATTTTGCAAAAATGGAGAAACTAACTCCAACAAGCTGTCAAATAACTCTGGCGTCATCCTCATATACATAAAAATCTGGTACGGATCTCTCATTTCTCTTATTAAATTACTGAAGTCCCCTTGTTCTTCCCGTCTTGCATTTAAGGGAGGAACCCACCAACGCCTTTCTCTGCGCCTCCTTCTTTTTAAATAAAGCGCCCCTAAAATTAATGCTACAGAAGCTTGCAACAGCACAAGCTGCACGCCCACATCTCTCTCCATGACAAAATCTGAACCTGGCGTTAAATATATTTGCGGTACACAATTTAAAGCTCACTGCTCGCATATAACTTCAATAGGTAGGGGCGCAACAGCTGCTCGCAAATGCAAAAGGCGAAATCGATAGGAAAGTCGAAAAAAATGCTAGAAACGAATCGATCAATATGTTGAATTCTGATTGGTTCAGGCAAAACCTACGTTCCAGCTTACCTTTGCCATTGTGAATGCTCGTTTTTACGTGAAAAGTTTACTGCATAAGTTTACGGCTTACGTTACGTTTATGTTTGCATTGTCAATGAGGCCTTACTATGCTCACACTTTTTCTTGATACCCGAGGCCCCTAGTCCTCTCTCAGCCCGGCACAGCACGGCCCGGTAGAAAACACCAGCTCCACTCGGAACGTCACGGCTCAGTTTGCAGTGCTGCCTACCTTCTTCGTTACTTGTCATTGCAATCTAGCCCAAGACACGCTATTACCTCAGTCTAATAATTGTGCTATTACGCTCAGTTTTCCGCCGTTGAAGTTGACAGCACTGCACTGCTGTGACGTAGACAGAAACCTCCTCTCCCCGCACCCCCCGCTGTGGAGTATCAAGAAAAAGTGCGCGACTAGTACCTGAGAAGGCATAGGCCCGACTCCCTACTGATTCGTTCATCAGGGTTTCGGAAAAAGTAAAAATTTTAGTTAAGATTGCATTCATAAGTAGCGCATATAGATGTTCTTGCACCAGTACACAGAAAACCTAGAACACAGGCAGAATGGTGAACATGTCAGAATCTTCGGAATTGTGTATAATAAGTTAGCGAAGTAAAAAGACTGTCTTGATGATTTCATGCTTTGTTTCCCCAGAATTTTAAGAGGTGATTTTCAAAGTTGGCAGGGCTCTAAAAGTACTTGCAAATGTTATTTAAAAAAAGGCCGAAGGGGATGAATTATAATCGATCAACGTGATGCAAAGTAGGCCACGGGAAACGTAGAAATCAATTCTCAATTAAGGAAGAAAACAAACGGGATAGAGTCGGGTTATGCCTCTTTAGGGAGGAAGGTAAACGCCTTAGGAAGAGTTGACCGTGGGATGAAGTCGGTATTCGCCCATTCAAAGTTCGTCATTAAACTCCTAAAACACTTCAGAAAAACCTTACGTTTTCTACCTCTGTGTCCAGTTTTGCATTTAGTCTCGAATCGTAATATTTTCTACCACAGAGGAAGGAAGTACAACTTGAGGTCAAAAAACGAAATGAAGAGAAGAAAGGACTGCTATAAATATAAACTAGAGGTGCTACAGAATGTCACAGACTTTCTCATAGTAAAATTTTCTAATTTCCTAAGTGTTGGATTGGCTTTACGGTTGCCCCATTCACTTACCCCATTCACTTGCAAGTTATCCTCTATCGCCCCCAGAGAACATTTTTTGACATTTTCTCAATTTTTCGGTTTCCTAATTGGAGAATGAAATAATAATTCAAGAAAATGAAAGAAGAGCAAAACCTTGTCCTAAATGAATATTTTCATTGAAAAATTTGAACCCATTTTTAAGAAAATGGCGTTTAAGAGTTACTGTAAATGCAAAATTTGTCGCATTTTTTACAGGAATATATTGAGTTTACAAAAAACTTCATTTGAAGAACTTCCATTTACAAATGTAATAAATTGTACAAATCAATGCAAGTGATTATTAACGGAGTGAGAGATATTAAAAAAAAATTACATTTGTGTAATTTTTGAAAAACCAAAAGAATACACCAAAATGAACTTTACGTCATATTAAACAGTGCCATTATCACTATCCGTTGGGAGAGTTTGAAGAAAATATTTGAAGCTATTTTTGAGAAAGTGGCGTTTGATCGTTTCTGAAAATGCGGAATTTTGAGCACATTTTAACAGAAAACTGTTGAGTTTTTGAGACACTTTATGTGACATTATTTAAAGCACATGTACTCATAATTACAATAACGTGAAGAAATCGCCTCTAATTTAATATTACCGACGTGGGAGACAAGTAAAAAAAAAATACATTTTTGTAATTTATGGAAAAACAAAACAATAGAACAGTAAGGCGCTTATGTCATCGAATAGGATTTGTTTGGCACTAACCATACTAAAAATTTAAAGAAAAAAATTGCAGCCGTTTTTGAGAAAATCTTATTTTTGATACTGTAAAATTTTTAAAATTGTAAATATTGCACGCACTATTGCACGAAAACTACTAAAATTTCCAAAACAAACTATATGACCTTAATCTAAGAACTATTTATGGACAACAAATTTCATTTGAAGGAAAAATCTGTCTTCAATTTTATAATTGTACTAAGACGTCGAAAAAAATCCAAACTTTTGCAATTTTCGAAAATTCAGAGTTAATCCTGAAAATCGGACCTACGCCAGCTATATAAGTGTATTTTTCTCTATTCTTATAAGAAATTTGAAGAAAAAATTGGAGCTGTTTTTGAGAAAATTTTGAAAATATCCGGGGGTCTCCATGTAAAGAACCCCCAAATTTTAAAGAATATTTTGAAAGAATACAATTCAATAGCTTCAATTAGAGCCAGATGGACAAAAGTTTCTTCAATTTGGAAAAGATCGCACGCGTGGTTTAGGCGTTAGTAGTGTTCACAGACAGACAGACAGACGGACGGACGGACCTTTTGAAAAATAAAAACAACAGTGTTTCGGTATCAGGGGACCCCAAAACGTGTGTTTCCGTTGAAATCTCGAAATCGATTTTCCGCAGCTTTACATAACTTTCTCTATACTACGTATATTACTCCATATATACGGATGTATACGAGAAAGTAATAATGCATCTTAAATTTTGGAAACAATCGTTACGTCAGAAAATTGTGTTGATTGAATATTAAGTACGAGTATGTTTAAAAATTTCAGATTAGTGAAACTCAGATGTGGTTCGATGAAATCTAATTAAGGCAAGCTAGTTTGGGGCGATGATGCACTGGTATAGAACCAAGCGGAACAAGGAGGGAATGTCTAATCGATTATAACAGACCTACGCAGCATTTTGCACTTTCACCTAAAACGAATTAGACATGCATATTTGATTTGGACACCAAGTATTATACTTCTTTTTAGGGTTGATAATGTAATTCGCTTTGCTACGATGTAATCATAAATTCAGTGAGGTGCTAATAAAGACAAATATATTGTAATATTGAATCGTTTTTGACGATGATAGTAAAAAACTATTTTTTCATTATCTATTTTTAATTGAACTGTTATATCAAAGCAGAAAAATTCTTCAAAAATTATGATTACTTTCTGCTCTAATTTTTGACATTGTACATTTCATTTTGACAAGAGTACATTATATATTTCTAATATCAGATCAACGAACACTATTTATTCATAATCGTTTTCGATGTTGACACAATTGAAATATATTAACTGGAATGTATGAGTTTAATGTCGTCCATTAAACATCACTTCATCTTCCCTGGTGTAAACTTAAATCTTTATAAATATTTCCTACATTAGTGTTGAACGATATCCAGTACATCGTACGTTTTCGTTAGATATACTCAAATTTCCTTCGTTCTGCTATCTTTTCGAAATTCTAACTTTCCTGGTGGAAAGCCAATTATTAAATTGTAAATTAATGCTAGTTAGAATTAATTAATAGATTTAAAAAAAGACCACTGCATTAAAATATTGTTTAAGAGTCACAATGAGAATAAACAAAAATATAAAAAACGAAAGTATGTTTTTACATAGCAATGCAAAGAAGAATATAAACTATGAATTATAACCCTTATAGCTACATATACGGGACATTACCCATCTAAATAAGTGGGCAAATAATTTCATAGCAAGGATCGTTGGTTTTAGAAGCCGAGGCATTCAATCTACGCACCATTCACACTGTGCAATAGCAAGCAGCTCCTCTCCCCACAAAGCTGCCCCCACTACTTGCACTTTCACCACTGTCGCGGGCAGACTTCCGGCTCTTGAGTGCAGAATACCCGCGAGAGCAGGCGTTGTGCAAGCCCGGATTAGGATAAATGAATACCTGGGCCACGCGGGGCATTTCAGTTTAATATTAACTGATTAAAAATCCAAAAAGTAAATTTTATTACACTTCATTCTTATTGTGGGAATGAGGATGTGATATTATTGAGTAATTGTATGTTGAAACAATGGAAGTCAACTCCGTCAACGTAATAGATTTATTTAGAGAGCCAGCTTTCGACGGCTTTGCCATCATCAATTTTGCTGAGTGTGGCACAGTCTCGCAACTTTTGCCACAAACAGCGAGATTGATGATGGCAATGCCATCGACAGTCGGCTCTCTAAATAAATCTATTAAGTTGATGGAGATACCTTCCATTATTTCAAAAAGTTTATTCTTATACTTATGGTTCACTTAAACGCGTGAAGAAAGTGCAGTTATTAGTGTTAGTGTCATTACACAAAACCCGTGTATCGACATGTACGCCGGCTAATAGATTACTGTGATAAATAAATGCTCGAGCAATATCGGTTTTTTAATGCTAGTTACTAATATATAAAATGCTTAATTTCTTAAAATTCAGTTAAAATCCAAGTTTTTGTTCCTTCAAACACTCTACTATCTCCAGAAGGTTCCATTTTTTTCGGAATTTACTCTATAACTCTTTAATCATAAGTATTGTAGAAAAATCATTTAACCCTTTATAGGATTGTGGTTCTCTCCGAAACCGCATGCTGTACGGTCGTTTTTTGCTTAGCAAAGCCTATCAATTTTCAACCTTATTGCTAATTTCGCATTGTAAAGTCTGCTTGAATGTAATTCGATACTTGCAGATAGTGTTATCGCTAGAAATTTAGCTGTTGGGCCACGCATGTGGTCGTCGTCTTAACCACAATGCACACAGGCACTGTCGCGGAGTGTTCGTTTGAGCTTTTGACCAAGATGTGATTTTTCGTGTTTCAAGTTTCCGGAGATTATCGAGAACAGAGGTCTTTTGCTTATTTATTATTGTTTATTGTGATGGTTTTTTAATATAACAATATATTTGATAATAAAATACTCCATTTTTACTTCAATGACGTTAATTTATATTTGCAAGGGTGTAATCAGGAATAAGTATACAATCGTAAATATTTGTTTGCTCTTTGAAAATATGAATTTTAAGAAACTTTTAAAACAATGAAACGTGTTATCTAATAATATTAGATTATCGCTAAATAGATTAGGTTTCTGAATATTTGTAGCTTACATTATATTTGAATAATTTATCTTCTTACACTTGCTCAGTGTTTACGTAATATTTGCGTAGTCTATTCTAACACCCATATTTATTACTAGTGGTCTTTCTTATATAATGGCTAAAATTGGAAGTTTTCACGGTTTGGAACCTATGACTTGATAGGAATTTAACAATTTCTTGGGGATTATTGTCGATAATGTTGATGCGGCGTTAGATTCAAGGCATGGAGGGGATTCCGATGCAAATCGTGCAACGTCAATAACAGAACTAATGAAATGAAGCAGCCCTCGTTTCCTTCACAAACATTGATTTCCTTAATCAACGATTCTATTATTTTAGTTTATTGTAAATAATAGTATATCATATTTATTTTCACAATTTATGTATTTGCTGTATTTATTTTCAATTTTCTTGTATTCGTATTTCACGCCTTTTCCTATTTCTTATTCTTCTACTTTGTAAAGAACATGCACAGGTTTATTTATGACTGCATATACGTTTTTTTATTCAGGAATTATACGAATGGGTTCTGTCCGCAACCACAATCCTTATTGTGATGCGTAGCCCTAAATGGATTGTGGTCGTTATTACGACCACATTTTCTTATTTATCTCACCTTTTATTTATTCAAATCACAAATTAATAATTTTCACATATTTCTAAGATCAAAATTAAACAAATAAAAGAGAAATTAATAAAATTCTGGAGAAAAAGATACCCGACCTATAAAGGGTTAAATAAATTTTAAAGAAGCACAACTTGTGAATGAAACATTTATTTCTAAATCAATTACCAAGCGAGATACAGCTTTTCCAATTTTTTTTTCATTTCTCCAAAACGTGTAAAAATCACACATGTTTATGAAATTAATAAATTTAATATTATACGATAGTCGCATGGGCATCCTGTGTGATAATTAGTATGTAGATTAGTTACTAATAATGATTTGTGCCATGTTCGAAATAAAAATTGAGTCGGCTTTGAAATGACACGGCCCATCGGAACGGTGTACGATTCACATGACGTGCAACACATGTGTTCACATGACGCGCTGTGAGCTATAGAATTAGCCCCCACGTGCTAATACGATGTCGCTCAAAACCCGTCCTACTGTACGACTATATAAGACATCCTTCACCAAACGACTCCTCATGTTTCCGAGGCTAAAACTGTGCAAAAGGTAGATTCACGAACATGTCAACCGAAATTGTCAACAAAGTTACTTTCTTGCGTAGCTGCGGAAAGTCATGTGACATGAATAACTGTCTTGCACCAACGAATTTGCGGAAGTAGTTCTTAATTTGTAAAATCTCCGTGGAAAGTCGTCACGAGCAACACTTACAACTTCTACTTTGTACAAGCAATTATCGTAATACAAAACTATTAAGTAAGTAAATGAAGTAATCTGAGAGCAGCAACTTGCTATCATAAATCTTCGTTGAAGAGCATCATTTATCTTTCACGATTAGATTATCATTCTATCTACATTACACATATATGAATATAAGTGTATTCGAGATATGATATGCCAGTTCGCGGCTGACCACTTCATAAAAACATGTGTATCGTACTTCCGAATAGAAGAGAAATCTTAAAACATAAATAGAAACAATTTTTAAGACACTAAAGCAACGTTGTATGAACGTATTCGCAACACCAACGTCACGTCAGGAAAAAGGGCGCTGCTGGAAATTTGGTTGAGGAAACAGCAGTCATTCTGCAATGATCGTATTGTTATTCGAGGTGAACCAGTGACGTTACAACACGAAGTACTTTCTCACGTCTGTAACGGTTAAGTAAAATTATAATACCACAATATTTGACCTTCTTAAGAACAAGTGGGCTACAACAGCACATATTTTCTCGCGTTATTGAAAACAGCTACGTAATTTTGAGATAATGCATTTTCTGTGCTATTAACACCTCAGCTATTGCTTGAAAACGTCCAATTCAACCAATTCAAACAAAGCGCCTGTGATGCATATTTGCATCCATTTCGATAGTCAGGAGCAGCAATCATTTCCTACTTTGACAAATGAAACAAACAGAAATACATTTGACTGTTATAGTATTCGCAGCAAATTATACAGAAGAGAGCAATGCACTGTTGCCAGTGCAGCTTTGTCAAAACTATATGCATTCGCTTATCGAATAACATTAATTCTTTGCAAAAACGCTTATTTCCATCTGTTCTCAGATTTCAATTTGTTTATCGATTAGTCATAGTGTATTATACACAGTTGATAAATAACTCTAATACTAATAAACTACTTAAAAACTTGGAAAATCAGCCAGAACGATTGGGAAATATCAATTTTGGAGAAAATCAACTGAACGGTTTATGCGTTAGCGTTGTGCACAGGTGGAGAGACAGACAGAATCTCCTGCATGGGCTACTACTCCACACACATACTTGTTTTACCAGGGGGGTACAAGTCCCCAGGGTTGATCACTGAGCTTTTGTCTTTACCCTACCCCCCGACGACGCGAAATTACGCCACCAGGCTGACATCCAGATCCCGCCGGAACGCAGTTTGCCCTCACGGCACCCTCCCCATTTAATGCCTAAGTTGGGGCCATCCTGCCAGCTCAGAGCTACTAGCTTTCCAGTCGAATCAATGCGCCTGGACAAGTTCCTCCTCTTTGCAGAGAGTATCTGGCCACTGCCACGACGAAGCAGCGAGTCCAACTGCGGGCCACCCGAACTAAGGTTCGAGTGGCTCGGAGCCCCTTCCCGTCTCCTCGCTGCCTACATCTGTAGGCTATTGACGTGAGTATCTCCAGAACCTGGGTAACCTGACGGGTTGTATCAAGTTCCCGCCGGACTTCTCTTTGTGGATTCCAGAGCATTCCGAAGAATCTCCTTCATTCAATCCTGCCCAAAGTTCGGCGCGCCAGGGGCCCAACTGGTTAGTATTATATCAACACAAATTTGGCAATGCGACAACCACAATCTGTACACTCAGAGACATCACCAAACAATGAGAAGTCTTTCTAAGAATTTCAAACTGTCAGTGTCACTGTGTTCCTCGGTTGAATTACAACGCGATAACTTCTGAAAGATTCTAGCAAAAGAAATGCGGAAAATTAGATTTTACTAATTAGAAATGTTGCAAAATTACGCTAAACTACTCATATTTAAAAAAAATAATTATATTACCTTTTTAAAGAATTGATATATTAGATCATTGCATCTAACAAAAAATTATCATCAATCATGTATTTTACTTTATTAATTTTTGGTTCTCCCCAATTTTCGAAAATACAAGTACGCCGAAAATTATACCAGCACCACATTCTTCACCGTTCATTCTTACATAAGAAGAAAAAGTAAACAAAAAAAATTGGAGCCGTTTTTCAAAATGTTCCAGGAGCTTCGTATAAAGAACCCGTTTTTCACACTCGCAAAGGGTCGAGCGAGATCGACCGGAAAATATCCGCATTGGAAAAAGTTCTACGTATGATTTAAACGCTAATGGTGTTCACAGATGGACGGACGGGCGTTAAAACTAAAACAACACTTTTTCGGTATCAGAGGACCTCAAAACATGTATTTCCGTTGAAATCTCAAAATCGATTTTTATTTATTTTTTTATTTATTTATTTTACTTCAAAAAACAGTTAAAACTGCGTATGACGTGCTATGGGGAAAAGTGAATTGTGTGCACATTTTCAAAATTCTGTGATCCGTACACTAAGTCATATACTTCTTAAATTTTGAAAGAAGAAAGAGAAGAAAAAGAAAAGAAAAGCTCCCATGTAATAAAATATATTTTCAAAGATAAATAAGCAATAAATTTTGGCTCTTATCCATGGTGTCCTTCAGAATAATATTTCCTGCCGCGACAACACGGGAACGATAATTTGAATAATTGTATTTCCCATTGAATGCCAGAAGACGTGCACAGAAAATGAAGTTATATTTACGTCCAGAAGCAAAACAAGGGGCCATCTCAGAATTTGCTCAATGGATCAGGGAAACTGGACGAAAAACCTGATCGAGATTTTCCGCAATATTTCATAAATTTCTCTTTACAACGTGTATTATACCGTATATATATATATATATATATATATATATATATATTAATATTTTCTAATTTCCTTGGTGTGGGCTAGCTTTAATATCTTGGCCCATCTTGCTAGCTGCGATCTATCGCAGTCCTTAATACATTTTTTGAAGTATTATCAATTTTTCGATTTCCCAATGGTAGATTCGAATTTTTTAAAAATATTAAAGTTGATGAAAACCTCGTCCTTTATGGAAATTTTCATTGATACATTTGAAGCTGTTTTTTAAGAAAATGGCGCTTAATCGTTATTATAAATGCGAAATTTGAATCTCTCTTTTACAGGAATTTTTCGAGTTTTGAAAAACTTAATAGTCATTTTAAGATCTTCCACTCACAAATGTAATAATGTATAGAAATTGCTGGAAAAGTGCATATTAAAGACATGAGAGATATTAAAAGAAAAACATTTGTGTAATTTAAAAAAACAGCAACAAACGAATACAGAACAAAATTGTCATCTTATACAGTGCATTTTGCAATTTTCGTACGAAAAGATTAAAGAAAAAATTGGAGCCGTTTTTTGAGAAAATGGCGTTTGAGCTTTTCTGAAAATGAGGAATTTCGAGATCGTTTTCACAGAAAATTTTTGTTTTCGAGAAACTTTATGTGACAACATTTAAAGCGTATGTGCTCATAAATGCAAAAATGTCAACAAACCGTAGCTGAAGTAAAAATCAACGACGTGAGAGGCTAATCAAAAAAATATATTTTTGCAATTTTTGAGAAAGCAAAAGAATAGAGAAAATGGCGTTTATGTCATCTTATAGCGTACATTTCGTTCTACGCGTACCAAAAGTTTAAAGAAAAAATTTGGAGCCATTTTCGAGAAAAATCTTCCTTTTGTTATTTTTTAAAACTGAACATATTGCACGCAAAAATGCGTGAAAACTACCAAAAGTTTCAAAAAAATGTACATGACCTCCACGAAAGAATTAATTACGGACAACAAATTTCATTTGAAGAAAAAATCACAACCTTCAATTTTGTAGTTGTAGGAAGTTGCCGAAAAAACTTCAAACTTCTGCAATTATCAAAAACTCAGAGTTAACAGTGAAAATCGGGCCTATGCCACTTTTATAAGGGTATTTTACTTTATTCTTACAAGAAATTTAAAAAAAATATTTGGATTCAGTTTTGAGAAATTTTTGGAATGTCCCTAGGGCTTCATGTAAAGTACCCTCAAAAATTAATGAATGTTTTTCAAAATCGTGGAGCTTCGACTCAGGCTATATTGGAAGGGATTTATTCAATCTGAAAAAATCCAACGCATGGTTTAGGCGCTAGTGTTGTTCACATACACCAGACTGACGGACGTTTTTGGCCGTCAATCGATTTTTCGGTATCAAGGACCCACAAAACATGGATTCTGGCTTCATCACGTATTAGATGATATTTTTCTAAATTTAGTAACAGGATTTATCCACTTTTTCGTTGCCAGGACTCTGTAATAAGAGTTTTCTAGGCAAAAATTCACCGTTTTCCCGCAACATTACATAACTTTCTCTCTATTGCGTAAGCAGTAACGAGAAAGTAAAAAGTTTGCATTCAATTGCTATTGCGTTAACAATTTTTAATCGCAACTACGCTATTTTTCATTATTGACCCTTCAGAAGTAAAGCAATCACATGAGAGATCCAAAAGTTTTCGTCGCATATACAAAGATACAGGTATGCATTCAATTTTATGTAGCGGAGCACGAAGCTGAACTTTGCGGAAGCAAAGGAGAAGAGTAACAAAAAATCATATCGTCTGTTGATATCACGACGAAACTAAGTTGGAACCACGGGAAGTGTCTATAATATGTTTAAATTTCATGTTCATAGATTAAGTAGTTTTGGAGTTAAATCGGTTCGTACAGACCAAGGAGGTCATAATATATGGAGGTGACATCGGCCCCAGAAAGTGAAGCCGATCGCTGGCGTGTCCGCCATGTTTTGTTGACCAAAACATCAGAGTGCGTCTCGGTGTATTCCGGCTTGCTAGCAAGTTTCTTTCTGTTTATTGCTTTGCGTTCCACTGTACCGCGAGTTATTTATTTTTATTTTTGCGGAAAAACGTATAATAAACATTTTTTCCTGAGAAATAAATTGTTTGGCGGTATATTTCTCAAGGTGAGTATCTAACGAAAGGGCCAGACGTAATTGCACGTGGTAAACCAAGACCTATTTTTATTACATATTAGCAGCTGCTTTTTACCCTTTGGCTCTTTTAAAAGACTCAAACTATTTTTATAAAATTATTTTGCTTTATTTAATAGTAATGTCAAAAATGTAAACACCAGTGGCGACTCGTAGGTATTCGCACGTTCGCATGTGCACACCCAAATAATTGCGGTGCAATGTATCTTAAACATTTCTTAACATGAGGAGAATACACGACATCTCAGAGCGTTTCCGAAACATGGTATTTCAAAACACGCGCCGTTCGGAAGCTGCGATTGACAGTCCGCCGCCAATGCCCTTCGTGACAGCAGGCTAGAGCACGCTCGGGAAATGCGAGCGAGCAGCCGGGGTCGGTGGCTCCCGCGGGGCTGAAGGGGAAAGAGGGGGAACATGGTGGCTTACGGGCGGTGGGAGCTCACTTCGGACCGTGTGGATATTACTGCGCAGGCGCGACCTCTGAAAGTGCCTTGACATGTCGTGAAGATATAACAGTCGGCTAGCACACGTTTTTAAGAGAAGTAAGTGTGGCATTGATGGAAGAAAGTGTGAGATATCTCTCCACTTAAATGAGCTCTCACCCCTTCTAAAGCAATTCTTCGGTAGCACGCGAAACGCAAACGTATTGCTGTGCAGTTGCATTCATAAGTATTGTGTAAATCGCATGTTATTTGCACATTTTAAAGGGAGTTGCAATTACAAATCCATTCCTAAGCATGTGAAAACCAAAACTTATTGTGTAAACGTATGTAGAAGGATACTTTTTAATGCGTTTTGAAAAACCGAAGTTAGAGTGCTCGTTTTTCTGTGAAGTGGGTTTGTACAACTGACAATGAATAGCGTCGAAAATACTAAAATAACATCAATGAAAAAGTCACAGACGAAATTGCTGAAAAGAAACAGCATTTACTGAAGCGACACAGAATTTGTGTGTCGTCAGTCAGTGTAGACGGCAAACTATCCAGATGTTTTGAGTATTGGGCATATAAACTTGTACTTTTAAGCTTAAATTTGTGCAGCGAGTTTATGGAAAATACTCCATAGCAAACGTGCGAGTAAAAAAGTTTCGAATCAATGTGTTTCTTGACATCCTTTGAAAAACGTTCTGGAAGTGCCGAATCATGCGGTAACTCGACACAAGTAGGAAATATTTTGGAGGGATCTTTGCCGAGCGAAGTCGAAACGAATGTTGAGAAAAGAAATGCGGTCAACCCTCGTTGGTGATAAAAGGAAGTATTCAACATGTTATCAAACTTCATAAGATTCTTTGTTTCTAATTGTCATTATCTATGTTAATAAATATATGTGTATGCTTGTAATGTATGCCTTTATGTATGGGCATGTGTGTGTGTGTGTGAGAGAGAGAGAGAGAGAGAGAGAGAGTGGGTGAGAGAGAGAGGGAGAGAGAGAGAGTGGGTGAGAGAGAGAGGGAGAGAGAGAGAGAGTGGGTGAGAGAGAGAGGGAGAGAGAAGAGAGGCGTTGCACACCCTAATAGTATGACCACGAGCCGCCACTGGTAAACATTGAAATAAATCAAACTTCATATGCAAAAATATTTTGTATTATTTGTTTACCTTACTCACGAAAAAAAATGGGTTCCCTCTTTGAATTGCGTATTCCTTAGATCTGTAAGAAATATTATATTAATATAATATTTTATACAGATTGTAACGTCATAGCATTCACTAGTCGTCGGACCGCACAAGGCGCGGGCCGGGGCTTGGGAGGGGGTGGTCCAGATGTCGGGCTGGCGGTGCAACCGAAGCGGCCGCTCCGAGTGTGGAAGCCAGCGGGGAACATCCGGCGGTCAGCTAGCGCAAAAGGACGGGTGAGGACAGATCGTCTGCAGCTGGTCGGCGGACCCCTTTGTGCGCCCGGCCCAAAAACTCGGTAATGAGGTGACGCGGTCCGCGGGTCTTCAGCGTGTGAGGTCTGTCACGTGACTCCTCGCTGGAGACGCCGGTGGAGTGTTGGCGATTGGGCATTCCAGTTTGGGCCGAATCGCGGTGCGGAGGCATATGCTGATCCGTGAGGGGTAGTCGCAGGTTGCGAGGGTGGCTACAGCAGATGCCAGGAGCGGTGCTACAGGTTAGCACGCTGGGGCACGCTGGGTCAGGCTGAGGCGGCTTGCCTCAGGAACGGTAGTTTCCGGAGGAGGATGTAAATATTGTAACATGAAGTAATATTAAATAAAAATTGTACAAAGAACTCCGTGTCTGTGTTGTTCTTCACACCACGACGACGTCACAATATTTATTGTTTTTGCAAATAAAATAATGAATTTGCATTTGAAAATATTTGTTTTAAAATGTGTTTACATTGATTTGGTTTCAGGAAAACTAAATTTGAGCACATTTATAGTTTTATTCTTCTCTATGAATTTCACCTCGGTTTCGCTATTGAATCCCGAACGCTTTTGTTCAGGGCAATTTGAATTAAAACTTATCATTGGATTTGCTCTGGCAATTGGTTACTATTTCCTTTCAGAATTTTTCCATTTTCAGGCTCCTTCCATATGTACAAAATCACTTTCTTATGTCAAATTTGGAACATGATTAACAGTTTTCACAGTATCAATTTATGTGACATTAAATTCAGTTCCTTACATATTGAATGCAACATGCATATTGAATGTAAAAGCTCCTGCATTCAGAATGTGTTCACTGCTGGTTGATTTTTTTTTCCAAAAATCTATTTTAAAATATTGTATTTTCTCACTCCCATGAAGTGAAAGGTACAATTGTGTTTCAAGAATACATGTCATCAATCAGCTTCTAATTAATAAATATTAAATTTTAATCAGCTTCACATAAATGAAACAATTTTTAAAATATATTTCATCTTTCACTTAATGAATTTTGGGGGAATTTAAATTTTTCCTAGGTCTGTTTTGCTTTATTCTCTGAACATAATAATAATAATAATAATAATAATAATAATAATAATAATAATAATAATAATAATAATAATAATAATAATAACAACAATATTTATTCCCAACTTGTTTTACAGAGATAATGTACGATGTTGTTTCTTGGAATTACTAACCATCGATAACCAGTTGTGATGGTTGGCAATACTGAATTTATAATTTATTATCTGTCTACTTCTACATAGTATTTTTTTGTGTGGCGTGTTTTTTTACAATATTCTTATTTTTTAACATTTACAATATACGTTTTTGTGAACATACAAAATAAAAAACCTAGCTTTAAATTATACAAAAAGTGAAGATTTACAGAGAGACAATAGGTATATTTACTTAGACAAAATATATATTTACATAAATGAATTTATATTTAATTTATACAGCAAAAAAGTTTTTTGCAATATTTCAGTTAATTTGTTTATATCATTATGATCACGTTTTAAAATCCAAATCTTTATCTTGTGTTTGAAAATATTTAAGCATTTACTATTTTTCAGAGCTTATGTTAATTGATTATATATTTGAGGCCCAATGAACACCAAGGTTCTTGATATTAGAGATTTATGAATTTGGGGTTTTTTAATTTGATTAGTGGCTTTACTACGTGTACTGTAATTGTGAAATATTCTCTCAGTTAAATTATTTACGCTTTTGACATAATATATTTGTAGTACTTTATTTACAAAAAGATGTTGTAATGGTAAAATATTTAGTTGTTTATAAAGAGGAAGTGAAGAAGCAGTCTTATTTCTTTTATAGATAATACGGATAAATTTGTTTTGACGTATTCTTAGTTTCTTAATCTTGTACATCTTAAATGTGCCTCCCCATATTTGGATTCCATATTGCAGTTTTGAATTGATTAGTGCATAATATAGAATTCTAAGTGTATGGATATTGCAAAAATTTCGTAGATAATAGAATTTTCTTTTATTACCCCCTAAATACTTTTGTATACTTATTATATGATTTTTCCAAGTCATTTTATTATCTATTATTATTCCTAAGTATTTGAAATAGTTGACTTTTTCAATTGTTTCACATTTGCATGTAAGTTTTTGAATACAATTAAGATCATGGAACTTAATATTATATTTAAAATTAAAAGCAGCAAAACCCATATTCATGTATTTAGTTTTTCTTACATTAACACTCATTTTGTTACTACTACACCATTTTTTTAGAATCATAAGACTGTCTTCAATATCATTCCAAAGTTGTTGTTCGTCATTGCGAGAAAAAGTAAAAGCAATGTCGTCAGCGAAAGTTTTTTTTCCTGGGAACTGAATTTTTAAGAGGTCATTAATGAATATGAGAAAAAGGATCGCTGATAACACAGATCCTTGCGGCACGCCTTTTTCGACTATGCCTGAATTACTGTAACAGTTACCTATTTTGACTATTTGTTACCGTTCAGAGAGGAACTGATTGAACCATTCTAAGTCTACACCTCTTATTCCTATATTCTCCATTTTTGAGAGAAGAATTTTGTGATCTACCATGTCAAATGCTTTTCTAAAATCTATATACACGTTTGTACACTTTCTTCCATTATTAATGTGATTATATATATTTTCTAGAAAAGTGTTAAGTGCATCTTCTGTGGATTTACCTTTTGTAAATCCAAACTGATGTTTGCTGAAGAAATTAATTTTGTTTAATTAATGTAAAAGTCTCTTTTTCATACATTTTTCTATGATTTTTGAAAACATTGATCTAAGGTTATCCAGATTTATTTTACTACATTTCTTGATAATTGGAATTACTATGCTCTTTTTAAATTGATTAGGAAAAATTCCGCAACAGAAACTTAGATTTATTATGTGCTAATAATGGAGCAAGAATCGATGTGCATTCTTTTACTAGTTTCGTAGTTATTTTATCATAACCGCTTGATGCTTTGTTTTTTAAACTGTTGATAATTTGAATTATTTCCTGTTCGTTGGTCGCTTCGAGAAAGAAGGAATGATAAGATGTTATATCTCGGTTCCGGGGCAGAGTTATTACACGTGTTGATAGTAATCAACTGCTTGAGGATACCGAGAAAGTATTCGTTTATCTTACAGCAGATTTCCGGTGTATCGTCAATGATGCTACCATCTTCTAAGAAGAGATGATCGATTTCACTAGTCTTGTTATCTCCTACCGGTTCGTTAATTCCTGAATTTCGTTAGTTCCATTGATGTTTCGTGTCGCCATTATGTTTCATTATCAAGTTCCTATAATAATTATGTTTTGTATAATCAATTTGGTTTTTAAGCTTCTCCGAGAAATTACAGTAATATTTTTTAAATGCTTCGTCGCACGGTCTTCTAACTTTAATTTTATATAGTTTTGTTTTATATATTTTTGTCTGATAATTACAATTAATTATGCATAAAACATCTTCCTTAAGAAAATATCAAAATATGAATAAAGCAAATATAAGGGTGGAAAGTTCAGGCTTTTTGGTCTCACTGTTTAGCGGGTAGTCTAACTGAGGGGTTGGCTTCATTTTCCACAATGGGAAAGGTCGGCCATATACTCGTATTATAACCATCTTGGTACGGATGAACAGAAGGGAACAATTGATTTGACATAGATTCGTTTTAGTAATCGAATAATTAAATTGAAAAAGTATTTAAAAGCTGAAAATAAGATTACACACAAATACTTCATATTTATTTATCTGTATTAATGAGATACATACTTTTCTTCTATCTTGATATTGTAACCCTAGTCGTGACGCATGCAATTGTACTTGTGTCTACACAAGCAAACATACGTTAAAGTACCTATAGATATTAGTAAATAGACATAATATGCTATCATGGAAGCTGTGCGGAAAGAGTTTTGCGAGAGATGGCTCAAATCCATAAAAAGTAATCGACTAAACTTTGTCCGTCCGTCCATCCCTCTCGGTTGCCAACCTAGGTCCCCTTCGGCTAGCGGCGCAGGCCGATAGACGAACTTTTTAACCAAGCTCTGTAAAGTCATAGAAGTCACCGCGGGTTTCTGGATGGGTGACCGTCTCGGAAACCCGGATAATAAGGGCACTGAGCACCTGTCTGATAGGGATAAAAGGCTTCACGTAAGTCTGTCTTAGTAGATCAAGGAGAATTACTCCTCGCGTTTAACGCCAAAAAGGCTTGGGATGCTGTGACGCAAGTAAAAAAATAACGCAATTAACGGTTAACTCCCTTCCGGTTCACCAATCGAAACAAATGAGGTGTCATTCGACGCGACTCGGTCTCCCGGTGGGGAACTGATTGTCATTTTTTTTTCTTTTGACCAATCCAGAAGATTCTAAAAAAATAATTTTCAAAAAGTGTTTCTTATTTAAACTAAAACGCGTTCTCGATGACTTACAGTAACCGCAGAGGTGATCAATAGCGCATACAATTCCTCTCAAGATAAATCGATTGCCACAATTCTTAGCCGGTTCCCCGAAGATATTATGGAAGAACGTTAAAAAAAAGTATTTTTATGGTTTTCGATGCACCTACGATAAGATGACAAGACGTGCAGCGATAGGCTGGACAATACAGCATTTGTAAGCATTGAGAGCCTAGGCTTCCGCGTCCGCGGACGGAGTCCATAACTACAGTTGACTCCGGTTATAGTGAACTTTTGGGGACTAACATTTTTAGTTCACTATATCCTGGGCCCACTATATCCGATGATGTCAGAATTAAACAGAATTTCTCCATAAAGATTGATTTTATTAACATAGAGGTACAACAAACACATTAACAGCACGAACTGAAAATTTCAATACTTTCATTTGTTCTTAAAAAAGCAATTTCTTTTCAATTGTTTGCTTCGTATTTTTAATTAGAAATTTCTCTAGATCCTTCTCCAGAATTCTGTTCTCTCCATAATTGATTCTACATTGACCTATGTGTCAAACTATCGTAATGCCTTCTTGTCACCCTTCAATGCCTCTTACACTGTTGGAATTCAAACTGCCTAGTGTTGGAATTTGTGGCACTGAGGCGATATGTTCTTTTCCAGGACGTTGTATTTCCTAGGTTCACTATAACCGAGGTTTCTTATGCTTATTTGTAATGTAAGCGAAACGGGACCAGTTCACTATAACCGAGGGTTCACTATATCCGGAGTCGACTGTACTTTGCTGCCCGGGAGACACCGCACGGTGGTCTGAAGAAGGCCGAAACGCGCGCATAGGCACCAAATTTTAGTTTTTGAAAAACGGTTATTTCTTGATAAATGTTAATTCTACATACTTAAAATTACTAGAAACCAGAAAAAATAATAATTTTTTACCAGTGCTTACAGCCATACGACCCCCTCAAAGCCAAACGTTTCAGCCGAAGAAAAATTCAGCTACCCAAGCAGTGAAAATATACTTATCTTTGATTGTTTATAACTTTTTTCCTAATCAACTGTTCAACTTCCAGAAATTATATGCACTTTCATATAGCTTTCTAAATATATTAAAGCAGTTTCAGTGTCATTTTTTTTATTTTTCATTAAATTAATCCTTACGTGATTAAGGTACGCAAAAACTGCTTATTCTTTTGATTAAGTAAATTTTCACAGGCAATTACAGAACAAAACAAAACAAAAACACATCCACAAAATGAATATATATATATATATATATATATATATATATATATATATATATATATATATATATATATATATATATATATATATAAGTGAACATTATTGAACATTTTTCAGTCGAGATCAGCTGCCCCAGTCCACCCCTTTCAAAATTATCACTGTTTAAAGTTTGCATTAAGTGTTTGGAAAGAGCATCATAATACCGACATCGTTTACTTCTTGAAAAGTTATTATCTTCTCAACTTTCAGATTTGCATTAATTGCATAATATTTTCAATATCTTTCCAAAATTATTCCTTCTTTCAATTTGCCAATTTTTTTGTTTTTAAATTTAAACATAGGAAATTGAGATCTGCAGAACTGAAACATGCAATAAGTGAATTTTGACGTGCAATAACATTTAAATATCTAACTACATCTCCGTCAAATCAATGCATGTTATTAAGTGTACAGTTGTTAATATTTTTACGTTGATAACAATCGCCTTGGTCAACCTCTTTCAAAATGGTGTCCATTTATAGTTTACATCACGAGGATGAAAAAAAGCGTGATTTTCATTAATGAAATGATCTTTGACGTGTGATTACACAAAAACGACTAAAAACACTTCCATGAAATTAATAGCTATTATTATATAGACTTTTATGAATGTTTTTTGTTCACCACAGCCGCCACGACCTGTTTCTTTTAAAATGGCGACTGTTAAAATTTACATGACGAGGTTTGAAAGAAAGCGCCATTCCCAAAACTACGCGCTATTTGACGGACACTTACACGAAAGCGATTAAAAACACTTCTGTGAAATTAATAACTATTATTAATTGAAAATTTGTTGATGTTTTATCGTTACCAAAAGCCGCTCGGCCTGCCTGTTTAAAAATAGTGACCGTTGTGACGTCGTGGGTTGAACAAATTACAGACAAGATGGCTTTGATATATACACAGTTTATTTACTCATATATACATAACTGCCCTATCATTTATTACAGGAGCATTTGCTCCCCGTTAGCAACTGCTAACTGCCAAATGTACTGTTAACATGAGCCTGGCGCTGATACCCGCAAGCTTGCGGCCTCCTACGCACACTGGCGTCTCGCGATGGTCTCGCGACAAAGTTCAAAGAAAAAAGCTACCCTTTTCAGGGCCGGCCCGCCTTTGTAGCCACGCTGAGGCTACGTCGCCACCCGCCGGGTGCTACCTACCCGGCGGATGACACTTCCCGCCGAGTCTTGCGTCACATCTGTCACAAGTGTGACGCGTACCCTCTCGAACTGCACCCTGGGCTCGGCCTCCCTCGCTTCCTGCCCATTGTGGTGCTTTCTGCACGTGTCTACTCTGGAAGTGTCCACGATATCCGCTGTGCACCACGCTGCCGCGTGCGTTTCAGTAGCGGACGCTACACCGTTTAAATACATGAGGATTGAAAGAAAGCGCCTTACCAAAAGTAAGTGATTTTTGACGGGCAATTACACAAAAATAACTAAAAACACTTCCATGAAATTAATAAATGTTATTAAGTGGGCATTTGGTAATATTTTTTCGTTAATAACAGTCGCCTCGGCCTGCTTTTCTGAAAATGGCAAACGTTTATACTTGACGAGCTTTGAAAGAAAGTGCCATTTCTATTAACTAAGTGGTCATTGACGGGCCATTATAAAAAAACATAAAATCATCTCCGTGAAATTAATATGACTTGAAATGAACAATTGTAAATATTTTTTCGTTGCCCCGATTTGCCTCTCTCGGTGGACGCGCAGTCAGCAGTCGAAGTGTCAGCGCTGAATGTCATATCAGAGGTGGCGCGCAGGGTGAAATGATCCAGGCAGGAAATGACCTCTGGCATATGCATAACCGCGACTGCTAAAAATAATACGCAAGTGACATGAAGATAACAGTCTCACAGGAAGCCAACTCAGGCGGCCAGGTATCTGGTACTTCCGTATCATGAAACACATCACTTTCTGGCATTTGATCCAAAGCACCCATGCGCCACCTCTTGAAAGGTTGAGTAACATAATAGTGAAATAATATAAAATGATTAATTATTGTCAAATTATTGATAAATGGCAAACGAGCAGTGCAATTGATACAGTATAAGTCACTACTACTATTAGTATATACTATTTATTCCTTTTACTACTTAAAGAACATTTTTACGGTTTTTCTACTTTTAGAATCGATTGCTAAAAAACTTTTTAAACACTATCTCTACCTAGTTTTTAACACATATTCCGTTGAGTCATGGAATAAATGCTTATAATAACCTTTTCTTTACTTCTGGACAAATAAATGAAGCTTTTATTCATCTTCAATAATGTCTGATTAAGATTAATACTTTTTTCGACATAAATAAACAATATGAATTATGTGGAATAATATTATTTTACACTTAGATCATGTTTCAATAGATTTATATTTAAAGAGCCGTTTTAAATTCACTAAATAAATAGTTATTTAACTTAACATCCTATGCGCGCGTTTCGGCCCCGTGCAGACCACCCCTCACAGACCGTCTTACGCATCTGTACCAATAGGACACGGTGTCTCCCGGACAGCCAAGTGGCTACATTTGTAAGCCTTCTCCAGCATAAACAAGTGTCCAGCGAAACGTCCAGCATTATGAATAAATATCCAGTTAATGAACTTGTTTTGAAAAAATTATTTTAACGCTTCGTAATTTCTGACGAAGATTTCCATTCGTACGTAAAAAATTTGTAATATTTTTGAAAAAATTGACAAGAAAAACTGGCCAATAATTTTGAATTTCATTTTTGTTGCCTTCTTGAAGAGCATCTTAGTCTCAGCTGCTTTGAAAATACCTGGATTTTTTTGTGCATAAATGGTGGTTACATTCCGATGCATAATGTTTCTATGGTTAAATCATACTAAACTTACTTCTATTAGCATGAAAAGGCATTTACCTGTGCAAGAACGAAAGCAGAGGTACAGGTATTTGTGACGGGAGTGCTACTCCACATGCAATAGATGAACAGTGGATTTCTTTTTAATCAGACCATTTAATGCTTTTATTTCCCAAAGCGTCAAATCATAAAGATATTAAGCTTTTCGGAATCTTATTCGTTACTTTAATGCTTTTTCCGAAATTCAAGTTAAAATCCTTAATTTCTTCTATCTCCCTAAAAAAAATTCCGAAGAACTCAGCTGAATTTTGACAATACTGGAACAAAATCAATAAAAAGAAGAATTAGTTGCCTATTGTGCAAATTTTGGCGGTGTTTCCAAAAAAGGTGTCAGTAATGTTTTTGTAAAATTAGAAAATGCTCTCATTGAAGTTGATTGTGCCGCACATATTACACAAAACACAATCAAAAATGCTGGGGATCTACTTTCTGGAGACGTCGAAAGCATAATTATCAACATTTACGGTCATTTTTACATTTATACAGTGAGAGTGGAAAAATTAAAAGAATTTTGCGATGAAGCTGGTGTTGAGTATCAATGCATCTTAGGCTATTGCACGAGATGGCTTGCTTTAAGCCCAGAGTTAGAAAGGATTTGAAGACTATTCGAACACTGAAATAATATTTTCTTTCGTTAAACAAATGTTCAATTGCAATTCAAAACTTTTTGAAAGCAAAAGTACAGAATTATTGTGACATTTCTGCACTCTCAGGCTGTAATTTTCCACAATGCAGTGAAAAGTGTGGAAGGAAATTCCAGCATTGTCATTCAAGTCGCAGAAGTAATTGATCACTTGACTGATTGATTAGTGATTCCGGGCGGGTTTACCGCTATGGTAATGAGTTCCGTGCGTGTAGTGGGTGTGTTTTCCTCGGGAGGTGGCGGTGATCTTCCTCCGCTGGATTGCGAGATCCGGCGCCGACCTGACTATAGCTGAACCACTCGCAAAAAAAACCATCATGGCGGACGTACCTTAGGTAAAGTCTCGGAGGCTTCTCCCACCCTGCGGCATCTCACATTTCCCTCTGGGCGATTAGGAAGCGCGTAGGCGACAAGGAGAGGCGACTGCGAGACAGCGATCGCGCTGACCGCCATTCGTCATCACTGCCCTCGTCGTCAGAAGAAGAACCCGCACTCCCAGGAGTGTCCAAAGAAATGACGGATTCATAGTTGTGTTATTCCATCACAATATCTGAATTATTTTGTCGCCTCTATTCCCTACACATGCTCGCAGGATTTTTTCCATTGTTCAGCACTGTATTGTGCAAATGCTTCTCTGCAAATCATTTCCTTTTCAGGATGCACCAATAGTTTCTGCTGCCTCCGGCCCTTTAATAAATCCCCAAACAAGTTCTATTGGATTTAGATCTGGATGGTACGGTGGAAGACGGAGAGGAATGTGGCCATGTTCAATGATTATTTGATCAACGACCTATCGTTTTTCAGCGGATATACTTTGAATTATTTGTAATAATTGGGTTTTTGTGAATAACAGCAGCTACTGTGTAAAGCACACTGTCACTGCTCACTAGCCACGGTCAAACAGGAACTGTAGACCGGAACTCTTCTTCAAGACATGGCTTATTTTCTGTTGATCGTTTGGACAACCCCTACTGTAGAAACACGTAAGCCGCCTTCCGTCTGATCCTTCTCGCTCATCAATTTGTTATCACCAAGCTCGCGTGTTGTATTACCGCGCGACCCACGAGAGAAAGACAGAGGGAGAGCTATGTTGTGACAAAGAGCGCAGGCAGGCGGGGAAATATTAGGAGCTTTGGGGGGAGAGGCCACGTTCGGGCATGCGCAGTGGAAGGTTTTTTTGAGAGTGGTAGAGCAATAGTGGGGTTTCCCCCAACCAAGTATCTCCCACCAGTGGAGCACCGCGACTAAATTCGACCAAGCTAGTGTCGAAAATTCTGCCACCATCGAGACTCGAAATTAGGACCTCCCGGCGTCCAAGGTATTACCTAACCAAACCAGAGGCACTATAATGACATCAGTTGATACCCTGGGCCACCTCTCCCGGTTTGATTACTTGAAAATCCAATTTCAAAATCGGTTGCAAGATCAATATATACCTATCACGATCGGAAATGATCTTCGTCAATTAGAGGAAGATTATAATGTTAACAGATCATTTGTTTACAGGTAACAAATTTTTATTCTAATTGTCTAGAATACTTAAAACTTTGGTCGTCACAGTTGACTGATTACTGATCACTAGACATAGGATATTTAGGCACTAAAAAATCGTCTTTTAGGCGCCTAAAAAGGCACTGAAAATGTCGAAAATTAGGAGAAAAAAGGCACTGTCAAAAGTTACGTACACAATAAAATGAAAAATTGTAATTTTTGTCTATATTATGTTGTAAACATAAATGCACAAAGCAAGTTCCTACATTTTAATGTAAAAGTAGATTTACATATTTACAACTCTTCTACATTTTATTCTTAACCGTTTGTATAAACCAGTAATATTTGCATATTACCAGTAACTTTTCAAGGATCACAATTTCAAATTTGCGACGACTGGGAGACAAAATCAGTTTGAATGCGGAGAAGGATATCTGAACGATGCGACTGGCATATATTTTAGCAGTCCAACACTAGCAACACTGAAACCTTCTGGGAATTTATATTTATTTCCACTTAAAATTTCGGTGCCTTCGGTGTATTGTCATTCGACCATGTTCTCAGATCATGGCTGGTATTTATGAAAGAGGGAAATGAAGAAAAACCAGTTAGTATACTTTCAGGAATTCTCTCGTAATTGAAAATACCAAACCGTGAATTGAAGATTTCGAAACGAATGGTCACGTTGGACCGTCGCCGATTTTCGGATATCTTAGCATTGTGTATAAAAATAATAAAGAAAAAGGCAAAAAAGTCCTAAAAAAGGGAATTTATGCAAAAAAGGCATTTATGCTCAAATAAGCAAAAATAAGTATTATAAAACTTCGTTATATGTCATCATTTGGCATGATTCGTGCACATATATTATCAGCTTGTAAATAAGTTCGCTAGAATAAAATAGGCATTTCCCTAAACATCCGATGTCTACTGATCACCGATTACTAAACTAGCTTTCTTATTTTTGTTTGCAGGGAATTTCCAAAACCTACATCGTTAAGTTGGAAATAAATGGGATGATGAGCCGGGCTGTGATGTATCGTTAATCAGTGATTGTCTTTCATTGACAATTTAACCAATGATTATTACGCGTTTACTACTGAGCCCTCTCTTTCAAAACCACTTTTATTTTTAAAGTAGCATTACTTTAATAATAATAATAATAATAATAATAATAATAATAATGAAAATGAACGTTTGTTATGCTATCTCTAATTAATAATTCATTTTTATTTAAAACAGCGAACATAAAAGATTTGTACATTTCTGGAGCATATTTGTTGTGAAACTAAAACAAGCAAAGTTTGTTATTAAACCCACCTGAATGTATATTTTACACGGCAAGCTTATTTCAGTTTTTAACAATTTTCGTAGGAATCACTGTACTTGTCAATACAATTTTCTCTCGACTCCGAATAAGCATACGCGTGCCTTTCTCTTTGAACTTGTGACTACGACGGTCACCTGCTTTCCTCCTCAGGGAGGCATTGGGGGAGAGGGGATTAAGCGTACTTCCCGGAAGTTGAGAGGCCATCCATAAATTACGCGAGGTCTTAGGGAGGGAGAGGGGGTCAAGCGAATTTCGCCTAATCTTATGTGGAGGAGTGGAAGGGGTCGGCAAATATCACATTTTTTTGTTGCTAAAAACAGGCTAAATTGCGAGAAAACAGACCATTTAAGTAAAACACGTTTCTCTCCTCAAGTATAGCTAAATCTTGCACAATAATTTTTATCGCGGTTATGTGAATGCTACAACAAGTAGCAAAGTATACTGAGAAAAAGAATCTGACAAAAATTACCAAACCTTTTATCATTAATGATATAAATCTCACTACCTGTATTTTTTACAGAAATTTTAAAGAAAAATTACCGAGCGTTTTTACAAGTGCAATAATATTCATTGTAGCTCAATTTTCTAAATACTAGTCATATCGAGTCTTAAATAAATATACAAATTTGTAATTATCCGTAATTAAGCAAATTATATTCTTTAAATAAATCCCAATGCAATCAATCACAAATTAATGTATTTACATTAAAAATAAGCATTTTGAAAACTCTCACGAGATATTAGAAGGGGGTAAGGGAGTCGAGTCAAATCTCACATCTCACCAAGGGGGGAGGGGGAGTCGAAATATCGCCATAATCGACTCACGTACTTAATGGACGGTCCCTTCGTGCTTGAAACATACCCGCTCAAACGCAGTCGCCCAGTGCAATTCGCTCTGCCTGCTGTGGGTTGCATTTAAACTGATCACCCGTATATTGTATTGAACTTCATGAAACTGTCACAAGAAGAGAGTCTGTTCCAAGCTTCAAGAACACAGGTTAAGAAAAGCAAGAGCCATTTTGTTTCAAATAGTTGCTTAATAATCAAAGATGTATTACATCCATGGATTTCCATGATTTCAACGACAACTTACTGAAGTACCAAGACTTGCGTTTTCCCCATTTTTTCTTATCCTTTAATATTTTTCGGTGGTACTTTGCTTCAGCGGACTAACATATTAACGGCAAGCACAAGCTTGAACTTGCAACGCCTATTGTCTTGAAGGTTGAACATTCCCTAGAGTGAACGCCTTGTGCAGGAAGCGAAAATCGGGGCGGAATCATGGCGTGCATCGCATAAAGGGGAAAAAAACTGAGGGCCATCCTTCTTCTGATAGTGGATCAAGTTGCATAAAATATTAATTTTTGGGGGTCATAAAACAGCAAAAACTCTTGTGGCTTCTGGCAGCGAAGTAGGCCTATGTGGTTTCCTTGAGCTGAATTCTTACCCCTTACCTCTAAGATGAATTACGGTAAATCCGGTAATACCTTCAAAACGGGATACGCCGGACCATTCATCCGAGATTCCACATCAAACAAACTAACGTTAATTCTATCTTAAACAACTTTTTACTACTTTTGAAAAACAATTTTTACGTATATTTTGTATCTCAAATAACATTTTAAGTCACGGCAGTTATGGAAAACGGAGGTAGATATTAACCTCATGTGTTTGAATCATTTTTCAGAGCAATTTAACATACAAAACAGTAGGCATTAGTTGTTCATTACTTCCACAACAGCAAATAAATGGCTACAACACATTTCTCCATTTCTTAAGTTCTTGGTGTAATTTCAAACATTTTTTTCTTCTTCCCTTTATTCAGTTATAAATGGTCAAACATATTTCATGCCAACCAATATCTTTACTTATTTTTCCAAGTTTACTTATTTAATTCCAAATTTACTTAATATTCTAAGATAATGGGTTTTCCAAGTGCACACATACAATTTATATTGTGAAATACTGAAATTTACAGGAAGAAAAAAGCTGAAAGCTAAAGGCAATTCAAATAAAGAATTGCAGAAACAGAGCATAACATTGTATTAATTTCTAAATCGTTTAATGTTTACTGTCTGTACAGTTGCAATTTCTCATTTACAACACAATATTGAAAAAAACTCAAATAAAATCACTCTTTTAACTAATTACTATCAAATAAAAAATATGCATATCCCTAACATCTTTGTTACAACAATAAATACATTACACAATACATATTTACAACAATTTCAAGACATTATGCTTGTTATTATGTATTCCTTTTATCACGAATTACTGGGTGTGATATGGCATGCTTCTGATCACAAGTGAATGATACCGTAATGGCATATCTTGTGCCAGCAGAAACTCTTTCTACAAAGTGTGTATTCTCAGAACCTGAAGTGAACATAGATACACGGCCTAAAAACAAGAAAATTTATACAGTTAAGTTTCTACAATTCACTAGAATAATATTTCTAAGCAAGCCACATTTCTTAGGAACATATTTCAAATTACCTGTCCTAGGTTCCACAGTTCGGTTTACTTTGTCTGCATCCACAAAAACAAATTTCCCACCTTGAAAATCTCTACCATAATCACTCAAATACAAAAGTGATGTGAAATGGAATGCTTCGTATGTTTCCTGTAGTTCGTTAGGACAGAAAAATGCAGATAACAAACTTAACACTAATCAACACTATTTTTCAAATTAACATACTTAAATGACACAATTCTACAGTGACAAAAAATTTTGCAGCAGAAATGCAGGAAAAAATTAGGTGATATTTAATTAATTATTGATCAAAGTTCTGAAATGAATGAAGGCAAAATAAAATTCATTCAAAATGTATTATTTTCTTTGATTTATTAATTTCTATTATCATTATTATTACTATTTTTAATGTGAATTAAATGTATCTTGTATTGCAATAAAAAAGGAAGTCTTGGCTGAAACAAATTGAAGAAACAAGAAGAAGAAGAAGAAAGAGTCTTAGAACAAATTTATTAAAAGAATGATTACTGTTACCTTATCCACATGAGTATGCCAATATTCGTCATGAATTGTTTGTGGAGGAGAACTGGTTAATCGAGAGAAGAAAGTTGGATGAGTGAGGTATAAAATGTCTCTTTCCACTCCAAAGTAATTAGCAACAGCATACTGAATTTTTAATTGCACAGTTCTGTTAAGAAATTAACTCATTAGTCACAATGATAAAATTACATTGCTAAATTAAGCAAGACATTAGTTAAATAAATGCAATAGAAAGTAGACATTGTATAATCCACAAAACTAGTCTTTCAAGAGATTTATTCAATAATGCTTTTTGTATATTGCATTTCTCTACATATATGCAGATGCAGAACTTTAAATATAAAACACAAATATTCTCAGTTACAATTTGCCCCCAATATAATATAGGTTACCCTACAAATTTCCTTATGTCCTAATTTATTCATAAATATTTTTAATTCTCTATCACAATGCAACTTTTGATAATTTATTCACAATCACAATTTTGAAGATCTTTTTAAAAAATTAAACTTCTTTTCTCTCCAAATTTCTGACATCATCAAATAAAATTAATTTAAATAATAAAAAAATTACCTCTTCATTTTTTCGTAGCCTGAAAAGAATGTTTTTCCTTCTCACTTGAATTCTAATTTCCAACAAAACAAAACTATTGCTGAAGTAGAGTAAATATCTTTTCTAGTTCTACTTTAAAGATAATTCACTTTAGCCTTTTATTTACCTATATAATTCAAAGTCAGAGTCCCTGAAGACACTGGCTGCCTCATTCATTTTGTACATATTTACAAAGCCTTGGTCATATGAGATTGCTCCAGAATGTAAATCTAAAATTGCCGCTCCCCCTCGTGGTTTCCCCATTGACAGCCCACGCTTAGCCATATCTAGCAGGGCTGTTGCTTCAGAAACAGAAATGATTTTGTCTGATACAAGACGTCCACAACGTTTTGGTACACAGCCTAGAAAAAAACAAACTTCTGAACAACTTTTAAATCATACTAGAAGAAGCACAATAAAATACCTCTAGATAGGATGATAGACCACTAGTAAGTCAAGGATTGTGAAAAATTATTAAAAAGTGGCTTATCACTTTACCAGGAAATTTTTTCACTTCATCTTTGTAAGATGTGGAACACGAGACTTCTTGACCAAGATGCTCATGAACATCCTTAAATTTTGCAAGGGCAATTTCCTTGTTTGATTTGCTTGAAAAATACACGACAGCAAATACTCCTAATACCATTACTCCTCGGGCCCATACTCTCTGCGTTCGAAACTGGGGAAGTGGGCCAAATTTTCTGCAGAAAAATATTCGAAGATTAATACATAAGTAGCAACGTTCTTTAGGCGATAGCCTTTATTACTCATGTAATATCCATACGCACGGTTTTATTTCATCTGACGATCCATCCTTAGAATCTGCCTTATTGGTTTTTGTTTGTAACTGGCTATCTTTCCGTTTTCTAACTTCCGACGACATATTCAATTTCGTTTTCTTACAAGAAAACCAAGAAAAAATCCTCTTGATATGTTGGTTTTCACCTTGCCAACGACCTTACCAAACCGCTATCACGAAACGTCAAACCCCGGTGTTTAAATGTCCGAGGACGCAAAGTGCGAAATAGTAAACAAGTGAAAATCAGACGTGAAAACTTCAGCAGCCAACATACTGGAGTGAACGTGCGCCATAGTGTTGACTGAGTCTACCTCGATTGCAGTCGACTCACGTCAATATTAGAAGCATTAGAATTGTTTTATTGCGTAATATATCATTATTTGTGTGGAGTACGTGATAAAATACAAGTCTTAGTGCATGGAGAGCGAAGAAACGTAAAGTCTTAAAACGCGGAAGTTGGTCTTCCAGATGCAGTAGTTGTGGCTTCAGAAAATAGTTTCTTTCTTCCATTGCTTCGGAAATTTCGCTTCTTTACTGTGCGTGGTTATGTCCCCCTTTGTTCGATTGCTTTCCAAAAACACCTGATTGTTGGGACAGAACGGTAAGTTGTGTGTCATTGTATGAAGTATTGTCACATTTTGTTCAGAAAAAATAAATGATATAGAAATTTGTTTATTGCCAAGCTTGATAAATGTCATTGATTGCAGATATCAAAAATGTATCGCGGAATCTTATTCCGAGATTTCATACTCTGAATTGAAGAAATTGCTGAGGAAGAATAATAATGAGTTTTATAGCATCTGATGTGTCTGCCATTCCCAGAAATATTTAAGTTATCATCATCATCAACATCATCACCACCACCACCACCACCACCACCACCACCACCACCACCACCTTGAAAATTCATTTGACCAGCCTGACCCAGATGTGTGTTTCCAAATTTGTACTTTGAGCACATGCTCTATGGTGGATTTTTCAGTATTTTTATGACCATGCAAATGAGATGAACATTATGAAAATAATGATTATCGATAAATGTAGAGAAAAAATCAGTGCTATTCATAAGTCAATGTGAGTTTATATTAAGTATTGATTAATTTGTGTGAATTTATTAGGAAATTGTACTTAGTTAATTATAAGTTAGTGTGTAAAGTAGTTTTGATGTAATTTTTTTAAATTGTGAGAGTCAAGTTGTAAAAAGTATTGGTACAAACAATGAATTCGTCTAGAGGTAATGTGCAAGATAAACATTCCAAACATGCTGGAATTGGTGACTTCAAGTTTCAAGTACCTCAAGAAGCTCCTGTATTTGAACCAACAAAGGAAGAATTTCAAGATCCTTTAAAGTACATTAATTCGATTCGTCATATTGCAGAAAATTCTGGCATCTGCAAGATAAAACCACCTCCAGATTGGCAACCTCCCTTTGCAGTGGATGTGGATAAATTCAAGTTTACTCCCAGAATTCAACGCCTCAATGAGTTGGAAGCAAAAACAAGAATTAAGCTAAATTTTCTGGATCAGATAGCAAAGTTCTGGGAACTACAGGGATCCTCTCTTAAAATTCCTGTGGTAGAGAAAAAGGCATTAGATCTTTACACACTGTTTAAATTGGTACAAGATGATGGAGGAGCTGAAACAGTCACAAAGGAAAAGAAGTGGAATAAAATATCTATCAAGATGGGATTTAATGATGCAAAAGGACTTGGAAGTTTGCTGAAGCATCATTATGAAAGAATTTTATATCCTTATGATGTCTTCTGTAATGGCAAAGTACTTTCTCAACTAAAGGTAGAATCAGATAGTAACGAAACTAAAGACAAAGATTACAAGCCACATGGGATACCATCTCGGCAAGCTATCAAGCCACCTCAAGAAAAATATGGCCGCAGATCAAAACGTTACGATTCATCAGAATTTCCAGAAGATGAAATAATTTATGAAGATGGAAGTTCATCCAATGACAACAAAGAGCTTAGGAGACTGCAATTTTATGGCGCTGGTCCCAAAATGGCTGGTTATCAAACAAAGAAAGAAGAGAAACCAAAAAATAAAACCAGAGGAAAGAAAGTAAATTATGAATATGATCCACTTGCAAAATATATATGTCACAATTGTGGCCGTGGAGATGTTGAAGAGTGTATGTTGCTGTGTGATGGCTGTGATGATAGCTATCACACTTTCTGTCTTCTGCCTCCTTTGCCAGATATCCCTAAAGGAGACTGGCGGTGTCCAAAGTGTGTAGCAGAAGAGGTTAGCAAACCCACAGAAGCATTTGGCTTTGAGCAGGCTCAAAGAGAATACACTTTGCAACAGTTTGGTGAAATGGCTGACCAATTTAAGTCAGATTACTTTAATATGCCTGTTCATTTAGTGCCAACATCTCTAGTGGAAAGGGAGTTTTGGCGAATTGTATCATCTATTGATGAAGATGTGACGGTTGAGTACGGTGCTGATCTACACACAATGGATCATGGTTCTGGATTCCCAACTAAAAACTCCAATGGTAAAATTTATGATATTGATCAAGTGTATGCAGATTCTGGTTGGAATCTGAACAATTTGCCTGTTTTGGAAGGTTCAGTTCTGGGTCACATAAATGCAGATATTTCAGGTATGAAAGTCCCATGGATGTATGTTGGAATGTGTTTTGCCACTTTTTGTTGGCACAATGAAGACCATTGGAGTTATTCGATAAATTATCTGCATTGGGGAGAACCAAAAACTTGGTATGGTGTTTCTGGAAATAAGGCTGAATGTTTTGAGGCGGCTATGAAAAAAGCTGCTCCTGAACTTTTTCATTCTCAACCAGATTTGCTTCATCAATTAGTTACAATTATGAATCCTAACATTTTAATGGCGGAAGGTGTTCCTGTTTGCCGCACTGATCAACATGCAGGGGAGTTTGTGGTGACTTTTCCTCGAGCTTACCATGCTGGTTTCAATCAAGGTTACAATTTTGCAGAAGCAGTGAACTTCGCACCTGCTGACTGGTTGAAAATGGGGCGTGAATGTGTAAATCACTATTCAGTTCTTCATCGTTTTTGTGTCTTTTCTCATGACGAGCTAGTATGTAAAATGGCTCTGAACCCTGATGAACTGGATATCACAGTAGCAGTTGCTGCTTATCAAGATATGTTTGAAATGGTTGAATGTGAAAAGAAGTTGCGTAAATCTCTTTTGGAATGGGGAATCACTGAAGCAGAAAGAGAAGCTTTTGAATTATTGCCTGATGATGAACGACAGTGTGAGGTCTGCAAAACAACATGTTTCTTGTCAGCTGTTACATGTAGCTGTAGTGGTGATAAGTTGGCCTGCCTTCGACACTATACAAGTTTGTGTTCTTGCCAACCTGACCAACACACACTCAGATATCGTTATACTCTCGATGAACTTCCTGTTATGTTGCACAAATTAAGAATACGTGCAGATGCATTTGATACATGGATTGCTAATCTTCATGACAGCATTGATCCCAAAACTCCTAAAAAAGACTTGAGTGCTTTGAAAGCCCTGTTGGAAGAGGCTCAAGAAAAGAAGTTTGTTCCCACCGAATTATTGGATTCAGTCCAGAAAATTGTTGCAGAATCAGAGCGTTATGCAAAAGTTGCCCAAGGGTTGTGCTTCAATAAAGTGCGCACAAGAAACAGACAAGTAATGCAATCAAAACCCAAAATTACAATTGAAGAAATTCGTACTTATGTAAGTAAGATGGAAAGTTTGCCTGTTAACATGAAGGAAACTACTGCAATGAAAGATCTACTAAAAAGAGTAGAAACTTTCAAAGAAAAGAGTGAAGAACTCTTGAAGTCTGAGTTTCCTGAATCTAAAGAACTATCTGTATGTTTAGAATTAGGTTATGCTCTTGATATTGACTTACCTGAAGTTCCAAGACTTAAACAGTATTATGAGCAAATGCAATGGCTTGAGAATGTTCAGTTTCAGCGCTCTGAACCAGATAAATTAACCACCGAGATGCTGCGTCAACTCTTGGCCTCTGGTATTGAATTAGCTCCTCATCCTGCTGTGGAAAAGGCAATGGGTGAGTTGCAAATCCTACTGACGCAAGTAGAACGTTGGGAAGAAAAAGCTCGTCAAAACCTTCAAGCTCATTCTCTTCTCCCTATTGAAAATATTGAAAACATATTGCTGGAAGCTGACAACATTTCTGCACATCTGCCCAGTGTAATTCCTTTGAAAGATGCTTTGAAGAAAGGAAAGGAGTGGATTAAGAGAGTGGAAGACATCCAAAATGCAACTAACTTTCCTTATGTTGACACTTTGGAAGACCTGGTGAGTCGGGGACGATCTATTTCAGTTCTTTTGGATTCTTTGCCACAACTGGAACAGCAGCTTCACGGTGCTCAAATGTGGAAAGAACGAACAGCACGTACATTCCTCAGAAAAAATTCTCATTACACTCTAATGGATGCTCTGTCTCCCCGTGTTGCTGTGGGACTGGAAGCATTGAAACTGAAGAAACGCCGGTATCGTGAAGAAACTGAGCTCTCTCGAGTTTCACATACTGTTGCTGGAGTGAAGTTGGAAGGTGATGTGGATCCAGCAGTTGTAGTTGCTGCATTCAAGAAGGCTGAGGAACATGAGATGGCACGGATGCTGAAATTTCGACAAGAGAATATGCGTAAGCGGGAAGCTGATTGTGGTGATGCACATTATTGCATCTGTCGCCGTCCTATTGCTGGTGTAATGTTTCAGTGTGAATTGTGCAAAGACTTGTTTCATTCAATGTGTGTACCTATACCCAAAACTTCAAACAGTAAATCAAAAGTTGGAAGTGGGGCTGGGACATCTCTGGCATATCTTGGAACGAGTGCTGGCTCTCTACGAGAAGTAAAGTTTCTTTGTCCAAGTTGCTTGCGATCCAGGAGACCCCGCTTGGAAACAATTTTAGCTCTTTTGGTGGCCCTTCAGAAAATCCCAGTTCGAATACCTGAAGGAGAAGCTCTTCAGTGCCTTACTGAAAGAGCTATGAATTGGCAGGATCGTGCAAGACAAGCTCTAGCTACAGAGGAATTAGCATCAGCTTTGGCTAAGCTGTCTGTATTATCTCAACAACTTGTTGAGGCTGCCGCACGTGTTAAGACTGAAAAAATTATTTCAAGTGAACTGAATAAAGCTGCAGCTGCTGGAAATAAAATTCCAGAGATGCAACGTCTTGACAAAAATCATTCCTCAATGTCTGCATCATCAGAAAGAGGGAAAATTGCTGACGTGGATTCCCCTAGCAGTCAAGATAAAAATAGAAACAGACGCACTCTTGATGATGATGAAAACAGTGGTGGAAGTGGTGAAGATCACAAGAACACTGAAGAAGAGAGAGAAAGAAGAATTTCTCAAACTAGTCCAAATATCAGAGATGATGAAGAAGACACAAGCTTTGAAGACAATGCCAGTTCTTACAGCACATCTGAACATGCTTACTCAACTGCATCACGGACTGGGTTGGCTGGAGGTAAGAAGCATGTGCGAAAAACACCACTTGTTCCCCGTCAGTTGGAAGTACCTGTACTCGCTCTTAGTGAGACAGCTTGCCAGCAGTTGGAAGAATTAATGATGGAAGGTGATTTGCTTGAAGTTTCTCTTGATGAAACTCATCATATATGGCGCATACTCCAGGCAACCAGGCCTCATCATGATGACAGGTATCCTGACTTTGAGGATTTGGACAATGAACTACAAGTAGAGAAGTTGAGGAAGGAAGGAAGAGAACGTCGAAAAGGGAAAAAGAAATCTTCTGATGAACCTGATTCACAGAGTGGTTCAAAGAAAATCAAAATCCTTGTTTTTAAGGATGAAGATAAATCTGGAAAACGGCGTGAAGGAAAGAAAAAATTTTGTCGAGAAATGGGTGATCCTGCGAAACGAATGCCACGTAAAGGGAAACACAATGCCTCTGAATCAGAAAAGAAATCTGATAATCCAACACATTCAAAACCAGAAAGTTCTGATGAAGATGAAGACTGTGCTGCTCCAACATGTTTACGACCCACCGGCCATGAAGTAGATTGGGTACAGTGTGATGGGGGGTGTGATATGTGGTTTCATTTGCATTGTGTAGGACTTGATAAGAAGGATCTGAGGGAAGACGAAGATTATATATGTAAACAATGCTCTAATCCCTTAGGTGAACCTGAACCCACACAAGAAGTTGATCTCTCACGAGTGAAAGTTGAACACGGTAATGGAGATGTAAGCATGAGTTTAGATGGACTAATCCCGTTGTCAAAGACTGTGTCAAGCAGGGATAGCAGTGAAATGACTACTGATGAAACTTTAGCTATTAGTTCAGTGGACTGGGGATGTAGTTTTGACGATGCACAATCTGTGCCGAATGCTTCGAGTGAGTGTGGAGAGCAAGGTCAATCAACAGTTTCCATTGAGGGTGACACAGAAATATTAGAAACTAATGTGCACATATAGATAGATAGTATACTATTATTTCTTAGATTTATGTCTTCTTATATCACTGTTTGTCAAACTATGATGTATGGCTTCAATAAAATTATAATAATAGTGAGATATATGTGAGTAGTGTGAATACAGAGCCTTTTGAGATCCCCTTATAGTAGATTTCTTCTTTCCTTCAGTCATTTCTATTGTTTGTTTTTTTTTTTCCTAAATAAAGCTTGATATTTTATGGAAGAAGTGTTTTTATTTTTTGAAATATCCCTTTGATGTGCTATTTGAGAGGAAACTTGAATCTTTAATTTAATTTAGAAAATACATTTTTCTGGAAACCACCTTAGTTATTCCTAAACTCTTGCTTTAATTTTTTTTTTGGCAAATTGAGTAATTTTAATACCAATTTGATTGTACGCTTCCTCAAGATATTTATTTCAATGATGAAAATTAGTTCTGAATTGTGACTTAAAATGACAAGGAAATAAAACAGGCAAGTAACAGCATCTACACAGTTGGATGAAAATATTAGGCCTATGTTTTCTGCCAATTTAGTTCATCAAAGTCTTTCATATCTTCAATTGTTCATTAATTCAGTAGGGTAGATTAATTTCTACAAACTTCCAGTTCATTCTGAGTTGTTTTCTAAGCTCTTAGATTATTGATTTTTGAGGTATGATTGTACATGAAAAGAATGAGCTAAACTAATCTGCAATGACATTCTGCACTTTAGTATTCCTCAAGGGCCAGAAGAATTATTTCTCTTAAACCCCAAGGATGTTTTCCTCTCATGAAACACTCCTGATTTAAATGTGTGTTCTTTGCTTCAGTATTTTTTATTGATATGTTAATTTCTTACTCTACAATGAAGTCCATTCTTAACCTATACCTAACTGAATGAAGACCTCTTACTAGTGTACTCATAAAATTGGTGCAAATGAAAACTATACTTAAAGATTATAAAATTGGCATGTAATGAAAGAATATTCAACAAAGGAAGAGTTTCCCAAGAGTTGCAGGAAACGTTTAATAATGACAAAGGAATGAATCTCAATATTCACTTAAATGAGAAATTGCTGAGATAAACATTGAAATGGCTAATGGCATGAAACATCTGTGTGTTCCAAAATTGGAAAGTTCTTAAAGAAGAGGAATTAGGTCTGCAAGTGATTGAAAATAGGTGCTGCTTTTGCAATCTGATTACTTTTTCTTAATATTTTTGTCAGTACTAAATAAAAGTGAAAGTGAGAATCATTTCAGTCTGTGTTAACTATTTCTAATTTTTGCAGTATGTTACCAAAACATGGAAAAGAAGTTACTAAAATGTGTGCCATTTATGTCACTGAATATCTGAAATTGTTTTCAATTTAACAGCTGCTTATATTAAACATTACATGTAGATAAGAAATAAAGTACTTGTACATACTTTATTTAAAATTTGGAGGAAACAAACATTTATAATATTTTACTTTTTTAACTTTAGGATCAGTAACAGAAGAATATAAAAATGGCAAACTTTTATGAAGATCTGGCTGGTGAAGCTGGCAGTGATATTGAATCTGATATATCAGATGTCAATCCGGCAGAAATGGCAAAGATGTTGCAGGTTAGGTTACACATGGCAAATCAACAAAATTATGTTATTTAACAAATTAATTTACTGGGTGCTGAATTAAAATTTTACAGGGCCTTGATGACATGGATGATGCTCTTTTTAAATCCAAGAAACCGAGTGAATCTTTATCATCTCCAAGAAAATCATCCAGAAAGGTATGGTCACATTACTGTTGCACTTTATTACTGTCTAGTGCATCAATGCTTTTAAACTACAAGTTGTTATTGTCCTTAGGCATCATCAGCCCAAGATCTTTCTTTGAAGTCAGATAAACAGCATGTCACATTTGGTGAAAATACAAAAGATATTGTTAAAAAGAAAGGACAAGCAAGAAAAACTCAAGATGAGGGTAAATTAGGAAATATTCATGATTTCATTCTAAATTTTTATTTATTGATCATATAAATGACTTGTTTTCTTTCATTCAATGAAAGTTTACTATTATTATAATAAAAGAAATAAATAAGTAATGGAGTGCACACAAAAGTGCATAAAAATAATATGTGAGTCAATATGCAAAGATCATTTTCTGAAACTATTATAGAAATTTTAAAGAGGAATTTCAATATTTTTTTTAGATTTTGATTGGGATGATCCTTTGGGGGACATTCTATCCAGTGATGAATCTGGTGGGAAAACAAAATCATCTATAAATCCACAAATTACTCAAAAGAAAGGTAGACAAGAAACAGCTAGTAATCAGCCAATTGATGGTAAAAGTTCAATATTAAAAGATAAATCAGTTAAAGATTTATTCGGCTTAGAAGATCCCAAAGAAATACATCAAAAACAAGAAAAAGGTTTAACCAAAGTCATCTCTGAGAAACGATCTGAAGAGCCAAAATCACTGGAATCATACTTAGATAAGAAATCTCCAAAGAAAGCAGAAACAACTTCATTGAATGATGAATTAAACACTTCTAAAGGATTTTCAGTGTCTGATACTGCTATGACTAAGAAAAAACCTCCTTCAAAAGCACCTGCATTTCATAAGAAAGCTGAAGAAGCAGAGAGTGATGATCTGTTAATGGGTTTAGGTTTAGACACAGATAAGAAAACAGCCAGTAATTTATTTGGAGGGAGATCTAATGTAGCAAAATCAAGGTCCATTATGGATGACATATTTACAAGTCCAGAAAAAAATATTGGCACAAGTGATGCAAAGAAAACAAACAAACAGGAATCAGCCAATGAAGGTACAGTTGCTTTTGGCAAATATGCTCCATCTGTATCAAACACACGCGAATCACGCCGTTCTACCTCTAAACGAGAAACCTCAATCGGAGATCCGTTGGGCTTGTTTTCACCCCCAGCTACTCCTCGAAGAAGCCAAACAGTGGAATCAGACCATAAAGCACCGTCCAATTTGCAAACATCTACACCTATGAAGAAATCTGAATACAATGATGACAAATCAGATTGGTTGGGTCTATCTTCAAATAAGGAAGCAAAAGCACACTCAATATCTCCTGAGCGCAAAAGAATCTCAGAAAGAAAACCTTCCAAATCGGCACATAATGATCCTGGAGTGCAGCATCAGCTTTCTGCTTCTGATAACCTTCCGGAGTGGTTAGGAGGATCTGGAGGGCAAAAACAGAAAGAAGAACCTTCAAGAAATGCAGAGCATGTAACAACTGCTGACACTCCTCAAATTTTACAAAGTGTTCAGCCCAAAATCGTCTCTGGGATAGAAGCAGGTGAGTAATTCATTTTATTATTTTTTTATGTACTTGTGTTTTATGTGGATGGGATAAAGATGAAGAAACATCTCAAAATTTCAACCAGGCATGGATTCAGGAGCTGTCTAAGGGCAGACCAAAAAGGTTTTTAAGGAAAACTTAGTATGTAAAGAATTATTTTTTATTATAAAATTTACTATAATATTATGATAGGAAATGGAAGGGGTTATGAGTAAATAAATCCCTCTCCATTATATCTGTATGATGCATTGTGTGAGGCATCTAGTATGAAAGCTGCCAGGACCATTTTTGTAAAAAAAATTGAGTTATTTATTGTTTCTGATCGATTTTACCAAAAAGAATGCAATGCAGCCATGGTAGTGGCTCAAAATCAAACAAATCATATGAAAAGCATTTCCACACTGCATCATCATATGAGAAGCATTTTCAAACTGAATTCAAGACAGTCCTGAAAAGATTTCTTTATTAAATATGAATTACTGACTGTTGTAGCACTCTACTCTTACAAAGTAATACTACTATTGAGAAATAATTAGAATCAATATCTTGTGAGTAATAAAGAGGTACATATACATCATACTAGAGGACATAGGGGCGATTACAGGATATTCACTAGCAAGTCTTCAACTAATAAAGATCCTATCTGCTTTGCTGCTCAGTTTTTAAATAATCTCCGAGTCACCATAAAATCAGCTGATAATAAATACTTTAAAACATTGCTTAAACATCATCTTATTAGTGTGTGTTCATATAAGCTACAAGAATTGCTTTACCTTTTCTGTAATTAAAAACCATGTACACCTGCAAGAGTGACCTCTCTTTGTACCAGTCATTCAGTTTCAATAAGACAATGTACTATTTAGTTATATAGTAAATAATGTAATTATATGTCAGGATGTTGTAAGCACTTACAATTATTATTAACACTATTCAAGTTATAATAAGTTAATTAAACTATTACTATAAAATAACGTGAATTACTCACTCTAATTGTAAGTTATTTTCCCCTGTATCATAATCTGCTAGTTTATTAATACAATGCAATGTTATTGTTAATTTGATAATGTGACTTTGTGTAATTAAAATGTAAATTATATTAATGTTTATTGTGAACACTTGCATACTTTATTAATCATATAAGTCGTCAAGTAAACTATATGAATTATTACTGTAAGTTATGTAATTGATAACTTTATATATATGTAACATACAATTTATCTATAATACCTATTATAACTTTATATATATATATGTAACATACAATTTATCAAGATAATGTAAATTAATTAAATTATTACTGTAGGTGAATGTAGTAAAAGAAAATGTAATTAACTTACTTCCTGTAATTTTAATTAATTTCTAGACAGACTTTCCTTGATACTTTCTCTAAGTATAAACAATAAACATTATTATCATTATTATTATTATTATTATTATTATTATTATTATTATTATTAAAACTGCAATGTCAAATAGGGGACTGAGTTGCAATATCCACCAAATCCATGCTTTTATTTGCAATTTAACAACATTTGTAAGAGTAGAATGCTACAACAGTCAGTAATTCATATTTAATAAAGAAATCTTTGAATGAATTTTGTGACTTTTTATAATGTTATTATATTTTTGAGAAGGAAAATAGTAATTGAATGAAAACAGTGTTTCCCTGGAATTTGTATTCTAAGTGTCATAAATGTTGGGAAAAAGTCATGAGAAATTCAACCAAGTTGGAATGAAATCAAATTCCATTTCAAATTTTTCTACACTAGAAATATGTTATCTCCATTTTTTCAATTAGTATGATCAAATCATTACTTGTTCAAAATCATTTTCCTTGATTGGATGTTCAGCAAAAATTCAGATTAATTTTTTAGATTTATTTGTTTTCTGAGTGTGGATGTCTAAGAGAGAAAATCGTTAGTTCTTGCATCAAATTAAAGATGGATGTCCCATTTAAAATAATAAGTGAAAACACTGTAGAATCATAAATTTGTAAACTAAATTAGTTTTAATTACTAAGTAATAAAAATAACTAATTGAATTTACTATAATTCTCCTTAATGTATAAATAAAGTCATTAATAATCACAACATTGTTGACTTCTTTTTTATGAAGGTCCTCTGCCAAATGTACAAGTCCTAACATTGCATACTCAAAGCCAGATGGAACAAGAAGCAGCGTACGCACTACAGTTGCAAGAACAACAATTGCGTACTGCTCTTCAATTGAGGCAGCATGAGGTGCAACTAGCAAATGTTCATGAACGGCAGCGTACCTTACTACAACGTCAAGAACAACAAATGCAGCAGTTGCTAACACAACAGGCACAAAGACAGAAGCAACTGGAACATCAGCTGCAAGAACAGCAACAGCGAATAGCAGACTACATGCAGGCACTTATGAATCAGCCCCCAATGACTATTGTGTCCACTCTTTCTCCTGAACTTGAACCTCCAATCACAAGCAGTACAACATCAACACGAACAAAAGAGAAAACATCAACAAAAGAGGAGAACAATAGAACTGCTACAAATCAAAATAATGAACTAGAATTAACTGATAGGGAAATCCAAGTGCAGCTGATGGAATCACAAGTAAGAGAAACATACAGCTTTGTCTCAAAACCATTCATTATGAATCACCACATACTGAGTCACAAGAACAAGTTCCCTCCAATCTCATGAATGTAAATAAAAAAAAAATATTAATATTTGTATAATATTAACATTTCAATATTAATTAGCAAATGCATAATACCTTCAATTATTAAAATTCCTTTCTGATGAATTAGAGCCTTTTTTCTTGAGAATTCAAAAGATCTTTCTAAACATGTTTTAAATATTTTCTTATTACCTGTTATTTTTATAGGTTGCATTACAACAGTGTACATTGGAAAAAAAGGCTCTTGAGTCGACATTAGAAAATGTTCAAACTAAACACAAAGAAGAGTTGCGTTTAATGGAAGATTCCTACAAGTAATATTGCATTTTCTCTCTGTTTTATTATTGTTAATTTCACGTCATTAAACATTTTCTGTGTGTTCAGGAGGCAAGTTTCAATTGTGGAAGAAGCAATGGAGAAACATAATGCAAGACTGAAAGAGGAGAATGAAAGAATTGATACAGAATACAAAGAGCGTTTAACTAAAATGCAGGTTTGTTTGTCCTTTGCAAACAGGTTCTTAATATTAATAATTTTTGTTAAACGATTCTTTTGTTTTATAGATAAATGTAAGAATCTATTTGACCCTGTGACAGATACTATTGACACCGTGACAGTTTTAGTTTTTACAGATCTCTTATATTCTCTTGATTTTTATTTGCATTTCTATTGTTGTGAGAGATCAAGAGAAAACTTTTTTTGACAGTTTTTTCTCTTTCTTGAACTTTTAATGATTGTAGTGGTCAATCAAGAAAAGTTTTCTCTCTTGCTTCATAATATTTTGCAACTTTCTTTTATTGTAGCTTTTATCTTCTCACATCTTCACACACTGTGATGTCAATAATTAATTTTTGTATAATACAATATTGGCTGATTGTAAGTTCATGCTACTCTGGTGCCAATGTCTTATCACAGGGTACACTTCTCATAAAACAATTGCTATTTTTAAACACTAAATAACATAATTTATATTTTTCAGGAACAACAAGCTGAAATCATTGAAAAACATGCACAGCAATTGGCTGCCTTACAGAGAGAACATATAAATAATATGCAAGCTTTGAAAGATCAGCATGGTGCTTTAATAGAACACATACGTCATACACAACAAAAAGAGACTAGTGCAGTGAAAGAGGCTTCTCATAATATGACGTTAGTAATCCATAAATTTAAAATTAGAATTGTATGTCTTCATTTAAGCAAAGCCTCACATGCTTGATTTGTCACTGACTAAAGCCTAGCCTCTAGTGATGGAAAAGTAAGTTTCATGTTTTATTTGAATTTTCTATTGCAGAATTCTGCAGAGTACAATTGAACAATTGGGTCGTAACACAGACAGTCTAAGTGAAATGCATGGGTGGCTTGAGAAACAGAGCAGTGCACAAATGGAACTTAGAGATTTGGCCCTTAAGACAAAAGAAGCAGAAGTACAAGGTATTTTAGACATTTATTATTTTTTAAACATTTTATTTCAGAGAGAGAGAGAGAACAACAGGCTTAAAGCCTAAGTATAATATTATGTACATGAATGACACAATGAATACATGATTATGAACATAGATGAATATATAAGTGTATGTAGTAAATTAATGAAGTGAACGAAATTAAAAGATGAATACATGATACATGAATGAGTGAACATTTATGAGTTTCGCTTGAATTACAATTTAGTAAAAATTAAAATAAAGAATTTAAAAATACAGATCTTGCATATCATTTGAAAGAATTTATAAATCGTATATTTAATGATAGTATGTTTATATTATTGCTTAATCAAAATAATCTTGTAATCGGAGGGTAGAAACCACATGATGTTTTGTGGGCGTCTTAAATGGATTTGTGGTACGTAAAGTGTATGCTGAATAATTCATTACAAAGGATGATTTTTAATGAATTATTAAAATTATTGTTGGTAATTCTGAATATTTCATAGGCATCATTTTGTTTCTATACGATTCAAGGGTTTTAAGATTTGTAAAGCCTGTGATTTCTTATAATCATATGCAAGGTTTGGGTTGGGAAGATTTTGTTTGAAGGCTATGTAATTAAAGAATCTATGTTAAACATTCTTGAAAAAACATGCTGGAGCAGTACCCTAACAAACAGGCCACAGACCGCGCGATCTTTCCTTCCTCTTCCATGTACTATCTTCACCCCTTACTTACACACTTCTATTTACAAGTACTACACTACCACACATGCCAGGTGACAAGTCGGGAGCTTAGAGCTTGGCCTGACTGGGGTGATGCAGCACTGGTGGGAGACACATTGATGGTTTTAGTGGTTAGTTTGCAGTGTTTTAAAAATTACTACATGTTTCTGAAAATGAAAACAATTCTTGCTTTCCTGTTTAGAGCATAGTTGACAAAAAAAGACCTGCCCATGAATGGAAAAACAATCTTATTTGTTTATCCAATGCCTGATAAAAGTTCCTTTATTGTTATTTTTTGCCATTGTAGATATTAAATGGTCCTTTTACAATAAAACACATGTGCAGACTGAGAAAAAAGAAAGATGTAAATTCGTAAAATGGCTGATAGAATTTTGTGGCACCTCATATTATAGTTAGTACATCTTGAGGGTATTTCTACAAAGTAGCCCCGGTAACCCATGGTTGGTCGGTTCCAGATCTCACTATCTAGCGGGGGGGGGTCCACTGCCACCTCCCAAGGGAAATGCACATACTATACTAACGACTAATGACGTTAGCAGTTGACATCCCCAGAACAATTAATCAGTCAAATCAAATCAATTGAATACATTTCCTACAGTAAAAGTTACTGAAAGCGGAATTTCAAGAAACCACAATTTTTTTCCTTAGTAGACAAGATTCTGCTTTATGCAGTGTAATACTGTAGAATTTATGTTTGGCAAGACATGAAGTTTGAAATTTTCCTTCCGGAATTGATTTGTTTTAAATTTTTGAAAGTGGTACACATTACATATTAGCCCATTTCTTGAGAACAAATGTGGGAATGGCATCTGAACTATGATTGACTTTTGATGCCATTTAATAATTTTTCAATGAAGATATGAAACTTAATAATATGTTCACAGAAAAAAGTATTACAATAAACAGTGCTTTATTTATTATATTAATGAACTATATCAGGCTGTTCATTCGTTATTCTATTGTTTTCTCAATTACCATATTTTTAAGTGGTTTCAAATCCTGACTTCATTGTTCAATTAGTATTATTTATATGACAGTAAGCCATTTATTTTTTATTTACTCTCAGTTTCTCTCTTTTTTTCAAATCCCAACTCTTTCACAAATTTGTCTCATCTAAAAACCTGTTTTTATGAATCAAATGATCAACATACTGTTTTCTTTGCTCTTGATTTGAAAATCTCATTAACTTTTATGGTTATTTCATAGAGACATTCCATTTAAGCCTGAAAAAAAATTGTTGGAATATGTGTGTTCACAGCTTACAAAGAAAATTTAACTCGTCAGCGAGAAGCCGCAGAAGAGGAACGAAGAAAATTACTTTGTCTAGTAGAACAACTTGAGTTGCAAATTGCACAGCAACGATCAAAGACTGAAGAAGATAGATATGCGTTGCGGCAAGAAACAGTTAGACTAGACGCTCGTGTAGAGGCATTTGAAAGGGAGAAAGAACGAGTTAAAGCAGAAATAGAGAAAGAACGTCAGCATGTAGAGGTGAAGACATATCTTTCTTAGAATTAATTATTTTATAATAAATATTTTCTATAAAATTTAACGATACAAACTTTTCAGAAAGCAAGACTAGTGCTTCTGGAAGAGCAAAAGACTGTAAGCTTGCAACTAAAAGAAGAAAAGCTCAGCCTTGCCAAGGAGAGGGCTCGAATTCAAGCTCTAACTCAATTGCAAGGAACTGCCGCTGCTTCAGAAGAGGAGGTTATGCAGGTATCTTAAAAAAAAACATGTAGGGGCTATTGAATGAAGTGGCATATGTTTTTTCTTTCCTAGCATCAGTATTACAATGACAACTGGTCAACCAATCTCATGGCTTTGTAATTCAATGCTCAATTGTCTTGTTTTAATCAACCACAAAAAATATATTTACTTTTGTTAATATAAACAGTGACATGACAGAATGTCAACTCTTCAATGGCGCATTGTCTGAAATATTATTACTTACATTGCACTAATCAGACACCCAAAATTATTCAGAAATGATTTCATTTTCTCATTAATAAATATTTTATGTACCCTACTACTTTGCAATGTATTGCAAAACAGCTTCTGTAATTTGTTATTGCAGCTGAAAGCAGAAGCAGAAGCTGCTCTAACTGTGGCTAAAGAAGCAACTGAACAAGTAGAGGCCCAGAAGCAAGTTATCCAAGAACAGCAAAGACAGATTGCAAAAGAACGTCATAGATTACAAGAACTAGAACACACATTAACAACACGAGCTCGTGAACTGGAAGCACTCACTAAGGTATTTAAACAATCGATTATTACGTTATTCATCCAGGTAGAGAGTTGTGTTTAAATTATAGTAATTATGTGCTAAGGTGTTGCACATCAATTTTAAAAATGTATACTCAATTTTGTAGCAGGGATATTCTGCAATTGCATGCCTAAAGACATTGTGTGACACATACACCATATCTAATAAATTGGATTGATAAATAAATGTTAAAAATTGCTGTTCCACAAGTGTCAAATTCAAAAGCCACTTTTGCTACAGCAGGTACCATCATAAATTATAGAATTACAATTTTTTTTTTTCATATTCTTGAGGCGATAGCTCATTAATTCAAAACAGAGCTCTTCGTTTTTCTCAAACAAAAACTCTTTTATTATTACATATTAAAATGAAAATATTCATGACATAATTTATTGTTCATTTACAGTTTTAGCTCTAAAATATTACTTTAATATGTTAGTAGATTTAGGCACTTCAAACTCCCATTTTAGGCATCTAAAAAAGATTCTTAAGAGACAAAATAGATGTCAATGAGATGAAAATAACTTTTCAGAATAAATTTTATTTCACTGCATGGTATTTTATTGGTACTTTCTTGGCACTGTTTTATGTTTTATTGGCACTTTTGGCCTTATGAAATCTGGAAGCAATGAGAAACACAGTGTAGGTAATATTATTGTTGTCTACATGAAAGATCCAGTTTGCAGTATTTTAAAAATTACTCCATATTTCTGAAAATGAAAACAATTCTTGCTTTCCTGTTTTGAGCATGGTTGACAAAAAATGATTTCCCCATGCATTGAAAAACAATCTCATTCATTTATTCAATGCCTGATAAAGGTGCTTTTATAGTTATTTTTCAGCACTCTAGAACTTAAATGGTGCTTTCACAATAAAGTACTTGTGCAGACTGAGAAAAAAGAAAGATTTTAATTGGTAAAATGGTTGATAAAATTTTGGGTCACCTCAGATTGTAGTTAGTACATCTTGAGGGTATTTTTACAAAGTAAACCTAACCAAATAATGTGGATTATAAATTAAGACAATAGCTTGCAATAGAAAGTTCTGAAACTACTTGCATTTATTTTCTGAGCACATAAATAACAGAATTGTCTCTGTGTGCAGAAGATTGTAATTAGTACATTTAATAAAAATAGGATTAACAGATGAATGTGTATTTTTAGCCCCTAATGCTGAAATAGGTATATTTAGGCACTGTAACTGTAGTTGCTGTAATATCATAAAGTCTTGGAAGATGTTTTATTTTTGAGGGTCTTATGTCAATATAATAAAATAGACATTTACCTTCAAATCCTATGCCTACTTATAAGTAACTTTTAAATTATTACTACCACACATCCGCACAAAGAAGTAGTAATGCTTCTGGATTGTCAAGCTTATTCACAACCTTATTTATTGTTCAAAGAACAAACAACAGATCAGCAATAGCATTTGATTTTTATCCTTTTTTTTCTCTCTTTTCTTTCTCCAGACTGCTTTAGCAACACGTAATGAAGGAGCTGAAGCACTGGCCAGTGCTGTCGAGTCTGAAGAGCGCCAAAAGCAACGAGCTGTGGATTTGCAAAGACAGTTAACAGAAGTGAAAGAGAGAGAAAAGAGAGTAGCTGAGGTAAAAGCACATTTGTTGTGGATTTACAAATTCCACAATCGTGTGATATATTCATTAATACAAATTATATTAATTCTCTTTCAGGAAAGAATGTTACTATCTCAGGAGCGACTGAAAATTCATAGAAAACAAGAACAGAAGATGTGTCCATCTTGCAAAGGTTCTTTAATGAAACCTCTCATATCAACAGAACAGTCTCAAATGACATCGGCAGATTCTAATAAGGTTGGTAATTTGTTGCAAAAATTATATTGTATACAATTTTTTCATAAATTTTTGCATTTAAAAAATGAAATTTCTTGGTTATCTTTTTTTTACAGTACATTGATCCAAGGAAAGTAATTTTGAAACTAGTTGCTGAAAAAGAAAGAGATGCCTTGCTTAGCAATTCTCTAAATGTGTCTGCACCAAAATGATTACTCATGTATTTTACTCACACTTGAACTGAAATTAATATAGTATTTTGCACCAAGCCTTAAAGAAGACATGTTTTTTATTTATAAAAAAAGGCTTAAAATAAGCATTTCATTTTATAAAAAATAATATTTTGTAATATTAAAACATTTTTTAAATAAAATAATCAGAGGAGTGTTTAGTTGTTTAATTTTTCAATAACTGCTGTTAATTGTTTGCTGTTTCATTTTTAATGTTCCAAAAAATGTTGTTTTCATTCAGTTTAAAACACACCATATATTTTTTGAAAAAGGAGCAATCAGTTGCAGTTTATTTTGTATTTCACACTGAAATGAAAATGCATTTTCATTCAAATTTATTTATTTTCAGTGATTTAATAGATTGTGTACCCCTCTGCAAATGCAATGCAGAAAATTAAGAATTTTTTTCTGCAATTTAACATTAAGATTTTTATACAAGGTTTTTAAAAACTCATTGATCAATTAGATACTAGGCTATCTGGAAATTTGCCCTTGTCCTAGGCACAGTTGTCAACATTGGAGTTCTCACAATTCCAAAGCCACCACATGGTCCTTTAGTTGGTTATCTAAGATTGAAAACGAAACCTCGATCTTATAGATGTAGAATGTAGACTGCAATTTTGAGAGTCAAGCAATGTGAGCAGCTTGTAAATACTTTTTGCAAACAGGAGTCAATGAAACTGAAAGGATACAAATCATAATAATGGATCTTTTGTAAATAGTGATCTTTCTTTATATGCAGAAACAATTAATTTTTGTTCTTTTGCAGCACAAACAGATTTGAAAGCTGGACCTTTGAGATTTATTCATAAAAGAACTATATCTTACATGTTGCCATTTAAATTTGTCCTTAATCTTACAAGGAGTTCATTGTTAATAGATTATTGGACGTTAATTTTCAAGAATACATGCCAATAAGAAGTACAGAAATGGAAAGTAAATTTCAAAACATTATTTCCCCTATAGAGTACCTTTGTTACTTGTAAACATTTCAAGAAATGAATCCAAAAACTTATGAACAATAAAATTTGCAAAATAAATATTTCAAAATGTTAGTCGAAAATTTGCAGTGGTAAAGGTGGAACACTAAACAGTTGGGCATGGCCAGGGCAGAGTAAAAACTACAAGTCATAATTCCTGAAATTAATATTTAGGGGTCTCGATCAAATATCATCATTGAAATAAAGAATTAATTATTGCTTTTTTATGATTTTTTAATGAGTACGGTAAATATTTTAATTTGTACAAGTACAATTATAAAAATGATGAGCCTGTTTCCTTCTTTCAAATGTACAATAACGTAAAAGTGAGGGTGACCCGCCAGCGAATGGCATCACGAGCAGGTTGCGAGGAAAGTGAAAGGCAGCACGCGGCGCTGAAGAGAGGAGGTGAGGTGGGGGTGGACACGTGACGCGCTGCTCGGCGTGCGTACGTGACAGCTGCTGCCAGACTACGCCCGACCCGATCCAACCCGACCCGACCACCACGCCCCCTTTGAGTGTTACGTGCTCCCGTTACACTCGCTTATGGCGGATGGCTCCCGCAACCTATGCTCACCAGAATCTTTTCGTCACGCAGAGGATGTATTCAACAATGACTCGTAAGGCGGCCGTATACAGCTGGCTATAAAAAGAAATGACGAGGTAATAAATGAGTGAGGAGCTTATCCTAGTTCATACTGAAGAGAGGCAAAAAAATACTTTCGGTAGCAGCCACTACAATAAATTGGGAGGGGGCGGGACCACCCGAAATTTTCGAACTAAATTCACGTCTAATTTGAAAAGTAATTTAATTTACTTACAGTTGAAGAAAATTTGTGTTGGAATTTGACATTATATAGTTTATTCTTTTTTAAATTAGTTTCTTATAGTACTACTTTCAGTTTCAAGAACACTTGTGTCATTTTACATTAATTGTTAGGTACGCTGATACTGCAATCCTGTCTAGACTTGTTCTTTTCACTTTCCGATTTCCGAGCGGTTCCAAATCGACCCAAAAGACATGTACTTTTAAAGTAGTTGTATGGGAAAACGAAAACTTTACCGGCGTTACTGTTTACTTTCTCGTTATTGGTTACGCAGTTTAAAGTAAGTATTGTAATGCTGCGGAAAAAACGGCGAATTTTCGACACAAAAACCCTGGTAACGAAAATGTGGATAAATCTTGTTCGTATACACAAAATTACTTCCGATTTTCTCCAAAATTGGTATTCCCCAATCGATTTGGCTGATGTCGCAACCCATTGAATTTGAAACCTATATTTTAATTTTGCGGGGTACTTTTCATGAAAGTCATGGAACATTTTCAAAATGAGACCATATTCTTTTATTAAATTTTGTTTTCAGACAGCGTAAAGGACGCTTAAGAGAATGTGCAGGTCGCATGTTCGTTAGTGTAGGTTATTAAAAGAAATTAACTTTTTTTTTTCTCAAAAACCGCTCCAAATTTTTTCTTTTAATTTGCTCCTCATGTGTAATAAGGGACGGTAAAAAATATGGCGTTGGTTCCATTTTCGGCTATCTCTCCGCTTTTTTGAAAATTGCAAAAAGTAATTATTTCAAAACTACAAAATTGAAGATATAAATTTTTGCTTCAGTCTGTTGTAAAAAATCAGCTCTTTAAAAAAGGTCATGTACATCTTTTTGAAAGAAAAAGTATTTTTGCCTAATTTGCGCTTGAAATTTATGCAATTTCTAAAAAAATGTATTTTCTAAAAAACGGTTCCAAATTTTTTCTTTAAATTTTTTCCACACATAGAACGGTTTGCATACTGCGATGACCGTGAAATTATTGTGATCAGGAAACGGAATGCGTATGGCACTCGATTCTAGGCCGGAGGTAAGGGGCAAGAATTTATTGATTTTTTTATCAGAATTAAGATACTACATTCCGTAGTGGACTCAGGTCTGCCGTTAAGTATACAATTGTAGCCTTGAATCCTAAAAACAACTGATGTCAAATGAGCTTCGGTGATACAAGCTATGGATTGAGCATTATAAAATCAATGAGTTCGTGGCACTTTTTGTAGAATACATGGCTGTTCCAATTGAAAAATCTTAATAATTTAAGGAGTGCCATTATTCACAATTGCGAAAAGCGAAACTATGAAATTTTGAATTTTACCTAATACTGAAGAGATAAATGAGCTCAAACAATTAGTGATATAGCTGTTAACTGCATGAATGATATTGTTAATTAAAGGATTATTTGGATCAGAGCTTGCGAGGGGCGAGAATGCTGGTTTCTAATTGTATATGTACAAGAGGTTGAAGGTCAAGGCGAGGAAGAAAAATGAGGGATTTGGCTTGCATTTGGTAAGGAAAGAAAATTGTCTATATTATTGACAGGAGCCGGCAACGACGGATTATTCATCTTTCATTAGATCTATTCCAATTCTCTCGTTTTAGATTCCAGGACTTTAGCGCAAAACGTACAAATAGATGATCTGAGGACAGTTCCCTTTACAATTAACACAGAACGGAACAGAAGTTGTACTTTTGCAGGTAGCAGGAATGTGATTACCAGCACAATGGGCACATGTTACTTTTCTGTTGCATCTGTTTTTGGTATGACCGAAATCAGACAACGCACACACTGTAGGAGATTGTAGTGTCTTTTTACTTTCTCGAATACGTACGTATATACGGAGTAATGTACGTAGTATAGAGTAAGTTATGTAATGCTGCGCAAAAAACGGCGAATTTTCGTCAGAAAAAAATCATTTCCTCATAACGAGAATGTGGATAAATCCAGTCGCTAAATTACGAGAAAAAATCCTCTAACACGTGGTGTAGCCAGAATCCCTGTTTCATAGCTCCTTGGTGCCGAAAAATCAATTGAAAGCAAAACGTTTGTCCGTCCGTCTGTGAACACTACTAGCGCATAAACCATTCGTACGACCTTATCGAAATTGAAGAATCCTCTGTCGATCTGGCTCTAGTTGAAGCTCGGATATTTTGCAAAACTTTCTATAAAATTTGGGGATACTTTACATAAAGCCCCTCGGACATTTTCAAAATTTTCTCAAAAACTGCTCCAAATTTTTTCTTTAAATTTATAGTAATAATAGAGCAAAATACACTTATAAACGTGACATAGGTTCGATATTCGCGGTTAACTCTGAATTTTTGAAAATTGCAAAAGTTAAAATTTTTTCGACGTTTTCCTACAACTAAAAATTTGAAGATAGAGATTTTTCCTTCAAATGAAATTTGTTGTTCATAAATAGTCCTTTCATTAAGATTATCTAGATTTTTGAAACTTTTAGTAGTTTTCGTGAATAGTGCATGCAATATTTGCAATTTAAAAAAATTACAAAACAAGATTATCTCAAAAATTTTCAATTAAAAAAAAATTGGTACGGGTATTGTCGAATGTACTCTACACGATGACATAAACGCCATATTGCTCTATTCTTTCGTTTTTTCACAAATTACAAATATGTATTTGTTTGACTTATCTCTCACGTCGGTAATATTTACATTAGAGGCAATTTCTTCACATTATTAGATTTATGAATAAACGTGCTTTAAATAATGCCATATAAAGTTTCTCGAAAACTTAACAATTACTTTTAAAATGGGGTTAAAATTCCGCATTTTCAGAAACGCTCAAACGCCATTTTCTCAAATATGGCTCCAAATTTTTTCTTCAAACTTTTCCAATGGATAATGAAAATTGCACGGTTTAATATGATGTAAAGTTTATTTTTGTGTATTCTTTTGTTTTTTCCTAAATTACATAAATGTACTTTTTTAAAGATATCTCTCACATTGTTTATAAGCACATTTCCATCTATTTGAATACAATATTGCATTTGTAAGTGGAAATGCTTCAAATGACTTCCAACGAAGGTTTTAGAAAACTCAATAATTTCTTGTGAAAAAGAGTTTCAAATTTCATTTCGCATTTACAGTAATGCTTAATCTCCATTTTCTTAAAAACGGCTTCAAATTCAACGGCTTGCTAGGACCACGTGCTCAGCAACTCCACGTGGTCCTGACAATACAGTGGTTTTTCATTCACTTTCTTTCGGGCCGTGGCCATGGTCGGACCTGCTATGGACGTGGGTGCTTCAGCAACTCTGTATTGGAGTTGTGCTGTGGAGAAACATGGTTGACCATTATATGTATTAGTAAGGTGTGTATCCTTTAGATATACGGTGTATAATGTATTTATTTATTTAGTTATCTGTGTAATTATTGTTCCACATGTATGTTCATTCATGTTTTTTGTATGTTGTTGTTCAGAAGAGTTTGTCCGTATTTATTGTGATTGTGTTTTTGGTTGTTAGCCCTGATGATGGAATAAAATATTCCGAAACGTTGGCAAACTAGTGTAATCCATTAATTGACCGATCCCGTGATCCATTTTCCTACTACTTATTAACGGTCGTGATTTCTACAATGGTGAGTACATATACTTTAAATAATGTCATATAAAGTTCCTCGAAAACTCAATAGTTTTCTGTGGAAACGAGCTCGCAATTCCGCATTTTCAGAAACGCTCAAACGCCATATTCTCAAAAATGGCTCCAAATTTTTTCTTCAAGCTTTTCCATCGGATAGTACTATTTGCACTGTTTAATACGACGTAGAGTTGATTTTGGTGTATTCTTTTGTTTTTCAAAAGTTATACATTTTTTAATGTCTTACGCCGTTAATATGCAAATTTCCATCGATTTATATACATTATAGCATTTTTTGAGTGGAAGTTCTTCAAATGACTTTAAATTAAGTTTTTCGAAATCTCAAAAGATTCCTGTGAAAAACAGCTTCAAATTTCGCATTTACAGTAACGCTTAATCGCCATTAAAAAAACGGCTTAAAATGTTTCATTGGAAATTTCTATTTAGGTCGATGTTTTATTCTTCTTTAATATTATTGAAGTAATATTTGGGTTGTACTACTAGGAAAGCAAGTTGAGGAAATGTCAAAAAATGTACTATGGGTGACGATAGATGGCAGCTGGTCAAAGAATGGAGCAAGACCTCAAAGCTAGACCACACCAAGGAAATTAGAAAAAAGTGCTACGAGAAAGTCTGTGCCATTTTGTAGCACATCTAGTTCTTTTTTCTACCTTGACTAATGGCATAAAGTACCTACTTAGAGAATATTTTCAATGGGATGGGTACCAGAATATTCTACAGCAACTACGGATATTAGTGAACCATTTTTTCAAAGTTCCTTTTCCACAGAGCTAAATTTTGATTTTTATTCTGAATGTGATTCCTTCATATGAGGCTCTGTTCTGTAATATAGGTCTCACAGAAGCAACTTCCTAAATAATTATTTCTGAATGTGACAAGGACTCTCCATCCACTAGGGAATATCTCGCTTCAACTACCTTAAGTTAGGTACTTGTTGCTCTTATCTGAGTTCCATCGTCTCCTATATTATTTCAGGAGAATACATACCTTTTGAGCCTTGCACACGCAACCAATCTTTATAAATGAGGTCTCCAAAGAAAGAGAATTTCACGCAGACGTGATGAATTGCACTTTGATTTTAAAAATATGAGGGATTTGTTTAAAAAATGCATCTGAATATTAATATTAAATGCAACCCGAAACACTGTCAGATATACTGTTAAATAACTTCTAAACAAAGCGTTCTAGGGCCTTAAAAATTAAAATTTTGAGGTTAAAGGCCTCAAAGAAACGTTTTTCACACCGTAATCTAGAGGATGAGATATTCTTGGACATTCCACATATACATAGAGGAATACAGAATATATTCCTCCATGAGCCCTTGGTGCTGGTAGCTATCTTTGTGACGACACGTTTAGAAGGCTTAGATTCCTCCATTTTATATTTACGCATTCTGTGTACACCGTGATTTGTGCAGATTGTCGAGATTTGTTTGCATAATTATTAATTGGAGATTGGCACTCACAACAACTAGAAGTACTATTATTAGTTGCTTGATACCGATGAAGATTGTTTCTAATGCGTGTAGTGCAACCATTCATTTACAGTTTTGCCGTGGTCTGCAAGTGCTGTGTACCAAATTGTGGAGGGAAATACGATGGAAACGGAGCACATGTTCATATGTTTCAGTTTCACTATAACCTTAGAAAATATTAGAGTGGGGTTTAACATGCTATAGTTCTCGCACGGGTTCGCTAGTTGTATATATTTCCAATTTTGTCACTTACATAAAAACGCATTCGTGACATAGCTACTTCTCGTTCTATTCTTCCCACCCTCTCTCTCTGTACACCCTAAAAGCCTTCACTCACATAAGATGTGCCCAAGTAAAGTACGTCCTATTGTAGCACCACTTGTTTAATTTCTTGTTTATACACAATTTTATTCTTAATCCTCTGCGATTACTGTTTTTTTAAACCAAACGTTTTCTTGTAGGAGGATGAATGTTTAAATATTAATAATTTTATTAACTTTAATTAACTTTAAAAAGAGTTACCCAAGTTTTAGTATGCCTAACATTCTTAACGCTGATTAAAATATTCCTCCTTTTCGACAGGAATTGGCCGCGGTGTGAAATCCTGAAACTCACATAAGGTGTGCCCAAATGAAAGGAGACTATAGTGATACGAAAAGAAACTTTAATGCCAACAAGCGAATTGCATCTCCTTTGGAGCAGTACACCTATAAACAATCATTTACATTAATATACCTATCCTAGCGCGTGTGAGTGGATGGCTTCCGTGTAACAACTCCTTGGTTGCTGACGGAACCACTGTTACATAGTGGCTTGTACGTCCTCGCTAGAGGTGAATCTGACCTCTCAAAAAGCTTTTTAACGGACCGAAGATACAGGAGTCGCGTGGGGAGATATCGGGGCTGTAAGGAGGATGCTGCAGGACCTCCCAGCAAGGAGCGCGAGGGTCTAGGCCACACGAGGCCTCGCGTTGTCCTGGAGCAGCTCTATCCCATTCGAGAGTTCCCACCTGCGCCTGTTCCGTCCACGCCACAAACGCCCTTGGCGGCAGGTCATTGTTTCCTCCTTCAGAGGCTGGCCGCACCCACCGCGGGCATCCGGCGCTCCCACCGCTGGCCACCCTCACCGCCGCCTGCCCCACCCCGGCTGCCGCCAACGCGTCCCCTGAAGGACCGGTAAACTCTACCCCGAAAACGGCATTCGCCGACAGGTCGCCGTCTCTGCCGGGACAAAAATCTCTCAGTGACTGTAGTTCTGGAGACGAGTCGCCTAACGGACAGCGCCTTCCGTAGCACAGGTGCATTTTATGGACCATATTCGGAATCCACTTAGGTAGCTCAAACTAGTCCTGTCCTCAGCAGATGAAGGGTGGTCATTGCAAATGTAAATATTGTAAAATTAATAATAAATAGTACGTGCAATGTAAGTTGAATTCAGACAACCCCTACTTCTTTCCTCAACCAGCGCCATCCCTCTCTCCCCCTCCGAGCAGCTCACAGCCCGGCGCGGCGTAACCTTGTCATTGTACAGAGAAGGTCCCGTTCAGTCCACTAAAGCAACCCCCTCCCTTCCTGGCCATTCTTCCCTTTCTCTGTACAGAGCATCAGCGACGTGTTACAATATTGCTGAGCGAGCTTTTATGGACGCGGGGAGCCGGGATGCTGCCATCCATGCTCAGTGGTGGCAACACGTTTCATCACATACCACAATTTTCGCAACGAACTCCGTTCCTTGCTCCGCGTATCGCAACGTAAGGGCCAGACAAACATCCATTCGCGCCATCTTCGGATGCTCGGACAGATTCTTGGGCACCCACTTCGCAGACACTTTCCCTTACTCTAGCTTTGGGTTGATGATGTTCTTTGCAAATCGCCAGCTCAACGGCAATTTCATGTGTGGACGATTCTGCCGTACGAGCTCATCCGCAGCTGCAAGCGTGGCACTGTTGCTTATAATGCACGCCTGCTCCGGGCGTGGCAAGTCTTTCATGTTGATGTGCCCGCCGCATAACGCTGACACCTTCGGAATATGGTACACCGTGCGAGATACAGCTCGGCATACTCCTCTTGCATCCTGTGATAAAGGGGGTAGCGGGATAAGATAGGGAAAACTGTCCCCAGAAGGTGACAAACGTTTTGTTTTTAAAATCGTGACTGAAATGTAAAAGGAAACAAGTTTTTCGCCGGATTTAAATCAATTTACCCGGAGCACTTCGTACAAATAAAACAAAAAGTGCTTTTCACTTTCTCGTCTACATACGTAAGTACGGAGTAATGTACGTAGTATAGCGAGTTATGAAATGCTGCGGAAAATCAATTTCGAGATTTCAACGAAATACACGTTTTGGGGTCCCCTACTGAAAAAAGTGTTATTTTTTTTCAAAGTGTCGCGTCCGTCTGTCTGGTGTGTTTGAACAACACTAGCGCCTAAATTATACCTACGATTTTTTTCAAACTGAATAAACCCCGGTCGACCTGCCCTGAGTCGAAGCTCGGCGATTTTGAGAAACGTTTATTAATTTTTGGGGGTACTTTGTATGGAACCCTTGTGACCTTTTAAACATTTTCTCAAAAATGGCTCAACTTGTTTCTTTAAATTTCTTGCAAGAATAGAGTAAAATACACTTATAAATGTGGCGTAGGTCCGATTTACATGGTTAACTCTTAATTTTTCGAATATTGCAAAAAACTGAATTTTTTTCGGCGTCTTTCTACACTCATAAATTTGAAGATAGAGATTTTCCCTTCAAATTAAATTTGTTGTTCATAAATAGTTGTTTCATTAAGGTCATGCAGATGTTTTTGGAAATTTAAGAACTTTTCTTGCAATAGAGCGGGCAATATTTGCAATTTTAAAAATTAACAAAAACCAGATTTTCTCAAAAAAGGCTCCAAATTTTTCTTTAATTTTTTGGTAGGGGTAATGTCAATGTACCTTATACGATGACATGCACGCCATTTTCTCTATTTTTTGTTTTTTCAAAAAATACAAATTTTTTTTACTCATCTCTCACGTCGTTAATATTTACATTACCAAAACTTTGTTCACCTTATTCGATTTATGAGTACATGTGCTTTAAATAATTTCATATAAAATTCCTGGAAAACTCAACAGTTTTCTGTGAAAATGTTCTCAAATTTCCGCAATTTGAGAAACACGCAAATGCCATTCTCGCAAAAATTGGCTCCAAATTTTTTCGTCAAACTTTTCCAACAGATAATGGTAGCAGCACTGTTTAATATGACGTAAAGTTCATTTTGGTGTATCATTTTGTTTTTTCAAAAATTACACAAATCTAATTTTTTTAAAATATCTCTCACGCCATTAATATGCACTTTCCATCGATTTGTATTGTATATATTATTGCATTTGTAAGTGAAAGTGCTTTAAATGACTTCAAATACAGTTTTTCGAAAACCAATAGATTCCTTTGAAAACGAACTTCAAATTTTTCATTTACAGTAACGCTTAAACGCCATTTTCTTAAAAACGGCTCCAAATTTTTCAATGAAAATTACCATTTATGACGAGATTCTGCTCTTCTTTAATATTCTGAAAGTAATATTTCAGCTCTACTATCCCTGAAATCCTCTTTTCATTGAGCTTGGAATCTTACCATTGCCTTGCCTATTTACGAATCTGTAATACTTGTCAAAACTGACTTACTTAACGGTGGGAACATACTTTCATGCAAAACTGATTTTTATAATCACAACACGTAGAAATCATGTTCATCAAGTGTCAGTATCAATAGCTCACCACAAGAAATCCACATACCATACATGTACGTAACTTTACAACGCATTTCCAGATGACATTAAACAATTAAAGTCGGTACGCTAATTTAAATTAAAAGTAAAATCTTTTCTGCTGCATAACAGTTTCTATACAATTATAGTCTATAATAAATAAATAAATAAATAAAGAGTCTATACTGATTATCAAACAGGAAAATAACGTTTATTTTAACAAAGCAAAGATAAATAATGAATTAGTTTAAATTTGTTTTGTATAATTTAAAGAAATTATTTAATATAATAATTTAATATGCCTGTAACAACAAACCTGTAACAAGTAATCACTTCAGCTTCCGGGTCAATGACCCCCATCTCGATCAGGTTTTGTCCAGTTTCCCTGATCCATTGAGCAAATACTGAGATGATCTCTTGTTTTGTACCTGGACATAAATGTAGCTTCACTGTGCGCACGTTTTCTTTAGCTCTCCTTTTGCTTGTAGTGGTAGGAGTAGAGGTGATAGCGAAGTTCTATAATGTTAGTTATGCAGAAAAATCAAATTTGCAGTTCGTTTCCGTTGCAAATAAGTTTTCTACAACTCGAGAATAAAAATGTCTAGTTTTGAAATGTTGCTAATCTCGCGCTTTTTAAAATGTTATTATTATTTTAACTTTCAACTATTTATCGTTAAAATGTTGGGAAGGAATTCTGGTACTCAAGAAAAATGCGCAGATATCCTTCTACGTCATGTACAGCTTTTTCCTGTTTCTTTTTAAAATAAGTCAAATAAATCAAATTGATTTAAATCCGGCGAGAAACTTTTTTTTTCACTTCAATTACAATTTTCAACATAAAAATATTTTATCCCCTGGGCCTATTTTCATCCGCTACCCCTTCGGTAGGCACGCTGCCCTTCTACGCGAAGAAATTAGTTCACTGCTCTTTGTAAATGATCTTGGCTGTCCGGGTGACAGCCAACCCTATTCGTCCTACCCGCATCACTAATAAATATCCATTTCATACCTTCTGTAAAATATTTTCGGTCCTAGAAGAGAACCTATGACATACATGCATACATGGTTTCCTCAACCTTTGTATTGGTGGAAGCTTAGCTTAAGCTGTAATTGTTAAGTCACATATGCATATGTGTAATTTTCAGTAACTGATCTATGTACAACAAAATCTTAATTTATTCATTCATTCAAAATCATTCAATTATTTGATTCATACATATGAGGAGAAAATTAAAGAACAAATTTCGAGCTATTTTTAAGAACATTTTGAAAATGTTGAGTAAACGTATAAAGTATCCCTAAAATGTCCGTTTCAGAGGGCATCCAGTTCATTTGAATTGGCCGGGGAAAATTTATTTAGAAGGAAATCGGCTGACCGGTTTCAGTGCTAGCGTTGACTACGGACGGGCGGACGGAGAGACGTTCTGCCGCCAATAAAGTTTTCGGTATCACCCACAAAACATACATTCTGATTACACGTGTTAGATGAAGCGATTTACTATATATGTAAATAAGATTTATCAACATTTTCGTCACTATGGCCCGGCAATAAGACTTTTTGTGTCGACCGTTCGCAGTTTTCCTGCGCGATTACGTTTTCTCTTCTTTCAACATTTTCGCATTCACAGTCCCAAATTTTTCTTGAATTTTTTCCATGGATAGAATAAGGAACGCTCAAAAGAATGGTCCAGGTCTCATTTTCGTTCAACTCTCTGCATTTTCGAAAATTTTAAATTTATAAATAATAATAATAATTTATAAATAAATTACCTTCATATGGAATCCGTGGCATTGCCCTAGATTGGTTATGTTCGTACCCTAAACGATCTCAGAGAGTAGAAAACCTTACAGGAATGATGGACCATTATGTACACACCTTTCCGACTCTGCCAATTGCATGTGGAGTCCGCCATGGATCGATTTTAGGCTCTATTCTCTTCCTACTATACGTAAACGATATGCCCTCGACGATTCGAAACGGAAGAACAGTTCTCTTTGCGGATGATATAAACATTCTTTACAATAAAGAAATCGCAAATATTGCAATATCAGATTTTCAAATTGGTTCCGGATTAACAAATTAATAGTAAATGAAAGAAAACAGTTTCAATGCACTTTTCCATTTCAAATAATTCATATAATTTCAATTCTGGGCTCCATTGAAAATGAACGATGTACTATTGGTAAGGCAACAAAATTTGTAGGTCTCTCAATTCAGTCAAACCTCAAATGGAACGTCCATTTAAATGAACTGAACACAAAATTAAATTCATCTGCACACGCTTTCTTGAGTTTCAGAACCCCTTCCCAACAATTTAACTATTAATAGTTAAAAGATGAAATAATAATAATAATAATAATAATAATAATAATAATAATAATAATAATAATAAATTTAAAAAAGTGAGATATTAACATTTCAAAAACTAGATATTTTCGTTGCCGAATTATAAAAAACTTATTTGTAACGGTAAACGAACGAACAGATTTGATTTTTCTGTATTGCTAACAAAATAAAAACTCACCCTAAGCTCTACAACCACTACAAGCAAAAGGAAAGCTCAACAAAACGTGCGCATAGTAAAGCTACATTATGCTACGTGTACAGAATTCTTTCGAATGCAGTCAGCCTGCATACTGCTCGTTGTGTATATTTCGCGAATATTCATTCCCGCCTGAGATATGGCATAATATTCTGGAGAAATACATCTTATAGTTCCCATACTTTTAGATTACAAAAAAGAATTGTACGAATAATAACCAAATCCCACCCACGTGATTCATGTAAGCCTCTCTTTATTAATCCAGGAATTTTACCATTACCTAGTCTATTGATTTACGAATCAGTGGGTTTTGTCAAAAATGACAAGCTTTAGGGCGGAAATATATTTTTCAGAACACGCAGATGCCTATAACTATAACACTCGACGTCGTAATCATATTCATCAGGTGACAATATCATAAGTTGATTACAAAAAATTCACATACAATATATGTTCATTACTTTACAACACTTTGCCAGATGACATTCAACGATTAAATTCGATAGAAAAATTTAAATCCTAACTGTTTCTGAGTCTGTACTGAGCATCAAAAAGTCATTAATTTTAGCAGTGATATTTCATGTATTATTTACCATTTAGACTGTATAATTCTAAACAACCTGTAACAAATATAGGACCGCAGCCTCTGGGTCAATGACCCCCATCTCGATCAGGTTTTTCGTCCAGTTTCCCTGATCCTTTGAGCAAATGCTGAGATGGCTCCTTGTTTTGCTTCTGGACATAAATGTAACTTCATTATCTGTGCACGTCTTCTAGAATTCAGTGGGAAATGAAGTTATTCAAATAATCGTTCTCCATGTTGTCGCGACAGGAAGTATTATTCCTTGACGAAGTACATGATGTGGGATAAGAGACCAAATTTATAGCTGATTTCCCCTTGAAAATATATTTTATTACATCGGAGCGAATACTTTTGTTAACTATCTTAGCAAAAAACGCTCATTTTATTTCTGTATTCAAAACTGAAGTAGTCTTTGGCTTAGGGTAGGGATCACAGAATTTTGAAAATGTGCACACAATTCACTTCTCCCCATAGCACGTCACACACAGTTTTTAGCTTTTTTGACGTAAAATAAATAAATATGTGAAAGTACGTACTGCTGTGTAATTTGTTTTTTAATAAGCATGCATCGTCCCTTTTGGCTATCCGATTGTCTTCAACATGTGTGCATTAATAACCTAGAACCATCCAAACTTCCTGAGATCTCTTGAGCCGGCATTATTTCGGGCGGTGCCAACAACATGCAATACCATCATCCCACCCCGTATGTACTAGGCATCTATCCAGTCTTCATATCCAAATATTCATGTAAGACATGTTTGCGTCATTACATAAAATTGGCTGTTGAACCAACGGCCCATTACATAAAATTGATGCACAATGTGTTTTTTTAAGAGTATTTGGCAAGTAGAAAGATCCATTACATAAAACTGGCGCCGTGGTTGGACGTACAGCCCAGTTCATAAAATTCGCGATACAACGTGGTTGAACGTATGGCCCATTACATAAAATTGGTGGTCCAATATGGTTGAACGTAAGTCCATTACAAAATACAATCCACCAGTACTTGGCGTACCCAGGATACAAAAATATTGCTGTTCCTTAATGCAACACGCAACCATGTGAGAGATGTCTATGGTTTCGATAGATTCTCAGGAACAAGGAGAAAATCCAAAAACAATGCAACAGTCTCGATTTTGACTGAAAAATGCAAATATTTCATTGAGTTCCGCCTATTCCCTTACTGCGCGTACCGCCTGAATTCTCGTTCGCAGTTCGGTTCTGCTTACGACACAGCTGACGTGCGACAGCAAGACTACCAGGAAGACGCCGCCCGCCATTAAACATTTGCTATTGACGTGTTGCATTATGAAAATTATCTTTTTCGATATTATCGGTACGTATACTTTATAAATACTATACTATGTTATTGTAGTATTCTTGAAGAGTTATTGTATAAATATAATTGATTTATTGCAAGCACATTATATGAAAGAATATTATTGGTTGTTATTCAGCACTGTGCGTGCTATTTTTGAAAAAAAGTTTTGTGTGGTTTTATTCAGAAGCATTTTTGCTGCTGCATGCCACTTGTTTATAGCTAATACTATAAGAAACACGCAGATACGTTTTTTAACCACCTGAAATGACGCACATTGTACAAGTTTTGGGTCTATTGTGATAAGCCAAGAACCCTGGGTTTAGTTATATGATAAAATCGGCAAACAGCGTCAGGCATTGTTTGCAAATTCGAAAGCCAAAGAATACGCGTTGTTAGGACAACCGATCAATAAAGTGTGATATTCCATGCTTGATGTCATAGCGCTGTGCAGATGGACACGGCCACGAACACATTGTATGAAAGAGGTTTGGAGAGGGCATATATAACCGTGATCTTTTAGAATGACACAAGGGACCATTCTCTAGAAAAATATTGAAGCGAACACACGTAAACGGTTAGTGACCCAGCCTACGCGAAAGGATTTTCAGAATAGGCTGGGTATTATGTAAATGATAGTGAGACAGGAATTTATGATTAGTTTGAGGTTTGAGCAAGTTCTCAAACCTCACCAACCGAACCTCAACACCAACAATACCAAGCTGTATTATGTAAATTGTAGTATTAAATTGTAATTAGAAAGTTTGTTAATGTAATAGTTGAAATTTCTAAAAGATAGACTCCGTATTTCGAGAGGATATTAGGGTAGCTCTGTAGATGAAACGATTTTTCAAAAGTAGCTGAATAGAGTCAGTCGCGAGTAGGTGTTTTACACAGCGAAAGTCGCGACCGTGGGAAATATTAAGTCCCATTAATAGCAAATCGTTGAGGACATTTTGGAACATTTTTATTTTAAGCAAGGATGTGAAAATTGGTATAACAAGGATTCCATGGACATTATTCTGCTAGTCAGCCGAGATGTCATCTATCAAGATCTTACGAACTTCTGTTCAAACCCGAACGGTGTTTTCATGTTCCACATTGAAAATAATTTTCATGAGATCAAAAGAATTTGTAACATATAAGAATAAATGTTAAATGCTTATTGTTGAAAAAGGCTGATAATAAGTAATATGCTGTATGTCGAATCAACACCACCTAGATATAGAAGGCCTGCGCACTGGAGTTTTTCAAAGTCAATACGGCGACTAGAAAAGGCAGACTTGTTCGAGTTGAGGCGATCCAGTTGTGTACGTTGGGTAGCACGTGTAGCTTGTGGTTAAGTAGATGTGGTTTGTTGTTGAAATAGTGAAGTTTGTTGTAGAAAAAAACAAACATACACGACTGCGTCGAAGAGCTATGCACTCTTTGTTGCCTAATTGCCCTGCTTACTTGAATCGCCTAATCACTTCCTACAGACAGTCTTCAAGAAATTGAGTTAATAAAACGAGCATCAGCTTGCTGCTATTGAAAAAAGTGCATAAGAAAATATTGCAAGATTAAATGATATCTTTCAGTTCTTTTGATGATCCAAGTAGCAAACTGGAGTTGCTTATTTTGAATGATTTTGGTCGATTAGGAGTTAAGGAAGACATTCTTTTTGAACATATTGATTGGAATTCTGTCCTAAAAGTATCAATTCAGTTGTGCTGGATAAGGAATTGAAACTCAGTGTTTATTATTGTAAAAAGTATTAAAACTCGCAGGCACTACAATATGAGATAGTGTATATAATACAAATGAAATTTGTGATGTTTTAAAAAAAGTTAGGTTAAAGTTATATTTTAATACAAGTAGTACAGTCCTCATGATGGTTTTGCTTTAATTCAGGCATATTACTTCAAATCGATACCACACATTCACACTTTGGCAAACGTGTCGCTTTTACGCTGGAACAAATAAATCTTCTCATCAAGAAAAGTGCGTATCAGTACTACTCGCGCAACTTTTCTTGAACGATGGATTGAAGAATTGCGGACGGAGTGGGGGTATTAGTTACAAAGTCGGCCACTAGAGTATTCCTCTGGAAAATGAAAGTCAAACCTGCTACGTGTGGGGCCAGGTCATCACTCTGGGTAGGCAACAGCAGGGACAGTAGATAGGAGTTGGAAGAACTTTTGAGTTTACATAGAAGTCGCAAATACGATTAACTTTTCCAATCCAATAAAACAAATAAAGTAAACAAGAGATGCGCCAACTTGAAAATTTTGGGGGGAGGGCGTCGTCCTCACAATTTCCGCTTCCAATTGACGGATTTTTGTCTTATAATTAAAAATGTGTCCATTTTAGAATTTCCGGACTAGCATTCGTTAATCACTCCCTACCTGGAACTTACTTATTTTATGACAATAACCATTTTACTGTAGCAGAGACGAAACACTAAGGCAGACCATAAGCGTACTCGACGAGAAAATATCGATTTTTTTTTAAAATGACTCTTCCAATCCGCGGCATCGCTTACAATGAATCATGACAAGCACAGTCTTGTGTGACGTCGTGGGAATACACAATAATCACAGACACGAGCTTCAATGATAAATATGTACAGGTTTATTCACAATATGTACAGTAATAATTTAAGTTACTCAGCTCTGGTAGATCTTTACTTCCCTGATCGCAGGAGCGATCCTTAAAAATGAATAACTGACTCGTGGCCCGCGCCACTCCTCAGCGAGCCTCCCGCACACAGCAGACAGCTCCGGCGACTTCAGTCACCCGTGGATATAGTCCACAACGGCGTCCCAACACATGGTTTGCCGCACGAGCCTAGCTCGGCTCCGCACCGCCCTGGGCGCAAGTTTTGTGCGTTCGCACGAGGGTTCCCACTCAGCTCAACAAACCCCACCCCCGCGCTCTGCGTTCGCTCTTATATAGCTACCACCCACGTGACCTGAAACGTCACTGGGTTTTGCACACGGCCCGCGCTGGCCGCTTTGCCAGGCATTTTTGGACATCCATTTCCATGGATTCCAAGAATTTGTCACGCGGCACGCGGCAAAAATGCGCTGTCCCGCATTTTGGGCATCCCTTTCCCTATCTCTTAGGATTTCTCAGAATACCTCGGCGTGTCACATCCTGCCTGGCCCCTGGCGTCTAATCCTCTGCCGCCGCACTATTGTGGCGGTTGCTAACTGTACCCCTACAATACGTTACACTTGCGCGAATTATCGGTCGCAGTCCTCAGTCGCTTTGTCTTGGTCTTCCCTCTCTCTCCTTCCCAAAAGACCACACGTGACGGTTCTCGCCATCTCATCTTTAACGCTGTGGATCTGCCTGGCGACCATGGGCAAGCGGACGGGTGACTTTTATTGCGGACTTTATCAACATCAGAGGTGTACAGGGAATCGGGAGACGAAATACATTTAAATATACATGTAGCCTCGAGTAAAAAAAATTGCTAACATCGTTATTTCACCGAGAGAGGTGGCACATCAACACCGAGAGAGATGCCACTGCAGTGCCTCTGACCGGGAGGTCCTAGATTAGAGTCCCTGCAGTGACAAGATTTTCCACACTAGCTTGTCAGCTAGGTCGAATTCAGTTTCTGGGGGGAAATTCTAGCAACCGGCTGCTCTGATCGATATTTTTCCGTGTGTCAAGGCTGCAAAATAGCTTCATTAGAGTTTTGGGAGAGCCACAGACGATGAATAGGGTTGTCGACAAGCGTTTTACCACAATTTCCTCGCTTGGCACAAGGGAAAATTCTGAAAGACAATTATTTAGGAACTACTAGTTTACCTCAGCGTAAGAATTATTGAATATTGAAGTTGTCAGTGTTACCTTGTCTTAGCCGAACAGAAGATCGTTTTCTATCGTAATTCGCGCGTAGTATAGGCGAGTGTCCACGCCAAAAAAATCTGTGCACGGAGTATGAACGGCTGTTAGGTAGCCCCCGCTACCAACAGACAAAAGTCTAATTTTTCAATGCAGCCAAGATGTGAATTACTACGTCTATTTTTCACGAAGCGATCTTTCGTGAAACCGCTCGGCTGAAAAGTTCTCAACAATTGAGTCTCGTGGCGTCATATTAAGAAACGCATGTGATTCAAGTGTCAACAATGCGAGTTCCCAGTAGCTGGCGCAATCACGCGAGCGTCTATGAAAGCAGTTCAAACTTTTCAAAGCAGTTTGTCCTTCCAAAGAGTTTCATACGAAAGATGTCTTTACCTTTCTCTCTCGAAGCCAGCGCGGTTCCGACGCGGGACGTTTAAAATGTGTGACCTTTGCTGTTAATTAGCGCTAAGAAATTGTTATAAATGATAGAATTCCAAGTACGGTGCCAAATTTAAATTAATTTTGACCGCCTATGTGATAACACCGTGGTTCCTCCGATAAACAACACGCGAATGCCAGAGTAGTGCCCTAACAAACGGGCCATGGACCGAGCGCGATTTTCCTTTATCTTTCTTGTCCTACCCTCACCCCTTACTTGCGCGCGCGCACACACACACACACACACACACACACACACACACACACACACACACACACACACACACATGCTAATATGCACTACAATTCCACACACGCCAAGAGATCAGTCGGGAGTTTAGCATGTCCCGGCTGGGTCAGTACCCCGCTCGTGGTAGATACCTGGTAGGGGAAATCCCCATAGCAGACACGTAGGGCGGTGCCGGATCTCACCATCCACAAAATTACCGCCACTTCCCTAGGGAAAAATACACTACACTTACGGGACTAATGACCTTAGTAGTTGACGCATCCGGAATCACTAATAATCAATCAATTCACATCCTTATGTCACTTATTTAACGTACAATTCCTACTGTTTTCCACATGTTTCATTTACAATGTTACTTATTAAATTATAATTGTCCAGATTTTTTAGGGTCTCCCCTCCACACCCCCTCCCAAGTTTTATTTGGAGGGGGTGTGGATTAGAGATGTGCGATTTAATCGCGATTAGTACAACAATCGATTATTTTATAGGATTAATCGAAAAATTGAAATTGATTATTTTTACACCGATTAATGTACACATCGATTAATTTTTCCTATTTTTACCTCGATTATTTTAATTCAAATATTAATTTTCAAGACGAACAAAATATGAAAGTACATCTCTACTTTTGAACTTAAGCAATGGAATTCCTCGTCTCTCTATTCGATATTGTTCATTTAATGAGACTTATATTACATGAAAATGTTTTAGTAAAAGATAATTTTATTTATTTTGTCGTTTATTAGAAGAAAAAAAAAGATTTGTTTGATTAAGTAATTGCATTTTATTTGTACAAAAATCGTGTGTACTACATTCTTCTGTATTTAATTTTAAAACATTTACGTTATTTTACTTGATGAACATGCATTTTCTGATTTCATTAAAATAACTAAATTTAACTTAAACACAAAGTTTAATAAATCAAATTTAACAAGTCAGAAAATTGAGAAAGATTCGCATTTTTTGTGATAGATTTACTTAAAATAAGTTGTTAAAATAAGGTGTTACTAATCGATTCATTAATTTAAAAATTAGCGATTTTAAGCAGTTTACGCATTTTTTAAAACATATAAAAAATTAATCGATTATATGAGATTAATCGATTAATTCTGAACGATTGATCGATGTATATTAATGTAATAATATAATCATTTATAAATTAATCGATTATTCTTTAATATTCGCTCATCCCTAGTGTGGAGGAAGCTGGGCTTAAAGCCCATCGTCAGACTTCAATTTATCGACCATCAGTTATTTTTAACATATCGACAGCACTTAATTTTCTTCTCGGAACTTTACGAAATACTTTACCCCGTCTGGGACACTCAGAGGCGACTTCACGAACCATTCCACTACAGTTTAATTTTGACACGACGAGGTTTCTAAACGTGTCAACAGTAGTATGAATGAAGTATGAAGATGATTAGAAGTAAAGGTAAACAGAAACAAAGATTTGGAAACTTGACAAAAATTGAATTTTGTGATTCTGAAAAAATGAAATTTTTACGATTAAAAATGTTGTGTTTTTAGTTCCACACTTATTGAATATGCCCCCGCGGCCTCCATAAAATACAGACGTACACTTATTTCAATAAATAGTTATTTGTTTTAACAAATTTATTAGATGTGCATTATTAGCATCACACAGCTCAATGAAGCAAATTAATTTGATAAATTTATTTGCCAATACCCTTGCATTTACAGTGTCAGGAAGTAAAAGCAGATGCGAACTTATCAGGAAGAAATTATGGTAAATACTTTGAAAATAATTGAAGTTGAAAAATTTTCAAATACTTTGAAAATAACCATTCAAAAGAAACGTTTCTGAAATACTTTCATGATAAAGATAGTGATACATTTGTGCTCTAGAAACAAAGAAACCACGTTGCTACAAATCCAATACATTTGTAAGGTTTCATGTTTTATCCCCTTCCCCACATTAAAACCCTAATGTATCCATTTGTAATGGATTACCGTTGCCTGGATTATCCCCTGCTGACAAAGCCAGTGCATGTGGCTTCTCGACTTGTATATAATGGTGCGGAATGAGTCCGTTTGCAGTTGCGCGGGATGGAGCTCCAAGGCAGCAATGTTTCTCACCTCGGTGTGTGGCGCCCTGAAGCCAGGTAAGATAATCTGCCTAATTCTAAGATGATTTTGACAATAAATAGACTTTCCAGCAAAAAAATACACTTTTTGGCAATTCAAAATCCTACTCAAACACTTTTAGTCTGTTTTCTTCTTTTAATTTCTCTTGTTCGTTCAATAGTTACAAAATTCTGCAAAACTCGATGTGCAGATTTTGACGGAAATGCACGTGTTGGGAGGTCCCCGATACTACAAAACGTTTTCCGAACGTCAGTCTGTCCGCCTGTGAACCAAACTAGCGACTGAACACAAGATTTTTAACAAAACGTGCAATATTCCCCAATCGATCTGAGTCATATTGCAGCCCCTTGAATTTGAAACGGATATTTTCGTTTTGGGGGTACTTTACCTGAAACCCGAATGAAATTTTTGTTATTTTCTAAAAAAAAGGCTTCAGTTTCTTTATTATTATTATTATTATTATTATTATTATTATTATTATTATTATTATTATTATTATTATTATTATTATTATTATTATTATTAGCTGATTACCCGGCGTTGTCCGGGTATTTATTTCTCACAATCGTCTATTAAGAAGCCTCGCTCGCCCCGCAGGCCTCGCCCGTCTCCCCCGCACGCCCTCTGGCAGAGGTGTCCAACTTGCAAGGCTTCAAGGACAGCCACTATAACCTTTAATACGGTCGAGGGCCATACTTTCATTACTCGCACGATCCACACCTGACCATTCATACTGTTGATGTCGGCACGTAACCCGGCTGCTCTGAAACGGGGAGTATGTAAAGTGAATGGATTGACTAACAACACATCGCGGGCCGCCATTTGGACAACCCTGCCCTTTAGGGCCATCCTGACTTCAACTCCCACACCGCCTATCAAGCCCCTTCCATTCTACCTGTTTCTTTCATCTACCATTGCTGTCCCGCCCATCCAGCCTATTCTGCTGGGTCACTTCTTCCCGGTTATCACGTTTCACTCCCCCCCCCCCATCCGCGCCTTATCTGACAGGCCATGGTCGTCCTGCAAATACCTCCCGCCCCGCCCATTTTTTTAAAATTTATTTTACGTAAAAAAAAACAGTTAAAACTGCGTATGGCGTGCTATGGGGAGAAGTGAATTGTGTGCACATTTTCAAAATTCTGTGATCCCTACACTAAGTCATATACTACTTGAATTTTGAATGAATGAAAAAAAGCAAGCTCCCATGTAATAAAAACTTATTTTCAAGGACAAATAAGCAACAAATTTTGGGCTCTTGTCCATGTTGTCCTTCGGAATAATACTTCCTGCCGCGACAACATGGACACGATAATTTGAATAACTATATTTCTCACTGAATTCTAGAAGACGTGCACAGACAATGAAGTTACATTTATGTCCAGAAGCAAAACGAGGGGCCATCTCAGCATTTGCTCAATGGATCAGGGAAACTGGACGAAAAACCTGATCGAGATGGGGTCCATCCTACCCCTTCCGCTCTATCTGTTCTTCCCACTCATCACGCACCTCCCGCTTCTTCTGTCTTTCCGCCTCGCCTATTTCCTTCCTCTCGGCCCGTTCTTTCGCTACACCTCCCTCTCCCTTCGCTTCTTCCTCTCGCTCTCTTCACCCATTCCGTCCTGTCCTTCCGCCCCTCCTGTTCCACCAGCTCTGCCTGCTCCGTCCGGTCCAGCTCGGCCCCGCCCCATGTCACACGGCAATGCCCAGCAACAATGAAGCCCAGATGGATTGGAGAATGCATAAAGAAACAAAAACATTTTGAGGTAACAGTTTTGAATCACAGCCCCGCGATTTTTCATTTTTGGACCCTCTAATGTATTCGTGCCCAATTTGGAAACAATCAATCCAGAGGTTCTTACGTTTTTATGGCACATACAAACATATACACGTACTTTTATGTAACAAAAGGCCGAAACTCAGCGATGCGGGGGTGGGGTTGGGGGTGAGGTCTTCGAACCGTTGGAGTGATCGCGGTAAAATAAAAAACCTAAGTTGGTCCCGTGGTTAGTGGCTGTAAAGTGTTTAAATTTCATGTTGATAGATTTCGTTTTTAAGTTAAAGAGGTTACAGCCGGATAGACAATTTTTATTATTTGACTTAAGATTTGATTAAGTAATCCAATAAGTTGAAAAAGTGAACATTTGAAAATCACAGACACTTCACATTTATTAATCTGTACTGATTATTGTTATTATTTTGCTCGAATAGTGTGTGCGAAGTGTCGAATAGTGTGTACAACTCAAAAGATCCTTAAACACGGATTTTACGATCGACAATTCGAGATCGTATTGAGGTGATTCCATTACTTTTCCTCCGAATTCTATAAAATAGGGAGAAAAGTGAACATTTCCGTCTTCAAAAACATAGTGGTGGTGGGAGTTGAAGAAACGTCCCTTATTCCTTATCGTAACGAATAAAAGAATCGTCTCACTTCATCGATAACATGGCGAACATCAATACCGCGTCTACTCGAGCGAACTGGCGACTTCATCCCCAACTTCAAAGGCGCAGTGATGCTCCGTTATACGCCCCCAGTGACATGGCGAGGCTCCGACTTTCATTCTCCACGATTAACATACAACATACTCGAGTTTGTCCACCGCATGTCATGCCAGAGTCGTTTTCTGTTGAGCAGTTTTAACGTGACGTTTTGACGCTTCATTACTAGTTTCGAAGTTGGGTGATGAGACCCCGGACTTCGCAGTTAATAAAAACATCCTTGACCCTGTGCAAAGCACAATTCCCAATTGTCGATCGAAAAACATAAACACAATATCACTGTCATTTATACCAGGTACATAAACTGAATGCCCTCCTTCTCGCCATTCGTTCTTCGCTTTCGTTCATCAATCTCACGATGTTGGAGTCGATTCCTTACGATAAGGCTAGGAACCGAAAAAGTTTAACTTTTGCGATTTCTGAAAATTCTGGAAAAAAAAAAAAGAGTTAAAATCGTACCTGCGGTATTTTTATAAGCGTGCATTGGTGTCTTTGACAAAAAGACGTAAAGAACATATTTAGAACTATTTTTGAGAATTTTCGGAAATATCGTTGGAACTTCATGTAAAGAACATTAAAATATCCGTTTCAAATTTGAGGGGTCACGACATCAGCCAGATCGATTGGGGAATTGGTTTAATGAATACCCTATGTACGGTTAACGCGCTAAATTTTTCAGTCAGAATGCCAAAAATAAATTTGCCACAAACCATGGATTCTGACTACCCCACGTATTCGCTTCACGAAGTTAGAAGCAAGAAAAATCAACTTTTTTGGTAGTAAGAACCCAAGAAACGAGTTTTTGTCAAAAAAGGCACTTTTCGCGGCAGCTTTAGAATACTTTCTCTGTACTACGTAAGTAGTACCTATATGAGAAAGTAAAAATAATTAGAAATTACTATTTTGTTGTTTTTTTAATCTATTAGCTCCATAATTATTTCAGAAAACTGAAATTTATTTTAACAGCAAAAACAGTCAAAACCCGTGTGACGTACCATTTGGAAGAAGTGCAAATCTGTGCATGTTTTCTTGGGCTCTGGAATAAGCTCAATTGAATTGAATTAAGAATATACGTAGCAGGGGGGGTAGACAAGATTTGTTACGACCATATTCTCCTCCGTGTGAAAACTATTTTTCAGCAGCAAATGAGTTATAGATTTTGGCTCTTCTCCCTGTTTTGGCATCCCTCTTATCCCCTAACTCCATTTCTGTATGTAATGTTGATTCTTTGATCCATTTTACTGAATTTAGAATAAATATAACTTTTAAATACTCTGTGCTGGAACAATATATCTGTATGGATCTCCAATAAGTTTAACTGTAAACAAATGGAGATTACACTTTATTGTAGGTATATAATAAATTCTTGAATTATCTGTTTTCTCCCAAATGAAAGAAATACTCGACTCAATATATATTTCATGTTGATTTGGCTGTATAAAAGAATTCTATACAGCTCGATGTTACAGAAACTAATATTTTTATGTTAACACACAGTACGTTAGCATTAAACTCTGGATGAATGCAGACATACTGAATGAAAAGCATTTCTTTTCAGAAATTTCAATAACTGTACAGCTGTATGAAGTTGTGAAATGTTGTGTTTTTTTTACGACTTTCTCCAAACAGATTAATCCTCTAGGTCTTTTAGATTTTATGGGCTTAATGATCTTTTCAATTACGTAGCGATCATCACCAAAGCTGAAAATGCTCGCACAATTGATAAACCACAAAATTCTGTTTTCCATTCAGACGTTGGAAAGTACATGCCATTCATTTTGTTTACGCGTCTGTTCTAGTCCCCAACGTAAATTTTTTTTGCATAATATATTTTTTCAGTTCTGATGATCTCAACGCGATTGAAAAGATCTTAAGCCAATAAAATCTAAGATACCTGAACGTCACTAGTTAATTAATTTACACGAAGGTATGTCACCAGATACATACAAAGATACATATAAATGTTTCCTCATTGCTTTAAGGTTGGCCACACGCTTACTGGGGTGGAATGTTCCTGCCGAGGAGTTAATCCACATCCCGGAGCACTGGCTGACATTCCCCGAGCCAGAAGCATTTAGCCACTACCTCCTTGGCATGCTGTATGTAGCATTCTGTGCTATAGCTCTCGTGGGAAATGGACTGGTCATCTGGGTCTTCAGTTCGTAAGCATTCTTGTTTCTACTTCCATTGTATAATGCTGTCTGTCATTTGATGGTTGCAACCGGTTGCATAATGGGACTCATGATACAGGTTCTTGAGCAATCACAGAGAAGTTAACAAACCAAGTATTGATAATTAATAATTGAAAATCATTCGAATAAATATATCGGGTGATTGTGTACATTAAAATTGCTTTGATATATTATGATTGTCAGTTTATTATTAGTAATTTTTTCGTGGAATATTATTTAAAATAAATTGAATCGTAATTTCACTTTGATACTATTTGACTAGCACAGTACTCCCTCGCAGGCGGAGTGGTAACCACAGCCACCGGCGGCAGCATACGAGGGTAGGGTTAGGGAGCAATCCGCCTTGGTTGAATCCTGCATGTTAACTGCCACGAAATGATTCAATGTAAAAGTTTAACTTATAAAAGTCGTATAAAAATGTATGTCGTATAAAAATGTAATACTGTATGAAACTCAATGTATTGAGTAATACACTCGAGTGAAGTTTACGATACTAGCTCGTATCGTTGGTTGGTTAGTGATTTCGGGCGCGTCAACAGCTTAGGCCATTAGTCCCATAAGTATAGTGCATGTTTTTCCTCGGGAGATGGGGTTGATCTTTCCCCGCTGGATGGTGAGTTCCGGCGCCGACCTACCGTCGGCTAGCGGGGTTTCCCTCTAACCAGGACTCTTCCACAAGCGGGACAAGCTCTAAGCTCCCAATCGATCTCCCGGAATATGTGGTAGTGTAGTGCATGTTAGTGTGTGTGTGTAAGGGGAAAGGATATGACAAGGAAAAGGAAGGAAAGAACGCGCGCGGTCCGTGGTCCGATTGTTATGGCGCTCGTATCGTAATATCCACACTCGTGTATTAATACCCATCATTACATCATCGTTTCATAATGTACTATTAATTTAAAGGCTAGAGCGTTCCTGGCACGTAAAATTGGGGGGGGGGGGTCAAAAGAAGGGCGAACCTCCATGGCATTTTAATTAAAGGCACGGCACCATTTTTATTGAAGTTAACAAGTGTTAGATTAAGATAACAAGTGGTAGATTAAAAAATTGTCAAGTAATAACGTAGCTATTTATAAATTCAATTATATTCTCTGGCAAATTAACTAAAAAAGGCACGCACGAAGACGATGGCCGTGAATAAAATAGTTTCTTAAAGTTATAAAACAAATAATTATCATCGTTACAATATATATCTTTACAGATGTTATACAGAAACTGTCTACAATAAAAAAAGTAGTATTTAACTTCTGAATGCATTTGAAAATATGGGGGGGGGGGGGTACCCCCGCCAACGAAATCAGAATTGGCTCAAACGATAAAGGATTGTCTTTTTACGTGTAATTTAGCAAATATTATTGCTATTGATAAAGGACAAATAATAGAGGCTCATAACAACGTGGCCGGTTGCCCTATTTATTCAGCAAACCAAGCAGTCGGCGAGGCTCATTAAGTAAGCTCTTAAACCGATGCCTAGAACTCATCCACGATTAAGACATGAAATGTTCATTTTCGAAAGACGAACAATGTATAACTAGTTATTTTGTTTTCGCGTAAACTGACATTGAAACGTTTCTATAATTTAAGAAATGTCTCTTTATGAAATTTCTACCAACGCGTTTGCTGTGCCCGATTCGCCGCCTCCTCGTGTCTTTCTGCTCACGCCTGCCCTCTCCGAGACCCTGTCATCGGCCCGCGGAGTTAATTAAGGAGTCGTCCATAAATTACGTAACGCTAAAGAGGAGGCAGGGGTTAGAGGCAGCGTTACACTGCGTTACATAGGGCAGGGGGGTTTCGATTGGTGTTTCGTAACATTGATAATTTGTTAACATTTGTTGCAGTACTTTTTTGTGAGTCTTATACTAATACATTAAAATATTATCTAATTAATTTGTTTTAAAACAATAATTTAGTTATTAGAAGTAACTACAATAAATATAAATAATTTTTCATGAATTTTGTATTGAGTCTGTAAGATTACGGAGAAAATATTCAAAACTGATCTGTAGTATTTTGTAGAATCCAATTAAATTGGTACAGTCATGTTGAAAATATATTTCCACCATGGGCTCAGTATACTCTCGCCCATGCGCAATCCACAATGGCGGAGTGTGCACGACTTATGATCAGAAATTTTCTCACCTGGGCGTCCTTCCTTCACTCAAAATTTCCCCCCGATCTTATCGTTAGGTGCAGTCAACATCAACAACTAATTCTGACTTTATTGATCATAAATTTTAATACACAACAAATAAAATGAATACAATTTTGTACTGAGCTATAATTTATTTTTACTTCTTGCATTTACAAGGGGGGTGTAATGTCGCATATGTTACGCAATTATTTAGAGGGGTTCAATAGCGAGTTACGGGTGTGTTGCAGGGGAGAGAGAGGGTATTCAAAATACTCCAAATTTGCGTTGCGTAATTTATGAACGGCCCCTAAGCCGCATGAGGGACGCCCTGCAGGTCATTCGCGTGCTTCGTCTGTCGACCCTGAATCCTTCCCCTTAGACAGGGGTTTCCAATTTGCAAGGCCCCAAGGGCCACAACTAAAACCTTTAATATGGCCGCGGGCCATATTTTCATTACTCGGGCGACCCACACCTGACTTTCCCATATTCTTAATCTCGGCAGTTTGCCCGGCTGCTTTAAAACTGGGATGATTTTGAATTTACTAGAAACAATTCTTAAATCTAAACCAAACTTAACCTAACATAAATGGGGGGTGATGACCCCAACAATGCGCGTGCGCTAGGCGCGCAATTGGAAATCCTTGCCTTTTAGAACATTGGGATGTTGACTAACATGTAGCTATACGACCCTTTACGCCCCGCTGCCCTCGGCTGGCAGCCTCACTGACTACCCTTTACCATTCTGGCATCAAAGTAGCATTTCAGAGTTAACCACCAGACCTGCAATACAAACGCAGATCATTCTCTCGTATCTGATTTGCAACTTATATATAAGGAATTGTGAAGAGATTGTGACATAGTAATGAATCATTAAGCAAATTATATAAACTAAATATATTTAAATAGCTAATATTGGTTTGTGGCACAAACAAGCATTGCTTAAAACATTATGAAAAACAAATTTTATTTTCCTTTACAGCATTGAGAGCAATAACTGATAATTCAATAACAAATTATTATCACCAGGCCTCAGATTCTGATATGTTTTTTCATGCACTGTAGACGCAGCTAACTTGAAAATTGAATGATTAAGTTTAAAGTTAAGCAATAAAAATTTTAAGTAATTGGGTCATATTTTGCCATTTTTCAATTTGTATATTGGACTTTTATGTCATTTCTATGCATTTTGTATCCTTTTCGTGTTTTTTGTTAGTGAATATTTCACGAATTTACAATGACACCCAAAATCTTGTATTGTATCGTCAGGTCATGACAAAATTCACTAGCTACTGCTCTGTTTTTACGACTCTGTTTTTTGAACTCTCAAAATTACACGAATCTTCAGTAACTTCCTCGACCATTCAAAACAGACAGTTGGAAGATTGGAGCTAAGGATTACATTTCCTCCTAAAAGAGACTTTATGTTAAATATAATTTTATATAAATAAATTTTATTTAAAATTGTAAAATTCATTGGAGAAATAAATATATTAACACAATTTTTTTAGTATTAAAAGAATTAGGTAATTTTGTCATTTTTAAGTCATTTTCCTCTTATTTTTAAGTAATTTTATAGTTAATTTTCAAATAATTTTTAGGTCATCAAAATCTGAGCCATGATTATCATGAAAGAGTTGAGGCATGGTGCGCAGTTGGAACAATTATGTATACATTGTCCATTACACTCTGAAATTCACGAAATTATCGTTTGTCCCAGAAAACATGCATGCAAGATGTATGTTATCAAAACATATTAATACGTGTTTTCAGTACTTACAGAAAGCAATTGTAACATAATTGTACATTGGAAAATCAATGAAAAGAAATAATATTTTTTTCTCTTTCTTTTACAGAGCCAAGTCTCTTCGCACTCCTTCTAATGTATTTGTTATCAATCTTGCCATTTGTGATTTTATCATGATGTTAAAAACACCCATTTTTATATACAATTCATTTAATTTGGGTTTCGCAATGGGTCAGCTGGGGTGTCAAATTTTTGGTTTCATGGGGTCAATTTCAGGCATTGGAGCTGCAACAACAAATGCATGCATAGCCTACGACAGATACAGGTAAGTTAGGTACAGATTCAGGAGGATACAAATACCTAATGCAATCAAAGTGCTCGCTATTAAAGAAGACATTATTGAAAAGATGAAAATAATTAAATTTTAATTTGCTCTGGTAATTATACATGTAACAAAAATTATATATAAGGTTCATTCACAATAGATTTATTTGTGACACTATATCACAATAATGAGTAAATTTATGGACTTAGTAATTAATGATCAATTATACTTATTTTTAAAATAATTTTAATTAATTCATATGAAACCAAATATTCTTTTTCAGAGTTATTGCTCGACCATTTGACAGTAAAATGTCAATAAAAGGTGCCACAATGCTAGTCCTCCTGGTCTGGACATATACTCTACCATGGGCAATAATGCCTCTTTTGGAAGTTTGGGGAAGATTTGCTCCTGGTAAATAATGGAAACTGCTGATTAGTTTAGCATAAAACCTTCCAAGATCAATTAATTATCAATGTTCTCTTGCTTTCCAGAGGGTTATTTATCCAGCTGCTCATTTGATTATCTCACTGACACACCTGAAAATCATATGTTTGTTCTTTGTATATTCATTTGTTCCTATGTTATTCCAATGAGCCTGATAATTTACTTTTACTCTCAAATTGTAAGTCATGTGGTAAATCATGAAAAATCACTTAGAGAACAGGTGAGCATTAAAATTAAGAACCGCTACAATTTACATGATATCTTTAGAATATCAGTCAAACATGAAACTAAGCATTGAAAACATGTTTCTGAAAGGCTAAGAAAATGAATGTGGACTCTCTAAGAAGCAATCAACAACAAAATCAAACATCTGCTGAGATACGAATTGCCAAAGTTGCCATTGGCATATGCTCCCTGTTCGTCGCTTCATGGACTCCTTATGCTGTATTGGCTTTAATTGGTGCATTTGGCAACAAGTGAGTGAATGCTGTCCTGAACAACTTATGAAACATTTCTGTTCATTGAAACATATGTTTGTAATGCACTTTCACGATTTCACTGAGATTTGGTCATTCCTTTATGCAGAACACTTCTTACACCTGGAGTAACAATGATTCCGGCCTGCACTTGCAAAGCTGTAGCTTGCCTCGACCCTTATGTGTATGCCATCAGCCACCCACGATATAGGTAAGCAGTTCAATAAGAATGTGACAGGTAGTCACAACTACACATTGAATTTTCATACATCTTGAACAGTTTCACCACCAAACTCTTGGTTCACTTGAAGAAGCAACAGGCATGTTTATAGAAGATGCTTAATTCCGTTTAAACTATTATCACTTCCATATAATTCCCTTTTTATTTCTCGCCCTGAGTAGGTACATTATAAGAAGAGAAAGTTATGTAATCATACGTCGGAAAACGGCGGATTTTTGGAAGAAAAACTCTTATTGCCAGGCAATGGTTACAAAAAAGGAAGATAAATTCTGTTGCTAAAAATAAGGGAAACTAGAGACGCTACAGAATGTCACAGACTTTCTAGTACCAAATTTTTCTAATTTCTTTGCTGTGGTCTGACTTTAAGGTCGTCCTCCATTCTCTGGCCAGCTGCCATATATCGTCACCGAAAGTACATTTTTTTGACATTTTCTCAACTTTTTGCTTTCCTAGTAGTACAACCAAATTATTACTTCAATAATATTAAAGAAGAGTAAAAACTCGCCCTAAGTAGAAATTTTCATTGAAAAATCTGAAGCGTGTTTAAGAAAATGGCGATTAAGCATTACTGTAAATGCAAAATTTGAAGCTCCTTTTCACAGGAATCTATTGAGTTTTTGAGAAACTTCATTTGAAGCACTTCCACTCACAAATGTAATAATGCATACCAAATTGATGGAAATGTCCGTATTAACAGCATGAAAAATTACATTTGTGTAATATTTGAAAAAACAAAAGAATACACCAAAATAAACTTTACGTCATAATAAATAGTGCAATTATCACTATCTTTTGGAAAAAATTGACGAAAAACTTTGGAGCAATTTTTGAAAAAAATGGGGTTTGAGCGTTTCTGAAAATGCTGTTTTTTGTGCTCATTTTTACAGAAAACAGTTGAGATTTCAAGAAACTTTATTTGACATTATTTAAAGCACATGTGCTCAGAAATATAATACTTTGAAGAAATCGCCTTTAATGTAAAATTTACAGATGTGAGAGACAAGTCAAAATAATTTTATTTTTGAAATGTTTGAAAAAACAAAAGAACACAGCCATATGGCATTTATGTCATGGCATAGGGTTTGTTTGGCACTAACCTTACCAAAAATTTAAAGAAAAAAATTGGAGCAGTTTTTGAGAAAATCTTGTTTTTGTTATTTTTTAAATTTGCAAATATTCCATGCACTATTGCACGAAAACTACTAAAATTTCCAAAAAAATCTACATGACCTAATTGAAAGAAATATTTATGCACAACAAATTTCATTTGAAGGAAAAATTCATGTCTTCAATTTTGTAGTTGTCGAAAAATAAGTGTATTTTGCTCTCATCTTACAAGAAATTTAAAGAAAAAATTTGGAGCCGTTTTAGAGAAAATTTTGAAAATGTCCGGGGGATGTCATGTTGTATGTCATGATTTCCCCAAATTTTAAACAATGTTTCTCAAAATTTCAAAGCTTCAACTAGAGCCAGATCAACAGAGAATTCTTCAATTTGGAAAAGATCGTACGGTTTAAACGCTAGTAGTGTTCACAGACTGACTGACAGACGGATGTTTTGCTTCCAATTCTTTTTTCGGCATCAAGGACCCACAAAACAGGTATTCTGGCTACACCATGTGTTAGAGGATCTTAATTTAACAACTGGTTTTATGCACTTTCTCGGCATCAGAGCCTGGCAATGAATTTTTTCCGCTGAAAATCCGCCGTTTTATAGTAATACTTAACTTTCTCTATACTATGTATTTTACTCCGTATATACGTACGTATAGGAGAAAGTAAAATTTCTCTGTGGTGAGCCATGTATTGTGGGTCCTTGATACCGAAAAACTGATTGTAATGGAAATTTTCGTTGAGAAATTGCGTTCGTTGAGAAATTTTGTTTTTAAGCGTTAGTGTACATGCAAAATTTGAAGCTTTTTTTTCTTAAAAAAAACAACAACAACAACAACAACAACAACCTTTGTCTTCCGCTGGAATTGTACATATTAACAGCATGATAGATATTAAAAAACCATTTGCATTATTTGAAAAAAAAAAGGAATCGCACAAACTTTCATGTACTACTTAGTTTTCTATTTTCTTTGGCCAAGGTTAGCTTTACGGTCTTTCTGCATCCTCTTGCCACCTGTCACCTATCGCCGCTCAAAATATATTTTTTGTTTTCTCACTTTTTCGTTTTCTAAATGGTAGATTCGAAATATTACTTTTAAAATATTAAACTAGAGGTGCTAAAGAATAGCACAAAATTTCTCGTAGTTAAGTTTTCTAATTTCCTTGGTGTGGACTGGCTTTACGGTCATGCCTTATCCTCTTGCCAGCTGCGATCTATGGTTGCCTAAAATACATTTCTTGACATTTCCTCAACATTTCGGTTTCCAAATAGAACCAAAATATTATTTTAAGAACATTAAAGAAGGCTAAAAACTTGTCCTAACTAGCAATTTACATTGAGAAATTTGGAACCGTTATTAAGAAAATGGCGTTAAGCCTTATTGTAAATGCGAAATTTGAAGATCCTTTTCACAGGAATCTATGGAGTTTTTCAAAAACTTCATTTGAAGAACTTCCACTCACAAATTCAATAATGAATACAAATCCATTGAAAATTGCATATTAACAGCAGTAGAGATATTGAAAAAAATTACATTTGTGTAAATTTTTTTAAAAAACAAAAGAATACCCCACAATGAACTTTACATCATATTAAACAGTAACATTACCACTATCTGTTGGAAAAATGGAAATTGGAAATATCTGCTGAAAATGCGGAATTTTGAGCTCATTTTTACAGAAAACTGTTGAGTTTTCGAGAAACTTTTTTTAACATTATTTAAAGCACATGTACTCGTACATCTAATAAAGTGAAGAAATCGCCTCTAATGTAAATATTACCGACATGAGATTGTCAAGAAAATTACATTTTTGTAATTTTTGAAAAACCAAAAGAATAGAGCAATATAACGTTTATGTTATCGGATAGGGTTTGTTTGGCACTAACCGTACAAAAAATTTAAAGAAAAAATTTGGAGTCATTTTTTAGAAAATCTTGATTTTACAATTTTTTTAAATTGCAAATATATTGTATTGCACCAAAACTACCAAAATTTTCAAAAAAGGTCTACATCTCCTTAATGAAAGAAGTATTTATAGGTAACAAATTTCATTTGAAGGAAATATCTGTCTTAAATTTTATAGTTGTAGGAAGACACCCCAGAAAATTCAAACTTTTGCAATTTTCGAAAATTCAGAGTTAACTGTGGTGTTAAAATAGGACCTATGCCCCCTTTATAAGTGTATTTTTCTCTATTCTTACAACAATTTTAAAAAAATATTTAGAGGCGTTTTTTTAGAAAATTTTGAAAATGTTCGGGAGGCTACATGTAAAGTACCCCCAAATTTTAAAGAATGTTTTTCAAAATTTCAAAGCTTCAACTAGAGCCAGGGGTTTCTTCAATTTGGAAAAGATCGTACGTGTGGTTTAGGCACTAGTTTTGTTCACATACAACAGACGGACGATTTGAAAAAAAACTACTTTTTCGGTATCAAGGGACCCCAAAACGTGCATTTCTGTTGAAATTTCTCTACCGATTTTCCGCTGCATAACATAACTTTCTTTATACTTCGTATATTACTCCCCTATATACGTATGTATACGAGAAACGTAAAACTTAGAGATGCCACAGAACGGAACAGACTTTCTCGTAGCAAATTTTTTGAATTTTCATGGTGTGGGCTGGCTTTACGATTATGCTCCATTCTTTGTCTAGCTGACATTTTCTGAACATTTCATCCTTAATAGCAATTTTCATTGAAAAATTAGGAGCCGTTTTTAAGATAATGGTGACTAAGCATTAATGTGAATGCGAATTTGAAGCTCTTTCTCGCAGAAATTAATTGAGTTTTCGAAAAACTTCATTTAAAGACATTTGAAACATTTCCACTCAGATATGCAATAATGCATACAAATCGATAGAAATGTGCATATGAAAGGCATGAGAGAGATTTTAAAAAAATACATTTTTGTAATTTGAAAAATAAGACAATACACTAAAATGAATTTTGTGTCATCTTAAAGTGTAATTTTCACTGTCCGTACACAAAATTTGAAGAAATGATTTGGAGCCATTTTTGAGAAAATGGCGTTTGAGCATTGCTGAAAATGCAGAATTTTGAGCTCATTTCAACAGAAAACTGTTGAGTTTTCAAGAAATCTTATATGACATTATTTAAAGCACATGTACTCATAATTACAATAATGTGAAGAAACTGCCTCTAATGCAAATATTACCGACGTGAGACACAAGTCAAAAAAATTAAATTTTTGTAATTTTTGAAAAAACTAAAGAATAGAGCTATATGTCATCTTATATAGTGCATTTAGGACTATCCATACCGAAAGTTTAAAGAAAAAATTTGGAGCTGTTTTCAAAAATTTTTAAAAATTGCAAATATTGCGCGCACAATTGCACGAAAACTACTAAAATTTTGAAAAGTGTTTACCTGACCTTAATGAAAGAACTATTTATCGACAATAAATTTTATTTAACGGTATAATTCCCATCTTTAATTTTACAGTTGAAGGAAAACCCCGAAAAAAATTCAAACTATTGCAATTTTCGAAAATTCAGAGTTAACTGTGAGAATCGGACCTATGCCACCTTTATAAGTGTATTTAGCTCTATTCTTAAAAGAAATTGAAAGAAAAAATTTGGAGCAGTTTTTGAGAAAAATTTGAAAACTTCATGTAATGTTCCCCCCTAATTTTGAAGAATATTTTTCAAAATCTCAAAGCTTTAACTAGAGCCAAATCGACAAGCGATTATTTAATTTGGAAAAGATCATACTAATGGTTTTGGCGCTAGTAGTGTTGCAGACAGATGGACGTTTTGCTTTCAATTGGTTTTTCGGCATCAAGGACCCACAAAACTGGGATTCTGGATACACCACGTGTTAGAGGATCTTTTTCTCTTAATTTAGCAATTGGCTTTATTCACTTTCCTGTTTTCAGGACCCGGCAATGAATTTTTTTATTGAAATTTCGCCGTTTTTTCACGCAGCATAATATAACTTTCTCTATACTACGTATATTACTTTGTATATTTGTACATATATGAGAAAGAAAAAATTTAATGCCTGACTGAACAACTGTCAATGTGATTCGAAAAGTTCATAGTCCTATGCTTTTCTTCATTTTGAATTCCTTGTAGTGATTCTTACAACATTAAAGAAGTACTAAAAGATTCTGCAGTTCATAAAATACTTATCTTATACTTTTAATCCTTAATACAGCATTTACTTATGCATTCTTCTATTTTTTCTGCATGTCACTTTATCAGATATTTCATGAAATATTGTTTAATTTTTCCAGAGTGGAGCTCCAAAAGCGATTGCCATGGCTCTGCATAAAGGAACAGATGGCAAGTGATGCCAGTTCAGTTGCAACAACAACATCAACAAATGCTACTACAACAACCACTACGTAAAGCAACTAATTGCAAAAAATTACATTTTTTCTGCACTTCAAATGTGTAATGAGGAAAAAGAACAGAATCATCGTTAATGTTGTGAAATTCTAATCTTGAGAGGTTGTATAACTCTGACTAAGCTTGTTTCTGGTACATTCTTTGGAAAATGATTTAGAATTTGTAAAACTCACCAAATGTGACCAACATCTAAATTATGTCCCCACAACCCCGCCTACCCACATTAATTTCGCAAATTAATTGCAAGCAATTTATTTTCACTTTAATGTGGTGATCTACAATTTGGCACACATCCATCACATTTTTGGATCAAATCTTTCAGTAATTAATTGCATTAATGAATAAAGTAATCTTAATCAAGAGAAGAAACCATGTTTTCATGGTTTTAAAAGAATATCCTTAAGTCACCTTGACTTCCCAATATGTTTCCATAGATCAAAAGTAGACAAATAAAATCACTTTTTACATTAGTGGAGAACTGTCCTGAAAATTGACAATACCAACTATGTGAGTGAATTCATCATTCTGAAATGACAAAAAAACAACAAAAAGAACCGACTCTTTCTGATTTTGTTAATAACCATTCCCAGTCTTTTTGGGATGACAAAACAAGAATAACATTTTCTAGGAGTACAAAAGTTTACCTTAAATCACTAAACATTAATTTTTTATGAAAATAATGAAGCAGTGTAGCAACATGAAGTTTATATAGTATATGTCACTAATAATAATAATGTAATAAGCAGCATGAGGCTTAATCTTCCTTATTAAAATACCAACCCGATTTAAAGGCAGTAATGCCTGAACAACACTAAGGGAACCTTTGAGAATCGATGTACTACAAACTTCTAGAAAACTAGGGGCCTAATGTGAAAGAAAAACAAAATCACATTAGTTTCTCAATAAAATGTGAATATTTTCACACAGTTTGGAAATGTCTTTCAACATTATGTTCTGGAGTTTGGAGCACTGCCAATACAAAATGCAGGTTGTGAATAGAGCAAGAGAGTAGTCCCTAACATTCAACTCGTGAATCTTCAACAACATATGTTCATACCACTCATAATAAACACGCTACGCTCTTGAATACTGTTTTCGCCCACAGAACGAAGTCCAACACAAAGACAACAGCTTCCAGGGCAAAAGTCAAAGAGGGAGATATTTTTATGAATACTTGCATGTTGTTCAATTTTACTGAAGACCATTTCAAAATCTCCCACTACAGTACTGATCTACACTCAAGGATAATAGGATTTGTATACTTGGTGTTGAATATTTTTTATTTTCCTACAAAATGTACAAAAGGAAATATCATTGAAAGTAAATATTATATACAAAAAGAACTGGCACCAGGATTTCATGCTTTAGTTTTCTTAGATAGGTTTGAAAATACTTTAAAAGACATTACACACCCACATTTTTTAATATCAAACAAAATAAAATAAATGCTTATTGTTATTGGCTGTTTATTTCACAACTTACTGCACTTTACATACATCAACATTTGTATCTACATAGCTACAATGAGACATTTCACTTATATTACATCAGTCAACTTCAGGAGATGTATCATGCAGTACATCTACCATGAGTATTTGTAAGTCTTACTACACTTTGTGATATGTTTCACATTGTCAGTACATTAACATGCACATGATTTTAGCACCACAAGAATCACACTGAAATAAAAAAATAACTATTCACATCAAGTAGATTTTCAAAATCTTTTAGATCTATTAGACCAAGAATTTTCCTCAAATCTACTTCCATTTAAAAATAAGCATTGTTTGGACATGACATTCATGAATCCCTATACATATAAATAAATATTTTGTAGAGAGCATATTCTCCACGACTTGGGAATTTTTCATATATTCGTAATTCTTATTGCCAAACATAACCATCACAAGCACTGGCTGTACTACACAAACAAGTTCCTTCACAGAACCTTGCCATGAGCTTCAATGGAAAATATTTTTTTAATGTGTTTTAAGTTCAAAACATTGTAACGAATTGGCAATAGTGCAGGTACACCTTTCAAGTAGCATTTATGAGACAACTAAGATGTATTTAATTAATTTTTACACATGTTTCACTTATATAAGAAGACAATTATTCACTGAAGTTTCTAAGGGAAAGCATTTTTTCCAGTCAAACCAATAAGTTTTTATTTCACAAAATCATTCCCAATTAGAAGTGAAAATGTATCTTCCATTTATAATAGGCATAATAAATAAATTAAGCAACACAATAAAATTTCCCCCAATACAACAAGATTGTTTAGCAAAAAAACTGAAGTTGAATGTTCATAATTATTTACATTTATCAAAATTTAAATTATAGTGAGGTTCTCTTCACAGCAAACCCATGTTCAATACTTTGCTTCAACTTGGCCTTTACAGATAATGTTGGCTAGATTCAAAATGTTACCTTAATGTAACTCTTGTTATCCTACAAAGAGCTTCATTAGCACACAAACAAACCACTTTAATTCCAAAAGGTTTTTTGAAAATTGTTTTCACACGCACAATTTTGATGCAATGTTGGAAAGAAAACAATAAACCAAATTTATCAATGCACAACAATTTCATTTATAACACTACTAATAAAATAGTACGCTGGTAGCAAATTAAACTATCCCTTTCTCATCTTCCTCTCTCTCTCTCCCCCCTCTCTCCATCTCTCTTTTGAGATACTGCAGTAAAAACCAATTATTTTTTGTCATACAAACCATTTCAAATCTTCAACCAAAAAAAAGGAGAGGGAGAGAGTGAGAGAGAGACGTGTATTGAGAAATCCTTTGAAATTTGTGATAAAAAATAGTAAATGAATGTTCATTTGAAATAAAAAATAGGAAATGATGGAAAGAAATGTACTACATAAATTTGGTAGTAGTTGCAGAAAAAAGAAGCTTCCTCTTAAATTTTTCTCGAGTATAATTGAAACTAAATGAATATGACTCACAACTGAATAAATTAATTGGCAAATAAATTTATTTTAGTTCTAGCTTAGTATTTTATGGATGCCAGCAAGTGACTGCATGTTCAACTTATGTTATTAATAGCATGCATATTTACTCAGTGCAACAAAAATCTGAAGACTAACAGCTTATAAGATAGCGAGGGAAAAGGCTTCCTCTCTTTAATACATAAAATGTGCTACTATTTGCTCTAATATAAATGATTTCTGTTTCATTCGTTTTGGCGAAACTTTTAAAGAAGTGAGAGGAAAAAGTTTATTTTGAAACATATTTCTTACACTTGAGAGTTGAGTTTTTACAGTTAAAAAAGGTACAAATAAAACTAATACATTTCCTATAAATATATAGATTAAATGAAATTAACAGAATCACTTTCGTATGTAATATCACAGAAGCAGAATAAATAGGCCCCAGGTTTTCACTTCTAATTTTACACACATCCAAACAAACATCAACTTTGGTTGTCTCACTTTCACGACAAAATAATTAATTTTTATGTTTTCATTTTTTAATTAAAATATCAATCTATACATACATTCAGTTTCATAACTGCATCTCTTATCAGATATTCACAATGCAATATTTGTGTGAAATAAAATCTTATCAATCAGAAGATGCCAACTTAAACAATAGGTACTTGAAAGGGTAATTGCTAATGAATATCGCCTTTTTGCCATTCTGAACACCAATCAAATCAGAAACACAGCATTTAAAAAACATTTTTACATGATAAGATTCAAAGTTTTTCTATAACTAAACAAGTACTATAAAAAAATAACACTTTCATTCATTACAATTAAATGTTTAGTTACAATCAAACATGGCTAGACTGCTTCATGTGGAAACAAGTTTTGTGGAGACATTTCAACCACCAATCTTGTCTTGAATCATTTGTTCCGCCTTATACACTTTCCAACAGACAAGATAGTCACGACACAATTTGAAAAGGGTGTAATAATTAGCAAACAATAAGAGGGCTAAAGACACCACATGGTACCACTCAGATGATCTAACAAGGACCACAATTTGTACAAAAACAACAGATAATTGAAGACCGAGGAGAGAACACACGAAGACAGAGGGATTGTGAAACACCGCCTGCAAAATCATACGAAACAAATTTCTTACTACATGTGCAAACTACCTGTGCATACCACCTCCATTATTTAAACAACTACCATGCATGAAATGTGAAATCCTGAAACAATTTTCCAATTGTCATACGACAGAGCCGATCTAGACAACTAAATAATAAGAACCACAAAAGTCTGAGAAACAACAGAAATAAGATATTGAGCAAAACATGTTTGATAATGAAAAAAATTATACTGGATGAAAACTATTTTATGAACACAAATAACAAGGTTATTAAAAAATTAAATTCGTTTGATTTTAAAAAAAAATACAATTTCTTCTGGCTAAAGAAATGGCAGCGTCGTAAGATGGGTATTGATTCAATATTTGTAGTGCAGATGGAATTTCACATTCACCATATTTTGAAAGTTACTTTACTATTTAAAAATCATTAAAAGAATTACTAAGTCAATAATGTATATACTGAAACATGATCAATACAACTAGCAATTTTGTGTTTCTGCTATCTTAGAAGAATAACTTCTTAGATTATCTACACTATTAGTCTGGCAGATTCAAAACTAAACTTTATAAATTACATAAAAACTAAAAATAGTATAGAAAGTTTATTAGAAAATTTTCAAAATATGTTAAGAATCATATAGTTTACCAGACTAAAGACCTTCATGATACTGAAGACAGCTCTGCCCACCATGAGTTACCTATTGTACAATTCTCATTGCAATTTCAAAAATGTGTATTCAAAAACTTCAGTTCTACTCAGCTGCAGTCAAAGAGCCACAGAATTAACGTGTTAATGAATCAATTAGGATAACACAGTGAGAATTAAAGTGAAAAGGCAATAATTACACTACCACAATTTACTAGAGAAGTTAACATATTAAAGATGAGGTGTGGTATGCAACATTTTAAAATTTACACTTTAGTACAATGTCTAAAATAGGCATCAAATTCTATCATAAAACTCAATGAGACTAGTTTACACAAGACACTTACATAGAATCTCGCATGTGTCTGGTTCCCAGGTTCTGCGGCATTAGATATTCCTTCTGCTTTGTACAACTCTTTGCAATGCTTCACTAGTGCTCCTTGATGCCACAATGTGCCCTCTGCCCATCTGCAAAATAAAATAAAAAATAGAAGAATAAAATAAAGATTATAAATCCATTTTTCATTCAATCAAAAAGACAAGCAATTGCCCCATTACAAAATAAATTAGTCTTGTAACATTATAAAATTCTAAAAAACAAATTATTTCTAATTAAGAAGTTAAATTGCAAGCACGAAAATAAATACACTGTACACAAATGTCATGGTAAATCATTCAGTTATTGTACGACAGACACCATAAAGAGAACAGAAGTATCTGTAAATGGCCAATCCAAAGCGGTGAGAGACCCCTGGACCTAGAAACCGTTCAATGTGGTTCCCCTTCATTTCCTTTTAAACAGATTACACATCATTTTAATATTATAATTAACAATACGTGCAAATAATGTTCTTTGATAAAAAGCACAGAGATCTTTCCTCAGGTAGTTCCTAGAACTCATTCATCTGCAAAAAACATTTCGTTAGGAGTCGCAGACTTCAGATACAAAAGTATCATTTTATCTCTTAGAGAAGGGGGGGAAAATATTCAAAGATACAAAAAGAGGCATATGAAATTATAGATGTCTTCATCAAGAAAATTATTTAATTAAAGAGATGCAGCTTTTGATGACATTGGCATACTTAAAATTCATTATCTTCATATCATTAACAATTTTTCATAACTATTTCCACAAAAAGCACATCATCATTATCACCATGTTCAAAATGTACACCTTGTTACTGTGATGCATCATTCCTATTCCCAGTAAGATATATTTTTTGATCTGCACACCTCCCTACCTAGTTCTTTGTCTTCTGCAAGTTCGTTTTCCTTGCTCTCTAATAATTCCTGCAATTTTTCCTTAACTTTTTTTCCCATAAAACAATTATTTCCAAATTTATGTGCTTTTTAAATTTTTTAAATATTAAATTATATTTAAAGGAAAGAATTGGTAACCAAAAACCTGTTTTAGCACATTTGGTCCACCTGAAGCAATTACTCAAAATTACAGAGAGATATCACAAAAGCCTGAATTATATTCAAGTTGCAAATGCATGCATATTTAGCTCTTTTTTTATATCATTTCATGTTTTTAATAATCAAAATTTAGATCTTTTTGCTGGGTATTTCAAATCAGTATTTAATGATGTTGATGTCATTAGGTCAGTAGGACATCAACTCACTGTACAGAACAATAATTATTATGATATTAACCCATCTTTTGATTTAGGTTTCATTGAAATATAACAGAGATGTCTTCAAGTCACTTATTAGTCTAAACGTTAAAGGCATAGGACTAGATTCAATACCAGTGATACTTGGTAGAATCTTGTAATATCAATTTTACACCAATCCTACTTATGCTTTTTGTTAAGTCACTGGAATAAAGTTCTCTTCCCCTGATATGGAAAGAAAGTTTCATTACTCCAGAATGCAAATTTCAAAATAGATCTTATGTGAAAAATTATAGACCAATAGCAATTAAGAGTATTATCCCAAAACTCCTTAAAACCACAATAACTAAAAAATTAACATTCAAATTAAAGAACCTTATTATTGAAGAACAACATGGATTCAGATGTAAAAGATTGACCAGTACAAATATAACAATACTGCAACTCCTTGTTATGGATAAAATTGACAAAAAAATCACCAAGTCGACGTAATTTATTGGGATTTTGCAAAAACATTCGATACAGTGAGCCATAATGTACTTATTCAAAAATTGTCAAATTTAGGCATTCATGGTACTCTTTTGCATTGGTTGAATGGCTCTCTGACAGATAGAACTTTGAATGTCAGATATTTATCATTTTTATCGAGAGATATTGACGTATCGTCAGGAGTCGCCCAGGACTCGGACCTCTCTCCTATTTTTATTACTTATTAATGATTTAAAACTATTCCTCTCAAATTGTAAGTTTTTATTATTTGCAGATGACTTGAAAATGTTTAAAGAAATAAAAAATGTCACCGATTGCAATGAGTTAAGGAATGCTTGGATAATGCATTAAATTGGAGTAACCTAGGGTGACAAGATGGCCTGTTTTTTAACAGGATTGTCCTTTTTTTCATTATGTGTCCCATTGTCTTGACAAAATATTAACAGCATATGAAATGTCCCGTTTTTTTGTTCTTGGCTACAACTTCACTCTCCCTAGATGCACTCTGGTTTCCGCTACTTCGCTAGCTCCTATATTTCAACTAACTTTCATCCAGAAAATTTGAGGAATGGGAAAAAGATAATGTAGAGATTAATAAAAATGGTGTGATGTCATCTATATATTTAAAAAATAAGGTATTCTGCCATGGCTTCGTTTAGAGCTTCTACTGAACCGATTGTAGTATTTTTTCCTTTAAATGAAAGAATGTGATCCCTAGATGTGTTATCAGATATTGTTTGTGTTGATTCACCAACATTTACGGTGTAAATTAATTAATTAAATCATTCTTTAATAGTACGCTTATCAATAGTCAATTCTTTTCTTCCAAAGGGTGGCTCAGCGCCCTCTAGAATTCCAGAGGGCGCTGGGTGGCTGTTTTAAAATTGATATATATGAGTCGATAGATGTGAGTCTCCGCCACTTCATGGTGGCGCTGCTTGGTGTTTTGTTTTGATTGTTGAGATTTGTTCACAATTCATCAAGGTTTTGTTTCAGAGTAATAATTGCATTGTGGTGATGACAGTTTGCATGTATTTCCTTTTGTAGACAACATTCGGACAGTGGGTTTTGTTCGGTTGTACTGAAGTAGAGAAGTTGTTCACAGGTTATGTCGAATTCCGAATCGTTGCCCAAAAGACGCAAGCGTAGTACATTGACTGGGAGCAGGGAAAGAGAAAGTCAGCGTATGTGTTGTGATAGTGAGGTCATTTCGTTTTCTGTTGGGTCATTGTCTATAAAATGTCAGTTTTGTTCTGCTTTGTGCTTCCCATGTGAGAGAAATTCTGTAAACGAGTTTACTCTGTGTTGCTTAAATGGGAAAATAAGTTTACCTTCGAGCAATATGCCAGAAGAAATCAAACAGTTGTTTATATGAGATTATGGCACATCAAAAAACTTTAGAAATAATATCCGTCAGTATAATAGTGCTCTTTCTTTTGTGTAATTTGGTGCCGATATTGCATTGCCACCTGGTCATGGGCCATACGTGTTCAAACTTTTGTGAACTCCACATCACAGAATATCTTCGTTATACCCTGAAGATTCAAACAATGTAACATATTGTGAACATTAGTCTGGGCACAGTATTTTACATTTATCTCAGATCACACCGTCAAATTTTGACGGGTTCTCACTAGTATATTATAAAATGTTTGTGTACAAGCTAAATCTTGAGACCGATTTAGATGACTTAGGGCCTCAATTGGTGTCTGTGCATTTGCCTCTGACCGGGAGGACCTAGGTTCGAGTCCCGACGGTGGCAAGATTTTGGACACTAGCTACAGCTAGGTCGAATTCAGTCAGTCTGGAAGAAAATTCTAGCGGTCGGCTGCACGGATTGGCAGTTTTCCGTGGTTTCTCCGATAGACACCAGGCGAATGCCAGAGCAGTACCCTAAAAACGGGCCATGGACAGCGTGCTATCTTTCCTTCATCTTCCTTGTTTTATCCTCACACACTTACTCTAACATTCACTATACTACCACACATGCCGGGAGACTGGTCGGGGACTTAGAAATTGTCACGGCTGGGGCGGTGCCCCGCTGGTGGGAGATACCTGGTTAGGGAAAACTCCGTAAGCCGATGCCTAAGCAGGCGCCGAATGTCACCATCCAGCGGGGGAGAATCACCACCACTCCCCCACAATAAAACATGCACTATACTTACGAGACTAATAATCTTAGCAGTTGACGCATCCGGATTCATTAATCAATCAATGTTAATTATAAATCAGAAAAAGCTATTTTTTTTCAAGAAATAGTTTACACATTATTTATCCAGCAATATACCGTGCTCGGGCGCCACTGGAATTATTGTATTCGGTAATTGCTGCGTGTCTTTACGCTCCAATTTGCGGCCTACGCTCTTCTCTCTGTGGCCTGAGCATTTGCCTACGAAGAATTGGGAAGCTCCTCGGACTGGTCTCCGTTTTCGCGACCTTGTCGCAGTTAGAGGCTTATCGCTGCGGCGACCGCCGCCGGAGGCCGCGAACGGCGATGCAGAGGACAGCAAAAGGAAAGGTGAACGATTCACCGCCCTGCAGCCAACCACAAATACGGTTTATTTCAGACCGCTTTAAAGTTTTCTAGTGCTGTAAAGTGCATCAGGCGGTTGATATCTACTTCTAGCGAACAGTATTTATAGAGTATGCGTGGATATTTGGTGTCGTTCCTTCCTGTCGTCACAGCGGATGGTTTAATTTGATGTAGGTACGTCGGAACTAATTGAACAGATGTTCCTGTAATTGATACATTGCAGGAAAATCTGTTTTCATTTTTCAATATTTTATATTTCGTTTACGAGATCGTTGAATGTAAATAGCAACACGCTCATAATTGGAAATGGTTTTATTGCCAGTTTTTTCATACATATTTACCAGTTTGTTTGAATTAATGTTTATACTTTCGGTGTTTTAAACATTTAAACTCGAGTGATGCAACATGAAATTAGAAAAATCTAGTAATTCCATTTATTAAGTAAATAAATTCCCTCAACGTTTTGCATAGCATTAATGTATTTTTGCATAACATATAAGATTTTGTGTGTCTGAGAAAATCAATAACACGAATGTCGCTTTAATATCGTTTTCTGGAAAGGTGGACAAAATTTTAACATTCGTTTTCAGAAACATTTTCTAGTTCTCTTGAAAGAAGCCATGTCTTCAATTCCATCTGCCGTCTTCTAAGCAAATGGAAGGCCACAAAATATTTATTTCCTTAACAAGACGATTCAAATCTACGTTGCATATGACAAATCACATTCAATTGCTAGTGGAGTAACTAGCTCTTCCGAGGTTTTGGTTTAAGAACTATATGTCCCCTCCTCTCAAAAAATATTATCCAACTAAAACAAGCGTGCTGAAAACTAATTGAAAAAAACTTTATTAATCATAATCAATCACAAAATTCGGAATCGAGTTCTGAGACCTTTCGCTTTGTCGAACTTATCTATTACGTTGCCCAGATTCGCTTTAAACGAGTTTGTCACTTTGCGCTCTATGGACAATATGCTAAGGTTTTATTTTTAATATTTTTAGAGAAAGCCCCGGGGAGGGATCACCCTTTATGGCACTTGAATCCTTTGACTTGAGTCTTCCTTTATGTTCTAATGAAATGTTTCAAATCATGTATAATGCAATACAGAATAGACTCCCAAAACTTTAATGAATGAATAAATAATTGGGACCCCGGGATATATAACGAATTTGGAAAATATCTTTGCGCCCTCATCATAAAATATGTAATACAAACTTTACACTAATCGATTTATGGTAATAAATAAATCGCTTTCAGAAGGACCATCAAACGTGTGTTCAGTTAGACAAAAAGAAAAATTTGCTTTTGGGGTCCGAGGTAAGGCACACGACGGGCCAGCGGTAGTTACGCCATTATCAACTGCGCTTGTAATAAAATATCAGTGAACTACCCCTCAATATTAATGCTGATGAATGAAGTGGTCTAGAGCTGGAAATTACCCCAACCCATTAAATTAACTCACCACATTCTTGCTTCAAACAATTTACGACGAAAAAATAAAAGCATATTACAGTATTGGATAAGACAGGGGCACATGCAACCCGCAACACAATTTACGCTGCAACAGTTCTGTGCTAACTCGGAAATGAAGCACATTTCTGGGTTTTAAGCATTTGAAATTATGCCTGTCTGTCCATAAAGGAATACAACTTTTGTTTCTTAAGCCGCAATCCACAACATGATATTTAGACCTATTCCTTTTTAGAGAGTACCCCCATTTCCTTACAAATGCCGTAAAAAACTCCAGAATGTTCGCACGGTTCAACTAGTAAATAATATTTACGATGAAGAGCTATCGCCCAGGCACACTGAGAACTATGAAGGGACCGCATAGCCGGCTCGCGTCGATTGATTGGAATCGATCTTCCTTAGGTCAGTGACCAGTGACCAAACACGTATAATGAAACCCTAGCTACACTTTTGCGTTCAAAGCGAACAAAGCATTTTTTCCACATTCTGTAGTAAGAATATAATATCAGTTGTGTTTATGCTTTTTTGTTTAATTTACATGATCTTACTTGTTGCGTGTGCGTACGCACGCAGATGGCACTTGTCCATCGGCGAATAGAAACAAAAAAATTCTGTCTTCCGTTTCTGAAGGGACTCAGAAGAAAAAGTTTAATTTAAGAGCTTTTACCACTGTCTTTAAAACTTAACTAACATTCATTACCTTTATCAGAGTTGATTTGATTGATTGATTTTTTCGTGTTTCCGGGCGCGTCAACTGCTTCGGTCATTAGTCCCGTTAGTGTAGTGCATGTTTTTTCTCGGGAGCTGGCGGTGATTTTCCCTCGCTGAATGGCGAGATCCGGCACCGACTTACCGTCGGCTAGTGGGGTTTCTCCCTAACCAGGACTCTCCCACCAGCGGGGCACCGCCCCAGCCGGGACAAGCTCTAAACTCCCGACCGGTCTCCCGGAATATGTGGTAGTGTAGTGCATGTTAGTGTAAGTGTGTGTGTAAGGGGAGAGGATAGGACAAGGAAGAGGAAGAACAGATCGCGCGGGGTCCGTGGCCCATTTGGTACGGTACTGCTCCGGCATTCGCCTGGTGTTGATCGGAGAAACCACGGAAAACTACCGATCAGAGCAGCCGTCCGCTAGAATTCCCCTCGAGACAGCGACTGAATTCGACGTCGTTTAAAAGCTAGTGTCGAAAATCCTGCCGCCGTCAGGACTCGAACCTAGGACCTCCCGGTCAGAGGCGCTGCAGTGGCATCAGTTGATGCATTTATCACAGTTGAGGAGAACCAAGACCAAAACATATACTAAAGTTAAAAGTCAGTTGGGTTAACTGACTGTCCGAACAACAGAACCTAATTGGTTGGCGGAGCCCAGCGTCCCACATCTACGAGTTTGATGCCTGCTCCAGGAGTCCGCTCGCCGCGCTCGTCATCTGCCCAGAGGGCCAAGGGCCTCCGCCTGTCCCCCCTCCCCCCCGCTGCCGCGCCACCCCGCGCCGCCGTAAAAGTTCCGCCATGAATAAAACACGCTGCAATAAAATGCTCATGAATAATGCAGGCGCGCAGAAATCGCAATATTTGATGAGCTATGTCGCGGGATGTCGTGCAATTACTTGATAAAGCGGAACGTGTTGGGTGCTTGCGTTGAGGCGGTGGACTCGCGAGGCGACGGCGCAGGCACGGCCCCGGAGAATTAATTGATTCATTGATTGATTTTTTCCTGTTTCCGGGCGCGTCAACTGCTTTGGTCTTTAGTTCCATTCGTATCGTTCATGTTTTTTCTCGGGAGATGGCGATGATCTTCCCCCGCTGGACAGCGAGATCCGGCGCCGACCTACCGTCGGCTAGTGCGGTTTCCCCCTAACCACGACTCTCCCACCAGCGGGGCACCGCCCCAGCCGGGACAAGCTCTAAGCTCCCGGGCGGTCTCGCGGAATATGTGGTAGTGTAGTGCATGTTAGTGTAAGTGTAAGGGGATAGGATAGGACAAGGAAGAAGAAGGAAAGATCGCGCGCGCGCGCGGTCCGTGGCCCGTTTGTTAGGTTACTACTCCGGCATTCGCCTGGTGTTGATCGGAGAAACCACGGAAAACTACCGATCAGAGCAGCCGGCCGCTAGAATTCTCCTCCAGGCAGCGACAGAACTCGACCTAGCTGAAAAGCTAGCGTCGAAAATCCTGCCGCCGTGGGGAGTGGGAACCTAGGACCTCCCGGCCACAGGCGCTGCAGTGACATCAGTTGATGCACCCCCCGGAGAAGGCGCGGCCGAAAGGTCTAGAGCGAGTTGTGTGTGGCGCGAGGGCGTTGGGGAGGGAGGGAGGGTGGACAAAGGCGGATGTGGAGCAGGTTCGGCGCGGGCCGCGGCAGCACAGAGCAGGCTGGCGCTGCGAGCGGGAGGGGAAGGGAAGGGTGTTGAGCGGCGAGGCTCCTGCTGCTCGCTCGTTCCGCCGCCCATTTGCATCCCAAGCTGCGATAAGCACTGAGCTTGCTCTTTGCTTACTTTTCGAGATACGGCACACCGGAAATGGAAGTCAATTCACGGTCAGGATAAGCGGAAGTGCTCAAAGAGAAACTTTAAAAGTACTACAAGGTTTGTTCGAGTGGTTGCCGAGATTTACGATTGTGTATTATACTTGTTTTCAAAGAGGATTACAAAAGTAATGAGACCGCCAAATTTGAAAATTAACAAAATAGGAACGTGATCGTGAATCATACTCCAAAGGTTATTAACGTCATTAGGCCTTATAGCCCATTTAGCATTAAATACATCCTTTGTGACATCGGCCGTGTTTCGTTCAAGACTTTACGAAATACCACTTACTTTTAAGAAAAAAATACAAAATAACAAATGCATTTTCTTGAAATGAAGTGAAAATGAATAGGCCATTTTTTAGCTACATCTCATTTGCTTCTCTTATTCTTAACAGTTGGTTGACATAAATTCCTCTGTCTAAAACAGAGCCGACCAAAATGAATGGCTTTTCGTCCCTCTGTTTGGTTCTGTACACACTCTTCTACATATTTGCATTACAACAAACAAGCTGTTGCACTTTTTTAAAACACGTCCTTCACATTTTTAAATCCAAACTCCGATTCTTCATGTTTCCGTGAAGTTCTCTTTCTTTAGAGACCTCATTTATAAAGTTTGGTGGCATCTGAGAGCCGCAAAAGGTATGTATACAACTGAAATAATATAGGAGACGATTCTAATTCATTTCACAGAGCAAATTACCTTGAGTGTCCGATGTATTAAAAATTCCAAATCATCAAAATAAACGCAAACCTACGGGAATTTTGGGCGACTTGATTACAGAAGATATTCTGAACTACTCACGTCATAGCGGGAAGATCAAAAAGCGGTGGAGGGGAGGAGAGGAACAAGAGTTTAAATGAAGCAGATGAAGAAAGAAAATTAAGAGAAAGGAGCAGGAAAATGAGACTTTAAAATTGGGCATTAACTACTCTTGTGCTTGTTAATGTCAATTCACCCTTTCTTTATCATCATCATTTCATATTCCATCCAATGCAAGGCATGTCTGCGTGGTCCGAGATGGCCTATTCGTCAATCATAATAACAATAATAATAATAACAATAATAATAATAATAATAATAATAATAATAATAATAATAATAATAATAATAATAATAATAATACTGTCTTTAGTGATGTCAGAAAACGTGGACTAAATTTTTATGGACACATCAAAAGAATGAATCGTAATCGTCTTACCAAACAAATAGTTGAATTTTATGAGAATACAAGTAAAGAAGCAACTGACGCTATAAAATAGATCAACGAAATTGAAAAGGATCTTAAATTATCAAGGATTACAGAAGAAGACATTCAAAATAAGAACATGTTTAGATATAAAGTGCAGTCATGGCTGATTGATTGTAAGAAGTACCAAAGTGTGGAACAGGAAAAGCTTGAACCGAAGAGAGAATAAAGACGCACTGCCAAAATATGAAAGAAATATGGGCACAAAGAAAGGCTACGAAACACATTTGAGTACTTTGGGTAGTCTCAATTGGGCTTATTCGCAAGAAGAAGAAGATGAAGAAGAAGAATACTGTCTTTATTTTTTGGTGAGGATCAGGCCACAAGGCCTGCTTTTCCTCCTAACCATTTAAATAATTTTACAATTACATGATTACACTTGAGCCGTTCGGGTGCAAAAAATAATAACTGATATTTACATAACAAACTGCATCATTGCACTTTACATAAGAAAGTACAATGATCGTATTAACTACTCGGAATGGGCTGCAAATAATGTATAAGTGCATTTTCATTGTCATTTTTATGAAATCGTAAGTTAATGTGATATAGAGCCGTTACACTCGTTAGTAAGAAAAGCGTAATAAGTCAATAAAAATGTCAGAAGTCATATCCTAAAAGTGAATGCTTCAATTTGAACAAATTGAAAAAAAAAAGGGGCCATATTTTACATTTATGTTTATATCTGAGATACAAGGTTAAACTAGGAAGTTTCAAGAAATAAGACCAATTTTACACGTGATTTGAAATTACACGTAGAAAGGTGGTAACGTTGAGTACAACTAACAACTTCGCGAAAACACCAAAGACAACACACTTCTTACCATTGGATCTACTCTGCGACCGAATAATATCTTCATGGATACCGTTTATGCTGATCAATCGTCTCCATTACTTAGTGCTCGTGGTCAACGTACCCTGCAAAATAGATGCTGTTTACCAACGACTGGCTCCCTGCGATCCCGACATAACTCTTCTTCTGACCCGTGTCTTCAAAAATTATTGATTCCAAAGATGAAAAAATAGTTTCTGAACAGCATGTATAGGTAGGCTGCGATTCCAACTAACTTGCCAACATTAATGAACTTAACGTTCTCTAAGGATGTATGGGGAGTATGAAAATCTTAATTATTGTACAACTCGTACAATGTCTACAACAAAATTTAAGAAATTTGTGTTAAGGTAGCTGCCTAGCTGAGGAAAATGGCAAGTATATTGTTTCTATTTTGTTTTCCTTTGTACATATGATTTCGATACACTCTTAGAGATAAAATAATTTAAAAAATCTCAATTTGTTTATAATTGGCCAAAATACAGATTTTTTCTTTAGACATCCTCTCTACAAAACGGGGTGCATTTTGATAATTCTTTTTGTAAATTAATCAGAAATGTATGTTCTAGAGAATGTACTAGAATAGTAAGGGTATTGTGAAAGAAGAAGGGTAGTATAGAATAGTAAGGGTATTGTGAAGAGTAAGGATTTGATTATTTCAGAAAAAATAATTGTTGAAAAAAAAATGCTGGACATTTCAGTCCATTTAACAGAAACTTGTAGAGATACATCAACTCTTCTAATCCATTCTCTAGAGAAAATCAAATTGTAAAAAGAATTATATCATTATCTTTTGTGGGTTAAGATTTATGTTGTTTGACATACATGAGCGAGATCAAAATTCCCAATAAAGAAAAAATGCATCAAACGTTCATTTACCAAGGGCGTGACAGTTGACAATAGAGAATGTACACCTGCGCACTCGGTTCGAAAACAAAGTATTTGCTCAAAAACTAAGAAACGCATAAAGAAATTCTTTGAAGTATTTCAAAGCGAATAAAACAGCATACGACTCGATTAAAATTGTTAAAGATGAAATTTCACAATTTTTCATCATTTTGAGGTAGTCAGCTAACTTAAATCAATATAACATGCATATTTGACTTATTTTACTAACTCCACAGACCTAACGCTCCGAAAACGCCGCTTGGGTAAGCCGTTTTCCTTGAAAGAACCTCAGCGATAAAAAAATCTTATCTCATTTTAAGTCTGAAATGACTCATCCTGTGCTTATGTGCACTATTACACGCACCTAATAAACGCGAGCACGCGAATATATATGAAACCGCGCACGCATCGGTAAGCACGAGGTTCACATCACGAACGCACTTGCACACAAATCAGTTCAACACACAAGCACGCAAATGTAGTTTTGCAGCAAGCATGTGCACGCACAAACACACGAGCATCCGCAGTAATATAATTCACAATTTTTTTTTCAATTTTTTAACGAAATCCATTAAATAATCATTCTCATGCTTCTTTGTGAACGCCAATTTAATACATTTTATTTTCGTATGTTTAATTGCGATGAAATTAAACAACTTGAATGTTTAGCCTACAATGAACACCACCAGAATTTTGCTTATTATGAGTCTATTTTACTGTAAAAATTATGTATTTCTCATAATAATATTCATACATTTAATAGTAATAATTCAAACGCTTTACACCAATAAATGGTGCAACCGTGTGGCATTGGTTTTATCCACCTTGGTTGTCTAAAGACAAACTTTACGTTACTAATCAGAATCGTAAAAAATATTTATTACGATACGAGTGTTTTATTATTACATGGCACACTATTAACAAAAAATGAGTTTCGTAATGCCAATAATATTAGAACTAGTCCATGGCCTCATTCACTCTCAGTATCTACATCAGAATGTCATCTTTCGTCCTAACGGTCTCGTTTTCTCAAATTTCGTGATGTGATTGTCTAACTATACATCATAATAAGGATTATAAGAAAATTAAAGCACAAACCTGGCTGATCTTGCCGTTTCCAAATAATGTCACATTTCATCCCCGAATTATTTTATCAAAGATAATACCACTAGATGTTCGAAGTTCGCCAATAAATTCATGAACCACGTAGCGGCGAGTGAATTTATCTGGGGAACTCAGAACCTCAAGTGGCATTTTTGAACATTATTTCACGATTGAAAATAAATATGTAGTTAATAGTAAGCCTTAATATTAACAATATCTTAATAATTATTATTTGTACAAGGATCAACGTTTTAATACAAGATATAGTGGCATCGGCCGTGATGTCAAGGCTACCAGACAAAATTAGCCAAAGGGAAATCAGAAAATCATATTAACAATGCAAAACATTTATTATTAAATTAAGATTTTTTTAGAATAATAATTTACTCACAAACAAAACACACTTAGGTGTACGAATGTAACCCTTCGATTAATTTAAATTAAATGAGTACTCTTGAAAAGGGAAGTGGTTGAAATTATACGTAGCTGCTAAAATTTTATTTGATTCTAGAGTTGAACTTGTGGTTGCTGAACTATTGCGGATTTTATACATAACTGAAGAATGGTCTTCCTCATTTGACTGAAGATACGATTTTAAATAGGAGGCATTCGCACGACACGTTATTTAAACAGCTTCTTGTTCTCGTATTCCGACGTAGGCCATATGCGAAATTATTGTCGAGCGTCAATAATATGTTGTTTAGTAGCTAGTTGCGAACTAGCGAAATAATAGCAGATATCCTCTGAAGAAGCTTCGTTTGAATTGGTTTGGACTTTTTCAAGTGATGTCAGAAATTGGAATATTATAATATTACGTAACCATTCCAAATATTGCAAGTACATGCTATTGTAGCACCTTATTTTAGTGTGAAATCCAAACCAGCTTTTGAGTAGAAATATTGGTTCATTTAGAAATTTTATTCTGACCAACAGCACAATTCTTTCAACATTCACAATTATTTCACTCCATAAGTTAGATTTGTGGGAAGAAGAATTAGGAGTGAAAAAGTCGATCCCTTTTCACTAGCTTACCTCTTCTCCATCCTCCATTTGTAATGACCTACAGGGATTATGAACCTACGTAGATTATGTTCTTTTAGAATTTTTTCGTCCATGTACTGCAAACAAGTGCACGAGTAAAATGCCTCTCAATGGATGCAGCAGATATAATTCTTAAACTTTTGTGGATATCTTGTGAGTGAAATAAACAAATGTAAAATTGTGTTGTTCCCTCCAAGACATCAGTTACACAGCGCATAAATCAAGGATTAATTTTCAAATAACTTTTACAGACGTACGTGATTCAATCGCTCATCATTAAGCTTCAGGAGTGTTCGAATTTTACTTTGAAGGGCAAATCGAAAATATACGAGATGCAGTGAACTGGAAAAGCAGAGCAAATAATTCCATCTTTCCTCAGACGGTGAAGAGATATTTCCCTTAAGACGGCTTTTACAATACAGAACAGAGCTTTGACATTGATGAAGAAAATGATGAAATTTCTTATTTGTACCAACATTTTACCTTGCTACATATAGTTGGTTGCAACAATATTAATGAGAATATAGGCAAATACCCGAAGCGTAATTATCCGACAAACTTTTTCAAATGTTGAAAACAATAATACCTGTTAATTTTTATGCAGTTCTTTGATTCATCAGACTTTGTATTGCGTTTCCTCATGATACTTTCGTTTTATTTCCCAGAGCTTCTTGATTTCTTTGAAATGTAGTTTTAAAGTGAAATGGGGCTGCGATATCTTGTCTTGTAATGCAACCTGTTCCATCTTTGAACAATTGTGGTTTCTAAATTAACAGCTTTTATTGGAAACCTGAATAAGCCTCAACAAAGTATTGGACACATGATTTAGGGGTAGTCAGGTTTCACTGTAATCGAAGTTCCATCATGTAGTCGATAAATGTATTTCAAAAAACGGCCTTGTAGTTTCGCTTTATTATACAAGTTATTTTATTAGAAGATGTCTTATAATTATTTAACTGAAAATGCGTGTCTACAGTTGCACATTAATAATTAATTTTGTAACATTTCGAAATTATTATTTTGCAGTGTTAATCTAGCACACTGCAATGACTGTTAGAGGCACACCATTATGAAACTAGTACAAATCCGAAAGTAACGAATATCTATTAGGTGCATTCTAATTTTGTTTTGAAGGGCTTGCATCGCCCCGCCACTGCCCTCCGCGAGAAGGCATTGGAGAATCCGAAATAAAACCCGCCCGCCGAAAAAATAGCGCTGCAGCGGGCGGCCGGGTGGCGAGGGCGACCTTGGCGCATGGAAAGAAGGCGGCCGGGCGTATTGGGTTATGCTCTCGCGACGCCGAATAATGCATGAGCGCCGGCCGCCCGGCGAGAATAGACGGAAGCGCTCTCGGCGGAGGAGCTGCCCGGAGCCGCCTGCAGCGCGGCGGCCGCCAATGGGAGAGGTCACCCGGGGCGGACGACAACCATCTACTACTCGCGCAACTTTTCTTGAACGATAGATTGAAGACATGCGGGCGGAGTGGGGGTATTAGTTACAAAGTCGGCCACTAGAGTATTTAGAGTAATGGCAACTTCTGGAAAATCAAAGGCAAACCTGCTACGTGTGCGGTCGGGTTATCGCTCTGGGTAGGCAACAGCAGGGACAGTAGATAGGAGTTTTAGGTGCCTTCCTTGAAGGTCCTGGACCTGCCTCAGACATTTCTTTAGATAATGGTAATAAAGCTGAACAGAAGTTCTCGACTATGAAAGCAACTAACCCTGACTTGCTTCTGTTTTGTACCAACGAAGTTTTAATGCTTAAAATGCTGTCATCAGTGCTCACTGCGAGCTTTTTCTTTCAACTGTTTATTGCTAAAGGGAGGGGGAAGCAAGGTCATCGTTCAAGAAAAGTTGCGCTAGTATAGAATATGTCGATGGATTTCAAAAATGCATTCACATTTATCTCCGATTTTTCAGCTAACCCCGCTCTACCTCTAATACGCCAAGGATAGATTATTTTCTTTCATAATTTATAAGAGGCCATCGTCACAAAAGTCAGTCACCCAGTTGGGCTAACTGGAGAGGAAATTGCTCCTCGGATGACGCGGAACCTCTTTTGCGGATTCGGTGGTATAACGGACAGCGTACCGGACTCTTGTACCCGGGTTTGCGTGTTCAAACCCGATCGAAGCCGTGGATTTTTAAGGGCGAAAAATCCTTCGTACGCCTTCCTTCGGAGGGGAAGTAAAGCCGGCTGTCCCATGTTAGTAGATTTACTGCATGTAAAAGATCCTCAAGCCTAAATGAAGCCTCTGAGCAAAATTGAGATCCGCCTGTTTCGGCGCCCAAGATAATACCTCCTTTCTCCGCTAGGTGGTGAAAGGAGCGTAACGAAATTTGCGTGGTTAGACGGAAGAGCGGGCCTGATGGCCCGAGTCTCGCCACGTAAAATAAGGCATTAACTAACTAACTAACTAAGCTTTAATCTCCGCGGATAGTAATTTCGCACTGATTTCTTGTTCGTTGTAGCATCTACGAACAGCATGTAACGCTTATGCATTCATATGCATTTTTGGCCTTGCAATTTGGAAAAGAAAATCGTGATTGGTAATTTCTATTTTTAAAAACTATAACTGTAACAATAACTTATGTAGTCATTGGAAGAAGCAGGTAGTCACGCTTATTTGAGACTTCTTTAGAAGAGTCGTAACGTTATTACAATCTCCTTTTGTTAATTATAGGATTTTTGTAATTGGAAACTTCATGCTGAAAAATTGGTGGAGAATTTCAACGATTTTGAGCAGCGGGAAAGTCCTCTGCAGCCATTGACTTTAGCAGATAGCGAGATCCCCTAACGGCGTGAAGTGGTTAAAAGTACTTACATCTTGATGTAGGGCAGTGTTGACAGCATGTTGTGTAGCCAACCTTTTTGCGACATATTCAGCTTCTTCGTTGTTGAATAATTTTCGTGGATCAGGACGTGTCTCAGGAGTTTGTTGATAGTTATATGAGCGTTGTTAGAAGTGAAATAGTCACTACAGATGGAAAGACTTGCCTTTAGTATTGTTGATAATATTGAATACTAGGCCAGAGGTAACAGCAGCTCACAGCACTACCACACGATGGTCACTCACTGCACTTTTGTAGAACACTGAGTTGTTGCCAACTTTCAGCGTAGCGAAACCAGAGAGCGTTGTTGAAGGCTCTGAACTCAATGGCGGTTCGCGACAGAATGCTAAAAAGGTATATAAGAAAAGTTTAAGCGTTTAAGCAACTATTCAAATGTTATTCAATGTTATATGTTCAAATATTATTTGCTTTTCAAAAAGTAATGATGACTCTCCCCTTTATCGTAAAGAACGAGAGGAAATCGGCTTACAACAGCGAGAACACACGAACGACAACGCGGGCCCCACGAGCGGAATGTCTTCGTATTTATAACCTCAAACTTTTAAGGCACGGTCAAGATTCCGTCCGCATGACCAGTTTTACAAGTATGTCGAGGCCCCGACCTTCGGTCCACGAGATTAATATAAAACATCCTTGAGTCTGCCCAGAGCATAATTTCCGACATATTGTTTTCCAAACTACTTTTTGCCGAACACGTTTAACTTAATGCTTCGACATTCTTATTTGAAGGGCAAAATCTGTGCTCTCGTTACTTTCGTACAGGGATCTCGCGATTTCGGTACTGGTTCGTTACGATAAGGGATGCGACTCTAAATGATACCGATTAATTTCTCCGGGCACGTCAACTGCTACGGTCTTTCGTGTTTTATCGCGGGAGGTGGCGGTTACTCCCTCAATGACTGAAGGGAGCCGGTGCCGACCTACACGCTGATTTAGGAGTATTCTCCCTCCAGGTTTCTCCCACCTGCGTAGCACCGCTCCATCCGAGACAAACTTTAAGCTCCCGACAAGTGTGCTAGTGTAGTGCATGTCAGTGTGTGTGTGTAATTTAGGGGGGAGGATAGGACAAGGAAGAGGAAGGAGAGATTGCACGCGGTTCGAGCCCGTTTGTTAGGGTACTGCTCCGGAATTCGCGTGGTGTTGATAAGAGAAATCACGGAAAAGTACTGATCAGAGCAGCCGGTAGCTAGAATCCTCATCTTGTCAACGACTGAACTTGACCCACCTATCTACCACCGTCGGGCCTCCAATCCTAGGATCTCCCGATCAGAGTTGCTGCAGACGCAGCGGCAATGCTGGTTTTGAGTTAAACTTGGCGTAAATGTAGCATAAAATGTGTCATTATTAGGGAACGGAATTTATTGTAATAAAAGTGCAAAATATCTACATAAATATGTACTTATTGTTTCCAAAACATGTAAGAAAATATGTAAAATAAAAATTCATTATTGTGTGCAAAGTTGTTCTCTATAAGCATTTTCAGAATACAGAACGTCGCCGATCTGTCCTTACGAAGGATTTGGAGTGCGGATTACCTCTACAGAAGTAATTGTACCCTAGACTTCACCACACTCAAGGATTTTAATCAAAGTATAAATCGCGTTCATAATATACATTACAATATTTACGAGGAGTCGATGTTCAAGTGAATAGTAGTACCCTATAGTCAGTGATGGATCCCAGGGAGGGGGGCGGGTTAAAGAGATCCCCCACCACCACCACCACCAAATCGAACAACACAGTAAGATAATTTTCTGTAAAAAAAATATTTGTTAGTTTTCAATCGAGTAACGAATGGTCAGTTTGAAACATAATTAAGCACGTGGTTGAATTACTTTTGTTCACAAAAATCCGCTCGTCCATGACAGCGAGTACGCAGTAAAGGGGAGGGATAAATTTGACGGTATAGTGATCATAGAAGCACAGCAGCATTACATTTGATTTATAAGATGATTCCGTAACATACATTACAAACGCGCACCTGAAATGTTTCGTTTCGACGTATATTAACATGTAACGAAATATGTAGTAACAGGTAAAATATGTAAAATAAAGATAGTTCTAATACATTCAGAATGTCTTGTAAACTCTAAAACAAATTTATTGAACACTGGTATCTAGTTCCTGTAAAAGTATCTAATTACTATATGGAAATCCGTTCCCTAGTCATTATACTCGTACTAACTGGAATACACAATATGCTTCGTTGAATACGGAAAGGCACAAACCAGACCTTTCGTAGGGCTGCAATATAAATTCAATTATTAAAAAATAGACGTGTATAAACATTTTTATAGAACCAATTGATTTATTAAGAGTCCATGCTCCAATAAATTCGTACTTAAGGTTTTGATTACCACGCAGATCTTGAAAAGGTTAGTTTGTAACAGTTACACAGCGCGTTATTTAACACTTGCGTTACCAAACGGAACGCGTCCACTTATGCTTTTAAAATACCAAAATGCTTCAAAAATCGCAATCGTTTACGGCTAGCACCTGAGAGAGTAAGTAGTCATTCTTAAAGTTATAAAAGACTGTGTATCACAGATCCCCTGGCCAATATGAGGTACTAAATATATTATTCTTTGGCCACTAAGTGATCACATTCTGGGTGTAAATGCGCATGGTTTGTGGTAAGAGTAGAGACGAGTTTGCGGGCGGATTTCTGTGGCGCATTTTTGTTCAAGGTGTTGAAGACGCCGAAGTCTGGAAGGAGAAAACACCTGGCGTCCGCGCCTGACTTTAATTTCGTTAGAAAGAGTTTAGTAGATTAGAGTGAATTTGTCTTCTGAAGGGAGTTTTTTCCCCTCTTTGCTTGTTTTCCTTAGCCGTACCGCACGGCCTCCTTTCCTCGGTGTTGATGCAATGGAGAGACCATTGGTGGGTGAATGCCAGAACGGGAAAAGTTAGGATCGTGCTTTGAAATGGTTTAAGTGCCTTCAATTGATGGATTGATTAGTGATTTCAGGCACTAATCAGCATCAATGGCTAAGGTCATTCATCCCTTAAGTGTAGTGTATGCTTTGATCGCGAGAGGTGGTGGTGATTTTTCCCCGCAGGATGGCGAAATCCAGCGCTGACCCATCAACTTGCAGGGTTTTCCCCAACCAGGTATCTTAGAGGCGACGAGAAGGGTGGGAGCTGGATAGAAGCGGGGGAGGGGGAACTGGCCCCGGGTCCCACCGTAATTGGTGCCCCAAAATTTTTTTTTTTTTCATTCCAAAGAAATGAAAAATATATTTTTCTCTAATCCAAATTTAACCCTGTAAGTTATTTCTGATGCTTGGAGAAATGAATTCTATTCATGAATTGGGGAGGAGGAAATTTTTTATTTGAAATAAGGAGTCCGCCGACCTGGATGGCCGAGGTGGCTAAGAGCGAGTACCGACTCAGCGCTTCGGTCCGAAAGGTCGCGGGTTCGAGTCCCGCCTTGGGCATGGCTGTTTGTCACTTGACTTTGTGTGTGTGTTGTCGCGGAGGGCCTCGCGTTCTGCTGACCCAAGATCAGAGGAGCCCGCAAGAGTGTTTGTCTAGTGTATGGTCGAATATGCGTCCCTTCGGGTCGTAAAGCGCAACCGGCTGTCGGCTGGATAAAAGCCCTAGGAAAAAAAATGAGTCCTCTTAGATCAACTGCCCTGGGCCTTGGTTTTCTGTGGGCGGTCCTGCAGGTATCTCTCACCAGTGGAAATGCTTTCGGCTTAGCCATTTATAATGAGATAATGTATGTTATATTAGGGTGTCTCATATTTTTCGACTTCAAAATTTTTGAACGCTCACCCTTCAATTTTGTTCGAATGAACTTAAAACATGCCTATCAAAAATTTTATTGAGATCGGATTCTAACCCGTGCCGACTTGAGCGCGAAGTCGCATGACCGACAAGCCCAAAACAACCACCCACCGCTGAGTCAGCCCTGAGGTTAAAAGTACAATAATTTTAATTGACCGTGTCACACCTGTTTCCAGGTTGTTAATCTAACATAATATCATATGTTAGTGTCATAGACAGTTCCATGGAACGTGTGTTTTCAAAAGGAGATAATATTATTGATGTAAAACACCAAATAACTGGACACAATTTACCATCAAATAAACAAGCTCTTGAAGTTTTATTTTATAACATACGTGAAGTAAAATTAACAGTTAGTGCAAGTGCTAAACTTGTGGTTCGAGAGCGCATGATTTTTTGGGTGAAAGCAAGAATTCCAATAAGAGCTATTCAGAACTGTTCGCAAAAAACCTATTAACTTGTATTCGGAGTGGAGAAAATAAAAAAAACGCAAACGAGTGTGAAGCTATTTTTAAGCATCGTGAAGAGAAATTTAGAAATAATTTGAACAATCTATTTGATATGGCACATCCAAATAATTTACAAATCATTACATTGAAAGAAAACAGGGTGTTTTTACTTCGATCGAGAGAGCCAGGACGTAAAAATTATCTTACATGAGTAGACCAAAATCTCGCGGATAAATAACAAAAGGCGAGATAAAGAGCATTACAAGAAGACAAAAGGAAGAAGAAACAACAGTGTGAAACGTCTACATCTTCGACTGTACCTCCTTCATCGTCTGAAGGTTCAGAGAACGAAGTTCAGATGAAATCAACGTTGGTGAGTTTTCGAAAGTAGATCATTAAAGAAAACTGCAAGGTGTGGCACCAAACATTTTATTACTCTTTGTGTGTCGTATCACTCTTTGATAATGAAGTAGACGTACAAATCAAAATCAAAATGGTAGCAGATTTAGCTAGGGAGAATCTACACAGAGAAGAGTGATATATTCCTTTTTGTGGAGAATTGGATGGAAAATAATACGGTAAGCCCGTATTGTATCCCGATGGCCGTTCTTGAATGATTAATTCATTAATATACAATCTCCTAATTCAATTTAATCATTTTATTGAAAAAATAGCCTTCTTCGTGTCAACAAAAAGCAGATATCTGTTCTCTTGCCTGAAGATGGATACTAGTTTTATTCAAGAATGGCCTTCGACCTGGAAAATCAACTCTTGAAATTTAGAAATTCAAAGGTTATTATAAAGTTGAAAGCTGTGAACGTCTGCACTGGAAAGGCTGTTAAATTAATTCAATATTTGCATGCACTATTGACTGTAGATGAGGAGCGGAAGCAATTTGTGTTGTGTTATTCAAGAACATTGTTCACAGTGCCCATATTGCAAGAACAAAACACTGAAAAAAGTACCCACGAGAAAAGTAAAGACCATAACGCAGTCTAAAGAGTGAAAATGAATTAAATTGTAATATAAAAATATATATTAAACACATATCCGTAGTTTTCCACTGACTTAACACAACAAAACCAATTATCCTTAACATTCAAATTTCGCGCTCAAGTCGGCACGGGTTAATATAGACCAATTGAGATGAAATTTTATTTTTGAGTAAATTTGACTCAATGGAAAATATTTAGGGGGTGAGCCAAAACAAATTAGCAAAAAAATATTTTTTGCAATATAAGGGACACCCTAACGTTATATATGTAATAAATAGCATATTAAAACAAAATATTATTTTCTTGGTGTTTACATATTGTATTAGCCAGCAACAGCACCAATTACATTTAATACAAAACATTTTTTATTTAAAAAATGCGGACACGCTCGGTTCCCTTATATAGATACCTGCAACAGTCAAAAACTGTATGTGATGGGGGAGAAAATCATATGCGCACGCTTTCTTGAGTTTCAGAATCCCTTCCCAACAATTTAACTATTAATAGTTGAAAGACGAATAATAATAATAATAATAATAATAATAACAACAACAAATTTTAAAAAGCGAGAGATTAACATTTCAAAAAATAGATATTTTCGTTGCCAAATTATAGAAAACTTATTTTTAACGGTAAAGGAACGAACAGATTTGATTTTTCTGCATTGTTAACAAAATAGAAACTCACCCTAAGCTCTACTACCACTACAAGCAAAAGGAAAGTTCAACAAAACGTGAGCATAGTGAAGCTACATTTACGTCCAGAAGCAAATCAAGGGGCCATCTCAGCATTTGCTCAATGGATCAGGGAAACTGGACAAAAACCCGATCGATATGGGGGTCATTGACCCGGAAGTACATTATTTGTTACAGGCATATTGAGTCTTTTTTTTAAATTATACAATGCAAATGTAAACTAATTCATTATACTATATCTTGGCTTGGTTAAAGTAAACATTATTTTTCTTTTTGACGATCAGTATAGTCTCTAACTGTATAGAAAAAGTTTTGCAGCAGAAAATATTTTACTTTTAACTTATATGGGGAAGCATATGATGTTTAATTTTGTGGTTTTAGTCCCTTCGTGAGATCAACCGCAATTCTAGAAAAGTGTTGGTTGAAGAGATTCGCAACTTTTTCTGGATTACTTGTTTCACTTTCATTATCCTTTGAAACAACATTCTCTACGAATGTCGTGATGACGCGGTCGTATTTTTTACGATGTTTCACAATGCTTTAGTTTTGTTTCTAGCGTTCAAAATATCCTCACTATTTTTCATTATTTTTGCTTGAACTATTATTTTCCTTAAAATTCTTTTATATTCTCGGAAGTAGACGTGGAAACCGAGTGATACGTTATGATGTTTAGAAATAAAGTAGAGAGTACGTTTATTTTTACACGACGTTCTAATTCCTTGTGTGATCCAAGTATTACTTTTTCGTGAAATGTTTAATTTTCTCTTTTTAATAGGAAAGCATGCGTTAAAGAGAAATGAAAGTTTTGAGAAAAATAAATTATATTTTTCATTTGTGTCAATAGCGTTGTAAATTGCATCCCATGATTCTTTCAGCAAGTAGTCCGTAAATAATTTTATGTTAACTGTAGTAAATGCTCTGCACATGCGTGTTTATATTTTATGTCTGTGCCTCAACCCGTGTATACATGGATTAAATGTGATTAAAAGATAAACCAAAGATTGTCTGGTGAAATACTTTTTGATAGTATCCACAATCGTTTACAGACAATAGAATTAAGATTAAGCTTTATTCATTAAACATTATTTATTAAAATAGTAGTCAATTCAAAGAGGAAAAGTTTCTTTTTGCTATGTTTCTCATGCGAAATGTGCATGAATATTCAGACAGAGACTTATATTTTGAAGATAACAAAAAATAACAACCTTGTACAGCCATAGAAACATGGACAGAATATATTAAATTATACTAACTTACAGTATTACAAAATAGTTTAAAATAAGACAAAAGGATAAAATTGCAAATAGAGTAATAAATAGAATAAAACATACTTTATATGCGAGAATAAGTAGACGAAGAGAAGATGTACTTATCACATAAATTACTTATGAATTAATTGGAAGTAGCAAAATTAGGCAGGAAAACAGAAGTTGCGGGAGGAGCCCATATTGTGGCTAACACCCAGAAGCAGGTTGCGTAAAGTACATCGAAAAAAAATCGTTTCTGTAATGACGGCTATTTGAATAAATACAGCAATCTTCATTTGAGTTGGTCTTTAAACTATAATGGATACTACCAAAATAAAATACGAATAGTAAATTCTGATGGATTAATTAAAAACGCGAAATTAATTTAATATGCATTTGTTATGTGTATTGTGTATATTTGTATATGTATTTGTTTTGTGACATACCATATCTTATCGTTAAAAAGTGCAGTCTGACTGCGAAAGGGTTCACGAATGAAAAAATGTTATGATTCTGGAATAACACTAGTGATCTGCAGCAGTAAAACTTCTGACAAGTTTGTGGCAAATGGGGTCCTGGAGCAGCAAGAATTGACTGTTCTGAAACGGCACAAATGAATACTGAAGCTTTTCTCCTCGTGACTGTGAGAAATCAGTCGTAACATTAAGTACGATAAATTGCGGACTAACAAAAATAAAATATTTATATTTTCAAACAAAATCAAAACGAATTCATTATTTTCTTATTTTTCCAGTCTTTCTTGATCGAACAACACCACTGACACCACGACCAGACGCTGCTTAGGTTTCCGTCACTTTAAGCGTAAAGATTCAAAATTAGCAAAGTAAATGAGAATGTACTTAGTAGGTATTATTTACTTTCCTTCCTTCACGTCTATCATATCTTTATAACGTTACCCAGGCTTCACACAAATTTATTTCAAAAAGTAACTCTTCCTTCTGGTTTGGTAACTGTTGTTGGCAAACGAACACAACGAATGACGAAATACATGACGACAACTGTCTCCCTCATTGTGTATACTTGAATTTCAAGCTGTCATATGCATTGTACTATATTTACATTGTTTATACAGATTTGAAATTAATTCTAATAAAATTAATTCCAAGACGACATTTCTCTTACTCCAGCCGTCACTCCTTGCAGTGCAGAGTGATCATTCAATACCTTACATTGAGAGAAAACAAAGAACTACAGTGAAAGGAGAACGAATCAACGGATTATCCAGCGGACTGTCCAACTGATATGATGCAGATTTAAAAGTGTTTATATATTCTTTACATATTTATTTAATTGGATGGTTATGTTCATAAACTCCTTGAATACATTTTTCATTAAGTTTCCTTTACAAATATCACTTTGTCAGCAAATATCGACATAATTTAATCACGCGCCAGAGATTCTGAAATACCAAGTTACAGATATAAGAATGTGTATGTCCAAGTAATTAGCATGGTACTTACCCGTCTCAAGGATTCCAAATTTGCAGAATCCTAATCACAAAATTCCATACGAACCTGTCAGAAAACATTATTTTAACAAATAAATTATTCACTTATTAAATCATTAGTACTATTATTTTAATAAGTACGTTGTTTGTACACAAGTAAGAGTGAAATCAATATAAATACCTTCACTCTTCGTCTGAAATACATTAGTGTTGCATAAGACAGCGAAACTTTTCCTGGAGAATAAAGCGAACTAGTACAGTTTAAAAAAAGCAAATAGAAGGTAGATTAGGCCTCCATTTGTTTCACAAGAAACAGATAATCGGCTTCATTAAACTGAACATGTAATTACAATAGGTGAACTAACCAAATCAACCAGTGAATATTAAAACTGAAATATAAGATGTAAATATATGACAATTAATTGTTGGGAAAATGAAATACGAAAATGTGAAATTATTTATTTACATTTTCAATATTGTTTCGAAAATATAACACAATATTGACAAGCGTCAAGAGAATATCTTCTTAACTCAGACTGAAACCCTTACCTTTAAGTTTCCATTCTATTGAAACATTGATGAGGCAAAAACATTTCGTTGGTTGCGACACTTAAAGCCTTAATTATAGTCAAACGAACTACATGTAATATGCGGTATTCGGCTCATATAATTTTAACACACGTCACATTTAATTCCTTTAGATGTGATCCAGTAGTTTACGCGTGTAGAAGACAAATTCCTTGCTCTTAGTTATGTAATCTAAATCCATTGTTTACGTTGGCTCTATTTTACATATTTCAATCCAATATCTGGAAGGAAATTCATGATCGAAACTTGCAATTTTTATGTTTTGATGATATCACTGAAGATTATTTAATCTTATTAATATTAAATTAATTGAAAATATATATGATGTGTACAGTACTTTGAATCAAATTAAATTACAAGTTGATTGAACGAGGGGGTACAAGCGGTGCAATTATGTCCTTAAAAAAGACTGTTCGCATAACTATAATTATTATAGTAAATAATTAGGCGAATATTCATAAAATGAATAATTCTTTCTTAATTATAGTTATTCAGGAAGTGGAATTAGAAAACATTGATATTAGAAATTTCCTTAAATGTTCCACAATTGAAAATTTAAAACATTAAATTAAAGTATAGTCATATTGACTATATGTTGACACATTTTTGTGTACCTGTCACGATATAGATTGGCGACCAAAAAAGAGAGCAAGCCCTATTGGAGATAATTAAAACTAAGGTTTTGATATTTTCGTGCGCTAATCGTGAGTTGTCAGTCTCTTTCAGCTGACCCAAGAGAAGACTTCAGTGCAACTTTTAGTCGCGAAGAAGTAAACGTTAGGTGAAGACGTGCAACAAACAACTTTATGGCTAAAGTCAACATTAAGTCTTATGGATCAAAATAATAAAGGTACTTCATTTAAAAAAAGAAAATTAGTTCTTTTTAAGTAATTGCGAGCTTACTGTGTCGTTTGTAAACAAAACACTCTGGAATATGATTGTTTAGCATACCATTTGATATTCTGTTTGCTTTACGTTCTTCGAGATGGACAGGAAAACAAACAATTGATGACCAACTTGCAGAAATATTTTAAATGTTTACAAATAGTTTATGCATGACCATAATTGCGAAAAATTGGAAGGTCTCATGGAAACGAGTTCAAAATGCTTTCAGAATAGTAAAGGAACCTGCAGGAAACAGGGGAAGTCCTCGGTCAACTAAACCTCGCATGGACAGACTCATCATCCAACAAGTGAAAAAGGACCCTTTTTGTCAGTTCCTCTCTTAAAAGCGACTCTATCACTCGGTAAAACGATCACTATACCATTAACGACAATTAAAACAAACTGAAAGCTGCAAAATTGAATGGACGAGTTGCTAGAAAGAAACCTTATGTTTCAAAAACAAAGTGAAGGCAGGAAGAGGTTGGCTTTTGGTAAGAAAATAAGAATAACGACTTGGTGGCGAAGCGTACTGTTTGCAGACGAACCCAAGTTTAATTTCAGAGGTTTTCCTGTAAAGGAAAAGTGTATGAGCGTCGACCACCAAAACAAGAATATATTTCCAAGTTCACGTCGAAAACTGTTAAGCATGGCGGTGGAAGTCTCATGGCCTGGGGTTGTTTTTCTTGACACGGCATTGACCCCATTCATCAAATTTATGGCATATGAAAGCCGAAAGTTATTTGCGTATCATGTAGGATGTGTGGCTGACTCATGCTGAATGGGAGATGCAGCTGAAATGGAAATTTCAGCAAGACGATTATCCAGAACACACCGCGAGGTGAATGAAACTTTCTTCAAGACGAAAACATTGATGTTTTAGAGCGGTAACCACACTCCCCAGACATGACGCCTATCGAAAATTTGTGGAAGATCGTCGACTGAAGAATTGACCCATGAAAAGCCAGTAGTATGGACAAATTGTGGGAAGAAATTCAGAAAGCTTGGTATTCAGTACCCGTCGAAGAATGTAGACGTTTAGTTGATTCCATGGACAAGATGCGAAGCGGTTTAGCAAAGTAAGAGTTCCCCTACAAAGTAATGACGTAGAGCTGCTAAAAAGACTGATTGAAGTACAAAACAATATTAGTTAACAGTTCAATATTTTTGGCCATAGGTAAGAGCTTTTTTTGACATTATCGGCCTTTGAGGCTGAAATTAATATTTATTTATAATGAAATAACTATAATTTGTTGAGACACTTCTTATACACTGTACAAAGCAGTTTGCATAATAAAAAGAGTATTTGGGGTAGTTATTTTGGGCTCAAAACCTAAATTTTACTTCTTGGCTCTATTTCTTTTTGCCACAGTGGGTTATGCAATACAGACTTCGCATTTGTAGAGATACGATATAGATTGTTATATCACACGTTTTTTGTACCTGTCGAACAAACCATTGCAAGATGAGTTGCCTAATAATGAGGGACAATTCCTACAAGTGAAATTTTGTGATATGATGTTTCCATCACATGTTCATTGGCAAAAAAGTTATCATTTCCCATCTCCTACATGTCCTAGAAGACCTACATGTCCTAGCACATCTATTCTGAGACATTGTATTTTTACTATTTCAAAACAGTCGATTGGTAATTAATGACTAATTTCATACATACCATACAGGCTTCTTTGACTGATGATGAGCGCAGAAATATAAGAATATGCACCTGTAAAAAAGTCGGTTTGACTTGAAAGATGATTGAACCGTTCCCATTAACTGGATCTGGCTGAAATGGGAGGGATGAAACTGGCGTGAGGATTCTCGGGGAGCAAGCGACGTTCGTCAACAATGATGACTGTCCCTTGCTTACCGACACACAAGGAATCATCAATAAAAGCTCTGACAAAATTTATTTGTAACTTGTCGCAGAAGATTCATAAAAAAGCAAACGCATATACAACGTATAACAGAAATAATATCGTACACATGAATCCTTGTTACGTGCCAAATCAGTACAAAATTATATACTTAGTTTATGTATATGCTTCTTTAGAGAGAGAAAGAGAGTTAGAGTGGGTAATGTGGTGGAGCCAGCACAGGGGCGGGGACGGCGGCTGGGGGGCCAGGGCGGGGCGTGGCGGGGCGGGCGATGGCAGAGGGACGGGACACGAACCTCCGCGTCACGGCCCACACGACAACATATGAGTCCATTATTTCAAGCGTCACGAGGATCTTCAATTTTTCATATTATTTCTTGATCATAAAAATTGTATTTTTCAAAAGACAGTTGAATTATTCTAAAAGTGCGATTCTCTTACAATCTATGTATAGATAAGATATATATAAAAATTAAACGTTTTATGACAACAAAGAAAATAATATCGCTAATTGTTTCTTTTGGATTCAAAAACGCAGCTAGAAATGTTTTTAATTTCTTCTAATCGAGACTGAGTCCCTGAAACAAAAATTCAGCGCAAACTGATTGAACAGTACAATAGTAGACAATATAACTCGCAACAGTTTAACTATTGACATCAGACCTCAACGAGATCCTTAGTTCTAGTGAGCAATCATTTCCGGAAAATGTTTGTTTTCATTGTATCGGTTTCACCTCGTGAACATGTAATTGAAATCATACACCTAAGGGTCTGATGAGCTTTCGCATCGGCTGAAGCAAAGCAACCGGAGACGATCTGCGCCTCCATCCGCTGCTGGGTCCGCCGCCTGACTCCAGCCAAGAGGGCCGCAGTGTGGCGAGGGGGCGAGGGGGAGGGGCGAGTGGGGGAGCGGGGCGGGGTGGGCGGGGCTCGCGGCCGCCAGGGGTTGGGGGCCCGGGGCCGGGAGCCAGACGAGTGGGCGGAGGGCCCACCCCGTCCCACCTCGGCAACACGCGGAAGGGGGGGGGCGGGGATGGAGGGGGGGGGGGCGGTGGTACAGTGCAGCGCTACATCGAGGAGACTGCCAGGGCGGAAGCAAGCGGATGTCCTTAACCACACCACAATCAACCTTTCTTCCGGACAAAGTACCACATTATCATTCTTAATAGTAAGATTGTAGAAATATGAATGTTCCCGATTGATGCAGAACGCCAAGTATTTTAAATTCGTGCTTATGGACAGAATTTCATAATGTGAATGCGTATCGATACAATTATGTATTTATATTAAATAATGAATTGCGATAAGTGATTCAAGGCTTTATAATTTTCTGTCTTTGATGTATAAAATAGAGCTTCCGAAAATAAGTTTATCACAAAGCTTAATATTCTGAAACACACGTTCACAATACTACGTTACAATCAGAAAAGCGCAGTCGGCGGCGTGGGCGGGCGGCGGGGTTGGGGCGGGGGCGGCGGGGGCGACCGCCCTCTCGACCGGCGGCCGCGCCCTGCGCCGCCCCCGCGCAGCTGCCGCCCGCCGCCCACGCGCGAGGCGCGGTGCTCGGAGGAACGAGACGGATACACACGTGGCGCGCAAGCTCGGCGAGCGATTTACAAAAAGCGGTTCAAGAGATGAACGAAGACACGATCACAACCTGACGCCGGGCCGGCAGGAGGGGGCGTTCTGCATCCAAGGGGAAGGCGCTGAACAGGCGGCGCCCGTCGCTGCTGGGGCTCTCCGCCCCCTGGTTGGCGGTGCAGAGCGCGCGCTTCCACAGAAGACGTCCAACGTGGCCTCGACCCACGGCCGCCCGACTGGAGAGGGGCGGGGCGGGGCAGAGGAGGGGCGGAGGCGTGGCTTGGAAGCGGCTCCCGTCGTTGGAGAGTCATAGACACAGACACACACGCGCGCGAGCCTCCGCTGCCGCCTCCGCCTCGCCCCACGCCACGGCCGCCAGCACCTGCGCATTCTTGAGCTCAAAACGTCGTACAAACACCTACGGCCAATCCAAGCCAAGCACATCAACAGCAGGCGCCTGGCTCCTGGAACTGGGACATCAACATGTAACGATTCGTATGCATCTCCTCTGACACGTGACGCATTCCTCGCAAGTGACAGCCAGTGATGCCGCACCTCCGGAGTATCTTTTTCTAGCTTTCATGCAAACCAACTCAGCGTGAGATGCGCACACTGTTCTCTCCAGAACGAACTCGACAAGCGCGCAGGTTGCACAGAGTTTGCACGCGATGTGCGTGTCCCTCCGCGCGGGCGGCGGTGCTGCCGGAGTGGGCGTGCCTGCGGGCGGGCAGAGAGCGGGCGAGCGACTGCAACCGTTGGGCCAAAGTAGCATGCTGCTCAGTGCGTATACAAGAGTGAATAGGCGGGGCGCGCTTGCGCCCGTACGAGTGGCCTAGACGAACACTACCTTAAGACTAGTGGGCAGGTGAGATGCGTGGGCGGGACGGGTGCAGGGCCTCGCGCGCGCCCCCGCTCCGCCGGGGAGATGACAGCCCGCGCTCCCGACCGACACACTCACACCAACAGAGCGCTCTTCTCGTTACACACACTCACACACACGCCGCCTTTCACAGGCGGCAGAATGTTCTTATTGCAGGAATCCATGAATTAACTCACACTGCTTCACTTGCGCTGCTTGGCAAGTTTTTGCGACTTTACTATTGCTTGATAAAACCTCAGATTTCGATCTAGACTGAATTTTCGATGACAGTACCGTTTTATCACCGGTAACTCCCGACAGTTCGACTGTTCATCTCTCAAGATTTTCTGTTTGTTGGTCTGTCGGAACGCCACTTCAAGTCTCCCCAGAGCTTTCTTGACTCCGCCACCCTACGCCGCGCTCTTTATGGGATTCTTCGTGATTAGAGTCCAAAGCCAGTGACATTTTGTTGCCAGAGTGCGTTAAAAAACGATCCTTTTGGAGTTAATGTTCGTAATTTACATTGACACGAGGCGAATATCATTCATAACTCTTTAATTATTCTATTTGGAAATAATTTCAAAACAAAGCCACAACACAATGGAAAATGAATGAATTAAAATTATTATTCCATTCTTTGAAATAATTTTAAAAGCATTCAAAATTGTAACACGGACAATGGATATAAGTATTCATAAAGGATTTATCGCTGCTAGTGGCCCACCAAAGTTACTATAAAACACGTTTCAGCGAGAATACAGGTCTCGTTCGCGTGATGGCAATTCAAGGTTGGAAAACTGTGTTTTTTTGCATTGAGCGTGCTAGTCAATGTTTCCCACACCGGCGCTGGAAACGGGAACAGTTTCGAACACAGTTACGACTTACTATATTAAGAGCAACAAATACTGGAAACGCAGAAAAGAATTAACGCCGAGCATGTTGAAAACGTACTTCAATAAAAATAGAAAGGCGTGTTTTGGAATTCAAGAAAGTGTTACAGATTTACGACGAGAAAGAATTTATCATCGCAATAAAATATTTCGTACAATACCAGATATTCTACTTTGAATTTTCAAGTGCATCATTGCTTTTTTTGATATCCTCAAGATGTTCTGAATGATTTACATTTTGAAATAACTGAAACTGTCAACGCTGAAAGTTGAATGCGTAAAATTCTGATTACGTTCAGCCCTGACTTAAAATGAATATGAATTCCAGGACATAGTGTTGTCCTTCACTCCGACTAAAGATGTTCCTCTCAGTTTGTTTTCAAAGTGGCAGTCCACAATCGCGACAGGTGATCAGAAAAGCTTCGCGAAGGGTTTGTTTTCGTGTCCACGAGGAATTAGTTCGACAACAAGGTGGTTTCACGGGATCCTTCTTTTCCCCCACTGAATCATTTCGTCGCTTTCTCTGCTGTCATTGCGATTTATATCATTATCCATCAATCATACTTTCACCTACGATTACTCGCCACTCTCTTCATCACGAGCCTAGATTCGAGCCGCAAGCCAACAGAAGCAATTGATGGGATTCGGCTGGCTACGCTCTTTGAACCTGCCTCCGCATTCCTCGCCCATTGGTCAAATTGAAGTGATTGAGGAACGCTCTCTTCAGAGCTCGTGGCATTACTGCACCACCCTCCCACTCGCGGGCGCTTTCACGTATATTCGCAGGCGGCGCAGGAGGGGCGTGGCAGGCGCGGCGCCATCGGCGTAAACAGCGGGCGCCACTTCATTTCCTGAGAGCGCCATTCGCAAGGGACCGCGCTGCGCCCCGGAGGCTTCAAGGACACGACGCTGGCACGTGTCGCCACACTTCGTCGCTCCGCTCGTCTGCCCAAGCACGCAATATCTGTGATATTCATTAACACCCTCTTCCTCAATTGCGTTTATTCACGTGTTCAATTTTGTGAAAGCACTGGTAATGACAGTCAGCGTCGAGTATTTGGAGTAGAGGACGTTCATTGTTTCGTGGCGGCAGATCAACAGGCTTGGGTTTAAATGCAACAACATGAATAGATTTATTCAGATGATGTGGTTTAATTCTCCTTCCGTCAGGTTTAATCCTCCGTGGCACACAAGAAAACGGCGACTTTCCGTGGCACACAAGAAAATAGATAGCAATTGCATTAGCCAGGCAATTATATATTTACTGGCTAAACAATTATATCTTCGTAATTCAGGATGTTAGCAGCTTTCTCTGAAATTTCGACTTTCCTATTAGTTAGAAACTATTAGAGGCAAATTAAATTTATAGGAGAAAGAAAAGAAAAAAGATAAATCCTATTTAAAAAGTGGCATCCGGCCAGATGGAAACGATCCATCGAATATTACGCAAACATTTAGAAGGCTTGGGATGAGTTTTGAGAAAGGACGGCGGGAGAGGCGGCGAGCGGACGGAGCCGTGGGCTTGGCTGAGGCCGGTGCGAGAGCGGTGCGAGAGCGGGGCGGGAGCGAGGCGGGCGGGGGCGGGGGAGGTGGCGGGAGCGGGGCGGGAGCGGGGCGGGAGCGGGGCGGGAGCGGGGCGGGAGCGGGGCGGAAGCGGGGCGGAAGCGGGGCCGGAGCGGGGCGGGGCGGGAGCGGGGCGTGGCTGGAGCGGGGCGGAAGGGGCGTGTACGGGACGCGGGAAGCGCGTGCGCTCCAGGCGGCGTTTCCGCGAAGCTCAGCTCGCGCAAACAGCGCGCCCTCGCCTTCCGGAAATTTGAGTCGGCTCTCCGCCTCCCTTTGGCGCACAGCGACGCGTAGCGCTCAAGCCCGCCCCCGCTTTCCACTTGGCCTCCGCTCGCCTTCCCCCACGCCCCGCACCGATATTACGCGAGCTAACACACATCTATGACCAGTGCCGGAGCTCAATAATTTTGGCCCCCTCCGGTGCAACTTTCATGAAAGTTGTATCACGAAACTCTAGGAGTAAGTTTATTTCAAAAAATAATCATTACAACGTGTAAGCCAGGAACAGTTTTTTCTGAAAAATATTTTAAATAATTGTTTTAAGTAAAATTATTTAATGATCAAATAATACAATTTCCACGGTAAGCTTAAATTCTAAAATAAAAAATTGTGTTTATTTAGTGTTTAATGAAATCACTTCTTGTTAAATACATGAAATAATACGAATTTCATTAGGAACTATTTTAAAGTTTGCGTCATTTGATTCATTTCGTAGAGTCCTACCTTGTAAGTAATTATTATAATTAACTCTTTAAAGTAAAACATTAATTGAACATTTTATAAAATATTAGACTACTATACCGCAACTTATAAAATTACGGAAACGATTTTCGAGTCTAATTTCTTTTTCAAGTTTTTACTATCTGTTCTCATCATCGGGCCTCTTAACATGCGAGGCCCACAGCGATGGCCCGGCCTGTCCATGCCCAGCTCCGGCCCTGTCTATGACTTCCTCGCCTATCTCAGTGTGTACTTTTTCTCACGTTTCATCACCCCAAAATAATACTCAAATATTTGAAAAAAAACCCTTTTCCAAACATATATCATTAGCATTCCCAGTGATCTGAAAGAAAACATCAATGTTTACCTCTTTAAGGAGAGTGATGAATGTTTAGGTCCCCCACAGAAACGAGAGTGGCTGCGACGGCGCGGGAGGGGCGGAGGCGCGGGCTGATTTAAAGCGCGGGCCGCTGCTCGATATTACTGGCGGGGGCGGGGCCCTTTATGGGGCCATTCCTCGCGCGGCTGTCGCAGACTGCCGCCCCTGCTGCGCGCAAACGACGCTCTGATGGACAGGCGCGGACCCTCGCGATTGCTTCTTGCTCACGTTCAACCCTCTAGGAAGCGTAAACATTTTAGATGTTTTGGGACGAAATTTTATTATTTAAAACATGAATTCTGTGGGAATAGAAATATTACAATCAAATAAACTGGAGATAACATAAGGTCTTATCTTCGGTTTTCCTCTCAGAATATGTATTTAAAATCTCAAGGAAAAGTGAAAAGAGAAGACGGTATACAGTACATCAAAATCCGTTCTTGACGCTTTGAACAATTTATACGTTCTTTAAATCAGCTTCAATTTATTTAGTTTTTTGGTATTAATAGGGCATATATATTTCATATTGAAATAATTTGAGTTCTGTAGATTGAGAAAGCCCTACCGTTTTTTTGTGGAAAATAGCATAACAACATAAATCAACCTAATCGAATCAACCAAAAATAAGCAAAAATCACTAGCATTGTATGTAAGCACTAACGATATTATATCACAAACCTCTTCTCTTTCTTTCTTTCTTCTGCAGAACATTAATTACAATGCTTATACATCACGGATACACATTTTTATTGCATTTATTTTATAGCAGCATATTTATTTTATTTTTAAACCCAAATTCAACAAACTGAATTAAACTACCCTGGGCGCCTGTCTCTTGAGCGACAGTATTTTTGTTAGAATGTGTACCCTTTGACACATCCTTCCTCGGTCTGCTTCTCCGGGTGGAAACGCGGGGTGGCGCGGGCGGGGCGCGGACGCGGGCGCGGTGCTGGCGGGGCGCGGGCGGGGCGCGGGCGGGGCGCGGGCGGGGCCCAGCGATCAATGCGCCCGTTCACAGTACGCCCACGCTCCCCCCCCATCCGGATTCTCATTTACGTTTATTCTGCGCCCGCTATACATCGCCATTGGTTTATCCGGAGTTTTCGTTTTGTCTTATGCTTTGATGTGCGGAAATACGGTCTCTGATCCCGCATACTAAATCAATGAATCGCTTTGTTGAAGATCATGTTTGTACTCGCGAAATGTAAATAATGATGGACAAAGGATGATCAATAGCACATGATCATGGTAATGGAGATAATAGTAGAGTGAAGCTTGGTTGAATAAACGGCGCACTACAGATAAAGCACGTCTCAACGCAATTTTACCCAAAACGAGCATATCGCGAGTTGTTCCTGGAAAACGAGGGAAGAGTTTTCTAGCAACTAATTTTCGACTTTAAAAGAGAGCAAAGAGAGCAAATAGTACGTGATGAAAATAATGTTAACATTTTCATCTTAAAAATATGAATTTTTACATACTCAACAGACACACGCTTTGAGCATGATAATAAACGTTTTCAAGAAAAAAAAGACTACTTCTGAATCCATTCTTCATTCGCAAAACTTCTCTTAGATATTTTTTCATGTTTTAACATTTCTACAGAATTGATAATACATGAAATCATTATTATTACTCTTTGATGTAAGATGCATTTTATTTACTTTTTGTTTCAATTGTCGTATTGTATTCGTAGGACGTAACGTCGAGTAATAAGGTCGTTATATCGTAATGCATGATACCATTCCACATAGTCGTTCTTCCGATGATCACTTGTAGCAGAGCCTGTATGTAGGGCGCAGACATCCATTAACGTCTGCCGGTCATTATGTGCTCGCCATCATGTTCGCCAGAGGCAGAACTGAGATTGCACCTCCGCTTTCGCGAAGCTCAGGCAGAGGTAGATGACTGCTTTCCTGGGAGCGGTCGTTCAGGAATTCCGCGTATCGGAAGAGCAATTTTCTGGGGCCGTCAGCCAGCGATGCATCGAGCGAGCGCCGGGAGGGGGAGGGCGGACTTTTCCTTCTAACGTGGCTCATACACGGAGAAAGTTGGATCTCACGGCGTAGACGTCAAGGCGAATACTCGCTGCCACTCTTATCGGCTCTTTATCTTTTTTCCACAATGTAGCTCGTCTTACGTAGGTGGACAATACTGTCGCCACCGATTCGAGAAATACTCGCACATCGGAGCAGCTTCCAGGAGATAATCTGTGGTAAAACCCTTTTAAAGCTTGATTGTTTAAAAAACATTTCATTCAATTTTGTATGAAAAACTATGATTGATTTTTGTAAATGTAAAACATATTTAAGAAAATCAACGCCCTTATAGGTCATATTATTTTCACATTATCCAATCATGGAAACTTAAGCTTTTGTAATTGTAATTATTGGAGTTCTGAAGAGTCTACTCACTAGCACGCTCAAATGGATCCTAGTCTACGTTACACCCAAGGCAATTCTTAATGTTACGTATTCAAAAATTGAATTATAAATTTCTTGTATACCAAGAAGTAAAATTAGCGCAGTGAAAAGTGCTCTTTACAACAAACCCAATTTTAAAGACGAAAACAACAGTATCGTGTATCAAATGTAATCAAACAAATCCGAGATTTCTTTACGATATAGATCAATTCGTAGTCTCAACTCCATTCGCAGAAGGTACGGCACATCCAAAAAGGCCAACGCACTCGGGACAATCTGAAATGACACTGGCTACGGCAGCTCACGTGTAACCCCACGGCGCTTTCCTGTCCCCGCCACAACACTCAAAGGACTCGCAAGGTCCCACCCTGCCCGTGGCGATAAGGGTGCGGCGTGGCGCGGCGCGGGGGTCGACGAACTCGCGGAGCTGCGGCGCGGCGCGGGGTGGCGCGGGGCGGCGAGGCGGAACGGAGCGAAGGAGCGGGGCGGGGCGGGGCGCGGTGCAGCGCGGGGGGAGGGTGGGCGGGGCGCGGGAGGCGGTTGCGTGCCGGGCGGCGGCAGTGGACGTGGCGGCGTGGCGCGGCGCGGCGCTGCGTTGCTCAGTGCCGCAGTGCCCCACTGCCGTCCCCCGCCCCGCCCCCGCCCCGCCCGCTGTCTCTCCCCGAGCGAAAAACGCGCCCTGGCACTGCACGAGGCCAACGCGCTCGCACGCTCCGACCCGTGGCACAGGGCGCACGCGGCCAGCCCATCTTCAACGATGCAGTGCAGGAACAATTTTATCCAGTGTGAACAATTAGCGAATGGTTCAGTTGGACTGGTTGTTTTGCCCTGATGCTGACGCCCTGTTCTGTCACTAAGTGGTAAAAGATAAGCTCCCGATATTGTTTTCTTAGAATCTACAATTACAGGTAAATAATGATTAGAAGCCACTTATATATTTGTTTCAGTCTTGAAGCTTTCTAAATTATTTGGGCCGTTTGAGCGTTTTGCGAAACGAAGCTGCAGTGCCCGTAACGTCACTGTACAAAAACATCTCTTCCGAACCTGCCGCACGACTATTTCGCTCTCGGACAGAAACAGGCGCCAATGCATTTGAGAAGATTTGTGCCTCGAGAAAAAACATTTATCTATGCCAGAAGGACGGTTTCTCGCTCGAGAAGGTCCAAAAAGTAACAAGTGATGAGACGCTGTCCGTAAAATAACAACTTGAGTAACATATATGTAACATTAGAAATAAAGTACAAGTGTGTACAAGACCAAAATCACAATCATGTTATAGATGGAGCACACATAACGGCAAACAAGAGCCCCCGCGCGCCGCGCGGGCGGCGGTGGCCCCGTCGGCGCCGGCGTCGGCGCGGGCGTCGGCGTGGGCGTCGGCGGCGCCGCGACGCCGCCGGGGCGTCCTCACTCGGCGGCGGCGGCGGGGTGGGCCGGCGCCTCCTCACTTGCGCGGGCGCCAGGAGATGTCCCCCAGGCCGTGGAAGGCGCGCTTCAGACTTCCGCTATCGGCCCAGGAGGAGTCGAGATACTTGTCGTCATCGTCTTGCTCAAGTTTCTGCGAACAGAAGAGGGCGCGGGCGGTGAGCGGGGGCCGCGCGCGCCGGGCAGGGGGGCGGGGCCCTGAGCCCCGCAGCACACAACACCCCTTCGCGGCTGGAGACGTTGCTCCGTGTCGTTCGCACCTTCCCACCGGCACAAGCAATCGCAACTAAAAGCAGTGTGAATGTCATGCGTAAGCAAGATTTCCTCTAAGAAATTCATCAACAGTGATGTCAAGCTAAGTGCGTTTTTGATATCATAACGAAGTTACAAATTTACACTAGTTGTTTTCATTTGGTCTTAAAACGGCTTTTCTCTTTTATAGTAGTCTCCTTTCAATGATATAAAATTAAACTATTAATTACCACAGACACCACATTGTTCGTTAACTTCATAAACGTTGTTCACTCTGACTTCGTTATACACTGCATAATTAGAGAGGAGCTATCAATATTTCTAATTAGTTGTTGCTCTTGAAACTGAGTAACCGAGAAGAACACTGGCTTTTGAGAAAGGTGCAGCTTGTGTTACTGCTTGGCAATTTCGCGTAATTAACGTGCCGTGAACGGGCCGAGAGCAAGTTTGCACGTGGCCGCCCTAGTAATTTCGCCCTATCGCGTCCACGCGTTGAAGCGGCGTTGTGTGCCCCGCAGCCGAAGTTGGTGCCCGGGTGCGTGTGCCGGGGGGCCCCGCATGCACGGGCCGCCAGCGCAAACAGCGCCCTCGGACGCTCCGCTGCGCACACGCGCCGGGCGCCCGGCCCGGAGGAAAGCCCGCTTTGAAGGCACGCTCAGAGGGAACGCCCTCTCTCGTGTGTTTGAACCAAGCAAATTTTGTGCAAGTGGGCAAATATAAACATTCTTACTCACTAATTGTACAATGTGGATTCAAAAACACTCTTTCTACGCGGGTACAATTATATCACAACCTCAAAAGAGAAACGTTATTATAAAGCCACAGGAAATACGAAATTGTAAATTAGAACGCTATTTCCAAAAACACGGCTCTCTGGGCATAAAATATGTATGTACTTTCCTGTATTAGTTCACATATTAAAATAATTGACATACTTTTCAGTAACAAGATGAATCTGTGTTAGCGAATTCGTGGAATATGGTTTCAAGCAAGGACATTCTAGAACTATATATTTTGTCCTCCCCACAAATCAACAGCAAACTACTGAAAGTTTCAGATGTATTCATTCAAAAAAGTTAATTAGATACGTTTTATCTCAAACACATTTAACACAGTTTGTACATTACGACCAAAAGTTAATAATTTTCTGTGAGGTTGACCGACGAAAAATATCTAAAAATAAACATTTTCACTTTGTATCTGTCTTTTAAAAGTACATTTCTTTTCTCCCTAAGGGTTATGGAAATACAATATTATTTTGTAAACCTTTTTTTGAGTACCACAGTTTCCCTAAGGCTCATGGAAATACAATATATTTTCTAAACATTCTTTTAAACACCACATTATGGAAAGTGTGAGTTCTCATACGCCATGTAAATATCTTGGGTTTGAGTCTCGGAGCCTCAACAGTCGTTGTGTCACTGCTAGACCCCTGGCGAGCATAGAAATGCTGCGAGGACGCGTGTGCGCTGGCGAGTGCGGTCATGCGTGCGGTGGTGCACTGTCAGCCTCTGCCGCAGACGCGTCACCGCTCAGCGTGCGAAGTAACGGAGGCGGCTCGCCCGCGGTGGCCAAACAGCAGAAAGTGCAACGGGGTTGCAAGGGAACGAACTCCGACAATGTCAGACGGCAATTTACTACAAAGTTGGAATAACACATAGCTCATACTCCCTCACGGAGATTTCAACAACGATCATGATTTCTAGAAGTACGAAGAGAAAAACATTTAGTGTTTCGATAACCTGAAATATCATAATCCCTAACACTTTTTCTTACAAAGTCATAACATTCAAATAGATTAAAAAGTAAGGCGTCATTATCTTTCTCTTTTTATCGAAATATATAAAAAGATTAAACGACTTATTAACTACATATTTAGCGTAATAAAACGTCCAAATCTAGAGATAGATGTAAGTAGCTCCACTATCTCCAATCCCAGATATAAAAGAATGACCTTCCAATGGAAATCCTACCAAACGCTTCTATGGAATGAGTAAAAGTTTTCTGCACGACCAACCCTTCGGCTGCAGGACTTAATGTTTCGTGTCGGGTATCGCAAATTATTGTTGACGAAAAAGTGGCATCATCCATCGTGTGCCAATAATAATAATAATAATAATAATAATAATAATAATAATAATAATAATAATTCTTAAAACAAAATTTCAACACGTTAGCGCGTAAACAATCAATCGTAAACGGCATCGGAGCGGGGAGCGGGGCTGGGATCGACGGAGCGTAACATTGAGCGCCGTGACGGTGGTGATGTGAATAGAATTCCATTTTACATAATAGATGGATTGATTGATTGACATTTCCTGCCACATCAACTGTCATTAGTGCCGTTAATTTTGTGAATATTTTATGCCGGGAGGCCGTGGAGATTCGTTTTCCGCTATATGGTGAGACCGCTAAACACACGTTGGCCTGCGAGGAATTCCTCCAGCTATATACCCTCACCGAGGCACCGCCCCTTTTGCCACAAGCTCTAAGCTCTCGAATAATCTGCCGATGTGTTTCGTAGTGAAATGAATGTAAATGTGTGTGTGTATGTGTAAGAGGGGAGGGCAGGGCAAGGAAGGGGATGGGAAGATCGCGCGAGGTCCCTGGTCGTTTTATTACGGCACTGCTCCGGCATTCGACTGGTGTTGATCTTAGAAATCACAGAAACTACCGATCAGGCGCTCCTGCCGATAAAATTCTCCACGCAGGAGCTGAATATGACCTAGCCCTACAGCTAGTGTCGAAAATCCGCCACTAGCAATGCTGACACCCAGCTAAACTCAGCCAGTGTGCTATTAATTGATTGTTAGTAATTCCGGGCGCGTCAACTACTGAAGCCATTAGTCTCGTAAGTGTAGTGCATGTGTTTCATCGGGAGGTGGCTGTGATCTTCCCCTGCTGTATGGCGAGATCCGGTGCCGACCTACCGTCGACTAGCGGGGTTTTCCCTAACCAGGTATCGACTAGCGGGGTTTTTCCTAACCAGGTATCTCCCACCAGCGGGGCACGTTCTAAGTCCCCGACTGGTCTCCCGGCATGTGTGGTAGTGTAGTGTATGTGAGTGTAAGTGCGTGTGTAAGGGGTGAGGATAGGACAAGGAAACCGAAGGAAAGATCGCGCGCGGTCCGTGGCCCGTTTGTTAAGGTACTGCTCCGGCATTCACTTGGTGTTGATCGAAGAAACCACGGGAAACTATCGATCAGAGCAGCCGGCCGCTATAATTCTCCTCCAGCCAGCGACTGAATTCGACGTAGCTGAAAATCTAGTGCCGAAAATCCTGCCGCCATCGGGTTTCGAACGTACGACCTCCCGGTCAGTGACATCAGTTGATGCACTGAGTCACCGTTCTCGGTGAATACTATTAATAGAATGGGCAACCCCATGAGTTTTTCTTTTTCCTTTTGAATATATGACTGAGGTAAATAAATACACAAGCAAAGCCACGAACCTCACCTCGCAGTAATACATAACATTAATATTGAAGCGATGGAATAGAATTGTATAGAGACGCCTCCAACTCGTTTGGCGGTGAAAATAGCCCTCGGCAGGCGGCCGCCCTGAAAGGCTGTTTTCCATTGAGAGCGCCGTGGGCGCCGGGCGCACCGAGAGCAGCGCGTGGGCGGAAGGGGCCGCCGAGCGGGGTGGGGTGGGGGGCGGGGTCGAGCGGGCAACAGGATCCGGGTGACGGGCGGCGGGCGGCGGCTGGCGGTGAGCCAGCGGGCGGCGGGCGAAGAGCCCTCGCCTTATCGGCCCCATTCACAGCGCGCGCGGGGCGCCGCCTGGGCCAGCCGTAAACGCCGCGGGAGCGGAGAGCGCGCGAGGCAGGCGACAAGCCGAGGGGGGCGTGGCCGGTGACGCTCGCGCCAGGAGCACGGGAGGGGTATTAGAGGTGTGAAGGAATGAGGGTGTGTCCGGGCCGCAGAGTCAAACGCGGAGAACTTGCTTGGCGGAAACGATTTCCAACAAATAAAGAAGTAAAGGAGCTGTATGTTGTAAGGAAATGAAAGGTAAACAGAAAGTACTGGGCGGGATGTGGTTTTAAGGAAGGGAGAAATGACAGTAGCTGAGATCAAAAGAAATACAGGCCGGAAGGGAATACGCTCTGGTGCAACAAAAGAGGAATTGGTGTACGGGAAATTCGCGGGCAGTCAGAGTGCACGAGGTCTTCTATCTCTGACGGAGATGGGAAAATCGAAACAACTGCTTTCACAGCGAGTTCTCGTCGTTCCAACATTTATAAGGCCCTTAACTTCGTTTCAGTATAAATTGTCAGCAATGAGTCGTGACAGCCATGTTGTCGTCACGCTATCCAAGTTCCCACAACAAGAAGGTGCGTGATTTCTTCCTGATGGAAGAATTAGACGTAGTGGAAAGGAAGAAAATGTCATGTTTATCGTCGATGAAACAAGAAGTAAAAGAAAGTGGGTTACCTATAAATTTTAAAACACGGAAGCGTTATCTCTTTGGAAAATATACAGGGTACAAAATACAAACATACATTTGTTGATTCCGCATTCAAATCATTTATATTCGCATTTCAATACCGTATTAGCAGCAAAGAAGAAATCTACAATTTTGATACTCCCTTCTTTGGCCTAGAAATGCTTATGAAAACTGCACGTCAAAGCTAAAAAATACATTCATTTCTGTGTGAAAACAACTACCGTCACAGTTTTTACACTACGTTAAAATACATAAGTTACTTCATTTCATGCATAAATGATTAACTGTACGAATTCAGGAATAATGGATTCTTTTAAATGTTGCTAATAAAATACTTTATATTAATTACTTAATGACTCTTGTAATTCTATGACAAGAAATATAACTACCTTATACAGTCTACTCCTTTAATATTTGAGAAGATTTAATACATGAGAGTTTTAATACATGTGGTGAAGACTTTGAAACGGTGAGGTGGTATCACATGATTGCAGTAAATTGTAAAATATATATCAATTCTTTCAATTGTTTTCAAAGCTTGTGTATCAAAACCTTTGTCAGTCGATGTAGAAATGTAAATTGTGTGAATTAAATTCAACCCCCTTATATGGCAGTATGAAATTGAAACTAAAAGAAAAGTATTAAATTGCAAATAAGTAATTATGTAGGATCCTTCCTAAGTAACCTTAGGAATTAAATTTCAATGTAAATTGTTATAGTTTACTGAATTGCGAAAATATTGAAATTGTACACATCCTTGAAAGATATTTGTCGAACAAGAAGAATAAATAATATTTAAAAAATGTGTGAACACTGTACAGCCCTGCTGAGACAACAATAAAATTCAGAACCATCGAAAACCAAGATAATTTAGTAATTCAACAACTCCCCATGAAAAAATTCAAATAAATTATCCCTGGGTATTTTTTTTTCCTAGGGCTTTTATCCAGCTGACAGTCGGTTTCCCTTTACGTCCCGAAGGGACGCATATTCGACCATACACTAGACAAATACTTGCGGGCTCCTCTGATCTGGGGTCAGTAGAACGCGAGGCCCTCCGCGACAGCAAACACACAAAGTCAAGGGACAAATAGCCATGCCCAAGGCGGGACTCGAACCCGCGACCCTTCGGACCGAAGCACTGAGTTGGTACTCGCTCTTAGCCACCTCGGCCATCCAGGTCGGCTTCAATGGGTATTTACTCGCGAAAAATAAAATCTTCTCTCCACTTCCAACTAGTCATCCAGAGAGTCCGCAATTTATACTCCGATTTAAACGTAGTGGCAATTCAAGGTTACGAACTGGACGAAGAGGGGGGACACTGGCCTCCAATCAGGAGCTCCAGTATCAAGCATTCCAGTCGTAATGAAGCTCCCGCTTGGAGGACGTTTCCCCTCTCCGTCCAGATCGTGACCTTGAAGCGCCACTATATTTAAATCGGCGTGTAGTTATTGCGCGCCGCTGAGCTGTGCGTCCGCGCTGAGGGCCTGCGTCACGTGTCTGTTCATCCGGCGGCCGAGGGCGCGCCCGAGCAGCAGATACACGCGCGAGAAGAAAGGCCGCCCCGTGCTAGACGGAAGGAGGGAAGCGAGAGGCGAGCAGCGAGCACCGGGGCACAGGCGGGGTGGAGGCGAGAAACAGGCGGAGCGCAGGCGGCGACAGGGCTGAGGCGGGGTAGACGCGGGGCGTAGGCGGGAGTAGGCGGGGCAGAGGCGGGGTGGAGGCGTTGTGGAGACGGGATGGAGGTGGGGTGGAGCCGGGCCGCTTCGGAGCGGTGTTGTGGCGGCGTCGGGGTGGCGATGGGGTGGAGGCGAGGCGTAGGCGGGGCAGAGGGGAAGCGGAAGAGGGAGTGGTGGCGGGGTGGAGTCGGTGTGGACGCGGGTCGGAGGCGGGTCGGAGGCGGGTCGGAGGCGGTTCGGAGGCGGGTGGAGGCGGGTCGGAGGCGGGTCGGAGGCGGGTCAGAGGGGGGTCGGAGGCGGGTCGGAGGCGGGTCCAATCGGGCGGGCGGAGGCAGGGCGGAGGCGGGGAGGTGGCGGTGTGGCAACAGGGTGGAGGCGAGGCGTAGGCGTGGCGGAGACGCGGCGGAGGCGTGGCGGAGGCGTGGCGGAGGCAGGGCTGTGGCGTGACGGTGGCGGGGGAGGCGGTGCTACGGAGGTGAGGAGCAGGTGGTGGCGGGACGGGGCGGGGCGGGGAGGCAGTGGCGGCGGCGGCGTCGGGACGGATGCGGGGCCGAGGCGAGGCGGCTATCAGCGCGCCCAGGTGGCAGCGCGCTTCCGCCCAGCGCCTCAGGTGAATGCGCCGCCGTCCGTCGCCCACCGCTGGGCCGGGCGCGGGCGATAAGAGCCGACCGTTCGCCCTGGGCGGTCGGGGAGGTGGGGGGGCACAGGGTTGGCGACAGGCGCCACGGGGAGCGCTGCGTGTGCGAGATGGCCTTCGGCGACGCGTGTGTGCAACGTCGCAAAAGCTTCACTCCACGTCGTGCGAGGGGCAACAGTCAAGAAAACACAGCAGCTACATTCCGAGCTACGTGATGCATTAGTTTCGGAGATCCTCCACTTCTGTTTTCGTTTCACCTAATGCTCTTTTTCCTCTCTCTCGTCTTCCTTCAGAGCATTCCACGAAGTTTTATTTTCTCGTGCTCTCGGTATTTTTTTCAGTTCTGCTATCCTGCACTCACCTTAATTAGCTGGCGACCTTCGTTCTTTTCTTCTTAGCCATTTAGCCCGCATTCACTTCCATTCTCATACCTCTCTCATTTACGTTCCTCGCAGGAATACTTCATTCCTACTCATTGTTTCATCCACTCTCTCGCCTTGACAACCAAACAAACCTTCGGCATAGAGTAAAGATTTATACCACTTTAGTCTATGCCTTTGGTTATGGAATCTTAATTTTCAATAAATAGATGATTTGATCAACGACTATCAGAGGTTAATCTAAATTTGAATAATAAATGTATGAGGGGATGAAAATCATATTCTTAAAAAGATTACATTAAAAGATATTCTTAAAAAGATTACATTACATTACATTAAAAAATTAGAATTAATAATGCCATACCTGAAATATTACTCAAAATTCTACAGAAATACACCCTCAAAGGGAGATTCAATGAACTGGAGGAAGCAACTAGAATGTCTCTACACATATACGACAAATATATAAACAGAAACAACCTGAGAAAACGTTGAATTGGAATCAAGACGAAACTGTGAAAGATAGTGCTAATTGCACTGTTTAATAAGACGTGAAGTACATTTTGGTGTATTCATTTATTTTTTCAAAAATAACATAAATGTATTTTTTAATACCTCTCACGCCGTGAATACGGACATTTACATCTATTTGTATGCATTATTACATTTGCGAGTGGATGTGCTTCAAATGAAGGTTTTCGAAAACCCAATTGATTCCTGTGTTTTCACAGGAAGAAAGTAAATTTCGCATTTATAGTAATGCTTAACCGCCATTTTCTTAAAAACGACTACGAATTTTTCAATGAAAATTTCTATTTAGGACGAGTTTTTACTCTTCTTTAATATTTTTGAAGTAATAATTCGGTTCTACAATTAGGAAAGCAAAATGTTGAAAAAAATGTAAAAAAAAAAAGTACTTTGGGCGTCGATATATGGCAGCTGGCCAGAGAATTGAGCAAGACCTTAAAGTGAGACCGCACGAAGGGAATTAGAAAACTTTACAACGAGAAAGTCTATGCCATTCTGTAGCACCTCTACTTGTATTTGCGAAGGCAACACATTCGACACAAGCGTGTGGCAAATTGCCTACGTCTTCGGTGAGGCACCTCACTTAAATGAACTTCGGAAGTTAATCGAAGTTAACGGGGCCCGGTTTAGCATCAAATACACAATTTAGAACACAAATCCGCAAAGACACGAACGTATTTCCGTGCGCTTTCCTTAAAATTTCACTACAGCAACAATGGACTAAAAATAGTAAATCAACAACAAAATAAAGACGAGATAATCTGAAATTTTCTACGATACGTGTATACAAAAAAATAGATAAAATGTACCACGAGAATTAAGAAGGAACTTTTTTGTGAAAAATATTCGCATGAGAATGTTACGTTAGGAAAGACACAGAATAGTACACTCTCTAATGTACGGTCAAGAGTAGTGACTTTTTTATTAACATTGAAGAGGTAGATTGATATTCATTCGAGTGAGAGCAGAGAAGTTGAACGTTTCGACAGAGTAGGCCGCGCGATTTGTGGAGATCAGAAAGCAGATAATTCCAGAAGAGTGACAACTTTCTAAATATTAGTACCATTAGGATACTGACGACGACAATCAGTAGCTGGATCCTAGCCGAAAAGGAAACAGTGCCGTCCTGACACGCTGAACTATTGTCGTACAAGAGAATATCACCATGAACTTTAATGTTTCAAATTCTATAACTTTTGAAGACCATGTTTTGTAGACGTACGATCCACGAAGACTGTGCAGTAATGGAGTAACCTCACGTCTCTCACGGCTCTACCCATTGTGGTTCACCAGTCGAGACAAATGAAATGTCATTCGATGCGTTGGTTGGTTGTTAGTGATTCCAGCTTAGGTCATTAGTCCCGTAAGTTTAGTGCATATTTTCCCCCTCGGGAGATGGCGGTGATCTTTCACCACTGCATGGCGAGATCCGGCGCCGACCTGCCGTCGACTAGTGGGGTTTTCCCGAACAAGGTATCTCCCACCAGCGGGGAACCGCTCCAGCCGGGACAAGCTCTAAGCTCCCGACCGATCTCCCGGAATGTGTGGTAGTGTAGTGCATGTTAGAGTAAGTGTGTGTGTGTGTGTGTGTGTGTGTGTGTGTAAGGAGAGAGGAGAGGACAAGGAAGACGTAGGAAAGATCGCGCGCGGTCCGTGAACCGTTTGTTAGAGTACTGAACCAGCATTCGCCTGGTGTTGATCGGAGAACCCACGGAAAACTACCTATCAGAGCAGCCGGCCGTTAGAATTCTCATCCAGACAGCGACTGAATTCGACCTAGCAAGCATCAAAAATCCTGCCACCGTCGGGACTCGAACCTAGAAGCTCCCGGTCAGAGGGACTGCAGTGACATCAGTTGATGCCCTGTGGCACTTCTCCCGGTCATTCATTCGATGCGTCTTGGTCTTCTGGTGGGGAACTGATATTTTGCTGCTACAATCAGAAGATGTTACTTAAAAACGTGTATTTTGTTGAATTTTGTAAGAAGTTTACTTAAAAACGTGTGTTTTGTTTCGTTAAGAACTAAAAGGCGTTTTGGTTTTACGGCTCCTTCAGAGGAGATGAATACCTCATTCCTCCTGACAAGACTTATCGATTGAAGTAATGCTTAGCCGAATTATACTTAAAGAATATTCTGCAAGAAGTTTAGAAAATCGTGTTTGAGAGAGGGAGTTTTTGATGGTTTCAATGCACCTACGAGAAAATTTGCGAAGCGCTATGAATGAGTTGACTCTTTCCGGCATTTGCGTATGAATGATGACTTGTCCCATCAGTGACAAAAACTAAAACTAATTTTAAAAAGAATTATCGACAGAATCGTGTTGGGATACTGTTAAGCACTTAAAAAGCGTCTTGTGAGAGTTTTTAAGCGACCTGTGCAGGCCGTCACATTCGATTGCTCTCGACAAGACGAGTCGATTGGCACTATTTCTAGCAGGATCTTTCCAGAATATTCTGGAAGAATTCTAGAAAACATGTTATGGAGAGTTTTAAGGCACCTGCAATCCTGAAACGCTGCAAGTTACTTTACTGCTTTTCCGACTTAATGTGAATCATTAGAATATAATTATTTATAACGACGATAGTTTAAACTACTAATTTAATGAAATAAGAAATATTTTTAAGAAGTACTTCCATCCATTTATTTTCATAACCACCTCTGTTCTTGAGGATAGACGAACCAAGCAACATTATTGCTTGTAAAATTTCTTTATAATATAAACTCGCTTAGCACAAAATGTCAACATGAAAGTACCCGGCGTCGGAGTCGCTAGACTAAGCTAGTTTTAAATAAACTTTGAATCTATTTAGGAGTGTGCACACACAGAAAATAATACTTGAACATGTACACATTTGAGTGTAGTTTTATTTATTTTTAGTCAATTTTTGTTTTCGAAGGGTAGTATTTTTTTGTTGTGTATGATCTGATGCTTGAATGTCTGTCTGTGGGATGTTTCATTCGGGAATTGTAATAAACTGACGAGCAAAATAGTCTTATAGAGTTTCGGTTGTTTTTTTTCCTAGGGCTTTTATCCAGCCGACAGCCGGTTGCCCTTCACGTCCCGAAGGGACGCATATTCGACCATACACTAGACAAACACTTGCTGGCTCCTCTGATCTGGGGTCAGCAGAACGCGAGGCCCTCCGCGACAACACACACACAAAGTCAAGGGACAAACAGCCATGCTAAGGCGGGACTTGAACCCGCGACCCTTCGGACCGAAGCGCTGAGTCGGTACTCGCTCTTAGCCACCTCGGCCATCCAGGTCGGCATTTCGGTTTTTAATGAATTTTAAAAGTGCATTCTCTGCACCCAATTACATCTAATAATATAAAAACCCAAGCTGCATTCCGTATAAAACAGACCACAGACCCATGACGCTAAATAAATATCTGACCCGCGCCTCTCGTTGGGCGAGTGGTTGGCTCGCTGCCTGTGAACGCCCAGTGCGCACGGTCGATCGCGGCCGGAGCACGTGAATTGTTTCGAAGGGCGGAAAATCCCTCCGTGGCCATGTGATGCTTGTGACATGTAAAAGAACTCAGGCAGGTGCGAAATTAAATCCCTCCGTCAATTTCCCGTCCCAACGAGATTTCACTTTCTCTCAACCAGAGAACTCGGACATAGTTCATAGAGACCAACGTCTGGCGAAGAAAGTGAGAATCTCACCCAGGCGTTTAAAGGGACGCCCATGGGGCACGCCTGCTCGAAGAAGGTCCCTAGACCCGCGCAGCGGAAAAGCTTCAAAGATATCGGTGTGAAACTGCGGCCAATGGTCGTGTCCTCGCAAAATAACCCATACAGTAAATAATTAAATAAATAAATTTGAACCCTTCTGATTTTGCAGAAAGTAGTTGTGAGTCTCGAAATAGGAAAGGACGAAGTACGTTGGAGTTATCACTTTGTAATATTAAGAAGATCAAAGGAGAAGAGGGGAAAGAGAGCCCCCTTCAATACCAAACTGTTCATTTCAAAATGATACGAACGTATTACTAGAACAGGAACACGTAACCCCTCATTATTATCTACAAAAAGAAATGTTTAAAATTAACTGCTAGAAGGAAGGGAAATTAACTTGAGACTAAACAACGGAAATAGCGTAAGATGACCGCACAGTTCGGAGGCGTTGTACAATTCCCACACTACCGTGAGGTAGTATTACTAAAGCTCAGAGGTCTTCTACTGGCCTGGAACTAAGGAATCGTAAAGCGGAAACGCCCTCCGAGGCAACTTGCGCAAAGTCTGTTCTCTCGAGAGAAGTTTTGGGGGCGCTAAAGGCACGTCAGGGCGCACTCTGCATGATTCACTGGTTCTTGCGGGAGCCCTCCTAAACAGCACCTAGAAATTGCATTCCGCACTGTTTTCCTTAGGGCTGTGAAGAATACCTTCCCTCGGATGCAACATGAAACGAAGGGTAATCTTCTCTCGAAAAGGTAACTCCATTCACTGAGCACCTGATGTATCATGAATTCACATCAGATATCAGCAATTTAATCAACTAATAATATCATTAAATTTGCCATTTTATTGTACGATAAAAATTAGCAAAGCCAACAAGTACACCTCCGATGAACAGAACACCGTCCACAGAATTATTCCGAGAAATACGACATAACTCACCAACAAACTATGAAAAACACCACGCTATTATTAAGGGACAGTTAAACAATTTTATCGATTATAGCGATGATAATATTTTATCGGTAAAATTAATTATCACAAATTTTAAAACATGAATGGAAATCCATAAAATATAATGGTTGTTTCGGTAAACCGTCTATTTAACCGCAATAAAATCAACTAATCGAAAATTCGATTTACGATTTATGCAGTTACACGCAAGCTCACACGAAAGTATCAAGCGAACTAAGGAAATCTGCAACTCTGAAAACTCTAGCAGAAGAAATAAAAAATACTGATTTAGGACATTATATAACGAAATTAGATTGACACAATTTACAGACCAGTAAAAATGAAAGTCGGCCTCGAAACAAAAAGACAACATCATCCTGTCCCGTCAAAGGATAAAAAAATAAACAATGTAAAATGTCCATTTTACGAAAAGTTACAATCAAGTAATAAAGGTACACAAACGATCTAATGAAAGCGTAAGTTAAATATTCTTTGATCAAGAACTGTAAGTACATTAAAAAAGCACCAGGAATTATCATTTTATACGACTCACAATGTACCAACGAATTAAATGTCTAAATCAACATTTCTTGAAGTTGAAAATACTGTCTTGAATTCAAATGCAAATGACAAGCTATTTCCGCACGGATGAATAAACAAAATGAACAGAATACACAGTTATTTCTAGATATCTAATCCTTCGCATAACGATAAGATGAATACTGAAATCGGAGAAAGACACGAAGAGGAAGTTAAGTACCGAGACAGTGCGTTTCGACCTACAGCAATTATCTTTCGAAGTCAATACTACAGGAGTCGACGGTGCCACTGCACCAACTGGCGACGCACGTGTTTTTCCACACCAGCAAGAGAACAGTTGCATGTGAGACAGCGCGTGTACAGTTTTGCATTTAGACACGAAACCCGTCCTGACCTTCAGCGATGGACGAAGCAGACGGCAAACCCTCCAACACAATCTCTTCACTTAAGCATAGACCATCGGTGACGAATACTAAATAAAGGACAAAAGGGAGAAGAGGATTGCAGAAAAAAATCGGAGGAATGGAAGAACAGTGATGAAGAGTGGAAGTAGAAAATAGAGAATGAAGTAGCCATTGTGGTTAGTTAATTAGTTAATGCCTTATTTTACGTGGCGAGACTCGGGCCATCAGGCCCGCTCTTCCGTCTAACCACGCAAATTTCGCTACGCTCCTTTCACCACCTAGCGGAGAAAGGGGGTATTATCTTGGGCGACGAAACAGGCGGATCTCAATTTTGCTCAGAGGCTTCAGGATCTTTTACATGCAGTAAATCTACTAACATGGGACAGCCGGCTTTACTTCCCCTCCGAAGGAAGGCGTACGAAGGATTTTTTCGCCCTTAAAAATCCACGGCTTCGATCGGGTTTGAACCCGCCAACTCGGGTACAACAGTCCGGTACGCTGACCGTTATACCACCGAATCCGAAATGAAATTGTGGTTCCCAGTCAATGCGTAATGAGTGCAGGCGCATCTGTTTGCTAGCAGCGCGGAGGGCGGCTCCCTGACCTGCGCGGCGGCGGGCGCCAAGGGGGAGGGGCCGTGGGGCGGCGCGCCGCGGTGTCGGGGCCGCACGGGGGGCGGGGCGCCGGCGAGGCCGCGTCGCTGGCGCCCGGGATCGATCCGCAGACGGCGGGTGGCGAGGCGCGGCGAGGCGCGGCGCGGCGCGGCAGAGGCTCGCGTGCCATTGCCGCCGGCGCCGTCGTGTTTGGCGGCGTCGCCCGGGCAACCGCCGGCGGTCAGCTGGCGGCGGCGCGGCGCCGTACGACAACGCGCTCACGCGGTCGGCGCCCCTGCGGCTCGCGCCCCCGCACCCCCCCCCTGCGGCCAAGGGGGCGTTGCCGCTACAGCCTCCGATACCTCAGGACTTCTCACAATCTGCTTGATCAACCGCCATTATCACCAGTCATCATAACAAGTATGCAGAAAACATATGCGAGGAAACGAATTCTGATCGTTAGTTAATTCTCGATCTGCCGTCATGTCACACACATCGTCCAATGGGAGTACATTCCAAATGTACAAATAAAATTTGTAGTCTGTCAATGTGCTTCCTGACACACCTTCAAGTACTAATTCTTGAAGAATACGTAGATGAATTTTCATGTAGAATAGTGAAAAAAATACTATATAATCTTTAGAAGTGAACATGCCAAATCAATAGCTGAATCCAAATATATGGAGTATATTTGATTTTATTTTTCGGTTGGTTCTATATTATGTGATTTACATATTTTCCTTATTTATTTATTTTATTTTATTTTACGTCAAAAAAGTTATACTAAGTTTGAAGCATAATTTGCAATCAAAGCCACTCTCCGTGTCCCTTATGTAAACAATCCTTTATGGGAGGAGATTACTGTAGAATACGAAGGAGTACGAAAAGTACAAGCAACTTGGTTCGTTAAAGAAACTGAAGGGTATTTATATTTAATAATTTCCAAATATTGCCCAGAATTTTCTCTAAATATAATACGTACAGAATGTTCACAGTTTTATTACAATTTCTATGAAAACATTAACAAGCCCCTTCCCCCGGTGTGCTATTGCTGAGTAAGGTTATCAGTCCTGCAGCAAAGAGATTAGAGACGAACAACACAAGTCCGCAAATTAGAGCGTTGGAAGGATATCAGCGCACATGCAACACATCCCCATCGTCCATAACTTGGAAATGATGCGTCCTAAGGCCTTAAAATCTTGTTTTCGTTTCTCTAAAGACATATAAGTTGTTTGTATGTCCTAATCTACGAGACGAGATCTATTTGGTCGTTCTATTACATTTCTGAAAGGTTTCCTCACTCCTTTGCAAGAGGTTCCAGAAGCGCTGAAAGTCTGTTTACATTGTAAAGCTATTTATATGTTTAAAAGAATTATTTATTACGTGCTCTTTTCTTAATAATTCAATTTTTTCCTGGAAATCTTTTGGACCTTTCTACCACATGTTTTCTTTAATTTTCTCTCTTCTGTGATCACTAGCTATTCAGAACTGCTCGTTTTATCGCCCAGGAGAGCTACAGTACAATAGACCACCATTAAATTTATAAAAATATTTTTTCTTAAAAACTTCAATTAAAATGTTGTATTTCCAGTTTTTCTCCTAGAATAACAAGGGGGAAAATATGGGTAACGCCTAGGAGAAGGTGTAGGAAAATGTGAGGCACGAGAAGGTGGACCCCGCGCTAGGTTTCGTAAACAGGGTTCTAGAAAATTAGATCTATTTGACCCTTCTGAAACTTTTTTGGAGATTTAACTCTTCAGAGTACTATCACTCCCTAGCATGCATGGTCGGTTAGAAACTTGAAATTCATGTAAAATCAAACTGAAACGCAAATGACCCCATCATGACTGACCTTCTTTAACGTACATTTATGGGATGGTGGTTCGATGTTGGGATCCCGCATGAAATTATTTTCACTTTTAAAACAACGATTTACAGTGTGCGGAATGTTCGCAAGGGTCCAGCTAGTTTTTATTTATTATTTTGTTTATTTAAGTTAAAAACAATAAAGATCATGTGACGATTAAGCGCTAGAAAAGCTAATTCAGTGTTCAAAAGCAAAGAAAGGGGCTATACCTGGTATAAGCAATACCAGCTTTATAGTAAAGCTGATATAGTATACCAGCTTTTCCTCTTTCTCTGAAGGGAAACAACGTCAAACCCAATCGATGGTGGAGGCCATTGACCCAGAAGCTGATTACAATATTTTCTATCTAAAACATGTCATGGTACCTCTTGTAATCCACCAAGCTACCAAAAACATACTAAGACGTTAAAGGAAGTAAATCCAAAAATGAGCAGTTGACTTACAATTTTTAAAAAATCCAGTTATCGGAAGCTTTTATGGCGAGACTGACGTTGCACCCTACTTGGATTGAAGATTTATGTTCTACTTTGGTCATTGATGTCTGTGTACAGATAAACCAGAATTAATATTGCACGATCAACTACCGGAATCAGTTGAATTCCGACCCTTCTTGAATTTTAAGGCTAAATTCAAAACAAATTAAAAAGTAATTAATTAACGAAGAGCCGAAAGTTTCAGGTAATCTACATTGATTTTTATAATAAAACTTACTGTTAAATTTGAAGGTACCTGGAGGGTCAAACACTTGCTCTTGCAATCTGCAAGAGCATTCCAACATCCCCAAAGCTACTGATTCACTTTGTAAATATCACGAAGTCACAGATGGGCTGGTAAATAGGCAGAAGATCCAAACATGATTTACTTGCAAAAGCCCTAAAGCTATAAAGGCTGCATAAGGTCCAGCAGTGTCGTGACAAAATAGTTAAATCATTCATCTTGCATACGAAATGATGCTCTACAGTCAGAATTTTCAAGAGAATGGAAAACGTAATATTCTGTAAGACGTAGTATTCTTGTGAAAACAGATAGTCGATAGAAGCCAACTTTTACAATAATAAAAGAAATAATTTAATTTTTTACACATTCCGTGTTCGTTTTATTTTGGATGGACGTGGTTCATCTTCAAAACAGTTGATTTCTAATTCGTTTCTGGAAATAATGATAAAAGGTCAGTCACCAGTAACGATTTTAAACAGTTGCGTTCTCGAAATATTTTCAGCATGAACGGGGGCCGCAAGGGAACTAGGGCTCCCAGCACTTGCGTCTAGCATCAGCCTTCCATTACAAATGCAGCATTTGGTGACGCAAAACAGAAACTATATTTATAAGCGTACTCTGTTTTAAGCATGGCTGGGCACCAATACGGTGGAGATGACGCATCACCCAAGCCCTCCCAAAGCCATTACCTTTCCCACATCTTCGAGATCTGAAGGGTATCTGAGACACTGTTACAGCATATAGAAAAGTAGAAAATGATCACAATAAGAAATTTCATTTAAAGGGATCCCACATGTGATATTGCCCAGGATGTTTCGCAAGTCCGTAGCCACAGGTGCTTGATAGGTAAATGACCTCTCCTTGACTGCGCCACAACGCGACGTGCGCAACATCTGTACACAAGGAGTTGCAAAACAATAAGTCACAAAAGTCACAAGAGTAACTCCGTTTTGAAATTTTTCTCTACATATTCATTGGCAAAAGGTGATAATTTTCATGTCGTCTTCGTGCCCTACGAATTTGTAGCATTTAATCTCAGACCTTCCGCATATAAACAGCGCCAGGCAAGGCAGAGGCAGTACGTGACGTGAGATGGCAGCATGCGGTACTGCGAGAGTGAAATACGTGACGTCGACCCGGCAACTTCATCAGAACCAACGCTAGTGGACTTGCGGCTTGGACATTTTTCTGGATTGTGGTTCGATTGATTGATTGTTAGTGATTCCGGGCGCGTCAACTAACGAGGTCATTACTCCCATAAGTGTAGTGCATGTTTCTCAATGGGAGGTGGCTGTGTTCTTCCCCCACTGGATGGCGAGATCCGGCGCCAACCTACCGTCGACTAGTGTGGTTTTCCGCACCAGGTATTTCCCACCAGAGGGGCACCGCCCCAGCCGGGACAAGCTCTAAGCACCCGACTCGTCTTCCGGCATGTGTGGTAACGTAGTGCATGTAAGTGTAAGTGTGTGTAAGGGGTGAGGATAGGACACGGAAGAAGGAAAGATCGCGCACAGTCCGTGGCCCGTTTGTTAGGGAACTGCTCCGGCATTCGCCTGGTGTAAATTGTGGTTGGACATCCCACACGTGCCGTCTTATACGACAACGTAGACGACTAGTATTATCGGTAGTTGCTAGTGTTTTGGAATAAATTATACTTTTCAAAGAAAATAGTGTTGGATATTGTTTTGTCATACACTTCCAGCCACAACACAGCTTTCAGTTAAAAAAGGACCGATCTAATCGATCGTTCTCTTGCTTACACGTAACACTCACAATATCGGACACTCGGATGTTTATGTGACTTTATCAGCAGATAGTGCATAGACAAAAAAATGCATAGAGTAAGCTTTTTTAAGTGTTTGTGGCAATTAGAACTCGAGGCATGAGCAAAAATATGAAGTTTCGTGGGGGTACCTTCGGCTCTTAGAAGGCCACAATCGGGAGGCGGAGGCCGAGAGCGGGTGCTTCTCCCGGGGCAAAGGGTCAACCAAGACCAAAGACAACAGCACCTTACCCGCTAAAGGGAGAAAATCAGCTTTAATACTAGTTGACGAGGAACCAGATGGAACTCGATATTTGGGTCTGCTGCATTTCCGCAAATTTTCCTTATCAGTGCCAATGTTACTCACAATCATGAAGAGTTCTTAACGACCATAAATGAAGATTTGAAAAGCAGGTTCACGGAGCTTGGTCAGAAAAAGTCGAGTTGTTCTTGATATTGTAAGCCCTGATGGAAATAAAAGTTTCCGAAACGTTGGCAAACAACTAGTGTACATTTTTCTGACCAAGCCCCGTTAACCTGCTTTTCAAAGTTACTCACAATTTCATTTGGTTAGAAACAATTTCATCATATCAAACCTTGGATCGTTATAATCATAACATTAAATAAATTTGCTTACAAATTATGACTTATAAGTTAAATATTTAGATTTGTAATATATTTCATAAGGCCATTCTAATGACCGCCTATGTAGATATTATAATAATCGAAATCCTCGATAACACACACGTACCTTCTCTCTGACAGGTATTCATTATTAGGGATTTCGAATCCACTAGGATTTGAAAGGTCTCCAAAGAAACGAGTGATTTCTTCTAAAAGTCAAAAGCACTTCAAAGTTGGACTCTGAATCTTCAAGTATTCATTGTCTTATTAATTAAATATGAAACTAAAAATAAGATTATAGCACTGTACATATGGCAATACAGTATGATTCCTGTACATTATACATTAAAAAATATTAGATATATGTATAAAATAAGTGTATATTGCGTAACTATCACACTCGATTTGGGATTCAGTGCCCAGATAACTTCTGGGAAACCTTCTTTCATACATCTAGCGGTAAGACCGTAGTGTTAAAGGTCTGCGTTGATACACGGTCGCGCTTGGAGTCGCAACGGCCCTCCACACCTTGCTTGTGTTCGCCTCACGGCCGACGAGGACATTGCAACACTTAACTTTTCGCTCGATTCTCGTCTTCTAATTGTTAAAAGCACTTAAGAATTTGACTGCCACGCTGTGGTTGATTTAAAATTCAGGGTCCCTTCTATTTACTCTGATGTGTATCAAGGTGAACAGCACACATCACAGAAATCTGCCCGTTATCTTATCTGGTTGACTATCTAACAATGGCTTGTCAAAAAAAAATATTTGTTTTCAAAAATGTAAGTAAATGTTTATTCTATTTCTTATTAATCACAAACATTTCACAGCTTCCTTCTTTGATTACATGCATGCCTGTGTCTCAATAAGAAATAAACTTCTCGTGGGTCTTAAAACAAATTAACAGAAATCCACTTATTTTGGATAGGAATCGTTTCTGATCTTATACATCCGAATCGTTTACGATGAAGTAGAGTGAAGTACCTATTGGAATATCTTTTTATCTTTTGAAGGCTTTTAACATCATGGTTCATGAAATTTTGCTTTCAAAATTACTTTTATACGGAATTCGAGGCATTGCCCTGGATCAAACGTTTGGAATACCTTAAATGCAGAACATCATTTACTTATCTTTCCGATTCTTTGCCAATTGAGCGTGGGTTCCCGCAAGGATCGATCGTAGGTCCAGTACTTTTTATTTATTTATTTATTTATTTTACGTCAAAAAAACAGTTAAAACTGCGTATGACGTGCTATGGGAAAAAGTGAATTGTGTGCACATTTTCAAAATTCTGTGATCCCTACACTAAGTCATATACTACTTAAATTTTGAATTTTGAATTTTGAAAGGGAGAAAAAAACACAAAAAAAACTCCCATGTAATAAAATCTATTTTCCAGGATAAATAAGCAATAAATTTTGGCTCCCACTGAATTCTAGAAGACGTGCACAGAAAATGAAGTTACATTTATGTCCAGAAGCAAAACAAGGGGCCATCTCAGCATTTGCTCAATGGATCAGGGAAACTGGACAAAAAACCTGATCGATATGGGGCTCATTGACCCGGAAGCTGTGTTACAATAGTTGTTACAGGTTGTTTATACTCATTTATACAGTCCAAATGGTAATTAATGCATTATGTATCATTGTTAAAATTAATGTTACTTTTCTTGTGATGCTCAGTATAGTCTCCTTTTCTTCTATTGAATTAACGCTATGCCATTAGAAATGGGATAATAGTTCTCTTTGCGGTTAAAAAAATATTGTTTGCAAAAAAGAAACAATACGTAGATATCAGATGCTTAAAATTAGTTTCATAATAACAAACTAATAGTAAAAGAAGTAAAAGTTTCAATGCACTTTTGCTTCCCAAACAGGTAATTGTACATGCCACTGGAAATGAATTTAGCGCAATTTGCTGATAATAAAATAACATTTCTGGGTCTCTCAATTCAGCTAAACCTTAGATGGAGTACCCATACAAAAGAATTGAACAGTAATTTAAGCTCATTACGATTCGCATTCAGAATTATATCAAATTCATCCACTCTCCATGAAGCTCGTTACGTGTAGCTTGCGAATGTTCATTCTCGTCTGATATACAATATTTTGGAGATACACATCCCAGACTACCCGGACGTTTAGATTGCAGAAAAATTAAAGAATAAGCAAATGCCATCCCAATGATGCCTGCAAAAACCTTTCTATTGATCTTCACATTCTTAGATGATTCCTTGACTATTTAGGAGTTCGAATCATTGCCTTGTATATTCGTAGTATTAACAAATCTGTAGCTTTTTTCAAAACTGACTCACTTAATGGTACGAACATATTTTCATGGAATACTGACATTTATAATTAATATACACGTCCGAGGTACCATATTCTTCACGTGGCAGTATCAACAGCTCACTACAAAAATGTCACAAATAATACATGTCCGTTACTTTATAATATATTGTCAGATAACATTAAAGAACTAAAATAGGTATAAATTTTAAAAGCCAAGTCAAATCTTTTCCATTGCATAAATTTTTCTTCACAATTGGAGATTATACTGACCATCAAAACAAACAATTATTTTCATACTACTATGAATCATAAATTACCATTTGTAGTTAACTTCTTTAAGATACTTAATGTACGTGTAACTAAACTTTTGAGCCAAATATCCCCAACTCGATGAATGTTGCTTAGTAAACATTAGTGAATGTTTTCCCCTTGAAATCAGCTGCCCCGATCTGTCCCTCTCAAAATGTATTATTATTTTTACATATATCATGCTTTAATAGAATCATACTCAAAATGTTTTAAAACTAATAAATAAATAGTTATTTAACTGTATGTCTATGCACGCTCTGTCCATACCAATGTGTGATGGCGATGGTGCAGCTCCCACCAGAATGGACCATCTCAAGGATAACAACCTTCCGATATTCGCGCCGTAAGTGGTAAGCATCTTTAAGGGACTATTTATGGAACATTGTATGCGTAGGTGTAAACGTTTTTAAAATGACTTATGTTTTTGTGAAAAACCAATGGTATGAGTGCCATTACTTAAAAATTGACACAGGTGACTATTCGCTTGTGAGTTTGCATTTCAGTATTTTATTAAGAATGTTATTATTCATAAATTTATTACATCACTAATAGAATTCCACGTGATATTTCGGAGATGAATGTGGAGTAGTATATAAGTTAATAAGACTAGTTGGAGCAGTGCGAACATTAGACACTTTGTAGACAAAAAAATATTTTAAAAGAAAACAAAGTTTTCTGGAACTCGACCGCGAAAGTTTCTGAAAACCCGGAGAGACGGGCTGCAGAGAAAGGGTACTCTCCAGAAATGTACTAAAACGTAAGAAAAGAACTTATTCTGAATATTACGGAAAAAGGAACGAAACTCGTGCCTCTTTAGACCCATGTAAACCTAGTTTTAAGCACAAGTTTACGAGTTTCGGGAGAAGGTGACGTGTGTTTCGCTGTAAGGTGAAATGCGGGTAGCATGCGCGTCTCCTGCGAGGCCTTTTCCTTCTGCGAATTTCTTCAGTTTTCGTCATTAATGTGTTTGATGCAGGGCTGCACAGTAATCACCTACAGGGCAGTAGAATTCTTACGAATTCTTATATCTTATCGTATATATATATATATATATATATATATATATATATATATATATATATATATATATATATATAATATGTACCGGGCTGTTGTACCCAAGTTTGCGTGGTCAAACCCGATCGAAGCCGTGGATTTTTAAGGGCGAAGAAAATCCATCATACGCCTTCCTTCGGAGTGGAAGTAAAGCCGGCTAACCCATGTAGTAGATTTACTGCGTGTAAAAGATTCTGAAGCCTAAAAGAAGCCTCTATGCAAAATTGAGATCCACCCGTTTCGTCGCCCAAGATAATACCACCTTTCTCCGCTAGATGGTGAAAGGAGCGTAGCGAAATTTGTGAAGTCAAACGGAAGAGCGGGCCTGATTGCTGATATATATTGAAACGATATGGGAATATACCCCCCATATCGTCACAACCGCCCCCACAAAGACACCGACATACGGGAAGGAGCGAAGCGCGCGGCAGGTGCAAACTACGCCATCTGTCCGCGGCTGACCGAAGAGCGGAGTGCGAACTCGCGAACAGAGTTTTTCCTGCGGTCAAGACGAAGGGAGGAGAAGTGGCGAACCCTCCGAGGTTGCCCCAGGCCACATCTCGTAAATACCGCGAGACACGACGAAAGGGTTCTCTGTTAATCCAGCGACGCAGGCGAAAGCATTAGTTCCGATTTTGCGACGCGCCAGAGACTTGGAGCGCGGACATACACGGAGGACGAATAGAAGAGAGAAGAAGATGGGAGCCGGGAGTGGATGGAGGGTACGAAAGAAGGGTCTGGTTTGACCGAACGCGTGATGGACGGGCGAAGCGTACGAGAGAAGGTGGAGTGACGTCGCTGTGACACCGGGCGGCGAGAGTGCCAAGGTCGGCCACGAGCAAACTGGAGAGCGCCGTAAAGGTAACCGAACTTGCGACTTTTCGTGCGGGAACTGGTGCGGGCCAGAAAGTGGATAACGGCAAATTTGCGTGGTAGTTCATGTGAGAAAGACTGTCACCTTTTAAACAAATTCGTGGAGGTTTAAATTCTGCTAAAAGCATACATTGTTTGATTTCGCAAAATGCCAAAACCTTGTACAATTATATGGCAAAGTTGTGTAACTAACTGGCTTCATTCTTTGTTATTGGGGAAATATTAAGTTGTTCCACCATTTGATGAATGTGTAAATATTCTTTATGATGATTTAAATTGTACGTATTATAGTAGATTTCCATGTTACTTCCATGGCACCTAAACTAATCAGTAAAATTCATTTTTATAAGCCCGTGCACGGCAGAGAGAAAGAACAAAGAAAGAATAGTAGGGGTCAAAAGGGAAAGTGATAACATTTTGTTGGTTATGTTGGTTCTGATTTGTGTTTCGGCAGCCAAACTAACGGCATCATTTCTAAAATTTTGTACGAAGGTCAGATCATTTAGCGATTCGAAGTGATCTGCTGTTTAATTCAGGTGTATTTGTGTATTAATTTATTGATTATTTGTTTAATTGCGAGTGTATTTTGTGTATTGATTTCATTATTTAAATACATGCTCATTCCTTACAGAGGCCATATTATCATTGATTTAAGTATCAAGGGTTTAGACCTTTCTCGCACCCGAAAGATCCTGCCTCCTGAGATCACAAGCTGGCTTATCGAGCATTCATTTGACCACGCTCGCCCCCACAGAGTTTTGTGTGGGTGGTGGGCGTGTTAGAATGTGTGTGTATATATATATATATATATATATATATATATATATATATACACACATACGCATCGTGCACGAATACGCATCGCGTTTCGAAACAGAGGTGCAAGCGGCAGACCCAGTTAAATTACGCGGTAGCTATGGCCATTGCCAACTGACTCGTTCTGAACGAGCCAGGATAACGCGGTGAGCGAGAAGAGGTGCGAACAGCACGAGAGAAAACGGGCAGTGGGAGAAAGAACTCGAGAGGAGACGAAACGGGTGCGTGTACTTCTGTGGTTTGTGAAGGAATTAAGGAACTTGGGAGATGTGATGCGTGCCGATGGAAAGTGGGTAAAGTAAAAATCGATGTGGAGGTGAGCATAGTGAACAATCTACAATGTCTAACTAGGAATTGTAACGCAAAGAACTGGGAAAGTGCCAGTGAAAGATCAGTCGGCAGACGAGTTACACCACGTGGTGGTGCAACTGCAGCGAAACATCCGGCGAGGACTATAGACAGTATTATTGAGAGTAGCGCGTTCACGAAATCGACGGTGCGGATAGTGTGGATGAGAGCAGAACATCACTAATGTCCGGATGAAACGAGTTACGTGTGGATAACGGCCGAAGGCATGTGGTGATCCGAGCAGAACAAATTAAGCACCGCCCGGTCCTCGAAAAGCGACCAGGACCGAGAACAGCCGAGCGACGCCGAGCCCTGCCGGAGTTCCCCCCTCCCCGCCGAGGCGCGCGAGGTTAGCAGCGTCGACAATGCAAGAGTCAGGTTTTTATGAGTTAAGCAGTCTTTTTTAGGAAACTGTAATAAGGGTAGCAGTGATTCATTAGCGTTTAAGGTTGGAAAAGTGAAAAGAGACGCATATTGTAATGAAGAGTTTGAAATAAAGTATTTTATGTTCTCTGTATTACATAATTTGTATTTCCAATGTATATGCACGAATACCCAGAGCCCATTCACGAAAAAGATCACCTGTACTCCATCCATCAAATAAGCGCCCATCACATATATATATATATATATATATATATATATATATATATATATATATATATATATATAGTGACGTTCGTGGCCTGGCCACTAACTCACACGGCACCCACGCATCTTAGACGGTGGAAGGAGTGAATAAATAACATCGCAAGAGCAGCGCGGAAGAGAAAAGGCGCGGCCTGGAGGTGGCGGCCAGAAGCAGCGGCGGGGTAATTTCAACGGAGGGGCGGCGCGGCATAGGGGTTCTATGACGTCAGGGCCGCATTTATACGGCGGAGCGGCGAAAAGCTGCCTTCTTCTCGATTTGGACGGCGACGAGCGAGGTACTAGTTTTTCTAGAGCTAGGCGGCGACGAGCGAGGTATTCCTCTGTAGTAAAGACGCGGAGTCGTAGAGATTATCGCGAGTAATAGTGGAAGAAAACGTTGCAACATTGAGGCGGCGAAAAGGCAGCAAGTTAATATTATAACGAGGCCGCATAAAGTAAAATAAACGTGATTGTGAACAATATCATAGTCAACGCGCTGGTGGGAGCGACACGTGCTGTAACACACGCGAGGGACGGAGCAGTACGCGTGCATGTGTCCTGGATCTGGTGGCGAGAGCTTAGAAGACTGGTGCGAAAATCTGGTAACGGACTGCGGAGACGGCTTCGAGGTCATCGGGAAACGCGAGTGGCAGCGCGGCTGGCAGGTGTGCAGCTACTTCGACGCGACGGCGGTGCGTAACCCGGGGCCTTGGGCGGCGGCAAAGGTAATTTGTAACTGAGTAAACCAGAGTGGGAGACCGTATTTTGGAAGGAGTGAAATGAAGAACCAGACCATTAAAACTTTGTAAAATCAACTGAGATTTGTATCACGACAGCATAAATTTACCTTGTACAGCGGTAATACTTGCAATAGAACTCGATCTAGAAACTGTGTGAATTTTTATTAGAGTTCCTCATTTTATTGTATAAAATTTGCTAACGAGGAAATACTTAATGTAAAGTAGCAATAAGATCTTGAATAACGAGTGATTGTGTTTAATCCCAGGAGTATGGGAAAATTTAGTTTCAATTAAGTTCATAACTTAGCAAAACCGTGCACGGGTGATAGGAGAATCAGACTCGACATAGCGAGCACATTGTTAAGTAAATTTTGTGTTGTGTTGTAAATTTTGATTTAATTCTGAATTTGAATGTTAAGTGTGAACAATTTCTCATGCCATATTACAGAATATACTGTCATTTTATCTAATTTTGTGTCTGGGTGTGTAACTTTCTCATACCCCAAAAGATCCTGCCCCCCGAGATATCAAGCTCGAAAGAGCATTCTATCAGGGCGTTTCCACAAGAGGAGGCGTTACAATATATATATATATATATATATATATATATATATATATATATATATATATATATATATATATATTGGGATGAGAGAGAGATGGGATGGGATTATTTTTATTGTTGTTTACAGAGGGCGGAGGAATTATCTTTCGCCGAATATGACGCAGCGCCCTCCGAGGCGAGGCGAGCCCTACCGGTCTGGGATTACACAGCTCTGCGCTCTGCTTCGCGACCGTCGTGTTATTATCTGGATTTCACGGCACGGCGAAGGTGGTTCAAGCGACAACTAATGTCACTGCAGCACCTCTGACCAGGAGGTTCTAAGGTCCGAGTTCCAACGATGAGATGATTTTCAACACAAGGTAGATAGTCATCCGGAGGAAAATTCTAGCGGCCGAATGGTCTGGTCGTTTTCCGCGGTTTCGCCAGTCAACATGCGGCGAATACCAAAGCAGCACCCTAAAAAATGGTCCACGAACAAACGCGATCTTTCCTTCCTCTTCCTTGTCCCATCATCACCCCTTATTTACATACACACTTACATGCACTATCACACATATCACTCGGGAGCTTTGAGCTTGTCTTAGCGTGTTAAGTGCCTCGCAGGAGGAAAATACCTGGTTGGGGAAAACCTCACTACCCAACATGTAGGTCGGCGGCGTCTCTCGCCATCCAGCGGGAGGAGATTACCCCCATCACTCGCGATAAAAATATACTACACGTACGGGGCTAATTACCTTATCAGTTAATGCGTCCGGAATTACGAAATAATCAATCGAGTTCAGGGCTTCTCAGCCGTGAACCCAATAATCCAGTATCCGGAGGGCGTTAAAGCAATGCAGGCGTGATGAAAGCATCATTGGAGCAGAGAATCTTTTTTTTAATTTGTTGCGTCTACAATTCGACGCAACGCGTCTCCAAGCCCCTTAAGGGGCGTTGAGCGCTTTTCGCTGGGGAGTAATCCTCCATTAATATTTTGCCCTGGGGAGTAATCCTCCATTAACTATTTTAATTTGTCATATCACGTCACGTCGTAGTCAGTTGTCAAGAGGACCGACAGGTAGCATCACCGCATACGCGCCTCCTGCTACGCACTCCTGCGTCACTACCCAGCGGCCAGAATTGGGAAGGATAAGGATAGGGTTTAGGACACTTCACAGGTGTTGGACTAGCCCTAGTGAAGCAGCCAAACTCGTTTTGTTGGAACAAAATGAGTTTTCTTCATGACATTCGTTCAATATAATTCTATTCATGAATTCTTAGTCAATAACGATGGAATAAATGGTGGTGGGTTTTGGTCTCCCAGGTTATCTCATCTTACCCCTAGTAACTTTTTATATTAGACATTATTTTTTATATTTTTATATTATTTATATTATATATTTATAATACTAGGTGTGCGCAGGAAATCCTCATTCTGAGGAAGAGCTCCAGCGGTTAGTTCAGCAGTATATCGCCGCAATCCCGCCTTATTTCTTCGAAAGAGTTAATAAAAATATGCCCTGAAGGTGCCACGAATGTACTCGAGCCGATTGGCACTACTTTTATCATCTCTGGAGTTAATGAAGCGCAGCGAAAGTGATAAGCAACTCAGCATAGGTGCTAATACAGCACTTCGTCGGACAACCGACGCCTCGGCTCACCAGGCGGGGCTTTTGTTTTGCTGTCGACCAATATGTTGTCCGCACTGTATTAAAATGGAGTGAATAGGGAAATCAAATGATTAAGTCGCCATTACTCGCACAAATTTTTGTTATGCGATTACTCGCGTGTTAGAGTTTATCCAACAGCTGTTATGTTGTATTTATTGTTTTATTAAGAATCAAATGCGTGCATTAATATTTCAATATATTTGTTTTTATGTTCTGTAACTTGTTGAAACGTAATGCATAAAGATGACACGCAGACACATAAGTTTTGTTTATAAAAAGCACTCGAATCAAACTTACTCTCAAGAAGCGAAGAATTATGCACAGCAAATTTATTTCAGAAATGCAAATCATAGAATACAATCAAATGCACTAAAAATAATTTCACAAAACCGAAACATAAAGATACATTTTGGAACTAAAATATGCTTCCTCAGAACTTCGTTCCATGCAAACAAACAGTCTTTCTTGTGTGTTCTTTACAGAGAGGTTGTAGCAACAATTGTAGCAATGATGCGTGAACCTGTTTTTCCTCTTCTGACAATAAGCGCTTCTTGTTTTCTCACTTGATTGCTCCCCTTTTTCATTTCTGGATAAGCTCTCAACCCCAGTAATACTTTTCATTTTCTCCTATAACCAAAGTGCAAGGTAAGCTACTGATGAGTGCTTGAGCGTGTGATATCTTGCCAGTATTATGCTAAGCTGAGCTTCTATATTATGCTAAGCTGTATCAGGTATAAAAAACGGAATCAAGACGAGACACTTCGCTAGTATGGTTTTCACGCAAGTCTTCAGGGCACAAAACACAGTGAATATCTGAGGGGAAAGTGGATGCGATAATCGTGTCAAAATATAACGCGATTGCTCGCGCACATTTAACATGACGTGTTGCAAACACAAGCACCTTCTCATATTGTTTTCCTTCCCAGAACACATAAGAATGAAGAAGGGATACAGATTTGAATTATGCGGTAAGGCATTACTTCAGAGTTATCTCCGTGTAATGAAAAATGTCAATGCTATTGAAATACATCTCAAATTGTCAGACTTTTTCTAACAGCGCGAGTAACGGCGGTTTAAGTACAGGATTCCAAGAATTCTTGAAAGTTCGAATGACGAAGAAATGGCTAAGGTTTTAGTTTCTCGAGTTCGGTATTATTATCAAAACCCTAGGAATTTGAGGAGTCGAATATCACATTCTCAGTTTTATCAAAAATATTATCATGCACATTTAGAGAAATTGACATGACTTATTTACTTGGCAATTTCAATGTTATTCACAGACCTCTTTTCTATTATAGTAATGTCCTCTCTGTTTAACACTGCGAATCACTTATAACTATAATTGTTGTTATTATTATACTACTTTGTAAATGTTTATTAATAATGAAATAACCATACATTCTATTTAGAAGTGGTATTTTCGAACACGAGAAGCACGGAGCTGAAAGATGCACAGCGGGTCCGCCCCGTCGCAATAACGCCCTTTCAATCGTTGCGCCTGAAGTGAATGAAGATCCAATAGGCAATAAATCAGCGATATAAGAAGGAAATATGAGCAGCAGTTTCTCAGCGGGAATGATGAAATGAGAGCCCCCGAGCGGGGAAGCAGCCGCCCCCGCGGGCGTAAAACTCCACCGCTGAGGCCCCGGCTGTGCGCTGCTGGGCGACGGCTGGCGCGGGCAGGGGTGGCCCCGGTGGGAGATCGCCGGGGGCGGGGAAAAGATAGGAGGGAAGCGGAGACGTGCCTGCGGAGCCCGCCAACGCTCAGGGCCCCGCCCGCTCCAGATGCCGCCCTTGCAATAACCCTCGCCCCTCCCCCTTCTCACCCTGCGGAGGGCAGCAGCCGCCAAGACGTAAGAACGCCGCTGGCCCACGTTCAGAACACGTCACCCCAAAAAAGTTTCCCTTCAGACAAATTAGAGATCCGCTGAAAAACTGTCAGAACCCATCCACTGGCTGACGGATTTTTTTAACGTTGGAAAATAAGCCAGAAAATCTGCGTTACTTTGCAGACTTTCCGTTTTCTATCACAACCTTCTGAAACATGAGAATTACTTACCGTTACTAATTACTACAAATATATTTACTATTGTCTTTGCTATAAACTTATATCACAGAATTTTGAAAATGTGCACACAATTCACTTTTTCCCATAGCCCGTCATACGCAGTTTTTTAACTGTTTTTTGACGTAAAATAAATAAAATAAAATAAACTGAACTAACGACAACCGTCGATCGGAGGAAAGGAAAGTTATACATTCCATATTCGGGTACTGATTTTATCATTAGCGGATCTTTTTATTTTATGCTCAAATGCGAAATGTTTTACTCTTTATGTCTTTTGTGTTGTGAACTACCTTCATGATATTTGTGCTCATAATAATAATAATAATAATAATAATAATAATAATAATAATAATAATAATAATAATAATACAATACCACTTCTTTCTCCATCATTCTCTTTCCCACGCAGGTCTTCTCTGGAATTTCCCCTTGAAGTAGTAGTTAATTTCGGCATTTTTTTTTCATATTTTCACAAAAGTTCTCGATTATCTTCATTTCTCATGAGAGGTGGAACCAATGCGCTGGTCAATTCAAAATCACCCATCACATATGTAAGATGACATCGACACTAAACTGCCCATCGCGCGTCAACAAAATCTCATTAAAGAGAAAAAAATAAACTTTCCAAATAATATTCATTGTTAAACTGTATTCTTTATTACAAATGAAAACATCACACGCCCTTTACAAATCCACATCCATTAGAAGATCATCTAAAATGAAGGTCTTCCCTACATAAAGCGGGGCTGTCAAATCCAACAACAGGTTTCGAACCATCCAAAGTAAAACTCAGCAGTAAGTAAATGCGTATTTTAAAAGCTCTGTGGAATGTGTCCAACAAATAAATCCTCACTGAATTAAATATTCCTTAGCTATGAGACTACATTAAAAAATAGCATTATCTTTTTAGAACAAAATACCTTTTCCTATGCATTCGTTTAGTCAGAACGAATTTCCACAGAAGTAGCATTAAGCCAAATATTCTCGGAATAAAAATTTCAATCACCCTTTTTTTAAACGTATTTTACAGACAATATAATAAAGTCACTGAGTTATAACTTTTCTTTTAACGTCTGCCACATCTTTTGAGGTATTTCATGAGGTTTCCTAAAGCAGAAAAAATATAACCCCGAATTATTAAATAATGATATAACATATAAATCACATTGGTTCTGACTTTAGAATAAATAAAGTACATAAAAACTTTCACGGTGATAATAATTCTCAAGATTCTTTGCCGAAGAACATCAGAAATTGGGATATGGTCCATCCACTGTGGCTTCAATATCCTCCGACAGCAACATCGCAAAGGTTCCAGTTATTAACAAGTGCGATCCCATGTTTCCACACCAGGGAATAGGAAATACACTTAATTTGAAGATTAACCTTTGTTGGCATTGTTCATTATAACTTTTTAATATATTGTTCATTTTAGTATCCGAGCCTTTCTAATAGAGGGCTTCAACTCCTCAGAAAGGTTCCCACTGTTCGTTTATAATAATTAATTATGAAGATAAATATTCTACAAACACGTTTAACAAGCTGCTGATCAATAGGAAGATGGCGCGTAGGTATACAGGTTTTGTTATCAGATTTATCTTTTTTATCATTCCTTTATTAGATTTATCTTGTTTGTAGTGATATCAAGTCCATAATTCTGACAATTCTGTTACTTTATTGACTATTTTTAAGTGACTGAAAGTAACGTTGTGTCGTCTTCTTGGCGAATGCTGTTGAAGTAATGCCTATTTCACATAGTTTTCACTTACAGGTTCTCCAAAGTGTCTCTGAAGATGTATCTGGCCTATACAGGAGCATCTTTCAAACCAGAAGGGCCTTCTTTGATGACGTATACTCTACAGTTACGCACAAACTTTCGCAAGGCTGCCCACTGGGCTCAGCTATTTTGGAATATATTTTTTTACAAATTAATGAGAGTGCTGCATGAAAGAAAAGTCTCTTTGGTGTATGCGGATTACCTTGCTCTGCTTGTTCGTGGTGCTATGCACCTGACGCAGAACAGAGGGCAGCGGAAATGCTCGAGTGTATAGCTGACGAGGCCAAATTCCAAGTTCCAGATTTGTGACAATGACAACCATATTAAAACAGTACCTGGGAGGAAACGCTGTTACAGAAATAGGCCGTCATACGTTGTCTACAAAGGGCACCAATCCAAGGCTACTTTGTTGCTAAACATATACAGACATCGAGATTAACCCACAACTCAAATTCAACACACACGTAGACAAGGTGCGCAACAAATCACAGGTGGTTTTCATGAAACTTCAAAGGCCTTGCGGCTCACAACACATTGTCAACCAGAAAACATTATACGCAATTTTTAAAGCCGTTCTCCCCACATTTCTGTACTGTGTCTCTGTGGTTGGGTTGGCAAAACACACAAGGTGGTAATAAAGGGAGCATTATACAAAAAAGCAGAGGTTATAACTCCTGGCCCCGTCAAGAGTCTATAGAACTGTCTTAATCGGAATTACAACTAAAAACTGGCAGGATTCATTTTGTCCGGGATATCCAGGTGCGAGCAGTCTTTCTGCCTGTACTTGGCGGACAGCCCGCGTACGGGCCATGGGCTACCAGCAGCGTCCCGGCTTCGCGGCAATGGGCTAGGAGGTGCCTGTGGTTAGCACGAAGACATCCCCACGCCGTATTCTGGTGTTCTAGGTACGAGCAGTAAAGAACAATATTAAGGACCGAGTCATGAACGTGTGGCTGTATGGCGAGTCGTTTGTTGGGGTAGAAGAACCTCTCCAAGCATTGAAAGCCAATGTTAAGATAATACGGCAGAACAGATGGTACAGAGACATCACGAGGAGAACAGTATTCCAGCCCAAAGTAAATACACTGTCACAAATTTGCGCATTACTTCAATGCAAATTACATTAGAGCAATTATCATGAACGCACATTACATTTAATGTACACGTACTACTCGCGCAACTTTTCTTGAACGATGGATTGAAGAAATGCGGTCGGAGTGGGAGTATTAGTTACAAAGTCGTCCACTAGAGTATTTACAGCAATGCCAACCTCTGGAAAATCAATGTCATGCCTGCTATGTGTGCAGCCATGTCATCGCTCTGGGTAGGCAAAAGCAGGGACACTAGATAGGAGTTTTAGGTGCCTCCCTTAAAGGATCTGGACCTGCCTCAGCCATTTCTTTAAATAATGGTAATATAATCTGAACAGAAGGTCTCGACTATGAAACAACTAGCTTTGACTAGCTTCTGTTTCGCGCTAACGAAGTTTTAATGCTTGGAATGTTCTCATCAGTGATTGCTGCGAGCTATTGCCTTCAAATGTTTATTGCTCAAGGGAGGGGGAAGAAAGGTCATCGTTCAAGAAAAATTGAGCGAGTAGTACATTAGAATGCAAGAGTCAAAACCTTTTGGTCATATCTGGAAGGGATGAATTAGAGATCTTGATGGACGGGTGACAATGAATACAAAAGATGAATGATAAGAGGCAGGAAAAACAGGAGAACCTCTACATTCAATCTACACTGATTTTAACCTATGCATTACATTTAATGTACAAAAAAATTAATCTCTTTTTAATGTACAATGTTACATTAAGTTTTATGTTCAATACTTTAATCTACATTAAATTTAATGACATTTCTGACATTGCAGAATCGCGGGATACAAGTACACACGTGCCTACGCGGAAATAGCACAGGCTACGATCACGGGTCATTGGGCCTTCAGAGACAAGCAACATGAGCTGGGGGAGAGACCCCTCTCAGCGAATATGGTTAAAGGCTGCACATCTATTATGTGACTGCTCGAGGTGGTGACACTAAGCACAGAGCAGAGATATTCAAATACACACCGCCGGAAAGGCATTTCACCGCTTCTTCAATGCGCTACACAAACTCTCCGAAAAAAATTCAAACTCAACTTCCCCAATAGTTCTAAAAAGCCGGATAGAAAGGGTCCTCAGCAACTCTGACACAGAACATCTCAAGGGCGGAAGGCCCAGGCGAAGAGAACCAGAAGCAGAGGAAAGCCCCGAGAGGAGCAGAACGGCACAACTCCAGCTACGTTTTGCAACAGACTGTACATCTATCAATTGTATTATGTTCAGTAAATTGTAAAAATATGTTAACTTATGCTGAATTTGTAAATGTAGAGACTCTTTCAAGTAATCAATTGTAGCTTAGCGTGTTTTAAACCATAACTTGTACATAGTATACTCATTTAGTTACTCTAGTGTAATATCAATTTTCAACAAGTTAACACAGGAAATATAAGAGTTGTTTGGAATAAAAGTTGTAAAACTTATACTGTAGACTTACCGACGTTTTAAAGTATGGAACAAATGGTGGAAGAATGTAAAACTTACTATACTGCGTCTTTCAAGCGACCTGGTGGACCAGTAAAAGGGAATCCAATCGCTTAGTTACGGCATGTCTGTCGCTCCCGTCACTTCGTAAGTTCGAAGAAACCCAAATGAACACATGTGTTTCCCCGCGGCACCCCAGTGGGGAATGGGAATCTCCCACCAGAGTACCCAGATCCCTGGTGGTACTCACATCGTTAGCATAAAGGTAAATGTAGAGAGATTGGAGGCTCCGCCTGTCCCGAGGGTAACAGCCTCAGTAGACGGGCCTTTGGCTTTGCCATACACACATAGCGCACCGATACTCATAGGTATGAGGAGGGACTGAGTCCGGTCCCAATGAGTATGGTAAAATAACTCTGGCACCAACGTGAAAAGCTGCTAAGTCTCAAGTTGGCCAGTCAAGCTACCCACGTTATGGGTAGATGTGTTCCTTGCGTTCCGGGGTATCGAGATATCAGCTCAACCCTGTGCTTGTATGCTTGAGATGGGGAGTGCTTAGTTGCCTTCCCCAGAGGTATGACTCTCCCCGATAAAGTAAAAGTTGAGTGTACTTGCAGACCACACAGTTATACGAGGGTTACTGGGAAAGTTTCTGGAAACGATATGAAAAAGCATTTAACGAAATTTGGCTTTATTGGAAAATGACTATATTGTTTTTTGAGGTATTCGCCTTTTTGTGTCATACATAATTGCATCCGCTCAAATCAGTTTGTGAAGCAATGTTTCCACTCTACAAAAGGTAGAGCGGAAACCAACGTCCGGGATGTTTCAACTGCTTCATCAGGTAACGAAAATCACTCGCCACATATTTTATTTTGATTATCGGAAACAAAAAGTCATTACGTGGTAAATACTGTGAGTTCAGACAATGAGTCATTATTTCCACATTTTGACTCGCTAAAAATTCAGAGGTGTGAAGCGCCGCACGGACATTGCCATGAGTGAGAATGATTCGCCTATTTCGGTCTTTTTTTCTTATCCCACCGATGACTTACGGCAAACAAATTGTGGTGTACCAATCAGCCTTTACTGTCTTGCGATTCTCTAATTCCACGGTCACTACATGTCCCGATACACCAAAGAAACAAGCGACCGTTTACTTCGCAGCACTGTGTGAACGGACAACTTCTGTTGGTTTGAGTTCATCTTGAAATACACAAACGGCAGATTGCTTTTTATTTTCGGGTTCATAGTAATAAACCTAAGTTTTGTCACCAGTAACGAAGCAGACCAAATCTGAACGACCCCTGTTGAATTTCTTGAGTACTTCTTTGCACCAGTTGACACGACGCAGTTTTTGTGTTTCTGTCGAGTTGTGTGGAAACCAACAGCTACATAGCTTCCGTAGGTTCAAATGATCATGGAAAGTCGTGTGTATTGCTTTCATGTCAATGCCCAAGGATGATTGAATCTCTCGGTATGGTACAAGCCGATCTTCATCATTCAGTTCTGGCACAGCATCAACATTAGTTGTAACAAAAAATGTTGCACGACGACTCTCACTAAGTTCGTCATTGAGAGTAATGCGTCCACGTTGAAATTTTGCAAACCAACTGTAAACACTGCTTTTGGATGGAGCTTTATTCGAAAAAATCTAATGAAAGCGATCGATTCATTGTTTTGGTGTCCACCCACATTTGAAATCATTGCACGAGTGTGTTCACAAGATCCCAGAAACTTTTGCAGCAACCTTCGTACTATTGCCCTATGACCCGCAGGTGGGATTGAAGCTGAGCCCTTTGTCGTAGCCCCGCATGTAGTCATACGACGAGGTATTGAAATCTCTCGCCGGGCGCTCACATTTCCGGTGATACGTCGTTAATGCTAAGATAGGTGCAGGGAGTGGAGAGCAAACGGGTTGGTGGAGATCCGTGCCGCCCTGGCTTCGGCCCGAGTGGCCCCCAGTTGGAACCTGGCTTCGTCGAGGCATGGACCGATACTCATGGGTTTTGGGAAGGAACTTGTCCCGGTACATTGTGGGTGGTGCCTAATTCGACTCCGGTACCAACCTGGATAGCTGGAAGCTTTCCAGGCGACCTGAGGAGAGTTGCGTGTTCTTCGGGAAATCAGTCCAATGCTATAGAACATGTTCACTCGTTGGGGGTAGCGGATAAAAGCTCAGAGGCTTACCCTGAGGGCATGACCCCCTCCTCCTCGGTAAAGTACAAACCGTACAGATTAGTACACTGCCGGGAGAAACATTTCCCCTTATGGCTGGGATTGGGGCTGCGGCTTTGTATCGCAGTCCCACATACAGTAGGTAGTCTTGGCAGGGAAATGAAATCTCCCGCTCGTATGGCGAGAATTCCGACGATATTCACGTCGTTAGTTCTAAGGTGAGCGCTGAGATGAGAAACATTGAGGGATCACAGTCTCTAATGACCCGAGTGCTCTCATTTAGGCTCTTGGATCCGTTGTGGCAGTAGCCGATATACATGCATTAGGAGAGACTAGGCGGCTCAGCACACTGAGTGAAGCTTAAGCGGTTTTGACTCCGGCGCCAACCGGGAGATTTGATAGCTCGAGAGCTGGCTGGGCGCATCTACCCAGGCTCAATTACGGAGACTTCCTGAATAGAGCGTTGTGTTCCGGATGACTGCCTGACGATCCGTTAGGGCAACTCGAGGGGGTGATAAGAGCGAAAGCTTAGGTGCCCGCTCTGGAACAGTAAAATTCCCCTTGTGTGAAACTAAGCGTCACCCGGTGTGGCTTTCCGCCTGGAGGCGCCGTAAAATTGTAACAGATATAAAACTGTGGGTGTCCACTGTTTAGCTGCAGGACGTGAGAAAAGGGGACTGCGTTTTGCAAGTGACTGGCGAAGTAGAATCAAGGTCATAGCAAAAACCGCACTAGCTCTCCTGATAAAAAACCCTCTAGAGAGAATTAATATTGAGGTTAATTCTGAAAGTAGAGAAACGTTTTGTGTCTGCAAAGCACAAAGTAGTAACTTTCTTATAAATTTATTGTTTATGTGAGATTTCGACTCCAAGAGTAATACAGTACTCATCTTCCGACCAGCTTCAAAGACAACACAGTTAAACGTTGCGTATGGGTGCCTGAGTCGAAAAATTCAAAGAAGAGTGAGCAGATATTGACGATAGTAATATGTAAGCCCTGAGTTTGTCACAAATTAGCAGTGCCACAACATATCACATACTTTCTTGCAATTTCTGCACTGCTTACATACGATTATTAAGATGATTGTATTGCAAATCATGTTATTCTAATTTTTCCCCTGTCTTGGAAAAATTATTTCAACAAATTGCTAGTATCACGGCATTTTATTACCTTTTCTGAACTATCTCAAACACATTTCATAAAGAATCGTTCAACAAACACTCACCCAAAAATCGTAATTTTCGCACTCTCTCGTCTCCTTGCAATTTCATAACACAACGTAAACATCTTTTACATACTTAATTCTAGTTACACACCAAAAACCACCCACCTTCAAATATTAACAGAACTGCATACATATTACAAGAAATAATATCAGTAGTATAATAAATAGTTAAAAGGTATTAAATGAAAGAGAACAATTAATCTATCGTACATCATTTTCTATCTCAATAAAATGTGTTCCTCGAAACATTTCGTGTTTATTCTTCTACAACTTTTTCAAACGAGACACTTTTTTGTTGTGTACCTACATTTTTCAATTACTCCGCTCCTTATCGTAAACTTTCATAAAAGGTGCGCAAAGTGACATCTGCTCCCAAATTGCGTGTACTTATTTCTAGAATGTTCCCTGAGAAAAATTATTTTTTGTTGAATGAATGATCTAAAACTCATTTATCAATACTAAATCTATACATATCGATGGCATTCAACAGAATTTGTTGCCAAGATAAAAGTCCTCGAAAGTTTCTTGAGTTTCAAAACTGGTAGCTCACGTGCCAAACACTATTCTGTATCAACTAACTTTCCACAAAATGTCATAGAACGCTATATATAAAGTACATGTGAAGCAAACAGTAATGAAAAACAACTTTTCATTACAGAAACATTGTTATTTAATGTACTGTGATGAAGGAACACCCACATTGTTCATGTTTATTAATTGAATCTATTTTTTAAAACTATTTTTGTTCAACAAACGATACTTTTCAAGAAATTAACCAATAGTGTATTCAGTGCAAAAAATAACGTGGATATTTAGATTATTTTTTGAATCTACGAATATTTAGGATCCTTGCAAATACTCAAAATACCACAAAAGAGCAAAATCTCTTTTTATATACTATTTGGATCTGTTTTTGAGAAAATGCTGCGGTTGTTACTCGTATTTTAAGGAGAAAATTTAAAGAGAATTATTTACAGAACATTATATACAAGAAATAATCGTATAAAGAAGGTTCTTTTGCAATTAAAAACACTAATATTCAAATTACGAGTACTCCAATAGATCATTCTCTTCAATCTCTCATCGCGCGGTCACACGCCCTGGCAAACCAAAGCTCTCAGGCAAACGCTGTTTAGGGTGATGTTAGAACAGCCTAAGATATTTGCATGCTCCCGTGGCGAACGCACGAACTACGAATAAATAATTGGCATAAGTTTTATTTATGTTAAATATTCAACAAAACAGGGTTTCTTAAGTTAGGTGTAAAGTTAGGGTGCTGTCGTTGAAGTCGGTAAAATATGACATTCATTGACACCTTATTCATCACCGAAACCTTCGTTGCTGTTGTTTGCTGAGAAAACGGGGATGTTGACCTCAGAAATCTTATTACTTGCTGGAATAAAAGCCGACCCGTATAACATTCCACACTTTCTAAATTATTGCTTTAAAACTGGAAATTGATTCAGAGTGGATCATAACTACGAACGGCCTGCGCCTGAACTGCACGTTACTACATTAACACGCCTCGCATATTGCGTTTGTTAACATTCTAATGTAGAATCGAGACAAAATTTCACAGAATATGAAATATTCACTATAATTTTATCATGACGTACATCAGTCTCCATTTCTTCAATTTATATTTACATATATTTCGAGTTACTGTTCATATTTGTAATGCTAATAGAAAATGTTCTAAGTATGCTTAAATAATATAAAAAATAAAAATGGCGCAAGATCTATTTTCAGAAAAACCTTTGAAATTTCGAAAATTGCAAGCATTTATAATTTTTTGAACCTCTGTTATACCTAAGATATTCAAGATAAAACTTGTTTTTAAGAATAAAATGATATTTCATTATACATATTATTTCCTTTCGAATTAGATCTTTAATTATTGTCACGAACAATTTTTGAAAATACGATTAGTTTTTGGGTAATTATGAGTGGAATCATGTAAATTTTTTAAAACTTCTCAAAACAACTTCGAATATTTTCTTCATAATTTTTTCTCGAATAGAGCAAAAGTTGTTTAATAATATGGCGTAGGTCCGATTTTCATTTAAGACTCTGGAATTTTGAAAATTGCAGAAGTCTGAATGTTTCCCTCACCTCCTACGGTATTAAAAAACAAATATTTCTCTCTTAATGCAATGTATTGTATATTTAAATTATTTAATGAACATTTTTCAAAATATCTAAGACCGTTCAAAAGACATTTTCGCATAATTTGATTTGTAAGTTTGATTTATTCCCGTGATGACTGAAAAGGTAGTAAGTAGGGTAGAAGGTGCAGTTTAATAATATTGTAGAACCAGTTTCTAATAATACGAGAATGTATGTGTTGTTTAAGAACCAACAGTTTATACGTTTAAATTCTGTACTATGAGTAATTTCGAATTTGGTTGTCTACATTTCTTTTCTGAATACAATCAAATCACTTTTCTAAGTTTTATGCAATTCAATGAATCATCAGAACTTTATACCAAAAATGAGAGAAGAGTGAAAACCGTGGATTAGTTGTAAAGTTAATGAAATTTGCTGAAAGCGAATACATAAAACAACTTTGTCTCAAATGAATTCGTGTGCAGCCAATAGCTTTCGCGACCAAAAACCGATTGCATGACTACTGCGAGTCCGGATCATTTTCAGTTGACGCCACGTTCCACGCTTGATATGTTGAACATTTCGTAACACTCCCTCTAGAACCCTATACATTGAGGAGAAGGGCGAGAGGGCGCGGGACGCTGTGAGGGGGGGGGGCGAAATGTGACCCGACAACAGCCGCCTGAAAGCGCAGCGCTGGCGCCCGGAAGAGCTTCGTCGTCCGAGGCAGGAGAGAAAGCGGCGGCCTAGGGCGGCGGAGAAGAAGCCCAACGCAGAAGCTCGAAAAATTGTAGCGCCAACAATGCACTCGAGAACGACTACATTAGTCTGGTTAGGCTGACACCGAGATTAAAACCGGGAGCGGTAGCTCAGTGCATCAACTGATGTCACTGCAACGCCTCTGACCGGGAGGTCCTAGGTTCGAGTCCTGACGGCGGCAGGATTTTCGACATTTAGCTTTTCAGATAGGTCGAATTCAGTCGCTGCCTGGAGGAGAATTCTAGCGGCCGGCTGCTCTGATCGGTAGTTTTCCGTGGTTTCTCCGATCAACACCAGGCGAATGCCGGAGCAGTACCCTAACGAACGGGCCACGCACCGAGCGCGATCTTTCCTTCCTCTTCCTTGTCCTATCCTCTCCCATTACACACACAGTTACACTAACATGCACTACACTACCACATATTCCGGGAGACCGATCGGGAGCTTAGAGCTTGTCCCGGCTGGGGCGGTGCCCCGCTGGTGGGAGAGTCCTGGTTAGGGGGAAACCCCACTAGCAGACGATAGATCGGAGCCGGATCTCGCCATCCAGTGGGGAAAGACCACCGCCATCTCCCAAGAAAAACATGGACTACTCTAACGGGACTAATGACCAAAGCAGTTGACGCGTCCGGAAACACGAAAAAACCAAACCAAACTGAGATTAAAAGTATCAGATACTCTTGCGAGATTTTTCATGAAATCCCATCTCCTCGTTTTCAGATTCACACCATAATTCTTAAAATTCCAAGTTACCCTACACCGGCGTACTTTGCGCGTAAAGTAATACAGCAAGGGAAAAAAAATAGTGTGCGCAAAGTGAAGAGGCGGTAATACGAGCACGTGGAGAGTCGGCGGGGAGGGGGGGGTGAGCGCTACCAGGCGGCGGGGGCGCCGGGCCTAGCTCGGGATTTCTTCTGCGCGCGGAGGGTGTGGGAGGGTGCGGAGGGCGGTGGCGTGGGCGGGGGCGGGGGCCGGCGCCGCTGCCGCTATTGATCGAGGCACCGCCGCCGCCGCCGCCGCAGCGGAGGCTGTGCAGAGAGCGAAACCACGCTGCCGGCAGCGGCCAGCGGCGGCCGGCGCAGCCACATGGAAGACCCGCGCCCCGCCCCCTCCTCCACCCATTATTCACAAATTATTGACTCCCGGTTATTCTGTGGTCGAAGCCCACCGCCGCACACACAAAAAACCAAACCGATGACCTCTCTCCATTTGGATTGTGAAAACATACATGTTAAAAGATATTAAAAAATTGACCAAGTAATGCATTAGTTGTATTTACAAAAGTAACGGATCGTTGAGAGGAATAAGGTAAACTTGCAAACTAGAATAACATTTTCAAGTTGATATGGAACAATGGAAAAGTAAAGAACAAAAACTAGAAGCATTTTTAACAAAATAAATTAAGACAGCCAATGGAATTGCTTTAATACTTAAATAGATCTAACAATAATGCTGCTCTCTAATTAATAGGGAGTATTTTAAACGTAGCAAAAACTACTATTTGGAAGAAAATAATAAACTAGACAAATATAGTCACGTTAAGAGAATAAATCACTGAGAGAAATACAAAAACCCACAAACAAGCAAAATTTTATGATAGTATCATTTGGCAAAAGTTTATCTCGTAGCTAGATTTTCTAGGTACTTGTGCACAGGGGTAATCTGGAGGGTTTATAATTGATGTCCTTAATAAATATCACTTTCTCCAAACACAAAATATTTTAATAGTTTTGAAATTCATATGTACTTGATTATCTGGTAGGCAGTAATGCCTAAAAAATGATGCACATATTTTGGAGGCCCGCCAGCGTTCTCGTCCCATTCCTAATTCCGTATCACAAAAAGTTCCCACAGGATTTCCACATTATATTAGCGGACCGATTATGCGCCAATGAGCAAAGTTTATTTACACAAGAGGATATGTTACAAATTCAATAAACGGAAAATTGACACCAGAACGAGTAGAGTGAAAATTAACATTTATACAGTTGGTCTCACAATTCATGTAAATTATATTTATATAAAATATATTTCACCGAAAAACTTTACGAATCTCAAGGAAACAAACCTCCGGATTTGTTTGATAAATATGAAGTTCGCTATGTGAATGCACCATACTTCGAATATCATCTGTTGTTGAATTACCATTTTAAAACTCGGCATGGGACAGATCATCCAATGATTGGTCATTAGTCGTCATAGAAACGTATTTGAAGAGATTGGAAGAGAGCAAATTTGAATTTTCACATGGCGAATGTTTACTGCGGACCAAACGAATGGAAAATGCTGACCTCCAGGCGCCCCAGTCATTAAAATAATCCGCCATCTGAAATTCGTTTCGGATTAGAAAAAGCTTTTCTAATCCAATTTCACCGACCTTTTAAAAGCCGACTTTTTAGCAGCCTTGAAGGACTCTTACACACTGTACAGTATTTCGACATTGATCTCTTGTTTTTATTTAGTTTCATGCACAGGGTATTTAAACAAAGATCAAGTGTTTACAAATGTACAAATGTATATAGACTCTATAAATGTATGTAGTATATATATATATATATTACTGTAGTTACGTACCATACTTGGAATGGTATATAAGTTTATAAATAGTAAGTATATAAGCGGCACTGCTCCAGCAGGGACATGTTTAGTCACCACGTCAGTGTCAGCGAGGGACAAAAATAAGGAAGAAAAGATGGGCTTATCAACAGTTGAGATCATTATTTACGTGTGATCATTAATCTCGCAAGTTATATCCCGGGAGTTGATGGTGTACCTCCCCGCTGGATCAGGCGCGTGGCCCGTTTGTTCAGGAACCTCACGGGCATTCGATGTGTGCTGCTCGGAGAATTCACAGAAAACTATCGGTAAGAGCAGCCGATTGCTTTCATTCTCCCCCACGCAGTGTTTGTAGCTATGTAGCTAGTTCCAAAAATCTCCCAACGTCGGGGCTCGAACCACATACTGCGGTTTTTACAGAGCTGCCTCTCAATTCCACTCAAGGGACGTCACCACGGTGGTATTTTGGCGCGGTTTTTTGCGTCTTTCTCAGTCGTGCCGCTAGGTGTCGCATGCTCGCGACCGTATCTAGCAGTGCTGCAGATGAAGCGACTCTAGCGCCACGACTGAGAAAGACGCGAAAAACCACGCTACAATGCCACCGTGGTGACGGGCCTTGAGTGGAATTGAGAAGCAGCTCTGTAAAACCGCAGCATAGGATTTGTTGGTGAACGCTGCTGCATTGCCTGGACAATTGCAGCCGCCGGTCCAGATCGCGCCAGGCCGAGCGGGCTTGCAGAGTGGGGGAGGACTTCGCCGCCTTGGGCAGGCAACAGGCGAATGCCTCCGCCGCGGGCCGCGCCGCCTCCGGCTGCAGCGCCGCTCCGCCCCGCCCCGCCCCGCCCCGCTCCGTCCCGCCCAGCCCCGGCCCGCGCCGCCCCGCCCCGCCCCCTTGCGCCCCGCGACGGCCTCAATGATGCAGCGCGCTGAAAGATTCAGCGCGACCGGGAAAAGCTCGCAGCCAAGCGCCTTGTTCAGCCGCGCCCCGCCCTCTGGCCGCTCTGCGGTGGCGCATCTCACGTACGGAGACCGCGTCAAATATGCAAGGCTGTACGCCCTGAAATACGACTACGTTGGCCATCGGATATCGTCGGATGCGTGGGCGACCAAGTTATTTGTCAATGGTAGTTGTGACTGTTCCAGTAAACATACCTGTAGACTAGACAACGCACGGTGGAACCTACAAAAATACACAACTTCTATTTTCGTTCATTTTAATGTAAAAACGGAATGCTTTCGCAGCAGAATGAGTAATTTAAACAAGCTTTATTCTCATATTTTATTGATGATTCTATAACGGATATACAAAAGGCTGTGAAATTCAGCGGAATAGATGTTCATTTTTACAAGAAGCAAATAGTTAATGAGTGCAGAATGACTTTTGAGGCCGCGCCACGTCGAATGCTAGTTAGATTATTATTATTATATTTTACGTTTCAGAGCAAGTCAACTGTAAGTTTAGTGCACATGAAACCCGGGAAATTTCTCTGTTCTCCTCCTCCTCCTTGCAAGAACGTGAGATCCGGCGCTGACGTACACGTCGGTTTCCCTCATCGGACTTCCCTTTCGGAGCGCGGGCTTCCCTCATGCAGGTATCGTCACTCAGCCAGAACACCGATTGGTCTCCCGGGTAATGTAGTGCGTGCGTGTGTGTGTGCGTGTGCTCGCGTTCTTTTGTAAGGAGAGAAGATAGGACAAGAAAGAGAAAAGAAACTTCACGACCGTTTGTTAAGATATTTCTCCGACATTTGCTTGGTATTGATAGGAGAAACGCAGGAAAACGACCAATCAGAGTAGCCGGCCGCTAGAATTCTCCTCCAAACTGTGGCTAAATTCGACCTAGCTATCTAGCTAGAGACGAAACTTCTCCGTTATCGCCACTTAGAATCTTCCGATCACACACCCTACAGTGTTCTGAACCATCTCAGCCGGCTTAGAATGACTTGAATGGCTAGTTAGAGATGCGAAGAGAACGGTAGGATATCTACTGTCTTTTGCCAGTTGCCGCTAGAACACAAGCTAAAGCACAGATGTAGTAATTTCGAAACCGAATTGTCTTATTTGAGGCTTTGGATATTCCACCAATTCGGTTTTGAATCCTGCACAGGAATACAAATTACAAAATATGCCCATTGCATTGAGCTAGGATGAAATGAACAGTAATTTATGAGCGAGTTAAAACACTGCAAATGACTTGACGACCATCAGTCATCATGAAACGCAATGCCTCACGGATTGCGTGCTTCGAGTCCCACAATACCATTTCATTTATACAATACCGAACACTTGCAAATGTGGCCCTTGAAATGAGCACTGTGTAAACGGCCACGGACCGCGCGCGATCTGTCCTTCCTCTTCCTTGTCCTATCCTCTCTTCTTACACACACACTTACACTAACATGCACTATACTACCACATATTCCGGGAGACCGGTCGGGAGCTTAGAGATTGTCCCGGTTGGGGCGGTGCCCCGCTGGTGGGAGAGTCCTGGTTAGGGGGAAACCCCACTAGCCGAAGGTAGGTCGGCGCCGGACCTCGCCATCCAGCGGGCGAAGATCACCGCCATCTCCCGAGAAAAACATGCACTACACTAACGGGACCAATGACCGAAGCAGTTGACGCGCCCGGAAACACGAAAAAATCAATCAATCAATCACTGTGTAAAAGCAGCTAAGAGTCCTACATCTTTTATTGCACGCAGATGCGGAACTGCATTTCCTCATTTCCTACACTTCCACGAACATTCAACGTGATCGACGTCACTATCCTGTGACAACGGACGTGACGTTTACGAGCGAGATCACACGGTAGAAAATTTATGCTCTTCCATCACCTTGTCTTTACACGAGCGTACCACGAATGTTCTCAGAACTAGTTCACAACAGATGCCGCTAGAAGCGACAGAGCAGGAACATTTCTTCAGGTATAGATGACAGTTCGTAAGTGAAAATTGTTGACGTGATTCTTCTTCTTCATTTTTCCGCATTCCAGGTCCATTATACGGTAATGATGAAATGCAGTTGCAATGATGATGGAGGGGACTCGCCATAATCCTGAGTAGATCGCGCCAGCCAGGGATTTGAGACAAACAATACAGCATGGCTTGATGGGGATTCTCGTCGTCTAATCTCTGCAATGGCACGTAATGGATCCAGATATCTAATAATTGAATTCTACACGCAGGTACACCCCAGTTATTTCGGAGTAAATTAGATATGTTACTTGTTTGAAATCTATATATATAAAAGAAAGTCGTGTTAGTTACACTATTTATAACTCAAGAACGGCTGAACCGATTTGGCTGAAAATTGGTGAGCAGGAAGCTTAGAGCCAGGAGACGGACATAGGATACTGTTTATCCCGTTCGACAGCGTTCCTGTGTGAGAACGCACGTTTTTGCACGTTTTCGCACGTTTTCGCGTGATTTCGCATGTTAGCGGTCATTGTTGCCTGTTGTAACTCATTGTTGTAACGCAGCACTGATAAAAGAAGGCGATAATGATAGCCGCCTTTCGTTCGCCGTTATCTATATATATAAAAGAAAGTCGTGTTAGTTACACTATTTATAACTCAAGAACGGCTGAACCGATTTGGCTGAAAATTGGTGAGCAGGAAGCTTAGAGCCAGGAGACGGACATAGGATACTGTTTATCCCGTTCGACAGCGTTCCTGTGTGAGAACGCACGTTTTTGCACGTTTTCGCACGTTTTCGCGTGATTTCGCATGTTAGCGGTCATTGTTGCCTGTTGTAACTCATTGTTGTAACGCAGCACTGATAAAAGAAGGCGATAATGATAGCCGCCTTTCGTTCGCCGTTATCTATCTATCTATATAAAAGAAAGTCGTGTTAGTTACACTATTTATAACTCAAGAACGGCTGAACCGATTTGGCTGAAAATTGGTGAGCAGGAAGCTTAGAGCCAGGAGACGGACATAGGATACTGTTTATCCCGTTCGACAGCGTTCCTATGTGAGAACGCACGTTTACGCACGTTTTCGCACGTTTTCGCGTGATTTCGCATGTTAGCGGTCATTGTTGCCTGTTGACTGCGTCACGAATGAAGATGAAGCCACCAACTATCCAATTGAATTTTTAAACTCCTTGGATGTGCCTGGCTTACCACCGCACAATTTACGCCTAAAAGTTGGCTCCGTAGTAATCATGCTTCGAAACATAAACCAACCAAAACTGTGCAACGGTACGCGTTTGGTGGTTAGAAAATTGATGAACAATGTAATTTACGCGACGATACTCAAAGAAAACTTTGAAGGTGAGGAAGTTCTCATTCCGAGGATTCCGATGATCCCAACCGATATGAGGTTTCAATTTAAAAGACTTCAATTTCCGATTGCATTTCCATCTTGCATTCGCCATGACCATCAACAAATCACAAGGCCAATCCTTGAAAGTTTGTGGTTTGAATCTAGAATATCCATGTTTTTCCATAGTCAATTATATGTGGCATGTTCACGGGTCGGAAGATCATCTGCGTTGTTTGTTTTTGCGCCTGATAATAAAACAAAAAATGTCGTGTATCACAAGGTACTTAACCGAAGAGTGCAATCTATGCATCAAAATACAGGAACAATAATGAGTGATTAATCTACTTAATTTTTTTATTTTTTATTTATTTTCTAATAAACAATTTAACTTAATAAATTCCAAAATCTGCTTATTTATTGCCTTTAACTGCCAGTCCCTATGATTACAGCTTTGTATTTCTCTCTTAAACAAAAATCAATTCCAAAAAACCGCTCTGCTGCGTAATAGATTTTTAAATTATCTATTTAATATCAGAGCGTTTTTTTAAAATTCTTCTTTATTTGAGAGAAAAACACAAATCTGCAATTGCTTTATTATCACGAGTGCAACAAGGATAGTACAGTTTCTCACAGTGAGTGCGACGCGAGAAAAAGATGGGACCGGCTGTTAAGGCGGAACAGAGTTCGCCGGGTCAGCTAGTTATAGGATAAATTTGAATTGCGATTAAAGTCTTCCCAACTGTGTGGTAACTTTACTCGCTAACTTTGGAAAACAGAGGCCTTCAAGATAATTCGATGCAAATTTAACACGCATTGCGGTCAAAAACTCTGCTTTGACTTCGTAAACAACTGCCTTAAAGTTTCGCCGTACCTATAATGCTATGTCGTTCTTTCGTCGTATTTATTAAACGGCAGACTCATTGTAGTAAAAATAGCGTAAATACTGGATATCTAATGGTAATTCTCACATCTAAATGGAAATATTAGGGCAAAATAAAAGAAATATATACAATAACAGAAAAATATTACGACTCCAACTGTGAATTAGGATTTCTTTCACCATTCAAAACTCTCTCCTTGATGATTACGTTAATCATGAATTAGGTAGCAGAAGACCTACAAACAACCGATGAGGAGGAGAATAAATGCATACGTGAATTCTGAAAACTGTCTTAGTGAACATAACAGTCACGCAGTATCGACAGCTGTATCTTTTATAGCACGTTAGTGCTCGCAAAGCTGCAATGATAGCGTCTGTGTAAGACTCACCATTATCAATGAAATTACCAGTAAATACATTCAAAGGGTTAAGGTGTATTCAAAGCGCTTTAGATTATGAATACTTAATCATGTAGTGTCGAGAGAGTGCAACAAATAATAGCCAACAATGATATTCGACGCAGTAGTCGACAACACATACTCAGCAGCAGCATAACCGAGCTTCGCAACAACGATTATAGTTTTATCTACATTAGAATAATATCTGTCAGCGTCACCTCAAATTGAAGTGTCAGAATGAAGTGATCGACCATACAAACGTATTCAACAGAAATTCCAATCAACATCTGAAGATCGAAGTGCGACGGGTACAACCTCGACCAACCAATAACAATGCGAGACCACACCAACACAAAGAAAAAGTTCAGTAGGCGAGGTTGTTGTAAACAGCGATCTAATGGACGATATAATGACCGAGAAAGCGACATAAGTGATGAACACGGTATTCATATTGAATGTCTCATATTGATTCATATTGAATGTCTCGGCTAAAAACAGTTTCGAAGTTCTCAGTAACGTCAAGCCCAAAAACATGCATCAGCCATTTCAACTACATCAACAGTATTCAACCTCTGCCCCTTCAGCAGTCAGAATACCCCTATGTTTATCTGCAGCCGACTACTCTAAACGGTAGATTTTCGTGTATCCGTAGAATGAGAATGCCGGAGCAGAACATTAAAGAACAGACCACGCGCAATCTTTCCTATCCTTTCTCCTCGAACATAATTAAACTTACAAGCACTACACCACACACACGACACCTGCGGGGAACTTAAGAGCGTGTCACGGCTGGGACGGTATACTGCTGGGGTAGATACCTGGAAGAGGATATTCCTCGCAAGCTAACGTTTAGGTCGGGGCCGGATCGCACTATCCAACGTGGAAGGACACCGCCACCTGCAGGGATAAATCATTCATTAACTACCGAGACTAATGACCTTAGCTGTTGACGTGCACGGTAAAATCAATCGATAACTATTTGACAAAGAAATAGATAACGCTCTTGCAAAATCACTCACTGCACAGCTGAAACAGCCTGAAAAAAAGAACGAACCAATCGATTATTTACTATTCCGACGCCACCCATCCGTAAAAACGTAAGTAAATAGGGAGTTTGTGCACGCCATAGCGGACAACACTATCAATCTTTTGCGCATGCCCAGATGCACTAAGTGATGTGGAACTTGAACTGTGCATGCGAAGAAGATCAATAGTGTTTTAACGTTCAAGAGTGCACAAACTCTTTATTACCAGTGATATAAACAGAATTCTCTCTCTCTTTTTTTAAATTTGTTGCGTCTACATAATTGTGTGTTGAGCACATGCGATTCACAAGATAACTCGTGCACCAAGTCGCATTTCGACCGGGGGTAGATACTCGTGTATGTTCCTCGAGCCTTTTTCTTTCTTTCCGGGATCCTGAAGGCATTGCCACGACGTGCGGTGTTAATAACATGGGTATGTGAAACACTGCCTACTGTCTCTGGGGACCAATGCCGTCATCAGGCCGTCTGCCTACTGTGATATGGGCCAACCCATATCTGAACTGCTGACGCCCCGACCTAGCCTCCTACTTCGTGGCAATGGCCACAAGCTCTGCTGCAACAAGAAAATTCAGAGAAACCTCTTTAACTAAACAGTTAGGGAAAGTAATCGGACCGTGCAAGGGGCTATTAAAATCATTAATAACTGGTTACAAAGTAAGAACACCGCGCGAAAAGTTATCTCATATTTGTGTTATATTCCACTAATTTTTACTGCTTTACTTCTTCTCAGTCTATGTTCACGCAACTAATAATGTTGTTCAATGTCTGATACGCCTGGCAGCTTCGTGGCGACTGTACAGATTATTTTATTATATGTTACAAATACGTAAGTCAATCAATGCGATCCTGGTGACTGTGTTTTGAACCAGTGCCGCCAAGAGATGCATTGGGTATCGGCTACGCCGACCACACAGTTCTTGTTTACTTGTTGAGGGAGAGGAATGGCGCCTTTAAGCCGCTGGTTTCTGTAGTGTTTTTTCGCGGCTACAGTGTATTTGTGCTACCACTGTGCAACCCTGTCATGTGGCGTGTGAGTGGTTATGTGTTATGGCTATGTGTTATGTGTTACGCGGCTGGGATCGATGAACAACGTAAGTCAATCAATGCGATCCTGGTGACTGTGTTTTGAACCAGTGCCGCCAAGAGATGCATTGGGTATCGGCTACGCCGACCACACAGACACCACATGCTCTCCGCTGCGATGGCACGTGCACGGGCGCACGGCCTTTGTATCTGCATCCATCTCCCTACTGATGACATTGGGTTATTTCCAGCATGCACTCGTGTATTGTTAAGGTGTTAAATTTTGTGATTGTGCATTATGTGGCTGACATGCTGTGAATACCAATTTCTACCACATGCTCTCTCCTATGCCACGTGCGCAGGCACATGGCTGTACTGCATTTCTTTTACTCTATATTGCAGTTTCATTTAATACACTTGAATGGTTTGTGTGAGTTGTGTAATTGTTTTTGATGTATTTGTGTTACAACATAAACTCAAAGGTTTGAACAACAAAGTGTTTGAACAGTTTCTAAAATACCATGCACCTTCCCATTCATAAGAGCTTAGGAATTAAAAACTGAGTATCTTAGGAGTGTATAGGGTTATCTATTATCAGAGTCTATACGTACGCTTCTTGTGGGTATATTTCCCGTTCTTTCCTTCACCGTTTAGGGAGAGTAAGGCATTCAAAATTAATTTAACGCCTTCACGGCTGGGATGAGGCTGGTAGGGTTAGACTTAACAAGGTTAAAGTTAATGTCTACTCAACTATTAATTTCGGTAATCTAATAAAATATCTAATCAACACGGGAAGGAAGTTTCATTCCTAAAAGACCTCGCCAACACCAATTACTCCGTTGTATTATAAACCTTCGCCAGGCCGTTTCCGATATCGAAATAATGCAAGATATGAAAAAATGCATGCATCGTTAAAGTAACAAGACGACACAAAGGTAATTAGCCAATCCCTGTTTTCTGGGATAAATTTGACGGGAAAGAAGCGAAATAAACAGATATTAAATAAACCTGCCATATTAAAATCGACACAGTAAAAGAAAGAAAGTAAAGTGAATGAAGTCACTATTAGAGACGCCTCTTCTTTAAACATTAAGAGAATAATGTAATTATCAAATAGTTTGTGTATTTTGTAGGTAAACACTATTCAGTAATATAACCACAAGAAACGACACATCCTCATCAGTGGCGGCTCGTGGTCATACTATTAGGGTGTTGAACGCCTCTGTTCTCTCTCCCTTCCTACCTCCCTCTCCCTTCCTCTCTCTCTCTCTTTCTCTTTCTCTCTCTCTCTCTCTCTCTCACACACACACACACATGCCCATACATACAGGCATACATTACAAGCAAACACATATATTCATTAACATAAATAATGACAAAACAAGGCATCTTATGAAGTTTGATAACATGTTGAATAATTTCTTTTAGTGTCAGCAACGAGGGTTGGTCGCATTTCTTTTCACTACACCCACTTCGACTTCGCTCAGCAAGGACCCCTCCGAAATATTTACAACTTGCGTCGTGTTACCGCATGATTCGGCAGTTCCAGAACGGTTTTTCAAATGGTGTCAAGAAACACATTGATTCGAAACTTTTTTACTCGCACTTTTGCTATATTTTCCATAAACTCGCTGTACAAATTTAAGGTTAAAAATTCAAGTTTCTGTACCCAATACAAAAAAATCTGGATAGTATGCCATCTACACTGGTTGCCGAAACACAAAGGCTGTGTCGCTTCAGTAAATGCTGTTTCTTTTCAGCAATTTTTTCTGTGACTTTTCCATTGATGTCATTTTAATATTTTTGACGCTATTCATTGTCAGTTGTACAAACATACTTCACAGCAAAACAAACACTCTAACTTCGGTTTTTCAAAACGTATTAAAAAGTAGCTTACTACATACGTTTACACAATACGTTTTGGTTTTCACAGGCTGCGGGATGGATTTGTAATTGCAACTCGCTTTAAAATAACATTCGATTATCACAATACTTATGAATGCAACACTGCACAGCAATGTGTTTGCGTTTCGCGCGCTACTGAAGAGTTGCTTTGGAAGGGATGAGAGTTCATTTAAGTGGAGAGATATCTCGCACTTTCTTCGTTCAATGTTACACTTCTCTGAAAAACTTGTGCTAGCTGAGTGTTATATCTTCACGACATGTCAAGGCACTTCCAGAGGTCGCCACTGCGTCTGCGCAGAATTATCCGCACTGTCCGGAGTCTGCTCCAACCGCCCATAAGCGACCATCGTTCCCCCTCTTTCCCCTCCATCACTGCGGGACCCACTGACACACTCGGCTCGTTCGCATTTCCGGAGTGTGCTCTAGCTGGCTGTCACGAAGGGCATTGGCGGCGGACTGTCAATCGCAGCTTCTGAACGGCGCGTGTTTTGAAATATGTTTAGGAAACGCTCTGAGAGGACTTGTATTCCCCTCTTGTTAAGAAATGTTTAAGAATAATTGCATCGCAATTGTTTGGGAGTGCACATGCGAACGTGCGAATACCTACGAGCCGTCACTGATCCTCATGCAAAAACTGTAAGGGAAACCGTAGAGCGAACTTTAAAAATCAACAATACCCATTTTATATTTAAATAAAAGAAAAAACCGGACTCTCTCCTCCACCCACCCCAATATCCGTTAAACCTCCACCACAAAAGAATACAAATTTCCCAACACATATACATTAAACTCCTTTCATGCACTGCCTCCATAACAATCCAACTCAACGAAACAACTCTCAGACAGCCACACATTCTTCCAACGTACAAAGATTCAACAAAAAAATGACAAAAAACTTACAACAACACTGACCACACCGTTATAAAGGCAATACCGGTCTACATAATGCATTGTATAAATTAATTCCATCTAACAACAATACCACACAAAGCTCAGCTGCTGTATATACACAGTCCAGTCAAACTAATGAGACCATCGCCTATGTTCGGCGTCAATGTGGAATAACCCTTCATAGACGGCAGGTGGCAGCACTAACAGTGGAGAGTAACCACCCGTGTCGGGTGGAAGCGGAAAACAATGCCGTAGTTTTCGCAATGAAGAAACGGAACGATTTATCGAACGTCCAAGAGGGCACGACTATTGGCTTTCGGGCCAAGGGGGTTAGCATTTCCGACACTGCTAATTGTTCGCGTGCCGACGTGGTTAAAGTTAAATGAGCATGGCCAAATGGCGATATCCAAAACCGGTGCCGAGGCAATTGTGGCACACCACAAATCATAGATGACAGGGGAGACCGACGGCTGCGGACATATGTACAGGAGGATAGATGTGGAACTGTAGAGCAACTGACTGCCTATACGAACAAAGGAGCTACCAACAGGATCTCCTCAACAAACGTTCAATGAACGTTACTACGTATGGGCATCAGCAACCGGCGCCTGGTTCATGCACCCATGCTGACTGCTGTTCATCGCCTACGAAGGCTGGAATCTGCACGCCAATACAGCAACGGAATGGAGACAGGTGGCGTTTTCAGATGAATCACGTTTCTGCTCCATCAGGTAGATGGCTGTTGGAGTATACGGTGTGACATAAACGTCTGAACCAACCACCCTGCAACCATCGCCGATCGGGTCCAGGCCGGTGGAGGGAGCGTGATGGTATGGACGATGTTTTCGTTGCGTTCCCCGGGAGATCTTGTCCTTTTGAAAGGCACAATGGATTAACCATCCTTGGGCACCATGCCCATCCTTATAGGCAGATCGTTTTCCCTCAGCAAGGCGTCATCTACCAGCAGGACAACGCAACACGTCAAACAACACGCAGTGTCCGTGCGTGCTTCGAAGAGTGCCATGATGAGTTTACAGAACACCGCTGGCCACCAAAGTTCCCCGATTTAAACCCAATCTAGAATTTGTGGGGTCATCTCGGTCGGGTTGTTTCCGCCATGGATTCGCAACCCAGCAACCTAGCGCAGCTGTCCACGGCAGTAGAGTCGGCATGGCTCCACATCCCTGTCCGTACCATACAGAACCTAATTGACGCTCTTCCTCCAAGTCTCGCAGCATTTAGCACTGCCACAGGGGGGTTATTCAGGATTTTGACGGGCGGTCACATTAATGTGACTGCACTCTGTATAAATTCCAATCTTGCAAGTAAGCTATAAAAACATCTCATCCAAATAGCAATTCCATAAAAATAGAAATCGAACTAAAAACCCTTTCTACAGATCAATAACTGACATGGCATGCATCCCTTCGTAAAACTATACACACTTATACTTAACTTCTGGATTTATAGCTCAGACAGAGCAGCTAACGGCGGAGAAGTGTTAATTATGATTAAAACAAACAGCACACCATTCAATAGGCTTCCCACTCTCCCACCGACGCATGTCGCGACGTGCGAAATTGCAATAAAACTACAACTAAACCAACCAAACAGAAATATAATTGCAGTTCATAAATCGCCAAACATTAATTTACATAAAACAAACATACAAAACATATTGCACCCAACCATTACTATTCTAATCCTTAGAGAAATCAATGCAAAGCAAGTGCTTTGAGGGAATGGTAAACTTCAAATTGAAATTGAAAATTCATACACGTTATTTATTAATTTATCTTAACATTAAATGGAATATACTCTTTATACGAAAACATATCAGAAATACACTATGATTATCATGACAAAATAATATAACAGTTACTAAATAAATTTCATCTGTTTTGAATGTTGGGCAAATTTGAGTTGAAAAACCGAATATTCATTAGCAAATTTAAGATTTCTAGCAAAATTACCATTGGTCTCGTAATTTGTAATAGGGCGATTTACATAATATGTTTGACCTAATCTTGTTGAACGTTGAGGTACATTACTTGAAATAGGACAAAAATTCAGTGCAATCCATTTGTCCGAAGATTAAGTTGAAAAGAAATAAGGTATCACTCGAGAGACGTCTCTTTCGAGGGATTAAAGTCTACAAGAGAACGTAATATCAACGTAATAATGATTGTCTCCGGACATCGGTGTGCCATATCTGAACGGATGGTGCGTAAAAATTGCATGCTGTACCTTCTCCAGCGCGTAAATAGATGAAATTGTAAAAGGCGATCAAACAAAAGAGGAAATTACGACACATTTATTTATGAATTTATTATTTTGACTATTTTCAATGCTTTCTTTCGAGACAGTTTTTATTGAAAAAATGTATTAATCAGCTGAGCACTCTACAATAAAAAAAATCACACAAATTGTCAAGTAATAAAATATAATTTATTGGAAAGTTAGGCGTAAAATTTCGAGAAATTGGTAGAGATCATATTCAGGTATCTGAATTAATATATTGTGACATATCAACATGTCACACATTTATGTACTAATATTTGTCGTAAATGGGGTAAATATACAAGGATAAATAAATAGAAATATGGCGCCCTAGCAATGGCAGCCGAATTGTTGTCAAGGTCAATATACTTCATTCTGGCATTGGACCTGAGGCCACGGCTAGCTGATCAAGTAATTTATTTTGGGATTAGTTGAGAAAGCAATGACAGTCTAGGGCATAGCTAGTTCATAATTTAGGGATTGGCCAGGAGAACAGTGACAGTCTATTCACGACGGATTGATTGATTTTTTCGTGTTTCCGGGCACGTCAACTGCTTTGGTCATTAGTCCCGTTAGTGTAGTGCATTTTTTCTCGGGAAATGGCGGTGATCATCCCCCGCTGGATGGCGAGATCCGGCGCCGACCTACCGTCGGCTAGTGGGGTTTCCCACTAACCAGGACTCTCCCACCAGCGGAGCACCGCCCTAGCCGGGACAAGCTCTAAGCTTCCGACCGGTCTCCCGGAATATGTGGTAGTGTAGTGCATGTTAGTGTAAGTGTGCAAGGGGAGAGGATAGGACAAGGAAGAGGAAGGTCAGATCGCGCGCGGTCCGTGGCCCGTTTGTTAGGGTGCTGCTCCGGCATTCACTCGGTGTTGATCGGATAAACCACGGAAAACTACAGATCAGAGCAGACGGCCGCTAGAATTCTCCTCCAGACAGCGACTGAATTCGACCTAGCAGAAAAGCTAGTGTCGAAAATCCTGCCGCCGTCAGGACTCGAACCTAGGATCTCCCGGTCAGAGGCGCTGCAGCCAGACGCCAGGTCTCGAGTGCGTTGTCAGTGGAAGGCAATACAAGGGAAACTCCTACGATAGGCTAGTGGTACGTGGTGCTGGAGAAGATACATTATTTCCATAAAAAATCTTTGTCTCTAAAGAAATATCTGGACATAAAATAAAAAATAGTTGGTACAGATAGTTGATTCCGAATGAATACAAATGATATAACAAATTTACACAATAAACGTAATGCGTAAACTTGAACAGCAAGTCCTACAACAAAGAAGTTTTAATATCTAAGTACGATATGTAGGTGATGCGCACATGCCATATGATTCTTTGTTGATTATTCTTTGTTAGGTATTTGTAATCAGTATGAAAAATGTATTCAGTTTACCATCGAAGTGAAACAGAATTCGCAAATACATTATCTAAATGTTCCCATATCTCGTGATAATAATAGCATTACCCCAAAACGGTACACTAAGCCAATATACGCAGGAACTATCTCAAACTTTTTGCCTTGTCATCCTGTACTTATGAAAACGTCTGTATGAATGAATTTAGTTGATAAGATTATTGTCTCCTTCAGCCAAAGTTATATAAGATTAATGAAATATTGAGATTGTGTAATTATCTTGTTACGCTTATTAATAAATTGATAAGACAGAGATTTAAAAGTAATAACCACCATTATCAGGGAAATAGCTCTAAATATAGTGAGTTTATGTGTGATGAAATAAATAAATAAATAAATAAATAAATAAATTCGTTTACCATACCTTTCTCCAATTTAAAGAAATTGAAAAGAAGAGTTAAAAGTCAAATTTGATATGAAGCTGCTAAACATTGTTCAATAAGAGGCATATTGTTGCTCATTTAACAGACCGAAGAGTAAAACTTTATCTTCAGATCGTTGTTTATCGCATCAATTGTCAACAATGTTCAAAATCGTACAGTAGGCAAACTAAGAGGACGCTAGAAACACGTGTATCTGCGCCAAGGGGGGGGGGGGCTCTTGCGCATCGTATCCGACTTCAGCCTATGAGCTTCTGACATCAGTTTGCGCCACAATATTAGTGGACATTTTAAATGCAGTCAGATACCTAAATAATCACCTCATTACAAGATACTGAAACGAATATATAAAGCATTTCTTTTAAATATTGTGTCTTGTACACCTTCATCGTGTTATTTTTGGTTGGTTACCGTTAAAAATTGTCACTGTGTACGACTTTCAAAACGTTTCTCAACACATCTCGCTCTCCATGCAACATGGCGGCCAGTGTGGCTTTTCAAAGGAAGTCCCCGTGCTGGGGTCACGTGATTCGTGACGCAAACTGGTGATGTGCAGAACCAGCTAAAATTGGTGCACCGGAGGAACGGACTCATGAATTTCGACCATGATCTGTGCATCTCTGCAACATTCATGTTGCAACATTGAAATTTCTGATCGTTACGACACACCGATTGAACAGTGGTCATTCCATGAATTTTACAGGTGTTGAAGTGTTGGAGTCTGAACGTGATTATTATTCTACAATTCTATTATTCTAGGTTGGTTCTACTACTCTATAAGTCTAGGTTGGTTCTAGAAACCATTCATATTAAAACATCTAATTGTCTCAACACGCATATGGAATCAAATTCCTTCCTGTGTCTCCATGACCCTGTAATTTATCAAACGTTTTAGAGAAATAAATCATTGTTAGTTTGCTTGCATCAGTTCTAATATTACCGGTCTTTTGAACGAGCTAAATTTGTCAGTTAAAAATATAAATTTCTTCTGTCGCTGTTGGGATCCCCAAAAAATTTGTCCGTTTGTATTACTTATCGGTAAACAGTATCTTAAAGCCCTCTCCCACTTCCCCCTTTTTCTACTACCTAACGGTCTCAGCCTGTTTGTTACTTCCATTCTGTTCATTTGAATAATCATGATGTGACTGCCATGTTTGACGTGCATTTGCACTGGCAGTTGTATGTATTTCTATATTTAGTTTAATGTATATTTATGTTTTGTTTTTCCAAATGGTGAGTGTTCATATGTGATTTTTATATAGTGTGCTAACGTTTCATTAAAGTCGTTTTGTTTATATATGAATGCCATAAATTCATTGTAGCCTGAAGATGGGGGAAAATCCATGCCTTCGAAATGTCGCAGAACAAATTTAGACTACCTAATGAAGAAGAACAAATTTATGTTTAAAATTATGTAATTATGTATTATTTAAAATAGTTTCTTTAAACTCCTGACTGACAGAAAATCTGGAAAATTTTTTTTAATGATAGTATCCTCTTCAGAACCTTTATATTTCCCATTTGAAACTCTAAAACGCCATACATACTAGCCGTAGAATATACAATCCTGTCTACGATGAACTTTAGTCGCATCACATACCAGTAACCATAATTTAACTCCACACCACATCTCCACACATATCACAAATACGGCAAAACCTCTTTAGCACCAACTTGCTTAACAGGAATTTCGCTGTAACACGAACCAAACTTCGGTCCTGGCAAGGAATTACGGCAATAAGACCATTTATATTACCCGGATAACACTAATGTTTATTACACGAACTCCGATAAAACTCCAATAACCATTGAAAACCAGTGGTGCTAAAACAGCACGTACTTCCTGGCCTTTAGTAATAGTTATGTAATCCTATTTATACCACAATTTCTCTCCGCACTAACATATCTCGGTCACCATTATTTGTAAAACTCATCAAATCGTAGAACATTTGGCGCGAAAATTAAAGTTTCAAGCATTAGATTTTTTTGTTCAAAACTATACATGAAAATATATTTCTGACATTGAATTCACTGTATAAGATATGCAGTGTATTCACGAAAATATCCTATGAGATTTTTAGCCTTACAATATTCTGCGTAACGAGTAGGCGAGAAAGTAAAATAAACGTTCATAAATAATACGATCCACCAGCGGCGGACGCTGCGATAGATGCGTCAGCGGCTTACACTTCAGTCCGTTGTTGCCAGCCACTGCAGTGTTTAAAGCACCAATGGACGGTTGGCATATTTTACTAGCGAAACCCTTCTATGTTCTGCCCTTCATCTCCCTCTTTCTCCGTCCCTCTCCTTTCTCTTTCTCTCTCTCTGACTCTTCGTCCGTCTCTCTCCGTCTCTCTCTGACTCTTCGTCCGTCTCTCTCTGACTCTTCGTCTCTCTGTCTGTCTGTCTGTCTCTTCGTCTCTCTCTCAGTTCCTGTCTCAGTTTGACTCTGTCTGTTATGTATCTTTCTGTTTGTCTCTCCCTCTCTCTGTCACTCATTCACGTTTACTTGCAGACTCTGCTCGTAGCCGATCAGGTAAGGTAATATCGAGAACCTTTTAATGTCCGAGAATGCTCCGTTTAGGAGTTATTTAACGATATAAATTCAAAAATGCTGGCGAGTGTTGCGGGTCACATTTGTCATGAACATTTAGTTCTCTTCTACAGCGCCATCTAGTGAAGGTACAAGAAAAATAATAGTACATAAACCTATGAGAGAAAAAACACGTAGATGTGCCAACTTTCATGGAGATCGGTCACACGATGTCGGAGTTTGCCGGTCTTATACATACCAAAATATAATCCGTGTATATGTGTGTGTGTGTGTGTGTGTGTGTGTGTGAGAGAGAGAGAGAGAGAGAGAGAGAGAGAGAGAGAGAGAGAGAGAGAGAGAGAGAGAGAGAGTAGAAGGCAACGCAGTAACAGCATTGGCGAACAAATAGAAAAATATATAATCAAATTTTTTAAACACTATAGAATTGTAATATTCTCCAAATATGCTCCATTTGAACTCGAATTGCAGGTTACTCCTTGAAGATGAAGAAGTGAAGGAAGTAATCTCCGTCAACTTAATATTTTCTTTATTAACTTTACTAAGTTGACGAAGACGACGCTCTGCGAGAGCGAGATTTTTGCAGTACTAATCGCAAGGAAATTGGGATAGTCATAATTGAAAATTCTGACCATCCCTCTCCATTGATTTCACAAAATTCTTCATAAAGCCCAATTTTAAATGGAGTGGTGTCTTCGTCAACAAGGTGTTCATGCGACACATTACTTCACTAGGCTTAAAAATTTCTCTCAAAGGCCATCCTTTGACTACATAAAGGTCTTTTCTTGTCCCGCTAAACACAAAAAATAGCAACATTTTTGTAACTATTCCTAGAAGTGCAAGAACTTCGGGATCACCACAGATTTTCCATTTGCGATTCGAAATAGCCAGTACACTGCAGGAGTAGCTTCATGTTGTCGTCGGTTTCCTTTCACTGAAAGCAAAGTGCTACTGGTATAGAAGGTTTCTCGATTCCCAACATTTACCTTCATCTACCTTTGATTCAAAATACAACGGGTACGCATTTTTAACGATCAGTGAAATGGGACGACTTCGGAACTTATTCGTTAACTCGCCATACACATAACAGGAAAGGTTTGGTGAATTAACACATTTCCTAGACAAAGCCGAGTATACGAAACAAGCGAACGCCACAAACAATATATTTTTCACGTTGGCGGTTTTACACGCTTCAAGAATAGATTGCCCACTACCTTTACCTTTCATTTACAGCCCACCTTTTATTTACAGAAAAGTCATGAAATCTGGAGGAGAAAAAAGCTCAAATGTCTTTCTAAATGAAACCCCTTAATATTTTCAGAATCTAAATAATTTTGATAGTTTTCATTTCTCGATTCCAAGCGACATATAAAAAGGCGTGCTCCATAAATGCGACTCTATCCACACGCACAAAAAGGAAGCTTGCAAGTATGAGGTACTAAGATTGAAACTGTAGTAGTATCCAAATATTTGAAGTTTGCTCACGCATTGCCAAGCTGCAGGAGACTAAAGAGTTGACGCAAGGTATCGTTTCGGGGCTGTGAGCAGGCCTGAGCGGGAGCTGCGCTGCTGAGCCGGCGGCCGATGGAATGATGCAGCGAGTAATTTGGAAGTGGGCGGCGGTGGAGGCGGCGGGGCAGCGGAAAGTGGTCCCGGCGGCGCGGCGCGGCGCGGCGAGCGGGCGCTGTGACGCTCTAATAGCTTAAGTGCCCTCGTAAACAGGTTACCGGCGCGGGACGCAAGCAGCCAGCTCGCGCCACGCCGCGCCGCGCCACGCCACGCCACGCCGCGTCACGCCGCGCCGCGCCACGCCACGCCGCGCCACGCCGCGCCGCGCCACGCCACGCCGCGCCGCGCCACGCCGCGCCGCGCCACGCCACGCCGCGCCGCGCCACGCCGTGCTATGCCGCGCCACGCCACGCCACGCCGCGCCGCGCCACGCCGCGCCGCGCCACGCCGCGCCGCGCCGCGCCGCGCCGCGCCACGCCGCGCCGCGCCACGCGCCACGCCGCGCCGCGCCACGCCACGCCGCGCGCGCCACGCCACGCCGCGCCGCGCCACGCCGCGCCACGCCACGCCTCCCCATGCCGCGCCACGCCCGGCCACGCCGCGCTGGCTCCACTGTTGTTTTTTTTTGGTGCATGAGGTCACACGCACCCCCGCTGGTGGTTCACAGAGGCTCGTTGGCCGCAGAGCTTGCACTTCACCACGGAGCGCGAGGGCGATGACGGTGCGCACGGACACGCGCTTGCTCGTCCGAAAGTTTCGCACGAGTTTACTACTGTTCCAATGATTTGGATATTGGCGATTTTGATTGTAAATTTACTGTCTTGTATCCGTGTTACAGAAAACAAGTAATGTGCAATACTTCTGTAATAAGTTTTGGAAAAGCTTCCTCCTTATCATATCACTTTCACACAGTATTTTCTCAAAAACAGTTCCAAATATTTTCTCTAGTGAGACCGTTTTTATAATGAGTACGTTTCTATTGATTTCAGGTGCAACAACTACATTGGTAATTACTCCCATATATGTAGTGCATGTTAAATCCAGGATCATCCTCCCCCTCTATGTTGAAAGTGAGATCTCGCACCGACCTCCACAGCTAGTAGGGTTCTTTCTCTCCGAATGTCTCCCTTATTAGAGCATCAAACCAGTTGGGACAAGCTCTCGACATGTGTGTGTGTGTGTGTGTGTGTGTGTGTGTGTGTGTGTGTGTGTGTGTGTGTGAGGGAAGAGGAGGAGGTCAAGGATAAAAAAGGGTATATCAGGTGCGGTTCGAGATCCGTTTGTTAGGCATTCTCTGGTGCTGATAGTAGAAACCAGCGATCAGAGCCGCCAGCCACTACAATTCTCCTCCAGACAGTGGCTGAATTCGACCCAGCTCTTGGGGTTCACAGACGCCTGGATCATCAGTAGCGCTCGTCCATAAGGAGTCAAGTTACAACACGTAAATCCTCATTACAGGGATCCGTTAACAGGAGGCAATCAAGAGTCAAGAAATGAATCGATGCTTATCTCGAAATTTATACAAATGATGATTGACAAGTCAAACGTTGATTTATGTTTGTCTATTTTTATTGATATGTCACATTTTTTCTCGGGACTAGAGCATTAAACCTCGTATCTGTCGTAGGTAATGCCTTTTTTGTGCGATATAAGTTGGAGTTTCTGAAACTAAGAACCTAACAACATAAAATTATAAGTGAATTGAACACAGGACATCAACAGTAAAAATTCTTCGTCGGAAGTAACAACCATATTCTTTCTCATTCATATTGTGATAATGGATTACCAAATTATGAGATAAGACGCAGCTTACGAGGTTCAGTTAACAACAATTAACGAAAATGTAAGATTGCCCGCGATTGCCTCGTTGGATGTAATAATTTATTAAAAGTGATTCGTCGTGAATCGTATTGAATTTTCTCTCGCATTTGGACTCGAGTGGCTGATGCGTGGCTCATAAGGTCAGTGAAAGAGCAAAATGCTGCGCAGGCCTGACTCATAGAATGATACTTTCCCAACTAAACAATTAAATACCTAGGACTATATTTCGATTCAAAATTAAATTGGCGCGATCATGTTGAAATATAGATAATGCAAACCAACGCAAAACTACATCCGTTAAAATCGATAATAAACACATTTGACTACAACACAATACTGCCATAACAATATACAAAACAATAATAAGATTTACTTACTTACGCCTGTCCCATGTGGATTAACGCTGTCAACACATATTCGCAAACTCCAAGTAATCCAAAACCAATTCCTGAGAACCATTAACTAACGCCCCATTGTTCATATCAAATAATTAGCTCCACAAGGAATTTAACATTGTATCATTAGATCATCACATCACATACCTAGCAAGAAACTTCTAATACAACATACCTCAAATACCAGCACTCATCGAATTCAGACTCGCAAATACTCCAACCCATAGAACCAGAATTCAAAATAAAAACCTTTCCATGTCTTTCAAATCAAATTCGCAAACTTAGAACCAGATTGGAGGACCCATAGTGGGCAACCTCCCCAAAAGTAGTATGTAAGTTTAGAACAAATTAGTGAGTACGTAATAAAAATTGTTAAGTTGAAATAACTACCAACATATTTACCGTCAGAAAAGAAAAAAAGAAAAGAAAAAAACAGGCCCTTAGTAAAGAGAAAGTTAAGTAATGCTCCTAAAAATCTATTTCGACATTTAGTAGCGGATATTATCACATGTTATGTATTTTCATCTCCTGAAAGATCAGTACTCACCAGTAGTTGGTGCCAACAACTGCAAGTTTGCTTCAATCATCGAAAAACTCTGAACGTAAGAAATAGGAAATCCTCAATGTATTTTTATTATAAGAAATTTCAGCAACTCAAACATTCCGGAACAAAAACTATTTTGTCAATATACTTTTTTCCCGAGAAATGAAATCACTTATTTCATAGGAGAAAAAATCTGGAGTCGAAGAAACCTATTCAGCAGGCAACGTCTCTGCTATTCATTCGAAATAATCACAGCAAGACATAGTCGACTGCTACAAACGGAAAAAAATAATAGGTTAAGGATAAATTAAATTCCAATTTTAGTATTTTAGGTGAACATGTTCATACACTGCAGCCGGGGCCTGGCGGGCGATGAGGCTTTGTGCTTGTGCGATGCCCCCCCCCCCTCCCGCACTAATGGAAGCGACACGAGAACGCGCTCGGCATCATTCAACACACTGCTGCTGCTGCTGGGGTGGGCGGAAAGGCGCATGCGCGACTGGGCTGCCCTCGGCCGCGGCGGACGTGCGGTTTCGGTGCGCGGACGGGATAATGGAAAGCAAGAGGTCCATCATATTACGCGCAATTCGATGCTCGGGCAGCACACAGCGCGCTCCTTTGTTCATTAAGTTTTAGGGCGGATGTATGGAACTTAACAAGTTTAACGTAAAAGTCAGTTTTTGTACTGGTTTCAGAATTCCATCGTTATCCAAGGCGGGGCTCCCAATGAAGGGTCATAAGTTTTAGGAAAAAATATTTTTTCCCGTTCCTGCAACTTAAATTTTCTATTTCAAGGCAATCTCAATCAAATGAAAATTTTAACTCAAAATCCACACAGTGAAGCCTTAGTACCAACTTTATCGACCCAACAGTGTTGAAATACTCTATTCTATCGAGCGAGAATCAATAATGATATCAATGAAGTTGATTTTCAAAGTATAGCAAGCTTGCGCTAAATTGTTCATTCAACGAAAACATTAAGTGGATATTTGAAAAGAAAGCTCAGACTATTTCAACATAGAGGAGATTCAACTAACTGTAATCTTGTTATCATCTAAAAACGAATTAAGTCTTAAAGCCGATTCCCTGCGTAATCTTATAACATTTCTTAAAGAACACTACGTAAAAACCTCTTGATCACAGCGTTGAGACAAAACATCAATAAAAACGGAATTCAACTCATATTTGAAAATTATAATTAAGAAATAATGTATTTAAAAGATTTGTTCAAATTTTCTAAAAAAGCCTTAGTTAAAATGTTATAATTGAAAATTGAATGTTACAGGAATCTAAAGTGACATTAGTGTTTTGAAGAAGTTAAAACGTGATCCGCAGGGATTAAAAATATTTCTCGTCATACAAAAGACGCGTTGTCTATCAAAAATACAAATTCAAAGTAATGTTCGATCAAACTTCCCTTCAGTAACCAAGACAAAAACTTCACAGATCCCTTCTTTGTAAATGTTTTACGCGTGTCCTATATTTCAGTAACACAGCGAGAAGGCGTTCTAGCTTTTCAATTTGAGACAATATCGGGAGGCAAGCGGAAAGATGGAAGTCTAAGCATAGCGGGCGGCGCGTCTCTCGGGGAAAGAGCAGCGAGGCAGCCCCGCGGGGAATAAAAAATAAGGGCAGGGCGAACGGCGCGGTGCAGCCGATATCGGAAACCGGCTCCACCTCCGCCGACGGTGCTGCTGCCGCTGCTAGGAAAGGGCCGATAGACAGCGGCAGGCCGTGGAAGGCGGACGGACGGCTGGCTCCCAGGAAGGAAGCTGTACAACACGGCGAAACACGCAGAGGACTACTAGCGTCGCGCTTGTCTCAGATTCACGGATGTAGCTGTGTCTTTTTCACTACAATGAATACCTATCACACCTGAAGTGGGAAGAATATACTACAGTGACTTCACATGAGTTATGTAATTGATTGTTTAGTGTTTCCAGGCGTGTCAACAAACAAGGGCATTAGTCCCGTAAGTGTAGTGCATGTTTTGTCACGGGAGGCCGTGGTGATCTTCCCCGCTGGATAGTGAGATCCAACGCCGAACTACATGTCGGCTGGCGAGGTTCTCCTCAACAAGCTTTACGCTCCGACTGGTGTCCCGGCATGTGTGGTGGTGTAATGTATTTAAAAGTAAGTGTGCGTATGTAAGGCGGGAGGATAGGTCCAGGAAGAGGAAAGAAACATCGCGTGTTCCGTGGCTCGTTTGTTAGGGTATTGCTTCGGCATTCGCCTGGTGTGGATAGGAGAAACTATGGAAAACTACCGATCACAGCAGCCGGCCACAAGAATTTTCCTCTAGACCGCGACTGAAATCGACCTATCTGTCAAGGTAGTGTCAAATATCCTGCCACCGCCGGAACTCGCACCCTAGGACCTCCCGGTCAGAGGCGCTGCAGCGACACCAATTGATACCCTGAGCCACCTAAACCTGTTTGAGTTGTAAATGTAAATAACGAAGTTGTCAGGTATCAATAATATGTATATTTTCACTTAAGATCTTTTCGATCGCGTAGCAATCATCAGCAGACCTATCTATATCACAAAGAATCTAATTAATACTGTTTGAGTAGTGTAATATGTAATTGGGAAGCGTCGTATGCACGAAAAAGATGTAAATCAACTGGTATAAATCGTTCGAGACGTATCTTTCATTCCCAAATACCTTTGCGCTGACTAGCATGGTTTCTTTCACATTCTTGTGATCCTGCTCCTCTCCTTTGTATTTTTCTTCATCTGCATTCATTGGAGAAAATGTTATAAGGATTAACAAATTCAAATTTGTATACGAATAGTAAAAATGCAAGCTTTGGTCATACATACTTTAGTGAAGACGATGAAGTAAAATAAGAAAGTATGTGGGAATACCTCAGAGGTTAGTAATGCCACCTCTTTGTTGATGAAGTGAATCCGGGACGAAATGAAATCAGAAGGAGTCGTCCATAATATCGGTGTGCTCACAACATGTACGTCATTCAAATTACGAATAAGGACTAATTTCACTCCCCCTAAAAATGAAAAGAAAAATAACACAAAAACCACTACCGGACATGTACTTTAAGAACAATTATAACCATATTTTATAGAAATCAATATTGGTTGCCTATACATACACAAGCATAGGGTGAGTTGTAAAATAAGGAATGACTTAATACGCAATAATTGTATTCTTTCAATTCTAGGAATAATTCAAACTACTGTAAATCCTATATGTAAAGAAGCGTCATATCATATTTGTCTTACGAGTGGTGTAAATGCAGGACAAACTATGGGAACTACATGCTACCGAACAGAGCTGACAACTAAATTCTGACCAATTACTTTTCTTGGAAATAACTATAAATCACAATAAATGATTAACTCTCATCCAAATTTACTGAATCTAAAGGAAATATTAAGTAATCTAGTGATGCCACATCTGCACATACTTATTCAAAATTTTGGTAACGGTTATGTAAGATCATAATTTTCCATCATCTAACCCACTAACATTTCATCCACCACATCAAAATCTCCGAACCAAACCGAGCGCCAGTATTGAAAATTACAATCTTCATTTTAGTAAAAAGTAAAAAATTAAGTGAATATGAATTTCAGCCATTGAATGAGTGTACTGTGCTCTGTTCGTACAAAACGTTCAAAGAAGAAAGCAAAGAAAAATATTTACCCAGGGTGGGATTCGAACCCGGTAGCCGCAGGTGATAATACATTCATTATTACACGTTGTATCAAACTTATTAAAAAGCACAAAAGAAACGTAAAATTCCCAAGCGCTACAGACACAAATAACGTGAAGAATGAAAGACGATTGTAAACAATGTAGGGAAAAGGTGACAAATAACAACAGAACTGCATCTAGAACAACCCCTCTGCAATCTGCTAGATGTGCAACATTTGAAAACAGAGAAACAGTATCCTTCACGCTATCATTTCGACAAGAATGATAGGGGAGCCTTTGTCACAGTTCAATCAGACACAAAATCGATAGCGAAATGAAAGGAAATGGATGCCTACGGGTACAAGCATCCGGCCGTAACCACCGATTTGGCACCATGTCAAATATCGCGATGGAAATGAAGATTTGTAATAACAGAAGATGAGGTATATACTCGAATAGCTTGAAAGGAAGTATTTTAGTACGTTTAGGTGAATTAAAAAGTAAATTCAGGATACATTAAACATCCATTGTATGCAGTTTAAGGGCTTGAATTGTGAAGGGGATCAGATCGTTCTAATTTAATTGCACCACTAGAGACACAGTACATAGTGTTTATGGATAAACATGATAAACATTTCGGCATTTTGTACTATGTGGAAGCTCAATGTGCCTGGCAACAATATTAGCGCACAGCTCACACCACAAAGGGTGAATGGTTCCATTTCTGTCCGCGCAACCCACAGGAAGCGAGTTCCAGCCCAGTTGAGGTAAGAGGCATGCACAAAACCAGCTAGTAGTAAGGTACAAGAGTGAGAGGTTGTATGCCCAAATGTTATGTATTAAAAATAAAACTGTACAAACCCCTCAAAGGCAAAACTGCCGAATTGGAAGAAAATAAAAAAAAAAAAGACATGCAAAAATCCCTTTCTAAAAAGTCCGCCAAAACCAAATCCTTCGATAATTCTCGCCCTGATCAAATTCAATGTTCGGTCTGCCAGGAACAAAGCCAACAGAGCTGACACTGTTGTTGGGTGGTGCATATGAGAGTCAAAATTGGAAACGCTTGGGTTGGAAACGCTAGGTGCCCATTCTGGAGCCAAATAAGACATTCCAATTAATGTTAATAAGAAATTCGCTAATTAAATACTATACCAGCTAATACATTCTAAATAAAACACTACACTAAGTAAATACATATCTATATAATATCGCGCTTTCGTATCGTAAGCGTTGGTAAGCTATCGTTACATGACACCGAATGTTCTGTGAAAGCAGGAAGCAGCAACTCGCTTTGCAGATTCTTTAGATCTTTTGTAACTGCATTTTGCAATTTAGCACGCATTTCCAGCCTCCTCCGAGTAGAGTTTGAGAGCATTTACTTCCATAACGTAACTTAACGTGCATTATTTCCGCGAGTTGGGTGTTTGAAAGTAATGATTTGATAAGGAAACTGAACGAAACAAGTTTGTTCATGAAAATAAAGCAGGTGCGCAAAGCACTGCGCCAAGAGTACAGAATTCAAACGTCTCATTTAAAGTTGTTTATACATTTTTATTGCCGACCTGGTTGGCCAAGGTGTCTAAGAGCGAGTACCGACTCAGCGCTTCGGTCCGAAGTGTCGCGGGTTCGAGTCCCGCCTTGGGCATGGCTGTTTGTCCCGTGACTTTGTGTGTGTTGTCGCGGAGGGCCTCGCGTTCTGCTGACTCCAGATCAGAGGAGCCCGCAAGTGTCTGTCTAGTGTATGGTCGAATATGCGTCCCTTCGGGACGTAAAGGGCAACCTGCTGTCGACTGGATAAAAGCCCTAGGGAAAAAAAAAAAATTTCTTGCCGTCCTTCAAAAAAAAAACAAAAAAAACGACGCACTTCTTATCAAACTAAATTATTTGACAACCAATGTTGGCAAATAAAAACAATATCTGCGGCAATTAACTAAACATGGAAATACTTTATTAACCGAAAATCGGGAGTGGGAGAATAGAAAGACGCAGAAGTATTCAAGTAAGAGATGCGAGAATAAAAGATGGGGAAAATAAACAGAATCTAACAAGAATAGGAGGATGTGAAGAAGCCAACAAAGGAATTAGAGCAGAAGCAGACAGAAACAGAAAGGATTTTCTTTTTAATCCGAAAAAGAAAAGAGAGACGCTAGAAGAAGAGCATACATACAAGTGTAAGAATGGAAGGAGGAGGAGGAGGAGGGAGAAAGGACGCGGCCGCCGGGGGCTGCTTTAATAAGCCTACGGGGGCGGGGGTGGGGTGGGGGTGGGGGGTTCATCGGCGGAGGCGGCGCCGCGGGCGCTTTATTAGCCAGGCGAGAGAACAATGGCTGTCACGCCGCTCCGAGCCCCCCCCCCCCCACTCCCCCCCCCCGCACGCGAGCGCCGCGCGACCAACTCGCAACCAAACGATCTAACGCATCGACCCTCCGCCATCGCCCAACACTCAAATCCGCCACTCCTCGATTTCCAATTGGCACACGCACACTCATAAAATCACACTCCATTTCCACGTACTACATGCCATTCAGTGCGCGCGCTATTTTTACGAATGGATTAGTGTCAGAAATTTCTCCGAACAGATTTTTTCATTTCCAAACCTGCAGTAAATGAAGGAGAAAATGTTAAAAAAACAAAGTGAAAACTAACGTTCACCGTGCTTAACCACATCATGAAACTGTAAAATTAAAAACCTGATGGACATAGAAATTACTCCACAAATCATCCTTATTGCTTATCGAAAACTAATTATAGTTAGTTTCATGATTAAAATCACTCCCTTGGGATATCCGATGCATAACGCAAACACTGCAAACACAAGTGATGTTTATTATGTTTAATGAAGTATTCGAGAATGCCGAATACGAGTAAATATCAACAACTGATTTACAATACAAAGCAAGAAAATATGTTTCTCTGTGTGTACGTCACAAAATAGTGATTTAACCTCCAGCACGTCATAACTTTTCTTTATCCTCGTAAAGAGTACAAGGGAGAGCGCACCGCTCACTTCTTTTAGTTTGGCAAACGACGCGACACTTTATCTCGCACCGAGTGTTGGCATCAGTCACAAAATCGCGTTACACTAATTTGTATTGAAAATAATAGTAACAGCTAGAAGGCAGTTACAGAGGTCGACTAATGGCTGATGATATTTGAAAGTGAAGGCTGCGCTTATCCCTCGACCTTTTTTTTTTTTAATTTTTAATCTAGGGCTTTTATCCAGCTGACAGCCGCTTACCCTTTACGCCCCGATGGGACGCATATTCGACCATACACTAGACACCAACACACTTGCGGGCTCCTCTGATCTGGGGTCAGCAGAACGCGAGGCCCTCCGCGACAACACATACATACAAAGTCAAGGGACAAACAGCCATGCCCAAGGCGGGACTCGAACCCGCGGCCCTTCAGACCGAAGCGCTGAGTCGGTACTCGCTCTTAGCCACCTCGGCCATCCAGGTCGGCATCCCTCGACCTACGGCGAGTCAAACACGCACCGGCTTCGACCGCCTTTTCCGGGGTACCGGTTTCGCCCACCAGATTCAAAACAAAGTAAACAAGACCTATACTCCTATTCACGTGTATTGGCACTTCAGGGTCACGAGCAGGAATGCGAGGGGGACATTGTCATCCAATCGGGAGCTCCAACACCGAAACTTTAATTCGTAACGAAGCTTCCGACTAGATGACAGTGTACCCAACTCCGTTCACTTCGTGATCTTGAAATGCTATTACGTTTAAATCGAAATATAACGGCGTGAGCAGGAAGCGCGGTCTCGCCGTCACGTTCCACAGCAACTGCTCTCTGTCACTGGGCAGTCAATAGCGCGTTGGATAGTCTCATACAAATGCCTTTCCGGAACCCGAACAACGCATAAGGAGGAGGGGGCAATGGCGGACCCCAGAATAACTTGCAAAATAATTGAAATCGTCCATTCCTTCTTCTGAGGCGGGAAGAACATCATTATGTGCTTGTTTCCCCGCAGTATCTAAATCCACTCCTGTAATTATCGCGGGTTCTATGAACGATTGTGAGTAGACAATGTTCTCAGGTAACGTGGCAATATAAAATAAAGATTTTAGATAAGTTTTCCCAATCATTTGCTTACAGCTGTATTATATGTTGCATTAATCTGTGGAATCCAGTACCTACTGCATACTATATACGTAATGTTTATACGAAGATCATATATCTTTAGTTTGTGAGATTTCTCAATCTACCATCACAAGGAAATGTTAAGTCCCTCAGTCTATTAGCGGTAGCAGCAAAGTGAGATCCCATAGTCTATGGACTTCATTTGTCCAGTTCTTGAGCGGTTACGCTAACGTGAGTTTGACTCAGTCGTCGCAGATGGTAGCTTCTCACTGAAGTTCCCTCAGAGAGCTTCCAACCCCACCGGTTCAGAGTCCATATATAATAGCCTTATTCGCAATGTAGTTTTCGTCCATAGAACAAGTCGTAAGAATAGCATATTGCTTCTTGAATGCATGTTCGGTAAAGTGCAGAATTCCAGTCTTTCCCTACGGCAATATTTACATGATTTCCCAAACCAATTTGCTATCAAACATTATTCGCATATATAAGATGAGATTCGGCAAATATTCCCGTTGTTTAAACAGTAATTTATTTCAATTGTACGAGTGATTATGGAACTTTCCGAATTGATGTTTTTTTTATTTCTACTATTGCCACGCCATTTGTTTCATCCCACAAGTGTGGTCTACGTTGATCACTGTGCAAAATATAGTGGCTTTCTTTGCAAAAAACAAATACTTGATGTATTACACCGAACTTCCAAAAATAAGTTTTCTGGCGGATACTTCTCACAGGCGAGAAACAGGAGAACTCCAATGACAAGTCCTTAACGGATCGTTGACTTAGCTATTGCTATCGATGAAAACTTATTCAACTCAGACTTTCTGTTCTTATCTTGAAGTTTATCACTTCACGCTACCACTCTGGTGTCTGAAACCGAATACATTAAATTCTAAACTAGTTTATCGCGTGAAACAACACGAAGTGTCTTGGTAAAACAAATCGCTATGTTGTCAATCTCTCACGGTCACGTTGCGCACCATGCAATGAGGATTAAATTACATAATTTGATTATCGGTTCTAGTACAGGTTGAGTTAAGTCCGTTAATAATTAACTCGTTGACTACCATTAAACTCGCCTCTAATCCTCTGAAAAGAAGTACGTGGGCGAATCAAAAAGTAAGTTACACTTCCAAAGTATGGCCATTTATGAAGCCACCAACACAGAGGCTACACGGCTATGACAACATACAAAGTAAATTCACTTTTCCACATAGACGCCAAGAGACTAAATATTTCTTGGAACGGTCAACCAACTTTTCGATTTGGGATGCGCAGAAATCACCTCCTTATCGTTTCGGAATCGTTGTTCACCGAAATCCTTTTTCAGCTTACCGAACACAAGGTAATCGCATGGCGCTCTCTGGGCTGTGTGGACAATGTTGCTCACATTTGAATCGCTGCAGAAGTTCGGACGTTTGGCGAGCCGTGTGAGATGTTTCGTTATCGTGCATCACACCGGCGCTCGATTTTCCTCGCCAATTTTCTTTTAATTGTCTTGCGCACTCGGTCCAACGTTTGACAATACAAATTCATCTCTACATTGGAGTGAACATGTAGTTGACGCGGCAGTTAGTTTAGCCCGCTCTGCACACACTACACGACGGGATACCACACCAACCTTTCTACCGGACGTGTCAGCAGTTTCTGTAACTTTCTCCGCATTGGCCACGGTAATAACAGAGTGCTCTCGCCGGGAGCGGTGGCTCAGTGCATCAACTGATGTAACTGCAGCGTCTCTGACCGGGAGGTCCTAGGTTTGAGTCCTGGCGGCGGCAGGATTTTCGACACTAGCTTTTCAGCTAGGTCCAATTCAGTTGCTGTATGGAGAGAATTCTAGCGTCCGGCTGCTCTGATCGGTAGTTTTCCGTGGTTTCTCCGATCAACACCAGGCGAATGCCGGAGCAGTACCCTAACAAACGGGCCACGGATCGCGCGCAATCTATCCTTCCTCTTCCTTGTCATATCCTCTCCCCTTACACACACACACTTACACTAACATGCACTACATTACCCCATATTTCGGGAGATCGGTCGGGAGCTTAGAGCTTGTCCCGGCTGGGGCGGTGCCCCGCTGGTGGGAGAGTCCTGATTAGGGGGAAACCCCGTTAGCCGGCGGTAGGTCGGCACCGGGTCACGCCATCCAGCGGGGAAAGATCGCCGCCATCTCACGAGAAAAAACATGCACTACACTAACGGGACTAATGACCAAAGCAGTTGACGCGCCCGGAAACACGAAAAAATCAATCAATCAATCAGAGTGATCTCGCGGCGAGCTAGTGTAACTTACTTTTTGATTTGCCTTTTTGATAGGGCGTGAGCGCGAGCGCGAGAAAAAACGTGTGCCACTGCAGTGCCAAAGGGATGCTTGTCGTCCCGTGTTGCAAGTATTAGCACATCGATTGGCAGGTTGCGAGGGGCGCTGCCGGCCGCTGCGAGGTAAGAGCCCCCGGTGCGACGCGCCCATCGACCGCCGGAGCCCTCCATAAAGGGAAGCAGAGCAGCCGCTATTCCTGCGCCTCGCCAGCCCCATTGCCCCAAACGATCCGCGTTTATTTCAAGGCCGGGCAGGCGACGAGGCGGGCCATCTGCAATTCATGGCGCCCCAGCCACAGCGATTAGGAGCCAACGAGAAACCCTCGTCACTATTTCGGGGACTGTTTCTAAGGGAAACGTTATCAAAACACACACGCTTGTAATAAAATACAATCCTTGTCAAGCACGTGTGCAAAATGAGTTAGAATTAGTACGAATATGTAGGAAATGCATATATAGAAAATAGGAAATGTATATATAGGGAAAATATATAGGATATAGGAAATGCAAAAGTACTCTCTACTCGTATATCTCGTGTTTTCGCACATGTTAATCTGAAAATTAAATTGCAAATTCAAAAATTGAATTTCAGCGTTTTCACTTTCTCGCCTTACTACGTTTATACAGTAAAGAGAAAGTTTTGTAATGGTCTGGTGGAAATATTTCGACAAAAAAAACGGCCTCAGGTGGTTCAGAGCATTAACTGATGAGTGACATTGCAGTGCTTCTGACAGGGAGAGCCGAGGGTTCGAGTCCCGACCGTGGCACGATTTTTGACACAAGCTTGATAGCAAGATCGCATTCAGCTGCTGTCTCCAGGAGAAATCAAGCAACCACGTCCTCTGATCAGTAGTTTTCCGTCGTTTCTCCGAATGAATTTCAGCGTTTTCACTTTCTCGCCTTACTATGTTTACGTAGAAATGAGAAAGTTCTGTAATGCTATGGCAAAAATATTTTGATAGAAAAAACGGCCTCAGGTGGCTTAGGGCATTAACTGATGACAATGCAGCGCCTCTGACAGGGAGACTCTAGGGTTCGAGTCCCGACGGTAGCAGAATTTTGGGCGCTAGCTGCGTAGCGAAGTCGAATTGAGATGCAGTCCGGAGAACTTAAGGGGGCGGCTGCTCTGATTGGTAGTTTTCAGTGGTTTGTCCGGTCAACACCAGGCGAATGCCGTAGGAGTACACACTAACAAATGTGCCCCGAACCGAGCGCGATTTTTCCTCCCTGTCTTCTCCTATCTTCACCCCTTACTTACACTTAAACCCTTACTTACACTTAAATGCACTACACAATTATACATGCCGAGAGCTTAGAGATTATTCCGGCTGGAGCGGTACCCCGCTGGTGGGAGATACCTGGATGTAGCAAGTTCATATAGTAGTAAATATTGCGTAGACATTACCAATAATGCGAGAGTGTACGTGCTGTTGTAGCAATACTATTTTTATTTCGAAATACTTGTAAAAATACGGTAACGTATAATGCAGTGGCTATCCTACCGGATGATGTGGGAAGTTCTGAAGAGCTAGAGTACTCAGACGAGTAAAAACAGAGAAAAAAATATAGAAGGATCTGCAAAGATTTTTCGGAAATAATTGTAATATCCAAAAAAACAAAACTTTTAAATGATTATTTTAAAAGCGAAAATAGTTTCACACTGGATCCCAATTTTCAGCGTTTCTGTTAACCCGTGATGAGGGTGATGGAGCTTTCAGAACTGTAATTGACCGCCCAAAAAGGTCTCATTTTGTAAATTGCAGCAGAAAAACTTGGCAAGAATAATAATGTTATTAGTGGTAGGGCGCATTATTTCCGCGATATGCCCGATAGAAAAATGTGTTGCGAGAAGTACATGCCACTCATTTAAAAAATATGCCACAATGTACCAAGTTCTATGTTTTTCTTCTTAAATCTGATCTTCCTCTGTTGGGATATTTTCATATCCAACATTAGTACACATACGGGGCCTGATGTCTATGATTTCTTACGAACGGTCAAAAACCATCTTTCCTTATCGTATTATACAGAGAGTCCCATTAACTATGGGTCACCCCCATACCTTCTAAACGGTTCCCGATTCAAAATACAGTTTTCGCTCAACAGTGCGGAATCATAGGGCAAGAGATATGGTGTAGAGATATGTTTGAAATATTTTTAGTTTTCGAGAAATTTAATCATCTTTGATTTTTCAAATGGAACCATAAATTTTACTTCACTAGCAATGGATAAATCATTAAAAGAGGAATGTAATATGTAACACATGTTAATATTTTGATGATTTTTTCTATAAAATTATACTTATGACATGAGATTTTAAATTAAATGTGCAATTTTTCCTCGAACAGTAGTCGCAACAGCCGCTTCTGCCGAAGGTGGCCTTCCCAGTGTCTCCCTGCAAAAGTGCCGGCGCCGCGAAGGCAACCTTCCCCCAAAGGCGACAGTTGCAAAGGTTGCTACAGGAAATTTCGTACATTGAATTTAAAAATCACCAGAAATGCCAGAAAGTGTAATTTTATACTCAAAATACTATCAAAGTATGTTACAACATATGTTACATTACTGCATTCGTGTATTTATGCTCTATTTATTGCTAATGAGAAAAACATGGTTCCATTTAAAAAATCAAAGATGATTAAATTTCTCTAAAAATAAAAAAAGATTTTAATCAATATCTCTATGGCCCGTTACTTGCGTCATGTTTCCACACTAGCGCAAAAACTGCATTTCGATATCGGGAATCGTTTAGAAGTTATGGGGGTGGCCCCTAGTTGGAAGGATTCCCTGTATATAATGGGGGTACCTGGTCCGTTTATCCGTATATAACCAACTGTCTATTATAAAAGAATCTTTCTGGCATTTACATGACTAAATTCATCAAACTTACGATAATTAAATGTAATTTCTTTACGAAAGAAAAAAAGTACACAGGTATTTTAATTCACACTTTTTCATATGCTCGAAATATCTTATATTCATATCTTTCTATGCTCGAAAACGGACAAGCCTGGCGATTTTAATATATATTTAATTCATATGTGATAAAACATACACATATGAATATTATAAAATTCAAGAATAAAAAGAAAGGGTGAAGTACGGAAAATGGCGAAAACGCTGTTTTCTTTGTGTTCAAATACATTTTCATTTCCTTGAGAGGAAATCAGAAATGATTTCTTTGTCACTAGATAACTGAACTCTCGACGTAAGTGAATGATTGATAACAAATTACAGTTCCGAGTAACGGATTAATACTTAATAATATGAATTAATACTTAATCAGAATAGATCAGTTTGTGCAATGCAGCTCATACCGTGTGTATAAATGGAACAGAATTACAATAATAGGACTAGTCGAGCAAGTTCATTTGGTGGTTGGAACATAATAATAATAATGAATGGTTAATATTCTGGTAAGGAAAGGGCAATTAAAGTCACGCATGCTTAAAATTTATCTTTAAATAAAAAAGAAATCTAATATTGGCATTGTGGAATCAGTGCCTATCAGTTCAGGTTTGCGTATCGTACTGCAGAAAACAACCTTGATGTTATCAACCTCTAAACATGTATTGAATATTGTACAAAAGCGAGAAGTTAACAGCCAACTGCGCTAAATATCCCTTTATCAACGAGGAGAGAAGATGTCATTGATTTAAGTCCAGAGTAATGACTGCAATATATTCAGTTGTCTTAGAAATCTGCTTTCAAGTCCTAAAAACCAAGTCTTTAAACAACGAATTTAATACATGTATTATACTACAAAGATCAACTGTGAACCGGGTGCAGAACCAACCGCTTCTGCTTTCTGCACGCACAGAGGACTGTGTGATGCTGGCTTAGTGGTGCGTCTAAAAACCGGAGCGCTCGGGTCTACATTACCTCTGGAGCCCTTCAAGCTTCTTATTTATGACCTCAGACCTGCTAATGAAGTATAATCTTAGTTGTTTGAAAAGGTCGGATGTAATTATACTACTAACAAACCGTTTGTGAAAAATAAAATTCAAGGGCAGTAATGGACAAGAAGAAAAGATCGAAATGAGACAAAGTTGAAAGTCAAGAATGTTTGGATGAAGGCTGAGATAGCAATGAAACTCACATAAAACTGGAAAATTATTTCTTAATTATTAACCTTAAAAATATGGAAAATAAAAGCTTACACAACATACTTCTTTAAACTTTTATAGTATCTTTGCCGCAAATCTGAGTGTTTTTTGTCTGAAAAAGTTTGATAATTGATTTGGGATTATTTTTTAAAAGAACTATACATGTTCATATATTGCATACATCACATACTTAGGAACGAGAGCTTTTAAAGTATTTGGTACCACGTTACACATACAAACAAATTCAATTATTTTCTCTCCGATATCACTTCAGCTATTGGGCCTTGATCCGTATATTCGCAGTAAAGCCGGACTCAATCATAACAAATAGATTCATTCTTTGATTATATGGACTTTCAAGGAAATGGTAAAAGTGCAAAAACATCGTTAAAAGATAGCTGATGATAAACACCTCCCCTTCCCGCCCGGCTCTACCCTGTTCCTCCTCACCCTACCTTGCCCCGCCTTGCACTGCACGGAGTGGCCTCGCTCCGCCTCGCGACGACACACCCTGCCATTGTACGCTACTATATCACAGGCACACAAAATAAACTAGAGGTGCTACAGAATGGCACAGATTTCTCGTAGCAAATGTTTCTAATGTCCTTGGTGTGGACTAGCTTTAAGGTCTTGCTCCATTCTCTGGTCAGCTACCATCTATCGTCACCCAAAGTACATTTTCTTGATATTTTTTTAAGTTTTCGGTTTCTTAATGGTAGAAGCGAAATATGACTTCAAGAATATTAAAGAAGAGTAAAAACCTCGTCCAAAATAAAAAATTTCATTGAAAATTTTGAAGACGTTTTTAAGAATATGGCGATTAAGCATTACTCTAAATGCGAAATTTGAAGCTCTTCTTCACAGAAATCTTTTGAGTCTTCGAAAAACTTAATTTGAAGTCTCAATTTTGAGCTCATTTGTACAGAAAACTGTTGAGTTTTGAGAAACTTTGACAATTTTCAAAGCACATGAACTCATAAATATAAAAATTTGAAGAAATCGCCTTTAATGTAAATATTACCGGCGTGAGAGACAAGTAAAAAATTACATTTTTGTAATTTTTGAAATAACAAAAGAAAGAGCAATATGGCGTTCATGTCATCGTATAGGATTCATTTGGCACTAACCCTACCAAAAATTTAAAGAAAACATTTGGAGCCTTTTTTGAGAAAATCTTGTTTTTGTTATTTTTTAAAATTGCAAATATTTCACGCTCTATTGCATGAAAACTACTAATTTTTTAAAAAAAAGTGTTTATAACCATAATGAAAGAACTATTTACGGACAACAAATTTCATTTGAAGAAAAAATCGGTCTTCAATTTTTGTAGTAGGAAGACGCCGAAAAAATTCAAACTTTCTCAATTTTCAAAAATTTAGTGTAAATCGGGAAAATATAACCTATGCCACCATTATAAGTGTATTTTATTCTATTCTTACAAGAAATTTAAAGAAAAAATTTGGAGCCGCTTTTGAGAAAATTTTGAAAATGTCCGGGAAGTTTCATGTATCCCCCAAATTTTAAGCAATGTTTTTCAACATTTCAAAGCTTCAACCATAGCTACATGGACAGGGATTTGTTTAATTTGGAGAAGATCGTACGCATGGTTTAAACGCTAGTGGTGTTCACATACACCAGACGGACGGATGGACAGACGGACGGACGGACGGACTTGAGAAATGTTTCTCTAAGTATGTCGATACTTTGAATCCGAATCTGAAGCCAGAATTTCGCCACCAGCTTCCAGTTCTTTGAATCGCGAAAAAACACAGTGTAATTGTATTTATTTTTTTGACAATTGTTGTCAGACCCAACGACTTGACACATGTTTCTCTATGTATGTCGACGCGCTAAATCCGAATCTAAAGCTAGAATTGCGCCATACGCTCCTGTTGTTTTTTAAATCGAAAAAAACATTGTGGAATTGTATATTGTAAATTCAAGGGGGGGTTACGATAAAAAGAAAAAAATTGAGGGTTGTGGCGCAAATCTGGCTTCAGTTTAGGATTCAGCGCGTCTACATTCATAGATAAACTTGTGCCAAGTCTTTGGGGCTGACAACAACCCCCGAAAACAAAAAAATACAATTTCACGATGGTTTTTCGCTGTTTAAAAAAGTTGGAGAGTGGTGACGCAATTCTGGATTCAGATTCGCATTCTGCGCGTCGAAATACACAGAGAAACATGTTTCAAGTCAGAAACATGTTTCTCCCGGATAGCCAAGTTAATCATGTTTCAAGTCTTTGGATCTGACATTTTTTATGCCTGTGTAATCTTGCTACCAGCACCCATGAGTGGGGGGAGTACACAGTTGCATATTCCCGACAAGCGCCCAATAACAATTTTAATCATTAATCAAAGCCTTATTATTGTACTAGAATAAATCAAAATGAATTGATAGAAGATTTAATGCGCTTTCAGAAATGTTTAATTAATTTTGGAAAACCGAATTTCCTTACAGTTTTCAATACATTCGTGAAAAATGAAACTTAAATTTGCGCAATTAAATTTTGATTTAAGTTATAGATAAAGAAGATCTAATTTTACGAAATTTCACGTACATAGAAACTTTTTTCTTATTTTGAAGTTCATTAATTAAATTGTAGAATTGAATCAAAAGCAAACACATATTTTTCTTTGTAAAAATGATGAAAGAAAAAATTTCTTGTTACAAATGTCTACAACGCTCTTTGCAACTCAATTTCCTATCTTTTATTCATAATTCAAGTGTTGTAAAAGAAGGGGTAGAGATTCCGGAGAAGAAAACGTGCGCGAATAACAAACATCACAATGAGGAACAATGCTGTTTCAACCATTGAATTTCTCTGTATTTGGTCACAAAGTATTCATTGAATAAAGGGCTAAAGAGAAACAGAGTTATCAAATAACGGGGAAGAAACTACAGAGAATGATTTCACATTTTTCAGTCACAAAAGAAAAACTTTTTAGATTTTTTTTCACAGACCTCGAGTAAATAATGAATAGAGTGAGGCACAACATAGCTTTGAGATGAATATCTTACAATTTGCACTTATTTCCGGATTAGAGATACATATGTATTTTATTATTTATAGATTAGATTGATTGATTGATTTTTTCATGTTTCCGGGCGTGTCAACTACTTTGGTCATTAGTCCCATTAGTTTAGTGCATGTTGTTTTTCTCGGGAGATGGCGGTAATCTTCCCCCGCTGGATGGCGAGATCCGGCGCCAACCTACCGTCGGCTAGTGGGGTTTCCCCCTAACCAGGACTCTCCCACCAGCGGGGCACCGCCCCAGCCGGGACAAGCTCTAAGCTCCCGACCGGTCTCCCGGGATATGTGGTAGTGTAGTGAATGTTAGTGTAAGTGTGTGTGTGTGGGTGTGTAAGAGAAGAGGATAGGATAAGGAAGAGGAAGGAAATATCGCGCGCGGTCCGCGCGCGACCTAGCTGAAAAGCTAGTGTCGAAAATTCTGCCGCCGTGGGGAGTGGGAACCTAGGACCTCCCGGTCAGAGGCGCTGCAGTGTCATCAGTTGATGCACTGAGCTACCGCTCCCGGTCCCAGATTAGAGATATATAAGACAAACTTTCCGCGCTTCTGCAAGAAACATGATGCGCCGAAGCGAGCCGAGCCGCATGGGGCTGCTAGCATTACGTAAAAGCGGCTCTGGTTTCTAATCCGGAACCAAGAGTCCAATTGGGCGCGAGCCATGAGTGTCTCCCGAGGGCGGAAATGAGGTTAGCGCGTCGCGGGGGTCGATGGCGGCGCAGAGATCTGGTGGGGGGGGGGCAGCGGTGGCATGGACGGTGGCACGGGGGGGGGGGGAAGCTGAAGCCGACGGTCGCACATCTTCGCAATTGAGGCTAACGAGGATGTTTCCAGATAACTAACGCCAGATGTGTTTGGGCATTCGTTACCTCTCCGGGGCCTCTCCATCCTCGGCAAGGGATGCAGTGCAATGGGGAGCGACGGTTGATGATGATTTGTGGTGTGATGATGATTTGTGATGATCATTTGTCAACTGCCATTTGACACATAATGATTTGAAACGGACTAAATCCGGATACATCAATAGCACTTAAAAATATAATGTATGTAGCTAGCCTTTATTGCCGGGAAATTTAGAAAAAAGTCGCAAAATGTTTTGGAAACATTCCGCCCAACGTAGAGTTACAGGATGGGTGAAAATCCAATTCTCAGTATTGCGCACAAGCGAGGAAAAAAAGAAAAAAATGTGGCATCGCGGAAGCGGGGAGACGGGAGTTTTTAATTTACTTCAAGCACTCGCTATATAACGAAAAAAGTGGCACAGCTCGTAATTACTTACAATTACTAAAGACATCGAGTTATTAAATTACCTCTCATAACATATTCATACGAACCAGCTAATTTCTTTAGTATACATGGATGTGCATAAATTAATTAATTTATATTAGGATGCAATGTTCTGAATTCGTTTAATGTGGTAACTTTGTAACTTAGTTCAAAAAATACTCCTTAATGAGAGTTACAAATACCAGTTTTTTATTGCCCGTCTTAAATTTGTCCGCGATGTTAATGGCAAGTCATATGTACCGCCCGTTGAGCCGGGAGAACTTTGCAGTGACGGCGTACTGGCAAGTGTTACGGGAAACATAAATCCAGCATGTTAATGTGGTTGTTTCATTTCACTCCCGGTCCTGCACGTAGAAATGGGCCTATTACAATTCTTTCGTGTATGAGGCCACCCTACATTTTCACATTAGGTCTATTAAGGTCTAGATCAATATAGGCATAAGAATATTTCTAAGATCATATCCTCATATTATGACGTTGAACGTGATTACAGTGTTGTCTCATCGCTAAAGAAAACATTCTGTAAAAATTATTCATTGTCCAACGCGTGAACCATCGCTACTGCAAAATCAAAAATCGTTTAGGACTAACAATTCATCGGATTACGTGTAACAACTGCCATTTGTAACTCGTAAAACGATGTCGTTTCTTCAAAACTTTATAATCGTGCTTAGGTTTTGAGCATACGTAAGGACCGATTTCTTAGCCTTCGATTAGCGATTAGCTCTCTCTGATAGCTTCAACTGATTTGTCACTAACCCGCGGGCTCCCTGAACATTTTGCCTCTATCAAGCAGCAAATTTCCTTGAGTCGGCGATCCTCCCGACAAATGTTATTCTCACGGGGAAGCTCTTTTTTGTACACACGACAATATTCACAAAGAACACGCGTCACAGCTTCAAATTTCAGAAGCCAAAGGTCGCATTGATCTTTCTTCTGTACAGACCTCAACTCATCAGACAGCATTGAGGTGGCTAATGCATCGTCCCGTCATTATCTGCGCACGAATCTTCAGATCTCCCTACGCTTCCGAAACCGTATGAGGTTCTCTTCAAAACAGTGTGCGAATCATTGAGTGTTTGTTTTGTTTAGATATTCTAGATGGGTGAAACTATACCACAACGTTATGAACACGCTCTATTTTCATGAGAATTTTGTGCAAAATAAATCAATTATTCATCCCTTTCCGTAATACACGTACCAATCTATTTTTTATCGATTAACTTCCGGATAATAAAGTGATAACATGCCTTTAAATGCCCATTGAGTAGATTTTAATTCTAAAACTACAGGTTAAAAAACAGGATGTCTCGGAATAAACATTACACACTTCTACGTGTGTAGGAAGATCGGAGACTTGACATCTGACAATTTAGTAGGAAACTTCTCTTGAATTGGTATTTGGCAGGGACACGAAATCTCTTTCAGTGCATTAGAACGTGAGGTGATATAATCACAAGTGCACGATGAATTGACTACCAATTAGGGGCAGTGTCCCCGGGGTAACTTCTTTATATGAGATTTGATAGCACGTGCTCAATATCAAAAACTGAGATTTGCGACCTGTACTGCCCTATCAATTAATAATATTTTCCGGAACATCCTACAGCTTATAACCCAGTCGCAAATATTTAAGAAGAGGCTCGTACTAATGACAACGCTAATTTAATAGCTCTACGACCCCATTTACATGCTACGTCATGACGAACGATTCCGGAGTTATAGCGAATGCGTGCAAGCGCAGTGTGACTTCAGTTCTGGGGTTCAGGGAATCTGCGCGTGCAGGGGTTTGCCAAAACTCCCGAACCGTTCTTGAAAAGGAAGCGTGTAAATGGGGTCTTAGGGATTGAGATGCACGTGGCGAAAGGCCCTCGTGCCGGAAGCACAGGGAAAGGGCGAGCCACGCGGCCAGCGATGCATTCATTCATTGTTAGTGATTCCGGGCGCGTCAACTACTATGGTCATTAGTGCCGTAAGTGTAGTGCACGTTATTGATCGGAAGGTGGCGGTGGTCTTCCCCCACTGGAAGGCCAGATCCGGCGGCTACCTACCGTCGGCTAGCGGGGTATCCCCCTAACCAGGACTCTCCCACCAGCGGGACACCGCCCCAGCCGGGACAAGCTCTAAGCTCCCGACCGATCTCCCGGAATATGTGGTGGTGTAGTGCATGTTAGTGTAAGTGTGTGTGTAAGGGGAGATGATAGGACAAGGAAGAGGAAGGAAATATCGCGCGCGGTCCGTGGCCCGTTTGGTAGGGTACTGCTCCGGCATTCTTCTGGTGTTGATCGGAGAAACCACGGAAAACTACCGATCAGAGCAGCTGGCCGCTAGAATTCTCCTCCAGACAGCGACTGAACTCGACCTAGCTGAAAAGCTAGTGTCGAAAATCCTGCCGCCGTCAGGACTGGAACCTAGGACCTCCCGGTCAGAGGCGCTGCAGTGGCATCAGTTGATGCACTGTGCCAGCGATGCAGTTGGTGGCGTGTGCCGCGCGGGGCGTGGCTGAGCGGAGCGGCGTGGCGGGCCGGGGGGGGGGAACGGGGCGGCGCGAGGGAGCACGGCGCCGCGCCGTTCCAGGAAGTGTCTGGGCGCTGCTGCGCCTGCGAGGCGGAGGCGGCGCTTCGTGTGGCGCAAGCGCTCGGCCGCGGCGTCACGCGGGGGCGCAGCGCACGGGAAGGAACGGGCTGGGGGGTTGAATGAGGTGAAGTGACGAAGAAGCGAGAGCCAAAGAGATCGATGTGGTGACGAGAGGTTAGGAGCATGAGAGAGAAGAAGGCGTAAGACAATCAAGTGAGGGCTCGCAGTGAAATTCATACTACTCTCATGTGTCGCTTGTCGAAGAGCAGGAAAGAATTACCTTCAGCTCCACAAGACCTTGAGTTCGGATTTCTCATTCATGCAGACCGTTATTCCAACTGATGGTACCCTTATGGTACTGAGAATGGTAGAATTGTGTAGCATGTGGCAGTGGCTCAAACTAATAAGTAATGCCTATTAATGTAACTGAAAGTACAGTAGTCTTCACGTGAAAATAAATCTCTTAATCTCAGGTGTTGTGATTTCAATTCTTTCTTCCAATGAAACACTTTCGTCCTTTAAAAATTAATTCAAATATTTGTATTATCAGAGAAATATGGGTCCTAAAAAGCGAATTAATTTCAACCCAAAATGTTATGGTAAAGACTCTTCATCTCCACAACACATTCTAAGTTCATCAGGTTATCATGGATATCTCCTAACTGCTCATTGCAATGTAACGTGCAACAAAATGAATGTGTAGTAAATTAAAACTGCTACAAGTGAACCCTATGAGAGGAGATAGTTTTCATAAATGAGAAGAGGTAATTATCGTCCACAGCGGCTAATCTTGCCCTTTAAAACCTCGTTCAAACCTTCTTCACATTGTAGCTAGAGCGTATAAAACGACTGCCGAGGAAGAGTTTGACTCCTCGTGTGATGGCTAGCCAGTATGGGTAGACTTCTGAGCTCTCCGCGTTTAAGAATCTCGGCGCGAGGCTTCTTGTAGATCGGCAACGGTCAACTGATGTCGCGCTACGTGTGTGACAGAATTGTGTTCGAATAGCATCAACCGCCATCTACACCTAAGTCGTGGCATCAACAGAGAGGGAAGTTATCCCGCTGCAGCCGATGGGATCGGTATGGAAGAGTGAAAGCTGCCAATAAAATTACACAGGCTCGTAACAATGTAAATATTACAAATGCGTTATTTGCGACAAATAAGCGATTCTTCTCAACTGATCTGATGAATTCGGCCTATTCCCATATACAAAGAAGAGAAGTCCAAATATTTTGGTAATCCGAGCAAAACGTTCCGTCGAAAAAATGTTGAGTGCAGGCGAGAAGAAGCTCTGTAGCAGGAGCCCCGCTTGGGGAGCGGCCGGGGGGGCGTGGTGGGTGCGGGCGTGGTGGGTGCGCAGGCAGCGTGCGCTTACGTCAGGCGATGGGGGGCAGAATCTTCTTCCCGCGGGAGGGCGGGAGGTAGCCCGGCTGCAGGTAGTTCGGCGCTTCGCCGCCGCCCAGCCTGCAAGAGACAGGGAGCATGGGCCACGCGCGGGCGGCGCGCGCCGGGCACGGCACTCGGGACAGGGCGGGGCGGGGCCACGCCCGGCAATGTGGGGCGGGGCAGAGAGGATAGAGACGGACGGGGTGGGGCGGAGTAATTTGAGAGGTGCGCGGAGGAGTGGAGTGTGCAGGGCGGGACGGGGCAGGGCGGGGCAGGGCGGGGCAGGGCGGGGCAGGGCGGGGCTGGGCAGGGCGGGGCAGGGCGGGGCAGGGCGGGGCAGGGCGGGGCAGGGCGGTGATGGGCGGGGCAGGGCGGGGAGGAGCGGCAAGGGACAGGCTGGTAGAAAAAGACGGTGTAAGGTGGCAAAAAAGAGCGGGAGACCGATACTGATTGGGAGAGTCGGAAAATGACAAGTACCGCGGAGGAGTCGAAGAGAGGCACAGTCAGGTAAAGTGAGAAAGTAGGGAATTCGGGTCGAGGGAGAAGCGAGGCAAAGCAGAGAGGTGTGTCAATAGGACAATGGACGGAAGGTTCGGTGAGAATGGTTACTTCACTTCCAAAGCATTAGGAGAATGAGGTGCAGAAGCAGGCGGGAAACGATCGGCACGAGGCAGGGTGAGAGGCGCGAGGCTCGTAGAAGCCTTATGGCAGGCAGCGGCGGTTCCGAAAATATCATATGTTTATAACATTAAAATTAATACGTAGCACCACTTAAAGTCTTTTAATTGTTTATTTTCCTTGTCCGATAACTATTGCCAAAGACAACCATCACTCAAGAAATTAAAAATTAAATATTGATGGTCATCTAGGCAGGAACCCCTTATTAAGATTTCACAATTTTGTTATTAATATTTTTCAATATAAACAAAATCATTTAAATTTTAATGTATATAATTGAGCTAGAAATACACAAATATTTATATATTTATAAATTATGGAGGGTACAGAAGACCTTTACTGCGACGAGTTTTTATTGCCCGAAAGGGATTGTATTGAATTTGTTTTTGAAGATAAAGCTTCCCAAGAATCTCTTTCTCAATGCTACCTAAATCTAAATTTATATTTCCACCCAGGCTTACGCACATTGTGTAAAATATTCAAAGTTAAAATTAAAATATATGTGACTAATAAATTAATGTTTCAATATTTAGTGAACAATAAAATGCCAGGAAAATCTAAATTGTGAAAATATTCACTCATAGGTGATGCAAAGCTTTACTCTATTTTACATCATACATATAATTACGTATATTATTTACGAACATTCTACGGTGATTAAAATTGACAATCACTAAAACATATCTTGGGCATGCAGAATCAAATCGATGAGCTTAACTATCACATACGTCTAACATCGACTTGATAACGGTAACGAACTACGAGCTAAAATAATATTCCACCAGAGAAAAATGAACTTGTCTGTTGTCATTAGAAAAAATACTTTTCTTTGTTACTTTTAAAGTATTTTAAAGAGAAATATTACAAATTAACTGATATCTTCACCCTAGTATCGCAGAATAAGCAAGTAAAATAGTAAAATATAAGCTGTTCCCAGAAATATATAATATATATTTAAAATTACAATATATATTGCTGTTCCCCTATGAGCAACGAATCACGGTACGAGAATAGTGAAAAGAAAAATAAATGAAATTGTTAACTAGAATATCTTCATTTACCATATGGTCACATAATATTTCGAGATTACTCGAAGAAAAGAGCGCCAAGAGAGCGCGGCACCCGGCAACAGGTAATACAATCGCCGGTCAAGAGAAGCGCAGTGACGGAGAAGGCGAGGAGAATGGCGATTGGTGAAAGACGAAAGAAAGCTTGCTGGCAAAGAAAAAATAACGAAACACATGATGAACGAGCCAACCACTCAACCTTCTTTTTCTACCATGCTCGTCTCTTCCTTGCAGCAAGGGGCCTTTGTCGCTAATCGCTCTTTAATTACACTTCAGCTTTTGCATGAGGCCCTGGCCTTTTGTGAAGTAGATTAAATAACTGCAACATTAATATCGACGTTGAATGAAACGTAGCAACGTTATAATGCTTTTCATTACTGAAGAAATTTGAAAAATGACTATTTTAGCAAATTGACAGTGAATATGTGATTTAAAGAAAGTGTTGCCTAATGGCATTCCAATAATCACATCCTCATTTTCACAGGTATTATCAGTCAATCTTCGTTTGTCTATTATCTCTTCAGAATACACACATACATGAATTCTTCGACGTCTCTCTCCCACCCTCTCTCTCTCGCACACTGTCTCTCTCTCTTTCTTTTTCCATCTATATCACTCACTCTCTATCTCACTCACTCTCTTCCTCGGGATTTTCCACAGTCCATCACAATTCAACGAGGTAGCAATTACTAGTTAAGAGGGTCAATCAAATGAAAACGACACAGACGGCAAAAAAGTACGCTGTTTATTACTTCTAAAGTAATCGTCATAACTATTTATAATTTTATGCCACTGTGAGACAATATTGTCAATGTCTTCGTAAAAACATGTTGCCAACGGAACAATGATTTGTCTATGCGTGCACCTCTTCGTCCGAAGCAAATCGACGGCCATGAATATCCTCAGGACTCCAAAAATTTGAGCAGTTAAAACCACGCCCTGGACCTGTGCGAAAATTACGCACTTTATAAATCATTGGTTCACAAGTGAAAATAGCTTCCTACAAGATCCCAACTTTGGGACAGAACATGCGTTGACGCACTGTCGGTGTGTCGTGACGGGACTATTAATGCGTCGATGGATTTTCGTATTTTTGCTCGTTTCTTCCCATCCTGCCACGGAGCAGGGATCACCAAAAAGGCTAATTCTTCAATCAATTCGACGCTTCACTTTACCCCCGCATGTTTTCCCACACGCTCCCAATATATTCCCTTCGCATGTTAACACGTTTCCTGGGATGTTCACCATATGTTTCCTCGCAAGTTCACATCATACCTGGCATGTTCGCAATCCGTTCTCTTGTATGTTTATAATTTGTTATCTCGCATGATCCTCGCATGTTCAGCACACGTTTCCAGCATGTACTCCCGCACTTTCCCCAAATGATCCCCCTTACATATTCATCACAGGTGTTCCCCAAATGTTTCCATAGGTCCTCCAAAATGCTCTCCAAATAATACCTTAATTGTTGCACTGAATGCTCCCCAAAATGTCTCTGAAATGTTCTTCCAAATGTTCTCGCAAATTACTCTCAAATTTTTCATAAATTTTCCCTTAAATGTACTCTAAATATTCCTTTAAACTAATAAGTGTATATGTATGTGTTGCACAGTGTAAATAATGTAAATGGTGATCACTGTAAGAATACGTTAGGATGTAAGACAAACTAGACTGAGACTAGTTCGTAAATATCAAGTTTGTAAGATAGGCTTTAAGTGATCAATATAAATAGAATTTAAGAATAAATGTGAAATAAATGTTCCTACAAGTGTTCTTCCAAATGCTCCCTTAAATTTATTCTAAATGCTTTCATGAAACTTCTCTCAAATGTTCTCCAAATGTTTCTTAAAACGTTCACATAAATGTTGGCCGAATTTTCCTGCATTTGTTAAATTGCAAATCACGGTGGAAATCCAAAAACTAAATTCAAGTGTTGTTTTTAATCTGGAAATAATTTGATAAATGGTACGGCAACGTAAAGTGCGGTGACTTCCCTGCCGAACGAAATGGGATTTTCTGAATATTTAGAGAACACTGAAGAGTGACACCGCTTCGAAAAATAATGTACGAGAGAGCCTCCAAAGTTGTTGTTGTTTTAGAAAAAAATGCAATTTGATCAAATTCTGAGAGTCCCTTGCTCTGCTTCTGGACAATATAATGAAAATTCACTTTCTTCCGACGTTTACCTGTCCTCTCGTTTTTACTTGCTCGACCTTACGAATGTAAAAAGAGAAAGTATTGTAATTGTGCGCTGGAAAAGGTGAATTTCTCGCAGAAAAACTCTTATTATTGGGCTCTGGTAACGAAAAAGTGAATGAATCCTGTTCCTCTTTATATTAAATTACTTCCCCTAACACGTGGCGCAGCCACAATTCAATTTTGGCGGTCCTTGATATCGCACAATCGATTGACGGTAAAACGTCTGTGTATTCGTCTGCCTGTCCATCTATGGCCGTCGCTAGCACCTAAACCGTTCAATTTTCTCCAAAATTGACATTCCCCAATCGATTTGAACTAACTCGAGGCTTTGAGAGTGTCAATTGGAATTTTTTATTTTTGAGAATACTTTACATGAAGCCTCAAAACCTTTTCAAAACTTTCTAAAAAGATTTCAATTTTTTTTTATTAAACTTTATTCTCAGATAGCGGGTAGAACGCTTAAGAAAATGGTACATGTCTAATGTTTGTGAAATTGCTGACTTTTCAAAAATTGCAAAAGTGCAATTTTTAGGGGAGGGCGTCTTCCTACTACTACAATCTTGAAGATAGAGGTTCTTTCTTAAACGAGAGCTGTTCAGTCATCTTCAAATAATCATGTTCAATTTTTCGAAAACATGAATAGTTTTCGTGTAATTTTGCACGAACTACAGGCAACTTTTAATTTCTCTAAACGTTTTTTTCTCAAAAACGGTTCCATTTTTTCTTTAAATTTTATCCTCGTATGTTTCACAGGATGGTAAAAAATATTATGCCAGTCCTATTTTCGGCGAACTCCCCTTATTTTCGAAAATTGCAAGAAACTAACATTTCAAAACTACAAATTTGAAGATAGAAATTTTTAGCCTTGGAGAAAGGTTATTTTAAGAAAACCAGCTCTTTAAAACAGGCCATTTACAGTTATGTTTTTAAAGAACTAGTAGATTTTGGGAAATTCGTGTCTGAAATTTATGAAATTTCTAAAAAAATGTTTTGTCAAAAACAGCAATTTTCTAAAAACTTTTTCTTCATTTTTTTTCAGGACAGAAGAAGGGACGCTGAAAATATGGCGCTGGTCTCATTTTTGTTGAAGTCTGTGGATTTTGGAAAATTGCAAATTTAGGAATAATGCGAGGACGTATGTGCTGTTAAATCACCATCAGTTACTAGAAGTGAGAAGAATGAGAGAAGTGAGAAGAATTATTTCGTCAGCGATACATGACATCACATCCACAGAGTTTACCTGCGTGTTGTGGAATGTTGAGTTATCTCACCACATGCCCATATTCACCCAAATTCATTCCTAGCGCGTTCAGGTGGCGTTGGATCGTGCACGCGCTACACTCGGAGGGCGCCATTTCCCAATACCTACTCTCTTGCAGGTAACAATGTGGTGCTGGGTACACCCGGTGGTGTTTCGTATTGCCCTACTGGACACAGCGAGCACTAATTAGGCGCGCCCATTGTTCTTCCAGTCTAATAGCGACTGACACGTAGGAACTCACAGTCGGGTTAGTAAATATACGGCGAAAACCCGGGCCTATGTGCTACAAAGTGGCCGCGCCTGGCGATTAGCCTCTTCTTATCGGTGCTTCTCTTTCGGTGGAAGAGTTGGGAAAGATCCAAAGGGATTAGAATACTAGGGCACAACGGTCCAGCCACCTACCTGCCCTTCGAAACCCCGGAAGAGTGACCTCTAGTTTCTATTACAAGGGGATGAAAATGTCTTGTTAGAAAAGATTACCAAGAAAAGTTTTTTTGCTATATTTATTTACACTTCAACTAGGTTTATTAATCAAGAGAAAGAACAAGATTTCGTGGTTGAAGAAAAAGTGCACATAATTTGATGTAGTTGTTGATAAGTAAATAAGCAAATGAAATCGCACTGCAAAACCACGCTCATTTCCAATCCCCCTTGAAGTGATCTTCAATTTGAACTGCGAAGTCAGAAAGAGAACGCGAGCGCACACGATAATGAGGTTGCCCGCCGATACACACGTACGGTACTTGTATACTAGTTGCATACTAGTTGCACGGGGCGTCGTCGTTGCTGTTAACTGTTTTAAAAGTATTCTGTGTTGAAAATTTCTTTCATATTTAATTTCTTTCATGTCTAGCTTTATTTAAATATGTTCTTACAGTATCTGGCATTGGACTTAGGAATGAATCGTAGTAGCTGATAATGTTGAGCTCCCATTCAAAAATTCTCAACACCCAATGGCCTTCTATTTTATGTTCATACGGGATATGAACTGGTAATATTGCAATTTAAAAATTAGAATCGACATAAAAAATATTTGCAGGTATTGATGATGCGAATACTTAGATTTTAGTACAGCTACATTTTTTACGCTTTTTTGCTAATAACACCAAAATGCCCCGAGCACATTTTCATTAACGCAAATGCTAAATGCAAAAATGCAGATAATTTCCAATTGGTTCCGAAAATTCTGTCGCAACATCTTTTACAACTATATTTGATTCTTTCCCACATTTTCTTAACACTTTCATATTTTCTCCCTTAATTTTTGAAGAGTTTAAATCTCCACAAACTCAGTCTAATTTGAATTCACTTCTGCAATTGCTTTATTAATTGTTTTGTAGGCGAATATATATAAATATTAAAAGGCGTCTGTTTTGTATGCTTGTGTGAATAAGATGTTAGGATTAATAAGAATAAGTTGTGGGTCATATTCATTTTATAATCGGTATTTGCTCATTTAAGAACTTAAAGTGAGAAGTCAAACGTAAGAATGTTCATTCATTCTCTAGCATTGCTCCGTTTTGATTTCTCCATATTCACTTGAAATTCCTCAAATTTAATACGTTCAAAGGCAATACTGTCCGTACTGTTTTGCAAATTTACTTTTAAAAATACAATAATACGAATGAAAATTAAATGAAATCTGCAGCTTGATTGACTTGGTAATTCTATTGTTCACTTAAAAAGATGGAAGTAACAATGATGACAACTTCCTCAAAGAAAATTATAAGTAAGAATGCAGTGTGTACTTCTTACGCCACCTAAGGATATATTTATGTGGCGTTGGTTTAATTCTCGGCATACTCACTAAGATAGCAGTGCCTAAACACGAAAAAACCCACAGTTTTTGAAACTTTTTGCAATTCAATGGCCGGATCAGAATAGTAGTTTATGCAATTAGTTTATAATGTTAAGCTTTATTGCATGAGTACATGTTTTGAAAACGAGCGACGTTAGGAGCGAGTTTTCAAATTTGTACGAATGCAATAAAGCAACATTATAAACGAGTTGCATACGCTATTTTTTTGTATAACAGCATTATAAATTTACAAGAGAATCAAACTTAATTTCGCGAAACAACTTTCTTCTGACGTCTCGGGTGCTTGACATCCAACGCCCTCTGGAAATCAAATTCAAGATGGCATTGTTGGCATCCGTGCGAGAAAACGGTGGTCGGCTGTTCCGTCTTCTTCTACCTCCCCACGATTCTCTCGCTACTATTGGCTGAATGTGTGATGACGTCATGTCGCGTTTAATAATGGCGATGACGTCATGTAGCGTGCGATAAAATACTGGATTATGCACGATTCGGGGTATCGAAAAGGGTCGTTTATAATGATGGTATACAAAAAAAGATATTAATGCAGGAAATGATACATATGAATTATTTCAATGCAATTTATGTCAAGATTAAGGTACACTTTATTGACGTGTACTTCTAATAGCTTTTTCCAAAAATACCAGATCTGAATCAAAGAATTCTGGAGTAAGGTTTATAATGTGTAGACGAGAACAAAAACATTTAAAATCATTATTTTGTAGATATACTTCTCAGGCGAGTCGCCACTACAGATCTTGTACGACCACTCGGCACACGCGAGATAAAAATGAATTAATAGTGGAAGGAGTAAAGCATCGTCTTTAAAGTACGATTTGGTCAGTCATTAGGCGCCACAGCGCAGGAAGAATCTCTTTAGAGCAAGGCACCATGCGTTAGGACCAACACACAAGGTGCTTCAATAAAATCTCCTTCCTGATGTGAAAGTATGGTTCCCAAAAAAATGAGTTTGCGTTCACACAGCACTCGACGGTGTAATAAAACAATAAAAGTAGCAATTTTAACTAGAAAAATATAAGTGAGGAATTTAAGAAATACAGAAGGAAACAATTAAACAACAACAACAAACAAAGAAATCAAGAAAAATATCACCAGGGCTTGCAAAACTCTTTCAAATGATCAGAAAAGGCCGTAAAATGCGTAGGAAGTATGACATAGCGCATCAAATTTGTCAAGATTCCCAAGGGCGAATTTACAAAATATTTTTAAAAAATATTTTCAACTTTTCATTTAAGGTATTAGAGCAGATATTTTATTTTATTCCTTCTCCAAATGCACAAAAAATAAGTAAAATCACTAAACATCTTCACATACTATCAAATCAATTTATTTACGAACAAATTTTAAAATGATCTCGAAATACCTCTGGAGTATAACAAATTGACATGCCGTTGTTTTGATGTATTTGTAGAAAGAATAGTAGTAATATTTATGTCCCGGTGTCTTGTATATTGTAGTAGTAATTTAGGGGCTAGCTATCAAGTGTTTAAAATTTGTTTCGAAAAATTAATATTTTTTTGACTACCACTTCATTGCCAACTCGCATAATCAGACACGGCCTCCGCCAATTGGGGATTCCGTCCTTTGCTGATTCACTCTGCTAACGCGTTTGTTGCCCCCTAGTCTGTGTGATGATCGTCGAATCTTCAGATGTTCCTTTTGCGTATCTTCTTTCCTACTTCAACGTCGTTTGCTTACTAGTATGGCTATTATTTTTTGTTTTAGTTATTATTTTTTTTTACCTTTCAATGAAGTTAGCGGTCATTTTCACTCTAACAATTTCCACTTTATATTAAATAATTTCACTATTTTCAGATTTAACATATTACTCTATAATTGATTGTCCAGAGTTTGATTTTACGCTTGCATTGATGACCATAATTAACGAAAATAGCGTCAAGTGAAGTGAACATTATATTAAACGTTGCGAATGGAAAAAAAGTAGAAACTTGTTGCAAAATAAAGAAAACAATCGTATTCGAGAAACAAATATAATGCATCATTTACTTGTTTTACTTCGTCCAAATATTGAATAAACTGCACTCAACATAAATTCCTTTGAATCAATTGTTGTTGTAGTATAATTCCATTGTACTTATATGTTACATTTACTGTATACTCTAGTGACTAATTTATCAGTAATTAATTCAGTCAGAAATCCTTCGAACTAAAACTTTTACTTATGGATTTATGACGACTACAACCATCACGTAAATAAGTTTCACAAGTTACAAAGAGCCTTGATGAGGTAACCAAAACTCCTGGGGCTCCGCGTGAACAAATAGTAGAACGTGGCACACGCCTGGTGTTGGAAAGGAAAATCATTTCCTTTAAATAAATATCTTTTGATGAGCCCCTTGTGTACGTGCTTAATCATGCTTCTCTTTCTTGGGGAGTGAAATGGAGATAGAAATAAGGTAGCAACAAACGAGATATTCTTGTCGCGATGTGACGCATGAGTCGGTCGCCATATCTAAATCTCATAGGCGTATCATATTTACCGCAAAACGTAAATAAATTCCCTAGATATGCGAACAGTCGCTGGGCATTCCCGCTGTCGCGTATCTGTGTTCGCTCGGCCAATTGCGACGACTGCATGAACCAGCCGGCGAGCGTCAGCCCTTCGCTATGTTTTCGGGCGTATCCCGACTGCATCCCGCAGTCAACCTTTCCTAAGCCGTTTACCTACCTCTCTCCCCTCCCAAAAAAACATAGACCGACCGTATCCGTTTGCTTTTTTTTTTTACATTTTACATTACATTTACATTTGTTGCGTCAACTCACGACGCAACGCGTCTCCTAACCCCTTCTCGAGTGTTGAACGCTATTGGAGTAATCCTCCGTTACTTTCTACATTAGATCTGGAGTAATCCTCCGTTACTGTAGATATTTACTATAGATATTTCTGTCCGTCACGTCTCGTCGCAGTCTGTTGTCAAGAGAACAGCCAGGTAGCATCTCCGCGTACGCGCCTCCACTTTTTGAAAATACAGAGCCTGCGCCGAAAATAGGACCAGTATCACTTTCTATACCGTTCTTTTCTACATACGTCAAAAATAATTTAAAGAAAAAAATTGCATAAAATTTAAAAACTGTTGAAAACTGAAAATAAATGTTTAAAACTAAAACCTGACGACAAATTACGCAAAAAATACTCATATTTTTGAAAAAGTGAACGTGACCTAATCGTAAGATCTTTTTTTGATGAAGACATGTCCTTAAGAAAAAAGTTATTTTCGTAATTGTAGGAATAAACCGAAAATATTTTGAATGCCTTGCAATTTTCGAAAACACAGGTATTTCAACGAACACGAGATCTCCACCAATCTCTTCGGCGTCTTCGCGCTATCCAAGGTCAAAATTTAATGAAAAAATGTGGTGCAGATTTTGAGAAAAAGTTGTTTAAACATAATTAAAAATTGCCTATATTTCACGCAAAACTGCGAAAAGTACTGACATTCTAGAAAAATTGTATATGAACTTATTTCAAAATATGTCTTTAAAGGATATATTTCATTAAGGAAAAAATCTCCTTCTTCAATATTTTACTTCTAGGAAGTCGCGACAAAAAAATTAAACTTTTGCAATTTTCGAAAAATCAAGGATTTTAACGAAAATAAGACCTGCGCTACTCTCTTAAATGTCGTTCACACTATCCAACAAAAATATTTAATGAAAAAATTTGTTACTTTTTTTAAAAATTTTCTAAATGTCCCAGCAACTTCATTTAAAGTGTCCCCCAAAATCAAAATATTGGTTTCAAATTTTTGAGGCCGCGACATCAGCAAGATCAATGGAGGAATATCAATTTTGGTGAAAATTCTACTTATGATTTACCCGGCTTGTTCACAGACATGTTTTGTCGTCAATTGATTTTTGGTAAAAAAAGGACCAACAAAACAGAGTGAGACTACATAAGGTGTTAGAGGAAGTAATTTATAACACATATGGACAACATTAATCATTTTTTTATTACCAGACCCCGACAATAAGAGACTTTTCTCGAAAATTCACAGTTTTTTCTCCGCAACATTACATACAATACTTTCTACGCAAGCAGTAACGAGAAAGTAAAAAGATATTCAACATTTCCCTTACCACGTCACAATGAAACTTCGCAGAATAAGTACGTCTTAGAGGAAAACATTCCTGAAGATATGATAAGTGATGGTGATAAAACATTCCATAATTTGTGATTTATTTTAACCAAGTAAAAAGCCAGCTAAGATGAACATTCGGTAAAGAAACTAACCATTACGCGATTTACAACAATAAGTACATGGTCTTTTCATGCAGCAGCCTGGCGTTCGGTATTACAAGTGCTTAGTCACGGAAATTCGAAGTAGTTTATCTTCAAATTTTTACAAGCTACGTGGGTGATTAACAGGTGTGTTCAAATTTTTGAAGCAAATTGCATTCTGCATTTCTCATACATTCGTTAGGTGATAATACTAATCCGGAGATCAGGTGCAGGGAGTCAAAATAATACTGTCGACTCACACCTAGAATATTTTCTTAGAATGATAAGTAATAAAGTTTAGTTGTGAACAATTTTGTTTGTTTCATACGAATACAAAGTTCCTCGACCTCTGTACACATCTTCATGATGACTTTCAGTGCCCTCATCTTCTCCCTTCTTCATGCAGCTGCAACTTATCGTATTTCATTGCTTCACAATTCGTACACTTTCATAAGAAGTTGGCTTTATGTCAAGCTTAATAGTCTGAGCCAATAAAATTCTCTGATTGATCATTTTCTATACACTTTTCTATACACTTGGTAACAAGACCTGCGAAAAGTTTCAACGAATTATGCCTTTTTTCAGTGACATTCTTTGTGTTGATATTCCGTGTGTACGTACAACCATAATGGAGCATAAAAATAAAAATTCAAATCTAATCCGATATAATTGGCTCCATCTTAGGTGGCTCAGGGCATCATGATCTCACTGCAGCGCCTCTAACCGGGAGGTCTCAGGATTTTACTCTCGACGGTGGCAGGATTTTCGGCACTAGCTTCATAGCTGGATAGAATTCTACCACTGATTGGAGGAGAATTCGACCGGCCGGCTGCTCTGATGGGACGTTATCCACCGATTCTTCACTCAGCATCAGGCGAATGCCGGAGTAGTACCCTTACAAGAGGACCACGCACCGAGCGCGATCTTTCCTTCTTCTTCCTTGTCCTGTCCTCACTCCCTACTTACACACACACACACACACACACTTTCATGCACTATATTACCGAATAGAGTTCGGGAGACCAACCTGGAGGTTGGAGCTTCTCCCTCCGGGGGCGGTGCCTCGGTGGTGGGAGGTACCTGGTTGAGGGAGCCGACGTGTGGGCTGACACCGGATCTTGCCATCCCGCGAGGGAAGATCACCGCCCTCCCGCAATTAAAATACGCACTACACTTACGGGTCTAATGACTTTAGAAATTGACGCGTACGGAAACACTAATCAATTAATTAATGGCCACGAGATGTGTTTTGGTACTTTAGGAACATATTTACTTTGTTTAAGCCGTTTTAATATTTTATTTTCAAGTGCAACTTTCACCTAAATTCGAAGATGGAATGCGCAAGAACTAGGCTCATATAAGATAAACCGTGATATTGAAATAACGGTATTCCGAGTTTACTTATTTATATATACAACCTTCGTTTAAAAAATGAATTTATACAACCTTCGTTTTAGAAAACGACCAGTTCATTGAATCTCATAACTGTTTGCTGAAGGTTTAAAAATGCATTTTCTTGAGACCGTTATTAATTATTTCATTTTACACATGCATGTATAAAATATGACCTAAATATATGAACGTTCAATAGCATCATCACTCCTTGTTTACAAATATTATAGGTAATATTTCTTTGTTAGGTTAACAAACACACACTTAGAAGATTCCAGTAATGTATGTGAATGAAAGTATCCTTCACTTTCGTAATGTCTGTATAACATATTGCCACTTCGCGAGGAGCACTTGCATATCTTCCGCCTCAGCGTCTAATTGAAAACTCAATTTGTGAATAAATATGCCTTAGCGCTGTTCAGATAAAATCGGAGGCACGTATGCATTCAAAGAAAACAGTGGAGTAATTAAATAATAGGAAGAAATGAGAAAAAGAAGAAATAATATATTTATGATTTTTTCACATTTTATTCCTTAATGATTGGATAAATAAATTCGTGACGGGAATCAGAGTACGACGTAAGAGCGAGAAAGTAAAATTATTTATCATATCTATTATTGTATGTCGAATGCGCAGTAGATAATTGCTCTGAAAAGAAAATCATTGTCATCGGCCATAATGTAAATTAATTTCATTAATATGCACTGGTTCGCCCGTTCCCCCCAAAACATATGTGGATACTACGGTTCTACAGGTACAACTGGCACGTACCTTTTTACTTCCTCATGCCAAGCGAGTGTGTGTAATTTTGTATCTTCCAGTTTATCAAAAATTTCTATTACATCGCTTGTTTCCTGGCTCTTCCTATCTGGCTGAGGCCGTTGGGCAATAGCTGTTAAAGGTCACGCGTTAATCCGTCTCTCCCCAGCGCCGCGTGTTTCCGATTCCTGCAGGGGAAACTCCGCTCCAAGAACGGGTCTTAACTGCCCGCCCGGTCGGCCGGCGGCGCGGCGCGGCGCGGCGCTGCGCGGCACCGGACGGCACGCACTTGTGTAATCGCCCGCGGCTGAGGCGCCGTGCCGTGGTGGCGGCAGCGGCTACGGAAAGCGCGTCGCGGCCACACCAACGCCCTCCCGCCACCACTCTGCTCTCGCCGTTGCCCAGGGGCGGATTTACATACGGGCTGAACGGGCTCCAGTCCCGGGCGGCATGGTTTGAGGGGCGGCACATTTTCCAAAAATTAGAACATTTTGAACTCTAAGGTCATGTTTGTTTGAAACAAAAACTGAAATTAACCCGTATTCTATCTCTTTCTTTCTTAGATATATCCCATTTATGAACGAGTGAGAAATCAGATTCGGTATTAGTTTTTTGATTCAAAAGAAACGTCATTAGCCACGGCATAAGTCATGATGTACATTTTTTAATTTGTCAAAAGTATGTAGAAAATGTTTATTCCCAATCAGAGTTGGGGGAATAAATTAACAATGCATATTTCTCCGTGTTGATTTTTTTCAGATAAATTACTGTTTAAACACGAGACTGCGGTTCGTTGAAATTCAAAATTTGTGAATTGCAAATTGTTAATTCATATTAAGTTACGTGAAGTGTATATAAAACCTCCCCGTGGGATACCGCCTTCTGGTAGCCCAGGGGTCAATCCATTTTAAATGGTCCAGAATTTAATAAATTGGTCGCTCGACAAACTCGAAAAAAAATCAAATTTTGTACATAAATTTCCTTATGTTTTGGCTGTTCAAAAACATCTTTGATTTATTTTTATTGTAGCTAGTTTACAAACGGCGGCCATTTTTGTTTTACGCCGTGCGCCATTTTTCGCGTTTGTAGAGGTTTATTCTTTTCAAAATTATTCAGCTCTGGTTTGTTCTAGCATTCTGGAATAAAAGGCATTGGATTCAGTATACTCTAGCCTGCAAATTTAAATTTTATTTACCTTCCTTCTATTGTTTCTTTTTGAGAAATATTTGCAACTAAATCTATGGAACGCAAATGAGCCAAGTTCGATTTTCGAGAGTAATTTATCAAAGAAGGAATATAATCTCAGCATTTTTTTCTATCCTTTTACATATAGCACTATTGTTACTTTTTGTAAAATATCATTGGTAAGTAACCTTAAGAGTAAGTAACCCTGAAAAATTACACCCTCTTAAAAATTGGAATTTTCGATTTTTTCCAAATTTTCAACTGTAATATCTACGTGGGGGGACCAGATAAAAATTTGAAAATTGTACACATAGTACACCGCTTTGATACCAAACTTCAGTAAAAATTTCAACTTTTACATTGAACTCAAAGTATTTTAAAACTTTGTAAACTTAAAAAAAGGCTTCGTACCAGTAGTAATAATTATTTTGAAGCTATTTTAAGCTAAAATCCATTTTGGCTTAAAATAATGAATTATACTTTATTATTAATAAACATAAAAGTTGCGTAATCTATTTTGAATATTACTTTAAATCAAACTTACATCTTGACATCTACGTTTGAAATGAAAAATATTGTCATTTTGATGTCAGGGGTTCGCGCTGTATCAGCTACCGTAAGCCGTGGTCGCGTGCCCGCCCCCTGTACATTTTTTGAAATGTACGACTACTTTTCGCATTTTTTGCGTGAAATTAAGACTTAATGAAAAAATATAAAATTTTCTCACAATAGGCTGCAATTTTTTCCTTCAACTTTTTTCTCAAGTAGAGCAAATTAGATTTACAAAAATGGCGCAAGTTCCATTATCATTGAACACTCTATTTTCAAAAATAATTATTGGCACAAGTTTAAAAGTTTTTCGGTGTGTTATTACAATTGTAATTTTGAACAAGAGATTTTTCGTAATATTTTTTCTTCAAAATCAATTCTTTAAATAATGCAATATAAACTATTTGAAAATGTCTTATTTCGCGTAATTTTGAGTTACCATTACAAGTAATGCGAGAAAGTATGCGCCATGGTAACATTACTAATTTATGATTAAAATTAATTGAAATTCTTTATTAAATTATTATCTCCTTCGTAAGAGAGCTCGCGGTGATTATCACATGCGAAACAAGCCGAAATTAGCAAGGAACTGCACCCAGAGCCGAGACCATAGAAGAAGGCCACCGTTCCTCTGATATAGAAGGATTTTCCTAAGGATGAGCCAAAGGGACAGTTCGCTAAACAAGTGAACATCACATGTCATTCAGAGAAGTATCCCTCCACCGCGACAGCTATTCAGCCACGCCCCTTCGTAAAGAGCAAATGGCTCCTGTGAAAACATCCCTACGAAGAAGTCTAAGAGGTTCCCCTGAGGTATATGTACGTACGTGAGTTCGGGAGATATTTAAATTTAATTACGTAAGTGGAAAATCTCTTAACATGCTCTCACAATCAGTAAAAGAAAACTGCCACGAATGTAAATAGAAAGGAAAATGATTTTAAGCCGGAAACACGTGCACCGGTACGCATCTCGCATTCAAGTCTCGGTTTTAAAATAAACATAATATTTATCACACAAAAAGTAAATTAATGTAATATACAAAGAAAAAAGAATTCTTACAGAAGAGCACATATTTTAGCATATATTTTTGCCGGACGAGGACATCACAAAAGGAAGCGTCGAAGCCATTTACAAGTTAGCCAACTGCAAACGAACGAATGCTGGAAGGGATTCTAATGGGCTCAAGGGCACGACGACCACAGAACCTTCATTTATGTTGCCAGCACTAGCTGTCACTTTGGCTCATCCTTAGGAAGATCGTTCTATACCCGCGGCACTGCCGAGAGCGAGCGGAGCCGCGCCTAGACAGCCACCGCACAGATTTCACAAGCTGATTTGACAAGCGCGCGCGCCCTCCGGGGCCGCGAGAGAAGCCAGCGCGAACGACCGATAATGGAACGCGCTTCGTCCCGCTCCAGAGTGCACTTCCTGATGCGGCGCAGCGGAGGAAATCCACCGCGTCGCCACGGGACTCCCTGCCCGCCCTTCTGACGCCGACCAAAACAATGCGATGGGCCTTCGTCCAATTGGGGCGCGGGGACTTCCGAAGGAATCTGTCGGTTGGGAAGGAGGGCATAATGAGCGACTGGAGTCACGGAAACAACGGCACTTAATGAATATGCAGTATTTCTTTACTGGATTCCCGCAGTTGAGACGAAGGCACAAGCAAACTTACTCGATATAATTACAATTCGATCGTTATTATTAGTGCATTTGGGATCTCATTCCACATCCACGTTTCTAGAGCGCTCGGGACTCAAGTTTTCCTTACTGTGTGCGTTCTTTGACCTATGCCTCAGATGTTCCTGTGACGTCCGATTGCTTCAGACGGAAGCGATTGGTTATTCCAAGATGGCAGGGCGACTGGATGACGTCGACTTTTGCAATGTTTCGCTTTGCGTGCAAGAGATGAGAATATGTCAGTTATTGGGGACAAGAAAAGAAATGGGAGTTGAAGGGTTATCTTTAGAGTCCTAATCTGATATTGAATGAGGCCATGATTGCCCAATCTGAACTATTTTTAGCTTACATGGATATTCCACATTGCGAGTCTTTTCAATCGATCTAGAATCGTAAATATGAAATTATTTAATTCCCTGTAACAAAAAATGAAGGGGTGATCCGGGTTACACACCGTTAGGAACTTTGTAACTACATAGTAGCTTTACTTTCTCTGCATTCCTGGTATTCGGAAACAGAACATTAATTTGTAGTAAGAATTGATAAAATATTATGTGATGATGTATTCGAATGTGGTATAATATGTCATGCGCCATACTTTACAAAAGAGCACGGGTGTTTGATTCATTGAGATGTAACAGCTTATAGATTGATTGATTCGTGGATATTGTAACAGTTTTATAAAATCCTTAGGTCATAACCTGTTTTCGCAAAACCACATTCTTTCCCTGTATGTTCTTGAATGGACCGGAAGAATAGTAAGAGTTAGATTCAATAGTTATTGTCAGGGATTAAATAAATCAACTTTAAACTACCGGCGCTGCCAAAGTACACACCTTCTCGCATTGGTTGTAAATGCTTCGCAATATTATTTTACATAAACCAGTCAAATTTTTTCCCGCTCCGAGACCCGACGTCAGTTCAAAGTTAACTCTCCGGTACTCATACTTCTCCACACAAGAGCCGTATAGATCGATATCGGGCACAGGCACAGAAAATGGCAAGAATGCCTGATTCATGTAAAAGAAAACCTGCAACAATAAAATATGCGTTAGAAACTCCCAAAGCCTTCAGTCCGTTCAGCTCGATCAGGAAATATCAATTTCGGAGAAAATCGGCTGAACGGTTTAGAAACTACAGTTGTCCACACACGGACTGACCGCTGTTAGGTTGATAGATAGTGATTCCGGGCGCGCCAACTCCTAAGGCCATTAGTCCAGAATGTGTAGTACGTTTTTGCTCGGGAGGTAGCTGTGATCTTCCCGCCCTTGATGGGAATCGAGCGCCGACCTACCGTCGGCTAGCCCTAGAGGATTTTGCCCAACCTTGTGCCTCTCACCAGAGGGGTATCCTCCTAACCAGGACAAGCTGTAAGCTCCCTACCAGTTTCCCGGCATGTGTGGTAGTGTGGTGCGTGTAAGTAAAGGAGAGGATAGGAAAAGGAATGGGAGAAAAAAAAAGTCGCACGCGGTCCGGTTGATAGACTCAGATCTTCGGAGGGAAGGTTCGCTGGTTCGAGTCTTGCTCGGAGGTTATTATTTGTCACAATTCTCTTTTATCGTAGAAAATAATTAAGAAATCCAGAAACTTTATTGAAAACCATTTGAAGCAATTCTGATTTCCGGCATTTGCCTGGTGTTGATCAGAGAAACCACAGAAAACTATAGATCAAAGCAGCCAGCCAGTAAAATTCTTTTCCACACAGCAACAGGACTCGACATAGGTATCTGGCTAATGTCGAAAATACTGTCATCATCATGACTCGAACCTAGCACCTCCCGGACAGTGGCAGTACGATGACATTAGTTAATGCCCTGAGCAACCTCTCCCGGTCAACCGTTAAGGATATATAAGTAGGTCCCATGGGTAGTGTATATATTCTATTTAAATTTCATATTGGTATATTGATTAGTTTACTTAAATCAGTTCATACATTTTCACAATCTCAACGACACAAAACATAACAGATTGCCATTCAATATGCTCAAGTGAATTGCTTGTACACATATACAAAGATTATAAGAAATATAACATTAAATTAGGAGTAGTATTTCACCTGTTGGTGTTCATGGGAACGGTTTCGTACTTAAAGAGTAAGTTACTTCACGAATTGTATCTGTAACTTATCGCAGCTGCGCAGACGAAACATGGTCTTATGACGTTAGTCACTGACATAACCTCTCTGAATTGCAATGTTTATCGTCACAGAGATAAACGCAATTTTGTGTTTATGATTCAGAGGTCATCCAACAGCCGTGAACTAGGATACGTCACAATTCGGAAGACTATTAAAAGAGTAAGGAAGCGATAAAAAAAACACCTTTAGATCAATTTTTCTTTATTGCAAAAAATATACCTTGAGTGAACGACATTGCGGCATAACAAACAGAAGAAAGACACAATCGGTGAGTGAATGGCTCGGATCCAAGTGGGGCGCTGGGGCCGGCAACGGCGGCGGCAGGCGCGGGAGTGGGCGTCGGGGAATTGTTGCCAGGCAGCGACGGTCGCGGGCTCGCGTCCGGGGGGGGGAGGGCATCTCATCTCTGCGCGCGGCGGGGGCGGCGGCCCTTCGGACCTCCAGGGCTTTGCTCGACGGCCCCGGCCACCGCCGCTGGGGAAAGCGCCCAAGAGCGCGGCGGCGGGGCGCCCGGAAACCACTGACGCAATCGAGATAGTCGAACGCAACGCAAGCACCTGTCCGGGCGGAGGACGGCTGCAAGCGGCGCGTGTTCCGCTGCTGGGACCGGTTGGGAGATACGAAGCGATCGCGTGGTCTTTGGGTGTTCGTACTACATGACTACTCTATATACTAGCTTACTTCATTTAGTTGATGAGTATTGAATCACACAACTCCGGTTAAACTAGCTCACTCTATTTTTGGTCCATAGGAATTGCTTTGTGATGAACGTGCGTTGTAATGAACGTGCTCACGTGACCTACAAATGGTGGTGGAATGGTAACTGAACTATTTACAATAATGCGTTTTGGTCGGTTGACGAAAAGTCAGCACAATAATACTTTTGGCAAATTTATAGTGATGACTTTGACGCCAAAATGGAATGTCTAGTGAGCGACAAAACCAGATATGGTTCAGTAAGAATTCGCGCAATTCACGCATATTGGAGAGATCATTCCTACTAGGTTTAATGACTAGGGAAAATGCAGCACGAATCTAACGCTCAACAATAGAAAAAGTATTGTGGACCCTCAAAACCTATTCTATATGTAACTCTCTATTTCTCTATGACATTTACATCTGAAAAACATTTTCATGATGTGTGAGAGCTCAATCGTGTTTGTTTTTGCTTCGTAACGGCCCAACCAATCACGGTGCTCCGCAGCACTGCAGGTGAGCATCCAGCGCGCGCACGCAACGCTGGCCTTTGGCAACGGGCCTGGGCGCGGGCGCGGGCGCCGCAGCGGGTCGCCGCCGATCGCAAGCCCTATCTGTGACGTCGCCGCCGCGGATGCACGCCTTCGGAAACCGAGTGCCCGGCAACAGCAGCCGTCGCCGCCCCCGCGACAACATCCCAATCTCCTCCGGGGGCCAGAGCTACGCAACGGGGCCGCCGACCTCCCACCGGCGCCCGTGATCCCCACGACCTCCTTCGCAATTGAGACACATTGGCATGCGGTAGCTTTAATACTACGGGGCGAAATCGCGCCGCTATCTGCATGACGCGAAATTCGCGGGGGGCACGTGCGTCACAATAGTGGTGCAAGCGCGGGCCTTGGGGTGCGCCCGAACCGCCGCTGGCTGGCTCGACCGGCTGGGGGCGCGGGCAGCGCGGCTTTGGCGACTAGCGTGGCCGCGCAACGCTCGCCCGCGGTTACACCAGCTCCTGTCGGTGGCGGCCTCCGGCGCCCGAGGCGCGGTGCTCGTGGGGTGGGGGGCGTCCACGTGCCGCGGCGTACCCCCCCCCCCCCGCCGCCGCCGTTGCCGCGGAGACGCTGCGGCCGCTGTCGGACTGCGCGGATGCGCTACTGCAGGATCTTGAAGAAATAGTCCACCTGCGAAAAAGCAACATCCATGTTGGGCTTTCTACGATACAAGCAATTTGCACGCACATGGCTTTCCGCTTCCGAGCTATTGGTAAACGAAGGTTCTAACAAGAGAGTACAGTTTGGGGAACGTGAGAACGGGAATCTATTGCGAGTAAGGAAAGAAGTTCTATTCTAAAAAAAAAAGAAATTGAGAAAAAAATGTTTTAAAATAAAGCCATTCTTTCGTATCCCATTGAGATACGTATCCAACGATTTATTTTTACCGTTAAAATGCATCTTTAAAACCAATTTTTTTATACCTATACTTTGGCATCAACTACTGAATTGCACATTCAGCACAAGTTTCGATTTGTAACTTAGATATAGTACTCTTCTCATTTCATGAATCTGCCGGATAGAGGCTTCTAAAATAGCGAAGAGGAATGTCAAAACAAGAAGTTAGTTATGGCCACAAGGCCTTCTGGAAACAAAAACGCAATGTCACGTGGAATATCCGAGAAAACAATGACAAGTTTGCGACTCACCTCTTGACGCAGGGAAATAAAAAGTCACAAAAGCACGTTAGCATTTGCGTCATATATTCACAATAGGTCAGGAACACCTTTTCAAGCACCCACAAACAATCTTTCAATCTCACCACATATAAAAATATTTACAGCTTTTGCACGTATTAAATGAAATTAATTTCTCAAAAACTATTATGCCAGCAACTACAGCATTATCGTTGAATTTACCTTACTATCGTTTAAGTTACCTTTTAGGTCCAAGGATATGAAACGCTCCCTAAAACGATAAAGGCCACTAAAAGATAGACGTTCTTACAACAATTATTTCTCTTAAATCTAAGATAACATAATGGAAATACCATGAGTTTTTCATAAAACGTAAGTTTCATGTAGCAAGATCAACAAATGTATCTGTCGCAAAAAAGGACGTACAAAGTACCGTAATTCAATTATTTATCCATCAATCACTTTCCCGGGCGGGAAATCTTGCACTGTATTCTCACGGGCACCTTTATCTAGTTGCCTAGGCTGAGTGCTTCCGAACAGATTCACGGAAGCAAGTACTCATTGCTTTCCTTAATACCCTTCGAATATCGGATAAAGCTTCTGAAAGAAAGGTTCTGCCGCAAGGGCTGCTTTTAACAAAGGACCACTTCATCCGCTCCTTATCGACGTCGCACGCGGGCGCTCCGCTAAAAACGGGGCACGCTGACGTGGAGCCCCCGACGAGCGAGCGGGCTGCGAAAAAGAAAAGACAAAGGCGGCCGCGTGAAAAAGATTTTGCGCGTCGCGCGAGGCGGGGAAAGCGGCGCGGAGGAAGCCGAAAACGAAAAGCTGAGAAGAACACGCGGTCGCGGGCAAAGCAACGAGCATCGCCAACATAAAAAGCGAGACAGAGATACAAAAGCGGGGGAAAGAGAAAGGCGCCTAGACACGGGGGGGCGGGGCTTGTATTCCCCGGCCCGCCAGAGGCGCAAACTGGAGCGCCGGCAGCGTGATGAATGAAGGGAAGAAAGCGCCGTATGGACGCTGGGAACCGCGTCCGCCTGGAAATCCACGTCGCCGCTGCTACGTGCAACACACTTCGATTTCTGACGCGCAATGTGCAACACGCGTTCATTTCCGACGTAGGGAGCGTAAGATTTGATGCGTGGCATGTACCGTTGGGAACGGAAAAGGTTGGCAAAAAGCCGTGGTCGTGATCGACCGATGGCGCAGCCCATACCACTTGCGTCTGGTCAAAGGGACATATAAACATGTAGAACTCTTTATATTTCTCAGAGAAATTGAGGTGAAAGGAAATAGGAAAGCAAATACCTTGAATTGGAAGCATAATGCATAAGCATTGCATACTTCGCCGACCTGGATGGCCGAGGTGGCTAAGAGCGAGTACCGACTCAGCGCTTCGGTCCGAAGGGTCGCGGGTTCGAGTCCCGCCTTGGGCATGGTTGTTTGTCCCTTGACTTTGTATGTATTGTGGAGGGCCTCGCGTTCTGCTGACCCCAGATCAGAGGAGCCCGCACGTGTTTGTCTAGTGTATGGTCGAATATGCGTCCCATCGGGATGTAAAGGGTAACCGGCTGTTGGCTGGATAAAAGCCCTAGAAAAAAATGCATACTTGCTCGTATTTCATTCCACAGCAACCAGTCTTTCATTTGGATACGCTCTAAACGAGGAAACAAGGATGCAGCAATTCTAATCGAACCGAAATAATGCTGAATTGATTGTTATGTTCGAAAATATTTTCCACCCAGGCTGTCGTTGCGATCGGGCTGGGTGTGGCGGGCGGACAGCGAGGCCGCGAAACGGACCTCGCGCAGCAGCCCGCTGCGCTACCGCGTTGGAACCGTTTGCCGCGCACTTTCACTGCGCGAAGGCAACGGCGAAGGCGTCGGGGTTTCCGCGTCGCGCATCCGACGTCGGGCGGGCGGCTGCGACCGGTTCACCGGACGGCGCCAGGCAAGCCCTGCCATTAGGGCGCGCGCGGGCCGGCGGAAGCACACGCTTTGCGATTACTCGTCCGCAACGACGGCAGGGAATCATACTTATTTCCGACTTCCGATTATTTTTAATACACGGCTAAGAATACATCTAGTACGTCCAAAAAAGTCGACTTCTTTCTCGTTCTCTTTGCGCTATTTCCGTTCCAATTGAAGATACCATTTAGTTGTTGTTTACCTTGTATTGGTACACTCAACAAAACAATAACCCGTTAAAGTCCGACTTTTGCTGCGCAACAGAGCACACTCAGTGTTCTTTGACGTCGAGCCTACGCGTGCAGGGGCATTGTTGGAGTTATCTAGTAGCATATTTGCAACTTTTGTCGCCAACTATTGCTAAATTACACTACTAGAGCGTTCCGAAGCGCCAAACCGTTGTTTAGATGTGGCGTTTTAAAAAAACATAGTAAAACCAATGCTTCTTTTAATGAAAATAGTAAATTAGAACAATCGCTAGCCATGAATACGCTCTGGCCAGGAGTATACAATGCTTTAGCGATCTACCTTTCAGGATTTGTAAATCATCATCTAGTTTCAGGAATTCCAAAACTTGCTTAGAAGTTTTTTTAATGATGTTTATGTGTATACAAAATGCACGCTTTTGTTCAAAGGAAACAAATTTGAACAGACCAGTAATCATCAAATCAATTATGATGGACGTTAATAGTTTTCGGTTATCTATTGTATTCATGAATTATACAATTGCACTATAATTTTAAAAAAAATTAAAATACGTTCGCCGTCCTCAAAAATCAAGTGTGAAACTAACACTTAAATTCTTTTTGAAAACCATAAAACATCATAAATCACTTAGTCCTTTTGAAAAAGACATCAGAAGGAATTAATCTATTGCGTTCGAAAATGCGACTTTTTTGCCGAAAGGCAAAGGCTTTTGAGGCTAGAAGAACCAGATGCGAAACCCGTTCACAAAGAGGCATACATTTTCATAACCTTCTCGAATGTTCATCAGATGCGATGGTTTGAAAACAAAACAAGAAATAAGGGCGAATAGGAACAATCACCGAGCCGAGTAATAGGAAGTGCCGCCAGACTGTATGTTATCAACTTTCACTCGTTATTAAAGAAACGGCTGTGTCATCGCGTTTCACATCTTTCAAATTCGCCGTAAACGATTACGCCACATCTTAACGACGCTCGCCGCTCCCCATTTCACTCGAGGCGAGCAAAACGCTCTGGATCCCCGCCTGGCGCAACACGAGGTTCAGCGGTTGTCGTCTGCTGGGCTCCGTGGCAGCGTCACAGCGGTGTGACAAGCGCGTCGTGGGCGAGACGAGCCCCGATTGATTGATTTTTTCGTGTTTCCGGGAGCGTCAACTGCGTTGGTCATTATTCCCGTTACTGTAGTGCATGTTTTTTCTCGGGAGATGGCGGTGATCTTCCCCCGCTAGATGGCGAGATCCGGCGCCGACCTACCGTCGGCTAGTGGGGTTTCCCCCTAACCAGCACTCTCCCACCAGCGGGGCACCGCCCCAGCCGGGACAAGCTCTAAGCTCACGACCGGTCTCCCAGAATATGTGGTAGTGTAGTGCATGTTAGTGTAAGTGTGTGTGTGTGTAAGAGGAGAGGATAGGACAAGGAAGGGGAAGGACAGATCGCGCGCGGTCCGTGGCCCGTTTGGTAGGGTACTGCTCCGGCATTCGCCTGGTGCTGATCGGAGAAACCTCGGAAAACTACCGATCAGGGCAGCCGGCCGCTAGAATTGTCCTCCAGACAGCGACTGAATTCGAAGTAGCTGAAAAGCTAGTGTCGAAAATGCTGCCGCCGTGGGGAGTGGGAACCTAGGACCTCCCGGTGAGAGGCGCTGCAGTGCCATCAGTTGATGCACTGAGCTACCGCTCCCGGTCCCAGCCGGTGGTCGTGTGCTGAGCTCCGTGGCAGCGTCAAGCGCGTCGTTTGACATTCGCCCGCCGGGGGGAGACGAGCGGGGGCCCTGCGCCTCCGCCCGGTGGCCGGGCGCCAGAGGCGAAGGCGAGGGCCGGCGGGGAGAAAACATGAAGCTCCTCGCCTGCGTCACGCTGACGCGGGAATTTTTTGCGCGGTGCGGCGGTGCGCGTGCACGCCCAGCGTGCGGCGGGGTGGCGGCAGGACGTCCTTCCACTGTTTGGCCACGGAGCTCCCCGAGTTCGTTCACTCCCCGCCACTCAACAGCCGTCGGCCGTGATGAAACACCCCGCAACCGGCTCATTAGACCGGTACAAAGGAACCACTCTGCTGTTCGGGAGATGCTTCTTCCGAAACAGTTCACGGCCGCACGAGACGCTCACATGTGAATAACAACTACCCAGGACCGTTTAAACTTACAGCAAGGTTTGACAGCTACACGCATTTTAGAAGCCCCTTTTCACGACAATATTTCAATTTTAACGGACATATTGCAGCATTTTTACTTTCAATGTTCCTATCGCTCTGTAACTATACGAAAGGTGATTGTTTTATAAAGGAGAACAATAACATAGTCTGAAAAGTGTTTGGTTGTACCAGAAAACTTCAGCATCAATGCAAACAGCATCTTCATCGCAATTTCTTATACTGTACGCTAAAAATGCCATTGAAATGTTTCGCGTTTTTTAATTTGTGAAACAAGTTTAGCATTAGAATTTCGCAAATTGACACTAGTATTAAATTATCGATAAATGTAAACTGTCTTTTCCAATTAAAAAAAAACAACTTATATTTTCGATCTATTTCCTCCTGTGTGAAGGAGCGAACTGACGCATTAAACCGCCTGTTCTGCCCACATCTCAAGAACTATGTGTTTTTACTTTTCCACCTTTAATTTTACAACGAAGTTAATATTTAAATACTAATGAAAATTAATGAACACTAAGAGAAAACAATATTTTAAAATGAATATTATCTTGTGTATTCTAATATACTAAAAAACAAAGTTCCCTAAACACATACATCCAATTCAATCCCTTACCTGAATATAATACATGACGGTGATAAATAAATACTCGGGCAGATACTTCAATTAGAAATAAGTAAGAAGTTTTTGGGATGTTTACGAACGACTGCATATTCAAATAGACGCCTCTTTTTTGTGCGCAGACGCTATGGTTTATTCAAGCACTTTTTACAATGACGACCGTCGCTTTCGAAGACGCAAGGAAGCGATGTGCGCGACGCGCCTTGCTCTGATGTGATACATGTTGTGTTATGGGGTGCGGGGTGGTAGAGTGTAGTCTAGTGTAGAGTAGTGTAGTGTAGTGTGTTGTGTGTGTAGTGCAGTGTAATGTGGCGTGTATAGTATCGTGTGGTGTGTATAGTGTAGTGTGGTGTATATAGTGTAGTGTGGTGTATATAGTGTAGTGTGGTGTATATAGTGTAGTGTGGTGTGTTAGTATGGTGTGGGTTGTAGTGTGGTCTCTAGTGTAGTGCACTGTGAGTAATTTAGTGTGGTGTGTAGAGTGGAGTGGGGTGGAGTGTGGTGTGTGTAGTGTATGTGTGTGTGTGCAGTGTGGTGTGTGCAGTGTGGTGTGTGCAGTGTGGTGTGTGCAGTGTGGTGTGATGTGTGTAGTGTGTGTGTGTGGTGTGTGTAGTGTGGTGTGTGTAGTGTGGTGTGTGTAGTGTGGTGTGTGTGTAGTGTGGTGTGTGTGTAGTGTGGTGTGTGTGTAGTGTGGTGTGTGTGTAGTGGGTGGTGTGTGTAGTGTAGTGTGGGATGTAGAGTAGTGGGGTGTGGAGTGGAGTGTGGTGTGATGTGTTTGCAGTGTGATGTGTGTAGTGTAGTGGGGCGTGGAGTGTAGTGTAGTGGGGTGGGGCGTGGAGTGCTCACCTCGAGGGGCCCGTCCTCGGGCAGGTCGGAGCAGTGCAGCCCCATCTGCACGCGGTCGACGCCGAAGCGCGCGCGCAGCGACCCGGGCCGCAGGTGCCGCGCCATCTCCTGCAACACAACCACTCGAGGCTCAACGCAAACGGATTGCGCCTCCACTTCAAATCAGCAAATCGCACATCTAAGGACCGCGTAACTATTCCCTTAATGATAAGACACACTACATCGTTTTTCATTAGCATTCTTGAATGTGTTTTATTTCAGCATTATAATTCTCTTTTTCGAAGCCTATTTTTTTTTCATAGATGTCGGCAAGACCAAACAATTTGATGAACTTATTCTATGTTCATTTAATGTTTACTTTGTAACTCTCAAACGCTTTCTATTAAAACTATAACATCTGAGAATACGTTTCCTGAGAACACGATAGGGAAGAAAGCTCTTACCCAACGGTTTCTAGACGATAATTTGTACGTCAGGCTGGTCGTAAATGACTAAAGAGAAGGGCAATAACTGAAAGTTAATAGATATAACATTGAAAGTACCTAGCTTTCACTATTTTTTGCCTACGTCTAAGATACTCTTTTTTGTTTGGGAGATCAGAAGAAACTGAATCAAAATTAGAACATTCACCGTTCCATTCGTTTCATCTTTGTCTCAAACAGATGGTGTAGTAAATACTTTCACTGCAGTAATTTTGTAAACTACTCGTAATTATGTACAGAAGAGTGAATGAAATAGATTTCTTTTGCTAACCCGATTACAGTAACGTGCGCTTGTTATGCGCTTTATCAAAAGAGACTCATCACTAGGGCCCGGATTTTAATGACGAGTCATATATTTTTTCTGAACTTTGGGGTGAAATTTAAAACAATTTATGCACAAATCCAGGTATTGTCGATTAGAAAAACGTATTTTCATTGTGCCTATAAAGTCATATTTACACCGTTTTTAGTACAAGGTCATATTTTGGCCAAATTTTGCCATGAATGCATATGTTTGTCATATTTTTAAGCTTTCCCAGATACAAAACTATCCTCAGTCACAACCGTAGGTCTTTTAAGATGGAAAACCTGAAAATACACCTTGTGATCCTATGCAATTCTGTAAAAACTGAAGACTGAGAAGAAATTAGGAAACATTAAACGAGAAGTATGCAGTAGGAAAGCAAGACATTTTGTTTGATGGGTTTTAATTTACTGAACTTGATTTGTTTTACTGACACAAACTTTTTTTTAACGCTAGTTAGTTCCAAAGACTGCAAACCGTATGTACCATACTCACAATCTGTTCTTGAGTGAACTTTGTATTTATGTTATACCTAAAAAATCGACAGGAAGTTTTAAAAAATAAACATGTACAACGTCATATTTTATTTTTTAAGGTCCTAGGTTTTAGTTCATAAATGCTTGCATATATCGCTGATTTCGAGGTCATTAAAATCCGGGCCCTACTCATCACATCGAATATGATATCGGCACTACATTACCACCCTGTGTATTGTTAAATGTTAAAACTTGTACACCCCATTCATTAGGCTAAAGTTGTTTCGAGTATATCCACGAACATACAATTCTCAAAGGAAGTCCTAGTGAATTCTTCAGGCGAAAGCCAAATGTCGGCGTGCACTCACCGGGTCTCTGGGCCCCACGCACTTGCGGAAGCGCTCGGGCAAGTCGGGGCCGTCGCCGGTGATCTCCAGCGCCACGCACGGCCCGGACACCAGTTGCGCCACCATCGCCTGCGGACGTCAACACAGCGCCATGACACAATGCACGGCGTCACGCCAGGGGCATCGCGATACGCCAGCGTACGCGCTGGCCGCTCTTTCAAGCAATGAAGGACGCCATCGAGCGTCATGAGAGAACAGCTGTTTAACGCTCTCAGGAAAAATGGGTGGATGTTGAAACTGAATCATGAAGAAACTGGAGGAAAACATTATAATGATAATGGTGTTTGTGCAAAATATTTTTGACCGAATGGTTCAGCTCAAGGATTATGTTTTAAATTATTATTATTCTTCACATTTATTTCACACTTATTTTACCTATAAATAAGTTAATGCACATGTATATACATATAAGATGTGTATCGTAATGATAATCATTCAATTATGGATGTCTTCCATACAAATTCAACTTTTTTGAACAAACATCCACCAAGAATTGTTTCAACTAGAGTCTACGCTCTTATTTATTTAAAAAAATGTTTTGTCTATTTAAGGTAGCATCTAGACACACACAACTGCAGAATTAATTTCACAACGAAGACGAGAGATTTTGCAGAAATCACATTTCAATGTTTTCAGAAAATGAAATTAAATTGTTCTATACACCAAAAAACAAACATTTTCCTTTCATTCTGTTTTGTATATCAGCGATCTTGTTTGAACAGAGAAATTGAAAATTTAGAAAAAATGGAATATAAAGCAAACCACATGTTCAATCTTGTCACCTCACCCTTTGCTATACAATGGTATTTGCTGAGTTATCATTTCTCCGTTCCTTCTTTCTTGTAATCGGATCTCCTCCTTAGGCGCAGAGTCCCCAGGAGCCCATTCCTTTGTGTCATTCTATCCAGTTCTCAGGAGAGGTTGAACTGTGCGATGTTATTTGTGCTTAGACCAACTAACCTACTCAAACCAACATAATCCTCGCAATACCAAAGAGGTATCTTCAGAAGCCCACCAATGATTGATTATTTGTTTCTAATAGATTTCATTTTTTTTAGGAAGCTGAAAATGTTCGATATTGTTTATGTGTTTTTTATTTAAAATAGAATGCAGATATCACAAGCTTTTGTTAGAATTTGAATAATTACAACAGCTTTGGCTGTGGGTCAAAAAACCCTCAATGATTCTCTACAAAACTGAAAATTCACAATAGGTTTTGGAAATATTTGTAGAATAATTCCATGTTCATAGGCGTTCACATCATCAAACAATAGGGTCGGGGCACAACGAAATTTTTGGGTCCCTCTGTGTTTCCCTTTCCGTTTAATGTTTTCATTTAAATTGGCATACCTATTTTAGTACGAAAAATTCGTACAAGGAGAAGGAAATTATTTTACCTTTGATTATACTATTATTAAGTACATTTGATTTTATGTTAAACAATTCATAGGGTTGTTACATGGTTTGGAACCCCTCTTCCTAAAACGGGGTATCAATTCCCCAAATTTTCAGCTAAAAAGGTGGGGGGAAACCAAGAATTGATCTTATTTACGGGAATAAAATGATTTGTTACATAGGGCTACAGGGCCTCTTTCGAAATTTTCAGGGGTCCACTGTACCCTCTGTGCGCACGCAAATGGTTATGACCGGCCTTAATTTGATATTAAAATGTAATAGATATTTTTCATTACATACAAACATATTGATGCGAGAAAGTTCTTTCTTTATTTATAGAGCCTGAAATTGAATAATACTTTTTTGACAAAATGTATCCATGTGTATATGACTTGATAAATAAATTTATTAATTTAGCAAAATCATTAAAAGCATCAATAAAATCAAAGTTTACGCTGTTGGGTTTGAAGGCCCCCTTTGGTAATACGCGGGATCATTTATACCATGGTATTACTTACATGTATACTCAAAGCATCCTTTATGCCTTCAATTGAATCAAGGTGGCCACTCATTTCCTGAAGCAAATTTTGCCGACTTTTCCCGGTTTTCCAATGATAAGAGTTTTTTCACTAATAAGATTTGTAATTTCACATTATTAAAATAGTATATTAAAGCAAGCCTGATACTAATTTTTCTGTTCTCTGATTTCATCGTGATAAAGTATAAATTTTATAAAATGTCAACAAATTAAATGTTGAGTCAGCATTTTTTGATGGACTAATTTGTTTAAGGAATAATATTAAGTTATATAACCGTTTCAAAATGTTCTCCGACTTCTGTAGATGCTCCTACTAATTCATTGATTCTTCCCTTATTTTTCCAGAGGCATGAAAAATTGCGCATTTTTTTCTCGTTTTTCCGTGTTGCCAGAAAGAGTCAGTGTAATCATGCTGGTGGGCGTGGAGGCTGTGCAGGCTACTCACCCCGTACTCCGGCACGACGCCTTTGTAGATCTCGTAGAACTCCTCCGCGTTGGCGTTCTCCATGTAGAACATCTCGGCGGCCGCCACGCGGAAGCCGGCCGCCTCGATCGCCTGCAGCACCTCGCCCACGCGCCCTGCCGGCCAACGCCCCATCAGTGCGCGCAGCCGCCACCACCACAGCCCTCTACTACTAGTAAACTAAGCACAGGAGGCTGGACCGAAGAGAGTACAAAACACATTCCACCATACAAGCACTAGCATCTACGCCGTTAACATTTCTAATTGATAAGTTTGATTGATTGATTTTTTCGTGGTTCTGGGCGCGTCAACAGCTTTCGTCATTAGTCCCGTAAGTGTAGTGCATGTTTTTTCTCGGGAGATGGCGGTGATCTTCCCCCGTTGAATGGCGAGATCCGGCGCCGACCTACCGTCGGCTAGTGGGGTTTCCCCCTAACCAGGACTCTCCCACCAGCGAGGCACCGTCCCAGCCGGGACAAGCTCTAAGCTCCCGACCGGTCTCCCGGTATATGTGGTAGTGGAGTGCATGTTAGTGTAAGTGTGTGTGTTAGGGGAAAGGATAGGACAAGGAAGAGGAAGGACAGATCGCGCGCGGTCCGTGGCCCGTTTGTTAGGGTACTGCTCCGGCATTCACCTGGTGTTGATCGGAGAAACCACGGAAAACTACCGATCAGAGCAGCCGGCCACTATAATTCTTCTTCAGACTACGAGTGAATTCGACCTAGCTGGAAAGCTACTGTCGAAAATCCTGCCGCCGTCACAACTCGAACCTAAGACGTCAGAGGCGCTGCAATGCCATCAGTTGATGCACTGAGCTACCGCTCCCGGTATATTTGATAAGTAATGTTTTCGAAAAGTGCTAACATTACGCGGCAGGTTTGTAATTGGACTGCTCTTCAACCTATAACATTTGGATGGAAAACTTCTGTTTTCTGTATACCGTTGACGCGTCACAAAGAATACATGAAGCTGTATGTTTCGTCACAAAGGATACATGAAGCTGTAAGGCACCAAATGAATTTTTACCTTCTCGCCTACCACGTACTTACGTAATAAAGTATTGTAAGGCTGACGCAGAAATAGTCAATTTTGCAAACTTTTCATTATTTTGTTTCTAATTTATTAATGTACCTTTTAGTTACCTGCACCCCTCCTACCTTTGGATCACTTTATGTATTCATTTTATTACATGCAAAATGGAAACAAGTAGGTACGATTTTAGACACCACATTCGTTATGATTTTAGAGATCGTTTACTTTTCATTTTGGAGAGCTACTGAACCTATAAACAAATAACGATTCTTCAATGCGTTATCAAACATTTTAGAATTATCTAAATCTGCGATTTATCCATGATAAGTCGTTATTCTTTCTGCATCCCGAACTATTGGCCATTGAACTCTTTTTCCTCCCTGGATAACGTCAAGCTAAGAAGCTTAACTTTTGTTTTTCAACGAGTGAAAACTCTTGGGGATTATGGGTTTTTCTTCAACGTTCGCTGTTTTTATCAGGAAATGGAAAATATCGAAGACAAGAGACGAGAAAAGTGTGAATTTCAAACTGCGTTGGTATTCAACGATGCAAACAATAACCCAAAATTGAATAAAATGAAAACAAACGAAAAGTCTGTAAATTTACATACTTCGAAAACAAATCAACTGAAAACACTTTTTATTGAAATGTACTGCAAACATAGACATGTCGATAAAAATCTCACTTGAACGTTGGAGTCGTGAGTTAATTTGACATTTTTATTGTCAACCTTTCAGTGAGTAACATCAGACCCAATCGACCAAATCAACGACAGTAAAAGTTACAATTCGAGAATACAAGCTTATGACTTTCTGCATGTTCTGCATTCATCGTTTCTAAAAGGTTACGACTTGGAGAAACTTGTCTAGCAAGGGACCCAGACAAGTGTTTAAATAACAGGACCGATATTTTAAAGAAAATGATAGAATTTAACGGTTGCTATTATAGTTCGTATCATATTTAGCACCAACCACTACCAATGTTTTAACTGTTTATAATTCCTGAGCATTCTATGTTTTTGGTTTTAGCCTTGAAAAAAATCTGAACATCGTTCGGAGTTTTTAGAGGAATGCCAATTTATATGTAGAACTGACAAGACAGGTTCGCGTAACGATGGCATTTTGAAAAATAAAGTGCATTTGCGAAGTAATGGAAATTATCCAGAAATATTGAAGAAAGTTAAAAATTCAAAAATTTCAAAAGCAAAGTTTGTCTGCAACGGCTATTAATTCCTAGTCAGTATATCTCAAGAATCGTGTCATAAATGTAAAATAATATCAGAATTTGTAATAGACATACATTATTATTGATGGTACAGATTTAAAATAAAATATTTTCGGTAAGAATACTACTTCTAGATAGAATGTTGGCCTGGCCTCTCATGGTAAACATTATTACCAAGAAAACGCCAGTTTTAATAATAAGAGTGAAATATTGTATTACGACTCATAACAGAAAGCCATGAAACTACTGCATTATATAACGTAATTTAAGCAAATGGAAACAGTATGCATTTGCAGAAGAGCGTTTGAGCAGGACGCGCTTTCTAGCAACGACAAAAGTTGAGCAACATCACGTTCTACCCCTTAACAAATTTTTCCCTCCAGTCACGATACAACATTAATCTCTGAAATCATTCCGGCCTTTAGTTTAAAAAAAAACAACTAACATTTAACTTTTATTTCAAATATCCGTATATTCTCGTGAAACCGTAAATTTTATCTTATCAAAATCCAAAGTTTACGAACGAACGTAACACTATTAATATCTCGCCTTCTTAACAGTTCACTTACATTTGGAAGAATAAAGCTGTTGCTATAACCTGCACTTGCGCCATTCAGTATTACGCACACCGTCTGTCCTTTTGGTTACGAAGTGAACACAAAAATTACGACGTTACTTCTAACAAGTCCCATGTAACCTGTTTAATACCGCGGAAGGGAAAAAGATTCTGACTTTGCAATGCCGTTAGAAAACACCAACCGATATGCTAAACGAGCATGCTTCTTTTCTAAAAGTGAAGCGACAGAGTGCTCAGCATGCTCATTCTTTTAGCACACGTAACTTTCCTCGCCAACCGACTTAGACGAACGTAAACGCGTTCCCCAGGCTACACTTTACTATAAGAAATATGCACGGGTATGCGAGAAAGGCCGGCAAACAGAAAAGGTTACCTCATTATATTAGCTTTCTGAAACGTCCTAATAACGCAAACATTCAAATATCGAGATCCAAGTTTCAAAAAGTCGGGAAATAAAAATTCCATTCATATTAAATGTTTAATTTCCCTTTGTTTTTACGGGGGCTATTTTTGTATGGGAGCATGGCATTCAATATAAGCGCTGGAAAAACCTCCCGTATTATTCGTATTCACTGCTGCAGTTCCAATGCTGGAGTTCTGAATATAATTTCTTCACTATTGTAGAATTCACGACTATGAAGAAGAAATAGGAAATGTAGATCACGGGATTTGTTTGGAGTGAGTTAAAATATTAAAACATTACTTGCCAACGTTCCGGAATATTTTTATTCCAGCCTCAGGGTTGGTGTAAAACAAAGACAACATCACTATAAATATACCCTTATTAAGTTGTGTAATGAATTAAAAATAATTTCAGTAATGTTTACTTGTCGCAATGCAGCAATTAATCATAGCATACGACAGGGTAACTACTCACTTCCTGAAACAAATTTCCCTGACTTTTCCCGGTTTTCCAAAACATTTTCTACATTTTTCTCTGAAAAGATTTTTAGAGTATTTCGCACTATTTAAAGAAAATATTAATGAAAAAGCCTCTGGAACAGCTCATGAGTAGCGTACTAGTTTTCCGTGCTGTGGTCCCGGGTTCGATTCCAGGTCGAGGCAAATATACGGTTGTAGCTTTCCTTTAAAATCGTCCCAGTTTCTGTAGCTGAGTGACGAAGAAAAGCTCACGCAGGCGGATCTTGCCATTTACGGTGAAGAGAATACGTTATGTTTGCCTCATGTCGCTCTTACCCCCGAGCACGGGAATTTAACTAGGCTCAGGCATGGGAACACCAGTAGCTGGCCGGCGATGTCGGACTACCAAACCAATAACGCCAAATACATATTACCGGAAGCCGGAAACTAATTTGTCAGCTCTCAGATATTGCCGTGATAAAGTATAAATTTTTAAAAATAAACACACAGGAATTGAGCAAAAAACAATGTACTCTTTTTTGTAGGAATAATATATTTTTTATAACGTTCTCCAAATTTTCCCAGACTCCTAAAGATTCTTCCAGAAATTCCTTCATTTTCCCTGACTTTTCCAGAACAATGAAATTACCTGATTTTTTTCACCGTTTTTTGAGAAAGTGGACACCTATACAATTACTTTTAAGTGCTCTGAAGATAAATAGCAGTTTCTACTAGGCTCTCCGGGAGACGCCACATCCTAGGCACGGATGCCAATGTTTCGGCCCTCATGCAGCGACCTTCCTCAGGGCGAATTGCGCGGAGATGGACTCGGGATTTTATAGATCAATATTCTCCTCTCCCGTCAGCTGATTGTCCGAACGATCGGTCAATGCAGAGAAAGCATCGACCAATTAGGCAACGGGCTCCCTGGACTGAATGGAAGAAGGGCGTCCTCCGAGAAGATACAGAGTCCGGTCGCAGAAGCCTACGTTTTCATAAATTGCGCTTTTTTATTCATTCTCAAACGCGCTGTAAAATCTTGACAAGAATAATTTCTTAAAATTTAGAACAAAGAGCAGCTTTGCCGTATTTTCGAGCTTACTCTACCACTCCACTTCAAAAGAACATAAGAAAGCTCTCTTCTTTAATAACTTACAGACTGGGCCGCCAGAATTTGAAGCCTCTGAAAAAGCACTACAAATTTGCGCTGCGTTCGTTCGTTTGCTTTGCAGCCTTTCCAAGAGAAGCAATTCCTTATCGCTGAATCGCCGTCCTAGACGCCAGTCAAATGTCAACCATTTTAAAATTTTTGTTATCATAAAATATTTATAAAACATTGCAGCGTGCGATCAAAATTCAATGAAGCATGTAAATGATTAAGAAAGAGGGGAATTCGGATTGTGTACATCTCAAATTGTTTTTTAATATCATTTTCTAAAATGTTCCGCAAAGCAGACTAATTTTGATGGTACCGGATTACTAATATTTTTCGAATTTGAGAGAGGTTAACGTATGAATAAATGAATAAAATCCCTCGTATTCCAAATATTCGAACATGTGAAAGATGATTAATACATTTATTTACCATTCGAAACTTCATTATTGGAAATTCAACAAAAGGGCCAGCTTTTCACTTTTATAAAGAGTAATTTTGAAATTTATGATGCGCGCTACGGTACAGGGTGGATCCAGAAAGTAATTCAGGGCAGGGGGAGAGTTTCAGTTCGAACTCCCCAAAATATTTCCAATATTTTTTAAATTCTTAGCTTGAAGTAAAAAGTATACTAGTGTATTTACAGTACAGGAATAATGCTTTGATATGATGAGACCTTTGTTTAGTTATTGGAGGCTTAAAATAAAAAGTGTATAAATGCCATTTTTATACTTTCGAGAAAAATGAGTTTACATTTACGTTAAACATATTGGCACATACAATTCCTGCCATTTGTAATCACCCCGTCACCCCATCGAGAAATGCGTCTGGACTTTGGTTCTTATTTATGTTACAGGGTTATTCATTCATCATTATTCTCGTAAAAACGTAAATTTAACCGAAATGGCACCTACATCCTTTTTTATTCCAAGTCTTCAATTATTTTGAATAAAGTGACTAAAATTATAAAAAAAAGAATTGAGTTTGGGTTGGGTTGGGGTGGGAGAGGAGGCTCACCTGCCTTGACGAGGTGCGGCAGGATGACGCAGCAGGTGTTGTTGGCGAAGCAGGCCGTGGTCGGCAGCCCCGGGCGCCGGCACGAGCGCGAGTCCGGGAAGAAGAACGCCGCCTCCTGCGCCACACAACGTCCCCCGTCACCCTCCTCAACTCGCATTCGCAAGACCGTGTCTGACGGTTTTAAGTGCACGCGTGTGAAGAAAATGATGTTGTGACAAGTTCCACAGTTCTCAAATCAGACTTGTAGAAAAACATCTAAATCCAAAACGACACAGTTGGATTTACATTTTCTACGTGTCTTATGTAAAAACTTCCTTTGTAACTACTACCTCCAAACGTTCCAAATGCTCTCCTGGAAAATTTGCTCTGAATCAGACGTAACCTTGTCATTCTAAGGCCATGGCACTTGAGAAGCCAGACGCGTGTGAAGATCAGGCAAACCTCACTGACGGATGCGGTGTGACTGCCTACTGTTTGACCAAACAAGGCTTCCGACTGCTCCTCCAATATGTAAGACGTTCTGGTGTAACCAATGATATCTGACATTTTGCGTGAAATCCAGACTATGTTATGAATTACATTGGATATGTTAATTTAATGGAGTGATTATTGCCCAAATCTAAAACATTTAGTTGAAAAAATGAATTCGGACAATTTTCAATAAAAGAAATCGAGATTACTGACTTTTATGAAGGAGATGGAATAGTTCTTTCTATATTCCAAAAGAATGAAGATTAGAAAACAAACACCAATGATAATTCATTCGCACGTTATGCCAACTAGTGCTCGTTTGTGCATACAATGGGATCGCATTGAACGCGTGTGAACTTGAAACAGCAGAGTGCCACGGCGACTTCAAACAAGAACGCCGCTCGTACAAGTCGGTCCGCGACAAATGCATGGGCCACACCAAAACGATGCGCCAAATGCTCAAATCAAACTCTAAGCCATACATGAGCACATACATAAATATCTTTTAAACACGCTGTGCGCGAAACGCGGTTTCTCGTGCTTCTTTTCCGTGTGCGAATCAGCTAATGTTTTCACAGTGTGCGAAACATCGTGAGGCGTGTGCGAAACATCGCGAAGTGTCTGCGAAACATCTGAAACGATTCGCAATTGCCTATCGTCTTGACGACGTCTTTATTTATTATTTACAAACAAGTGTCAGGACAGACTGGAATCCATTTACTTTTGTTCAAGTAAGGTATTTCTAGTTATTTGATATTTAATTTATATTCCTTTATTCGACGCACTGCGTTTCGCGCACAGCGGGTTAAAGAAGAGTATACACCACACGGGCGCGAGGTGCTTACCGCACTCGACCTCGCAACGCTCGGACGTCAAAGTCGATTCGTGCGTATATCACGTTTGACGTCCTTGTTACGTACACTACCATTTTGAATGGGGAATTATTGGGGCATTCATTTTGACTTCTTCATATACGTACGTATATACGGAATAATACAGAGAGTATAGAGAGAGTTAGTAATACTGCGGAAAATCGATTTCGAGAATTAAATGGAAATACACGTCTTAGGAACCCTCATAAGGAAAAAGTGTTTTCATTGCAAAACGTCCGACCGACCGTGTGTGAACAACACTAGCGCCGAAACTACTCTCAGCATTATTCCCAAAATTAATATTTGCCGGGCGATCTGGCGCGACACGAAGCTCTGCGATTTTGGAAAAAATTCCTTAAATTTTGGAGGTCCTTTACTTGAAGCCCGTGGTTCATTTTCAATATTTTCTGAATAATAGCTCCAATTTTTATCTTTAAAGAGGGTAGCGGCAAAAGCTATGAAAATCTGCCCCCAAGGATTAAAATGTTTCATCATTATTTTAGTTTATATCTTAATTCACCCAATACTCAAATTACAATAGGTTATATTGTTAGGTCGCAATATTCATACAATTTTGTTTTTCATTATTTATCTTTCCTAATAAACATAAAACAGGAAAACTACGAAAATTAAGAAAACAAAACCTAATTTTAAGAAAATAAATAAGAAACTATTACATTACGGTTTTACTTATACTGAGATACCGGGGGCAAATTATAAGATGAAAGGTTGGAATTTTGGGAATCTGTTGAGAATTTACAGGACTACAATTTGTACTTAGTCCTTGTTTACTTTCTCTTATACGTACGTATATATATATATATATATATATATATATATATATATATATATATATATATATATATATATATATATATATATATAGCATAGAAAAAGTTATGTAAAGTTGCGCGTAAAAATGGCGGATTTTCGGCGCAAAAAAATTCATTGCCGGACCCTGATACATCCAAGTGCTAAAAGTGCATACATCCAAGTGCTAAACTAAGTAAAAAACCAAAGAAGGCGTAGGTCATTCAGGTACAAAATTGTAGAAGGTAGGAAAATTGCAAAAGTTTGAATTTTTTGGCGTTTTCCTACATCTACAAGACAACTGAAGAGAGATTTTTTAATCAAATGAAATTTGTCCTCCACAATTAGTTCGTTATTGTCATGTACATTATTTGAAATTAATTTTGAGTAAAATGTGTGCAATATTTTAAAAAATTAACAAGATTTACTAAAACACTACTCCAGGTTTTTCTTTAAACTTTTGGTAGAGATAGAGCTAAAAGCACTCTATAAGGAGACATAAACGTCATTTTGTTTTATTATTTTAGTTTTTCAAAAATTACAATATGTATTTTTTATGTCTCTCCCACGTCGTTAATATTTACATTAGCGGCGACACTATGGCGCTTGTGAGCACGACTACTTCAAATTATGTCTTTTAAAGTTAATCGAAAACTCAAACAGTTTTGTGTGAAAATGAGTTCGAAATTCCCCATTTTCATAAACAATCAAACGCCATTTTCTCGAAAACGGCTCTAAACTTTTTGTTTGGATAATGCTGAATAATATGACATAAATGGCACTTTGATGTATTCTTTTGTTTTTTTGGAAAACAATTTTATACTGTATATCTCCCATGGCGTCAAGATCAGCATTTCTTATAAATTATTGTATTTGTGAGTACAATGACTTAAAATGATATATATATATATATATATATATATATATATATATATATATATATATATATATATATATATATATATATATATATATAGATATGAGACCCCTTCTATAATATTGAAGTTGTTTTCCAATTCTAGAATTAGGGATCCGAAAAGTTGAGAAAACGTGAAAAATGTCTTTTGGAGCCAATAGTTTGCAACTGAGAAGAGGGAGCGGTAAAACCCAAAAGAGAGCACAGATTGAAGAAATAAGGAAACTAACTAGAACGAGAAAGTCTGAGCCATTCTGTAGTACCACTAATTATGTGTCATTTTTACCTGGAAATTAATAATGTAAAAGGCTTCCGCGGTAGGAAACATTAAATATATGCGTATTCGTTTCCAATTTTCAGCTATATTCTATCGTTTGGAAAATCCATCCATTACATTCTTCAGGGAGTGTAAGTTTTTATGACGCGCATGTTGCATAGTACTTCACGAAATATTGTTTAACGACTCTGGTAGAGTCGTCAAATAGAGGAAAGACTTATAACCCAAAGTACGTCAGAGGTCCCGACAAAGCTTCGCTTTAAATGAGGAACAACAGGAATGTACAAACGTCATTAAGTTACGCACCACAAATCTGGTGTTATCCTACCGGACGTTGGAGGGTAAATAAGGGGGAACGCGGCTTGATGTTTGTCATGACTAGAAACTATTTCTCTTTTATTTTTATATCCCCTTTTCCCCGCCTTTTCCGTTATCTCTCCTATATTACTTTGCTCACCATATCAGTCTCACATTGTCGGACTCGCAGGTTCCTGGCTGCAGTAACATATTACCAGTGGCGGTTCCTTGGGGTAGGCAAGGTAGGAACTGCCTGCCCTGATGAATATGTACTACTTTAATACATTTCGTAAGAATAAAATAAATTAAATGGCTCTTACAGTTTTAATATGATGTATTATTCATCTGGAAATGTTGAATGAACATTACATCATCGTGACACGAGCCACGTTTCCATGTCGAGTGTTCTTAAAAGGGCCGTGCGCCATGCACCCGCTTGCGCCTCTCAGGGTAGGCACGGCCGGGCGCTGCCTCGCTTCGCATCGCATTCTGGGAAGAGACCCTCTAGTAAGCGTAGGGCAGAAGCACGCTGTATCCACACTTGACGCGTGCGGAGGCCAGCGAATTCGCTCGCTGCCTGCCCGCACGGAAGACTTCAATTTCCACTCGCAGGCAAGACGTGTAGCGCGTGTGTTTGCTGTTTTGTTGACGAGTTAACGAGCGGAGAAACTGATTTTTATTTAGAAAGTATTTATTTTTTCATTTTAAATTAGTTGGCTGCGAATTATTAGTGTTCCTTGTTTTTTATATTTATACCTTATTTTACGTTAATATTATGACAGATACAGTAAATGAACTACTACTTACATCCACTCTCGCATAAACAAATTTTGGACAATGGTCGACCTACTCCTGTGGGAGTTGAATGCGGTGGTACATCGTGTGCTGGCGAGTAAAATGCAAGAAAATTCAATCTTTCGAGGTATTATTCACACAAATAGCTAACAGGTAGTGAAGTTAAATGTAATCTTTATTGTAAGCCAAGTCTTTTATTGTCAATTACGGACGCAACACTTTTTTAGAATCTGAATATCTTGAAATCACTGAAATAATGCTTTGGAATGTAATGGTATCAGTGTTACAATTGTTTTGAATAAAATTACAACAAAAAAATAGATTGAGGTGGCGCATGGTCCCCACGCCACCTTCCCGGGATCCACCGCTGTTCAGTAATTTGTTTTGCCTACCCTGAGCATTTATTCAGGAGCCGCCACTGCATATTACCAGGGTAAATCCTTTGCTGCATTACCAGGTACAGTAGAGTCATGGCCCCCTAACTACAAAACCCTTCCTTATAGTAGTGCAGAGAAATTCATAAAACTGTAAAGTTATGCCGCAGGAAAAAGTGTCGATTTTTTTTACAGAAAAATAGTTTTTTTCGAACTCTGATTCAGAAAAAGGTGGAATTTTCTTGCTCCTAACTTAGTTTCACGAAAACGTAGTCAGCATCCATGATTTGTGAATAGAGAACACTACAAAGGTTGTTTCCCCACGTATTCGTCCGGCAGGATGCGTCGGTAGGTAACCAAAACAGGGTTTTCACCAAAACTTATATTCCCAGATTCATCAGTCTGATGTGACGGCCCCTCTACTTTGAAGCGGGTACTCTTTCCATGAAGTCGCAACGCCCTGTGCTGAGGCTCACCCGCGCGGCGGAGTGCGTGCTGTCGGAGCCGTGCAGGGCGTTCATGGTGGCGTTGGTGCCGAAGCGGGCGCGCAGGGAGTCGGGCGCGGCGTCGCGCGCCTTGGCCGAGTCGGTGGGGCCGATGAGCTCGCGCCAGCGCGCCACCGCGTTCTCCGCCACCAGCTCCATCGCCAGCACGGGGCCCGACGTCACGAACTGCATCAGCGGCCTGCAACAACACTTCTTTCTCGCGCCTACTTCCGCGCAAAATTGTAGCAAGGTCACGTTCTGGTGGAAACAGAACAATATTGGCAAAACGGAAATTGAACGCGAACATTTCTTTCATTACTTTAGGATACCTCAGGTTAAATTTGAAGCTCTTTTTAATACTTTGAATTAGGTACTACAAAAAGAGAAGAATTTTAAACGCCCAGTAGGATCTAAGGAGATATCACAGTTTGAGCAAAAGAACACCACACTTTATGTAACCAGTGACCAAACAGCACGTACGTTCATGCAAAATTACGCGAGAAGTACTCAAATTTTCGAAAAATTGTACATGACCGTATTTCAAAATCTATCTTTACGAAACAGATTTCATTCAGGGAAAAATCTCTATCTTTACTACTTTAGTTGTAGGAAACTACGAAAATATTTTCAACTTTTGCAATTTTCAAAAAATTAGGCTTTTCAACAAACATTAGACCTGCACCATTCTCTGCACACTATCCAACAACAAATTTCATAAAAAACGCTGGCGCCATTTAGTTTGAAAATGTCCGAGGGTGTGTAATGTACCCCCCAAAATTAAAACATCGGTTTCAAATTCAAGGGGCCGCAACTTCAGCCAGATCGTTTGAGGAATATCAATTTCAAAGAAAATCGGCTGAACGGCTTAGCCGCTAACGTCGTTCACAGACGCACGGACAAACATCCTCTGAAATGAGTTTTTCTGCCGAAACTTTTTTTTCGCGCATTATTATACAACTTCTCTTCTTAAGAGTTCCTTCTTAAGGGTGAAAAAGCAAAAATGAGCCTGCGAAGATATAGCCCACTGTCTATCTGGAGGTGCTCCCGCTAGTCGCTGCCCCAAGATACTAGGGTTTGTCGTATTGTAGCTTAGCAAAGCGCCGGCACATCGGGCGAACTTTTGCGTTTCATCAACAGAGACATAGAATTGAAGAAGAATATCTTCTATTGCAACACTTCACTCTATGTATTAAATCTTTTCCTGCGGTAGAAAGTGGTTACCTTGTCTCTCTCACGCTACGTCATTGTCGTTTCCTCACATCTACAATGGAATATCTATCGGACCATAGTCTGCACAATTGCATCCCGGGTTTTTCGCGATGGCCTCCGTTACACAAAACACGAAATTGAAGAGACAATGGCACACCTCGTCAACATACAAAACCATAATGTCAAACCTAACACAGAACTTTTACACGTAAATTATTCGGGAAGGGAAATATAACGAAGGAACATATGTGCATTAATATTGCTCTTACAAAAAAACCAGTTTGAGAGTCAGTGCAACCCAGTTACCTTCTCGTTTGAGAACACATATTCGCTTAAGACTAATAAACTGCCCGAGACAATCTGTTTGGTAAAAATGGGGATTCCATGGACTATTATCATATGTACCACTCAACCTATACCGCAAAAAATCACCGAGTAGAGTGGCCACTAGAATAACAAAACTATCTATCCCGTGTGTTTAATTTCTATCCTACTTGTAGCACATTTATTATCATGAAGTACACTCCTTTTTACTTTCTCGCTACCCATTATCCAGTAGACAGAAATTTATATTTTTCTGCGGGAAAAAGCGGCGAATTTTCGGCAGAAAAATTCTTATAGCTGGCCCTCATAAAGAAAAAGTAGTTAAATCAAATTGCTAAATTTAGAAAAAAATCCTAACGCTTGGTGTAGCCAGAATCCATGTTTTGTGCGTCCTTGCCATCGACCAATTGACTGACGGCAAAACGTTTGTCTATCTACCAGTCTGTCAGTCCGTCTGTGAACACCACTAGCATCTAAACCATACGAAGTTGTTTTTTTTTTCCAACATGGATATTCCCCAATCGAGCTGGTTCGATTAGCGATTTTGAAAAAAATTCTTCTTCAAAACCGCCAGTGAGGCATATTCTAATTTTTTTTCTCAAAAATGGCTCCAAATTTATTCTTTAAATTTTTTCAAGGAATGGAGTAAAATACACTTATAAAGCTAGCACAGGCCCGATTTTCACTGTCAACTCTCAATTTCCGTAAATTTTAAAAGTTCGAAATTTTTTAGGCTTATTCCTACTATTACAGAATTGAAGATAGAGATTTTTCATTAAGGTCATGTACATTTTTTGTCTCTTTTAGTATTTTTCTTGCAATATTGCGTGCAAAATGTGCAATTTTAAAAAATAACAAAAACAAGATTTTTTTTCAAAAACGGCTTCAAACTTTTACATTAGTGGCGATTTGTTAACATTATTGCATTTAAGAGTACATGTGGTTTAAATGTCTATAAACATTCTCGAAAACTCAAAAGTTTTCTGTGAAAATGTGCACAAAATTCCGCAATATCAGAAACGCTCAAACGCAATTTTCACGAAAACGGCTACAAATTGTTTCTTTACACTGTTTGTACGGATAGGGCGAAACGCACTGTATAACATGTAAAACCCGTTTTGGTGTATTCTTTGCTTTTTCAAAAATTACACAAATACTCTTTTTTTGAAATACCTCTCACTCCATTAATATTTACATTTCCAGTGGTTTGTGAACATTTTTGCATTTCTGAGTGGATGTGCTTCAAATGACTTCAAGTTACGTTTTTCGTAAACTAAAATGTTTTTTGTGAAAGAGAGCTTCAAACTTCGCGCTTACAATGGCCCTTAAACGCCATTTCCTTAATAACGACTCCAAATTTTTCAACGAAAATTGCCATATAAGACAAACTTTTCCTCTTCTTTCATATCCTGAAAGTAATATATTGGTTCTACCATCAGGAAACCGAATAACTAATAATTTGTTTTTAATCTTTGGAGGGCAATAGATGGGAGTTGTGGAGAGGATGAAAAAAACAACAACGAAAAATAGCCCTGACCAAAGAAATTAGAAACCTAAGTGGTGCGAGAAAGTATGTGCCTTTCTGTAGCACCGCTAATTTCTTTCCACATGCCAGGCAATATGAGGTGCTTCTTTTCTGAAGCTGACATTGTGAAGTTGAGACGTCGTGTCAGCTTCAGAAAAGCAGCTTTTGTTGCAAATCCAGATGAACTGCGCAATGCGCCCCGAAAACGTCCTCTGGCACGAGGTCATGCGGTGGCGGAGCGTGAGAACGCACGGCTTCGCGTGGGCAAATATCAGCGGCACGCGTTCAGCACAAGATAATAGAATGGTCGATTCAAACCGCACACAGCAATCATTACTGCATCCCAAATGCGGTGGTGGGGTGACATGACATGGAAAATGTGATGAAGACGCCGTTTGGAGGGGAGCTAACGAGATAGGATATGGCGTGATGCGAAAATTAAGACCAAGATGGACAACGTACGATTTGTGTGATACATGTCACACATCGCCATAACTAAGTCAATGCACAGGCGGGGATGGGGTCAAGAGCTAAATGCGACCTGTGGGAGCTCTCATGATTACTTGGAAGACGCTGACACAGCTGGATGAGCAAATGGAGAAATACTGAAAGTAAATAAATAAAACTGTTATTGTTTGTGTTGTTGGAGATACTGATATATTCGCCTTGCTCTACACAGTCTTTCATGTGGACAATACCGCCTCTTAAGCATATGGAGAAGAGAGGGAAGCATTAGCAGCCTAGAATGAAACCGAAGGATATTAAATTGTTTTGTTTTCGGTTTGACTATATAAAGTCGAAAATAAACTAGAGGTGATACAGAATGGCACAGACTTTCTCGTATTTAAGTTTTCTAATTTCCTTGGTGTGGACTGGCTTTATGGTCTTGCCTCATCCTCTTGTCACTTGCCATCTATCGCCGCCCAAAATACAGTTTTTTGACATTTTCTCAACTATTCGGTTTCCAAGTAGTAGAACCGAATTTTTATTGAAAATTTTTAAGCCGTTTTTAAGAAAATGGCGTTAACCGTTACTGTAAATGCGAAATTTGAAGCTCTTTTTCACAGGAACCTATTGAGTTTTCGAAAAAATTCATTTGAAGTAATTTAATGAACACTCCCCACGTAGTAGCTTGGTCACATGAAGTCTACCCCTTCCATTGCTCACGGACGGGCAGGGCTCTCCAACTTTGTAGTTGCCTTAGCGCCTTGCGAACGTACAGGACGTTGCCTCAAGTATGTAGCACACAAATTCCTTCTAGAAATCCGTATGATCCGACAGGCCATTTCATTAAGCAGATCCAAAACATATCCACCATAAATGACCCCAAAGTAGGTTTTCGTCCCACATGGTACTGTTATTTGGAACAAAAGCAATAGTATGGTTATGTGGTTGAAATTGACTTTTCAATGCTTTCTTTCTCCTATAAGCTCATGTATTGAAATTATGTCATAAAATAATGCACATCAGCATAAATCTGTAGCAGTTCTTAGTTATCAGATTAATGGAACAGTTACTGCAACGCTCGCGACCAGCAACCGATTTTGAAACCTAAACCTCCCGTACATCAATGCATATCTCTATTGAATGAGTGCTGTGTGTATGAGATAAAGCAGTGACACAAGCCATAGGATGCCGATATTCGAAAGTAAAAAGTACTCTGGCACACACATATTCCTATTAGTACGATAATTCTTTATCTCTTGCTACCTCGTCCATCACAATTTATTCCCAGCCGCGTGAAATATTAATGGCAATAAACATCGCCACAGCGCAAACCATAATCTATTTCCAGAAACAATTGTCTTTACAGATTACTACTGGAAATAAAATACTTTTGAAGTAGTAAGGAAAAGAAATCACTTGTGGCCACGAATGTATCATTTATTATGGGTGCTGTTAAAACGCCTCTTCCAAATAATTAATTTACATTTAATCTCATTTGAGAAGGAAACATGTAAAGCGGATTCACTAATTCATTAAATTCGAGTTCGTAAAATGGAAAAGTAATAAACAATCCAGTACTTCCAATCTGACCACAAAGAAATAATGGGATGCAATACATAAAATCAAGTGATAGAAATGCGACCCACTCACTCGAAGAAATTCTTCCCTTTGTGCTCTTCGTAGAAGCCAGCAGCGCCCTCATCAGAGAGCCGCGTCAGCTTCATCCGGGAGACGGTGAAGCCATGGTCCTGGATGGCTTTCAGTATCTCCCCCATGTGAGCCACAGCATCTGGCTTCACCATGGCGAACGTCCTACACACACAAAGTTCGAGAACGTTCATTATATTCATTGCAGGTTTTCACAAGCACCGCCAATCGCAATATCTTCTAGAGTACCGCCCAATGTAAAATGCAGGATGATTTATTTGAGCCACTCTAAAGGAAAACTGATGGAAGTACTCGATGTACGACGTAGGTAATGGAAATTCTTACGGTGTAATGGAACGATATATCATGAAGGGCGTGAGAGGGTTGGACGTCGGTACACTTCTGGCTTTGGTATTTAAGGTCGCATCAACATCTAGGTCGTTAGCGACCACTATTGCTGTTAACGGTATGGTAACTATGAAGATGAAACGATATGGTAATGAAAAGAGGTGAAAGGACGAACATAAATACAACCATCCGCGAGGCGAGACTCGAACGCGCGACCCTTCGGTTCGAGATCGCTACGACACTACTGCCTTAGCGATCTCGGCCACCGGATCGGTACTTCAGGCTTGTAGAAGATACATAAACAGCTTCATAGGAAACATTCGAAGAAATTAACCATTTTGTTTACATAGTTGGAATATATTATAAAGTTCACTTTCTTCCATGTTCTTGTAATTTTTATTATGTGAATTTAAAGTATTTTTCACTATATTTACAATGTAAATAACAAATATATGTATTAAAGATGGGTTATGTATACGAGTACACCATTTACGACAAATTAAAGAAGTAAAATACAAATTAAATAAGATAAAATATTTGTTTTAATATGTTAAATTACAATAAATGTAAATTTTACATTACTATTTATACGATTTATTATGAGTTATTATACATTTATAATACATTTATGAGTCTTAAATTTATTAAATTTATTAATCATTGATTTTTTATAAATTTATAGTTATATTACATATTGATTATAGGATTATTTTTATGGTATAAATTTTACTTCATTTTTAGTTTACGTCATTTAATGAACGGGTTAATCCATCTAGCAGATACTGCAATTTAGACTATCACATATCCAAGTGCTTGGTATAGCAATAACATTTCCTCATCAAGAAACAACACATTCTGCTCAAATTTCGCATGAATCTATCCCAATGTTTCCATTTTAAGGCACTGACTCAGCCGCAACACCTGTTGCCTTGATTCAGCTTCTTCGTCTACAGAATCAACTCCAGACACTCGACATTCTCTTTCTAAAATCTTCATCACACTTCAATGATAGGGAGGAAACGATGAGATAACGTATGAAGTAATATCCGAGTGGCGTGATCCTTGGCTAAGGCGAATGATTCAGAACCATATCGCGAATTCGATGCTCTCATGTAATCATGTAGATACTGATGTTCAAAGCACTCGTTTTCAAATCGCGGACATTACTGAAGTTGAAGGTCACTGGCGTTGCGATGAACTTTAGGATCGGGGAAACAAATATGTTTGATACGCTTACTTCGCCGAGCAGATTGCATGATGCCACTCGGGCTTAATATTTCATAAATTTTTTTTTCGATATCCGAATTTGGGGTGTAGACAAGGCGCATTTTGTGATCATAAAGCGTTACACATTAATACTTAAATTCTTAATAGCAACACAAAACTAATATAATCATTTTTCAATATCAGTTGGTAAGTAAAAATAAGTTCTTTTTTAAAAGTCCGTCATTATTCACGTTAACAAAACGCTCTTGCCGTCTTTCTTTTTTCGAATTCGAAGAGAACAAAAATCCACCATGTTCTCTATCTTTTTAATAATCATTTCTGCAGATGGTTCGCGCGTTTTGTGCCTATAACATGCTGCGTCATTAGTATCGCTTCCTTCTTTTGATAGGTTTTATTCGCCTTCTCGTAATACACTTTGAACGCAATATTAATCACATCCTGACACGAAATATTATTTATGACAATGACTATTTTAACGATTTTTAATTTTAAAATGCACGCCCACTTATTCGTTTGATATACGAAAAACAAACCCTTTACGTTAGGGTGACCAGACGTCCCATTTTTAACGGGATTCTCCCGTTATTTAGCTTCTTGTCCCGTTGTCCCGAAGAAGCGTTAAAGAAACGCTAATTGTCCCCTTTTTTAATGTTGTGCCCCATTTAGTCCCGTTGTTTAATTAAATCGATTCTTATATGTATGATTATATATATGATATAAGACAATGAAAAAATGAAATAAGTCCGGGAGTAAATCTACACCCCCAAAATAAATGCATTAATACATTAATGTTTGCAGCTGATCAAATAATTATACAGAAAACAGAAAATTATCTGGAAAAATCTATATTCCGCTTAAACCAGATATGTGAGCACTATGATTTTCAAATATCTGTTAAAAATACGAAAATTATGTCTTTTAAAGGGAAATACACTATACGCTCCAAAATTGTAATAAAGGGGCAGATAATAGAACAGGTGTCACATTTTAATTTCTTGGGCTGCGACATCAGTTATGAAAGGGAAAATGATATGCAAAACAAGCTAAATAAATATCAAATGATGTGGGGAACTATTCATATAACTTTAAAAAAATAAAACAATGAAAGAAACTAGAATGAAATTTTATAAAGTAATGGCACCGCCAATGCTAACATACGGAAGCGAATCATGGAGTCTAACAGCAAGAGAGCAACAACGAATACAAACAGCAGAGATGAAATTCCTAAGGATAGTGAAAGGTTGCTCGATATTAGATCAAATAAGAAATGAGGAGATTAGATCTGATCTAAACATATTTTCCATGAATGACCAATTAAAGAAAATAAACAACGCTAGATGCAACATATACATAGAATGGATAATACAAAAATAACAAAATCAGTATTATCTTATAAACCTTTAGGAAGAAAACAAATAGGACGTCCAAGGAAAAGATGGTTGGAGTTATGACGGAACAGGCTATTAGCCTAATCCTTGATAGTGAAGAAGAAGAAGATGAAGAAGAAGAAGAAGAAGATGATGATGATGATGAAAAGAAGAAGAAGAAGAAATTAGTTATGGACTGATGAAAAGAACCGTTTGTCTGTCGAGACTGGCTCAGCAATGATTACTGTTACTCTCTTTCGTGAAAAATGCGTGTTGAATTCCAAGATTATTTGCAGAGTGATCTGCAAATAATGTACCACTTTTACAAAATTAATTTCCGCAAATGAATACTTGAAATATATTTAAAATTTCAGACTATTTTCTTTATATTCGTGCCAGTCACTTTCATTAATGATTAAAAAAGTGTAGTTTATTTTTATTATCAATGTGTAATGTTGCATTTTCTTGTTGCGCATGTGTCCCGTTTTTTTACTCAAGAAAATGGCAAGTAAACGTCCCATTTTTTTGGTTTCAAGATCTGGTCACCCTAATTTAGGTTTAATGCAACTTTGCTACGATTATCACGTCTCCCACATAGTTTATGGTTTTTAAATCCATTTAAAAGCCCCAAACCCTTTATTCAATCGATCACGCCCTGCACAAGCAATCTAAACATTCTGATGCTTAGATAAGGTGTTGAATTCTGATGCTTCAGTGTTTTAGGACGGTGGCGACATCTCGTCGTCACTTTGAAAACTATTCGTAGCAAGCTGACAGTAGCGCTCTTATGAAAGTCATGTTGCGCGGTACATAAAATGAATTGGGAATGTGTCCTACCTCCTGAGCAGCATTTCTTTTTCAATACAAGGAATGACCATCTTCAGCTTGTGTTGCACACTCAAGAACAATGAATAAAAATCCACAAAAATGCTAAAAATGAATATTATAAAAAATTCAAATATGATTCTAACACTCCCCATCAGTAAACTATTGCTTGGTAACACATAAACATACTTTTCAGCAAATCATAGTGTTTTGTTTGCACAACAATATTAGGTAGTCCTACATTAAATAATTGGGTAACCTGCATGTGTGTGTGTCCGTACATTACTCACGGCTAGATCCCTTCCGGTCCATCTTTTGGGGCACACGAGGTATCATTTGACGTGCTTCGACTTGCCGGTGGTGCAACGTCTTTCTATCCTCCGAGAACATTATTATTTTTATATTTAAAAACATCGCTAACAGATGCAGACGGACAGGGGAAGGCGAAGCACGGCAATTGAAGCATTATTGTGTAGAGTCCTTCCGGTCCATCATTTGGGGGCAGGGAGGTGTCATTCGACGAATCGCTGTCTGCTAAAGAGGGAATAGCCATTTTTCATACCCTTCTAATCTAATTAACTCAAATTATTAAATAAGAAAATACTTTTAAAATTAAAGTGTCAGAGATGCCTCCAAGAGACACTAAGCTAGTTATTCGTAATGGCTAGTTTTGTACGGTCATTTTCCAACATTTTTTCAAGAGTATGAAACACAGTAGACTTTATATGGAAAGTGCCATAATTTCTATAGATATTGAATTTCTACAAAACAGGCCCAGATCCTCTGGAGATTTTTGATAACTTGGCCTTTTATTAAATCTGTCAGAATCTTTGTTCATAATTAATCATGTGTTTACAAGACCCTCACTGAAGAGACTTTTTTGTATAATCTAATGAGGATCCACCCTCACCACCCGATCATGTTTCCTAAAAGGGAGGGGATGTTTAAGAAGAAAACAATTTCAATGAAACCACGCATAGAAAGTACATCTTACAGATGTTCTCGTGAGTTATAATGTTCTGTGTAATTCTTGATACACGTATTCGATAATTACTTGTGAAGGATGTTACCATTCATTTAAATCGAGAAGAAGAGAATTAAAGTAACCAACATTAATAGATAATTCCTTCAATATCTGTACACAACATCCCAATAATCCAACTAACATGAATTCAAAAGTAATTCAAGTCCTTGAATTCCGCGCTGCCCTTTGTTTTCCGTGCGCGCTCACCTCTGCTTGACGAGGCCGAGCCTGTTGCGCGTGAAGTCGTCGGCGAAGCCCAGCACGGTCATGAGGCGGCCGAAGATGTGCAGGCTGGCGCCCTCGTACAGCTGGTCCAGCGACACGCCCTCCACGCGCGTGCGCCGCAGGAAGGTGCGGTTCAGCTTCGAGTCCGTCTGCACAACACCACACACTCATTCATTCATGTTTTCCTGTTTCCGGGCGCGTCAACGGCTTCGGTCATTAGCCCCGTTAGTGTAGTGCATGATTTTTTCTCGGGAGACGGCGGTGATCTTCCCCCGCTGGATGGCGAGATCCGGCGCCGACCTACCGACGGCTAGCGGAATTTCCCCCTAACCTGGACTCCCCCACCAGCGGGGCACCGCCCCAGCCGGGACAAGCTCTACGCTCCCGACCGGTCTCCCGGAATATGTGGTAGTGCAGTGCATGTTAGTGTAAGTGTGTGTGAAAGGGGAGAGGATAGGACAAGGAATAGGAAGGACAGATCGTGCGCGATCCGTGGCCCGTTTGGTAGTGTAGTGCTCTGGCATTCGCCTGGTGTTGATCGGAGAAACCACGGAAAACTACCGATCAGAGCAGCCGGCCACTAGAATTCCCCTCCAGACAGCGACTGAATTCGACCTAGCTGAAAACCTAGTGTCGAAAATCCTGTCGCCGTCAGGACTCGAACCTAGGACCTCCCGCTCAGAGGCGCTGCACCCGCAGTCACGCACTCGGCAGGCTGGGCCCGGTTGCCCCTTGCGAACGAGCGACCAGGCAGGGAGATTAGGCAGACATCGAAAGTTTACCATATGCCTTCTCATTATTGTTGTACGATTGTGAGGATTATAACAACAATAATCACTTAACTGTGCCTCGAGAATAGTTTTAGAATATTTTGATTTTTGTCGGTTTTTCGGTCTACTTTAGTTTCCGATATTTTAAGAATTTTACCATATTTTGACATTTTTCTTAAATTTTCGTCATTATTTTCCCGTTATATTTCCTGATACACATTCCGATCAAGCAAGAAATCTGTCCGCAAACCTGAACATTACGTGAACGTTGTCACCTTTTGTCTTTCTCTGCAAGCGGAGGCGCGATGTCAGGAGGAAGTACTGAAAACAGCTGCTAGAAAGCGAGACGGTACTAGTTGAGTTTCTTGGATTCCTTTCACCAATGCTATCAGGCTTTTTTTCGTTCACGAAAAATCCTATCTCATGCCTCAGTATGGCCATCGACCCCTTTCGAAATAATTTTGACTATATATCCCGTATATCTATGGATATAACACGCTATGAAAAAATGACGGCTTTGTACCATTTACACCATTTTTAGCATCGACACACAGTTCCGTAAGTGTGCTACTGCTGGATAGGGAATGGCCTATCAGTCCTGTTTCAAATCGATTTAAGGCTAAAGCAATACAATTTCGCAGATTGTGGTGAAGGGGAAAAACCGCACATGCAACCTGCAACACACGGTACACTGCAACGCACTTTATCGTCATGCACGACTCGGAAACGACGCGTCTCAGGCGCTTCGAAATCGGGTTTCGTTTCTTGCGCCGAAATCTACAATATGAGACTTTGGGACGAACTACTTTTACGGGAGAGTTCTCCACTCATTGGTATAGATTGTCTGAAACATTCCTAGTTGAGATCCAGTATGAAGGTACTCCCACTTTTAAAACAATGATTTAAAACATATGGTATTTTGGAAATTGCGGTTCTTTTGAAAACAATCTTTGGGACTGGGTATTTGCGCTCCTGGGCAAGCTCTTCTGGGTACTCTAGCTATTCAGAATGCTCCGTTTCATCCGCTAGGGGAGGCACTAGCACTAGCCGCTGCCGATACGTAATAAATATTCGTAATAAAAAACAACATACACTTAAAATGCATATTTCCAGATTAGATTATAGCATGTGGGGAACGTTTAGGGAAAATTTAGGGAAAATGAAGGGGAACTTGCGGGTGAACATTCAGTGGAAAATGTGATGGAAGAATGTAAAATATGCGAGGAATGTGCGGGAAACTTCTGGGTAATTTGCGGTGAAATACATGTACGTTGAGCGAGAGCCTACTGAGTCAATATAAATGGAATCTAAAATATAGTGTAGATCAGTTTTGAATATTTTCTTCGTAATCAAACACATTTAATCAATATATAATAATAAGGAACAAATATTTCTATTTATTACAGCAATTTATATATAACGACTTTTTATTTTATTTATATTTTTACTTTTGCGCACTTACTTCGTAAGAAGATAAAGTATTGTAATATTGCGCCGGGAAACGACGAATTTTCTGCAGAAAATTCTTATTGCCTGGCCAAGGTAACGAAAAAGTGAATAAATCCTGTTCCTGTATATAGTAAACAAGCAAAATACATGGCGTTGCCCGGGATTTCTTCATATTCAATCCTTGCGAATGAGGGAAAAGATCAATTTTATATAAACCACGGTGTTTAACGTTATTTTTAACGTAATTGGTTCAAATTTTAGTAAAGTACTATAATTTTTTTCACTTTATTTTACAACACATTACTATTAGATGAAATCTTATGTACCGCTACCGACCTCTAGCGAATAAATTAGGTATTAGTTGCAGCACTAACTGGCACAGTCTGGCGGAATATATTAGGAACCAAATGGTCGCGGCGCATCTACAAACATATTATTTAAATTATTTATTTTCCGCATATGGGTTGTGTTAGTCTTTACCAAACTTTTCAAGGGCACTGCGACAATCCTGATGACGAGCGCGTAAAAATTTCATATCTATTCATACGCTACTTTTTGTGGTATCGGTGACGGTAACACGCCGTTGAATTCACTTTTATTAGCATAGAAGATTTCTTTCTCTAACACGTGGTGTAGCCAGAATCCATGTTTTGCACTTGATACCGAGAAATCGGTTGACGACAAAACGTCTACGCGTCCGTCCGACTGGGTCAACACTAGCGCCTAAATCAGGGATTCACAACGGGGTCGGTATAGACCCTCTGGGGGTCGACGAAAGTTTGAAGGGGCCATTGATAAGCAAGCGGTCGATTGGCAGTCATGAACCGGCGCCTGATCCGTGTGGATCATGGTGGAAGTACATGGGTGAGTTCCTCCGGCGCACCGACGTTCTGCTCACCACCAGTTGGCGTCACGAACCACGTGACCACTGCTCGGGCACTTCGTTTGAAAAGCCAGTCCAGACGCTGGCCGCCATGTTGCGTGGAGAGCGAGTAGTGCTGAGAAACATTTCGAAAGCGGTACAAAATGACAATTTTCAACGGAAACCAACCAAAAATAACCCGATGGTCTAAAAGATGCAATATTTAAAAGAAATGCTTCATAAATCTGTAACGATGTAATCTTGTAACGATGTGATAATCTTGGTATCTGGCTCATGTTATAATAAATTAAAAATTCGTTCCCTTTGTTGGGACCGTCATTCATTCTTAGAAGTTACGAAGTACAGAAAACTCAAGATATAACTACGTATTCACACGAAACTTGATACCCCAAGAAAGAACTTTCCATAATACACCGTGAAGAAACTTCATGATCAGTTCTTAAAAAGATCTTATAACCACTGTGTAAAAAGAGGATTAGATTTACTAAAAAATGAAGGTGTCTTCGATTATTGAAAATAGAGATATTTTCGAGAATATTGGTGTACGAAAATATTATCTTTAAGGCATTTATGTGCAATTGTTCGTGTCATGATTCCGGATGTTGTAAATGCGTATTATAGAGAAAACGTAAGGAGGTCCATGAAGCACACAAGTGCCTTAAAAGGAGTCGATGAAAGAAAAAGGTTGAGAAACTCAGCCAAAGCTATTCAGCCGATTTTCTCCAAAACTGATATTCCCCGATCGATCTGAATGAACTCGAAGCTTTGGGAGTTTCAAACGAATATTTTTATTTTTGAGGACACTTTACAAGAAGCCTCAAAAACATTTTCTCAAAAATGGCTCCATTTTTTTCGGAAAGCGTAGCATAGACGACGCTAAAAAGAAAGGTGTAAGTCTCATGTTTGTTGTAATCCCTGATTTTTCGAAAATTGCAAAAGTGCAATTTTTGAGACGTTTTGCTACAATTACAGTATTGAAAATAGAGGTTCTTTAAAGACAGATCTTGAAATAAAATCATGTTCAATATTTCGAATATATGAATAGTTTTCGTGTAATTTTGGGGGGAAATATAGGCAATTTTAATTTTTTAACAAGTTTTTTCTCCAAAACCGCTCCAATTTTTTTGTTTATATTTTCGTCTTATATGTATTAAGAGACAGTGAAAAATATGGTGGTAGTCACATTTTCGGCGAACTCTCCGTATTTTCGAAAATTGCAACAAGTTAATATTTCAAAACTACAAAACTGAAGATACAGATTTTTGGACAAAGTCTACTGTAAAAAATAATTTCTTTACAAAAGGTGATGAACAATTTTTTGAATCAAACTAGAATATTTCGCGTAATTTGTCTGGAATTTATGCAATTTCCAACCAAAAAGAATATCAAAAACCGCTCCATTTTGTTCTTTTAATTTTCTCCTCGTATGTATCAAGGGACGATAAGAAATTGAGCTACTCCCATTTTGGAAAATTACAAAAATTGCATGTTGGAAATATTAGGATGAAATGTCTCTTACGCTGTTAATATGCACATTTCAAGCGATTTGTAGACATTATTGCTTTTGTGAGTGGAAGTGAAGTTTTCTGTAAACTCAAAAGAGCTTCAAACTTCGCATTTACAGTAAAGCCTAAACGCCATTTTCTTAAAAACGGCCCCGAATTTTTCAACGAAAATTTCCCTATAGGATGAGGTTTTTCTTTTTTATAAGATTCTTAAAGTAGTATTCGTGTTCTATTACCAGAAAACCGGAAAATTGAGAAACATTTTTTAAAAAATGTACTTTGAGCGGTGATAGATGGCAGCTGGCAAGTGTATATGGCAGGATCGAAAAGACCCAGAACTCAAAGGAAAATATAAAACTAACTAGCATGAGAAGTCTGTGCCATTCTGAAACACCACCAGTTCATTCTGTATGGTAGGATCCAGGGGCGAAGCCACCCGATCATCTGAGGGGAGGGGGGGGGCATCATTTCGTTTTGTTTATTAATAAACATATTTTTTATTATATTGTACATTACTTTTGTAGTGTACACGATGCTATACAATTTTAAAAAAATATTTACATAATTGTAACATAAATATTTGTGCCTAGTGCGTGCGTCAAGGGCAGGGCAGTGATTCTTGCACTGAAAACCAATTTCTCCAGTGAAGTAAGCTTCTTTATTGTTTTGTAATAAACATATTTTGCAAATGAATAAAAATGTGAAAATAATATCGTCAATTAGTAAAACTATGAGACAGAATACACACCTATGGGTCAATCACGTTTGGGAGAATGATGATCTCAATCGGCTCGTGGCAGAAACTTAATTGATTGAACGAGATTCCCACTGTACGAGTACCAGTGTGTTACAGAAAGATAGGAGCCGACAGAAAGGGTCACTATCTCTTAAACATGCTTGGCCTAAAGGTGTATACCCTGGCACAAAGTCGAATTTTTATTTTAAAGAGATGTGACTGTTTAGCTCGACGAGTCTGTTACGCATGTTATTTCATGAATAATTTTCCAGTTCTTTCAAGTTTCTACGCTGAAAGTTTCAACTGGTTTGTAATATATGACTTGAAGCTGCTAAACTGGTTAAAGTGGCTCAGGACATCAATTGAATCGTTTATTTCAGAAACCCGTCAAGCACCAAATTTTTCACTACCAGAAAACTGAGAAAAAGTGTCCCAATTTGTCTGGTTTCAAAATAGTTTTTAATATATAAGCTGTTGATAAATGAATATTTTTCAGTTAAATATGCACTAAAAGATGTGCCTATTCTCATGGAACAATATTCTGCCGCTAACGCGCTTTTTAGATTTTGGCGTTTGACGGGTTTCTGAAATATACGATTCAACTGATGTCACTGCAGTGCCTCTGACCGGAAGGTCTAAGAGTTCAAGTCCCAACGGGAGAATGCTAGCGGCCGGCTGCTCTAATCGGTAGTTTTCCGTGGTTTCTCCGATCAATACCAGGCAGAGCAGAACCCTAACAAATGGGCCAAAGACCGCACGCGATCTTTCCTTCACCTTCCTTGTCCTATCCCCACTCCTTACTTACACACACTGACACGCACTGCAATATTACACGATATGTGTACGATATGGGAGACCAGTCGGGAGCATAGAGCGTGTCCCGACTGGGGCGGTGGTGTCCCCGCTGGTGGGAGATACCTGGGTAGGGAAATCCAAGCAAGTCGGCGCCGCATCTCGCCATCCAGCGAGGGAAGATCACCGCCACCTCCCGCGATAGAAACAAGCACTATGGGGGCTTGATAAGTACATGGGACTAATGACCTTAGCACTTGTCGCGCTCGGAAACAATCAATCAAGACAGGTAATGCCAAATGGGTAGTAATGATAGAACTGCCTTCTTGTTGGCTTATTTATGTCGATCTAGGTTGAAGAGTCTAATACAACTTAATAAGAAAACTTAGAGGTCGTGTAAATCGGTAGTTCTCCCGAAGAGAAAACCCACGATGGAGGGGAAGGTTGGATGTTTTGAAGGGAGGCTTTGTGTTTGCATGCCCGCTGGGTGCTGTGTGTATTCTTTATGTAGCGTTTTGAAAATGTTGAAGGGTGTTTCTTTAGTGAAATGTGACGAAACAATAAGATCACCGATGGATCACTCAAGTAACTGGATTACTTGAGTGAAAACGTGAGTGTTTTACAGAAACGAATAAAAGATATCCATAGTTACTATTCAAAGGATTTAAGTGGTGAAATTTCCTGAAAGTATGTTCGCGTAAAATACTATGGTAATTATGCGTTGCGTGGACTCAAGGATGTTTTACGTTAAATGCAAAGACGCAGGCTCGAGCCTCCTCCTCAACTTGGAAAAGGTGTAGGGATCTGTCAACTTGCCCGTACAAGTGCCGTATTTTCCTCAATGTAGGTCCCCCCTCGCGCATAAGCGTCCTGCCACTCAGTTTGGGGATGAAAATTGCGGAAAACTTCTCTATGTACTACGTCGCAATGCTTCCCGTTAGTATAATAACTGCAGAATGAAGATATAATACATTGAAATGTACATATACAGAGCCGAAAAGATATTAAAATTTAGAAAGATTCCAACTGAACACCTTCTACACAACCTCATTTGACACAGTAAAGAAATTCTAAACAATTTGATTTTCTTGGTTTTTATGAAAGCAGTTTTGTTCTGCATCCAACGTTGGAGACTCAATAACATAATTCTGAGTAAATTATCACAAATTATTTACTTAGACTATGAATAATTTATACATATACAGTAGTTATGGAGGGTGAAGATAACTGAAATGGAATGACACATATTACAGGCTAGCAACTGAATCAGACGGGGTTTGATCCTATAATTTCTAAAATATCATAAATTATTATTATTAAACAGCCAGAAGCGGCGCGTGCTTAGGTTGCACAATCTCCAGAAAATCGAGAAAAAAATCTGATAACATTTTAGGAATGTTGTTTTCCTTTTAACGGCATTCAATAGTCAAGGTGATACAGCAACATCGATGTAAATGAAATCATTTTGAAATCTAAGAGCGCCCAAAGAGCACTCACTCTCTCTGGCATCTGGTGCTCTCCCAGACGAGAGTTTTCAAGATTTTTCCTTATTGCAATATATACCAGGGCAGTGAAATTTGCGAAATAAAGTTCAATTCGTTATCATCACTTGTAGCAGCAATAACAATTAAATTTAAGAAATTAACTAGAGTAAAACGTATCCAATTATGCTTATTGCAAAGTGCTTGAGTGCTATAACGTACGTTCAAAACCTAGTTTGTTTTGGTTTTGAGTGAATTCTATTGCCGGAAATTAATATCTAATATCGGCATCTCAATGCAAAACTAACTCGGTTCCCCTCTCGAAATCAAAGCCAGAACATGTTCGCTTGAGGTAAACATACCTGACACAGACAGTGCACATACAATTATGTTAGTAATGTTTGAATATATACATTTATTGAATTTAGTTTTAAATAATTTTCATGAATTGTTTACGTTTTATTAGTATACTGAATTTTGAAAGTTACATTTCCGTCATTCAATGGATCTGCAACCTCCAGTTTGTTAGGGCGCCTCTGTTATGCCCGAAATATAAACCAGTCATACACGTTTAGATATACACACTTACTATTCAGGCATGTATGCTCATAAAATATGAACAGAAGGTGACCTAACTACGTGATTTCTGTAAGACTCTCTTTATTAAACTAGGTATTTTACCATTACCTTGTCTCTTGATTTACGAATCCGTGGTTTTTGTCAAAAATGACTTACTCAAGGGCGGGAATATATATAATTGTCAAAAATGACGTACTCAGGCAGGGAATGTCTATACCTATAACACTCGACATAGTAATCATATTCATCAAGTAACAGTATCAACAGCTCACTACAAAAAATTCACATACAATGTAAGTACAACATATTGCCACATGACATTAAACGATTAAATTCGATACGATAGTTTAAGTTCCCAGTAAAATCTTGTTTGCATACCAGCATTACAAACGACCTTTTCTGTTGCATGAAATTGTTCATAATTGGGCCTTTTACGGCACAAATGATGACGTATTAGATTTTACGGCACGAATGATCGCGTCATCACACATTCAGCCAATCGCAGCGAGAGAATCGTGGAGGGGGGGTACCGGTGAACCGAGCAGCCGACCACCGTTTCTGGTACAGATGTCAAATACCCGAGACGTCACGAGGTAGTTGTTTCGCAATATTAAGTTTGATTCTCTTAAAAATTTATAATGCAGTTATACAATATAACTGTATGCAACTCGTTTATAATGTTGCTTTATTGCATTCGTACAGATTTAAAAAACTCGCTCCTAACGTCGCTCGTTTTCAAAACATGTCCTCATGCATTAAAGCTTAACATTATAAATGAATTGCATCAACTACTATTCTGCTGCATACCTCTTTCTATACAATTAGTCTTCCCGAGAATAAAAAAAAGAAGTAATATTAATTTTCACAAAGATATTTACTGCATTGTTTACCATTTAGACTATAATTCTAAACAACCTGTATTGCACTTCACCTTCTGGGTCAATGACTCCCATCTCGATGAGGTTTTTGTCATGAAGTTTCCCAGATCCTTGAGCATATGCTGAGATGGCCGTTTGTTTTGCTTCTGGACATAAATGTAACTTCATTATCTCTGCAATTCTTCTAGAATTCAGTGAGATATATAATTATTCAAATTATCGTTCCCCATGTCGTGGTAGGAAGTATTATTCCTTCGCGGACATGATAAGGAATAATAGCCTAAATTTGTTGCTGATTTACCCTTGAAAATAGATTTTATTACATCGGAGCGAATATTTTGTTAACAATCCTGGCCAAAACGCTCATTTCTTCTATATTCAAAATTCAATTAGTATATGGCTTAGGGTAGGAATTATGACAACGTGCACAAAATTAACTTCTCCCCATTTAAACTGTTTTTGACATAAATAAAATGCTTGTGTAGAGCAGTACACGTCTTGCGTACTCGCATATTTAACATTCCTCTTGCCCTATCGCGGACGGCAGCTGCATTACTTGTAGATTCATAGGTCAGCAGCATTCGTTGTACCCTTTAAATACCGAATACAAACTATGTAAACTTACGCATTTACAAATATACAAACACATTACACACATTTCTTTTAAATTATGGTGGGAGAGGAGAAGAAAATATCGTTATCATGTTGTCATCATGTACAAGTATGTATGTCATGTGTACTTCGATTTATTCAGTCCTTTGACAGGTCATCAGCTGTTACGGTGTCATCCAATCGGAAGCTTAAACGGTAGTGACGTCATTGTTGTGACGTTCAAGCTTCCGATTGGATGATACCATAACAGCTGATTTACGTCAAATGACTCTTTAAATCGAAGTATACTTGTATGTACTAGCTTTAGCATGTGCCGCATGATCTCTTGAATGATCGTATCACGGTGCCCATGGGTTCGATTGTTCATGGGTACGAATATTCCTTACTAATGTCCGTACTCATGTCCAAGAGTACGATTAGTTCCTTACTAAAATATTATTAGTTAGGTAAAATGGTATATTAAACGCTCTACGTAGTTGAGAAATGAGATGAGTAAGACGACTTATATTGTTATGTATTAGACAAGTCATCAAACAATTAGGTGTAAATCGAGAGCAATATCTGGCATTAATATACAATTAAAAAGGGTGGTATTACACAAGTCACTATTAAGTCATTGTATACCTTGATTTTTTGAGATGATTGTTATTAATTAAACTGATTTATTATTTAAAATTTAATAAACATTTTTGTTTTATTAAAGGGCATGATTTTTATTCCAACTATGAAGTAATGTTTTACCCTACATTTGAAAAATAATTCTTATTTTTTCAGAGGAGTGCAGATTATTAACTTTATGCCAGATTTGAATTTTATTCAGCATCTCGACTGTCTCTATTGAGAATTATTGTGAAATGTTTGGAAAACATACCTCTACCTCTCTTACTTCAGCCCGACAGTACTATGTCCTACATTTGTTCTCTGGGTTTACTTTAATTTCCTATATTATCCACAACATAACTGAAGTAAAACAAATTTCTTTTATCCCCTTTTTTCACATAAATTATTTTTATGAAGCACTAATGTGTCAAAAGTTACTATCTTCAATTTTTTTTTAACAATATTTAAATAAAAATTCATCATGCCCCATGCATGAAAATATATGAAATATTTTTCAAATTATTCTCACTTTCAAGCAGCATACTTCAATTATGAAATAAACAATAACATGCAGAGCAAAATGTGATATTTTGAGAGTTTGCTTTAACCCCAACATTCTCAGACACTGAAATAATATAGTTTTACAATGATATAACAAATCATTTTTACAATCATATTAATTAAATATTAATGAATAATTAAAGTAAACATTTGTAGTGGTTCCTTGTGCCAAATTGCCTTGTATAAGTTTGATTAACCGTTGATTAAGCAAAGAAAAATTTGACATAACCTATTCTACAAGCAGATGCATTCCACAGAATTTTATTCTGAGCTCAAAGAAGCATTAAGCACATTGTAAAAAACATTGCACTTGAACACAATAGTATGATGGAAATCTTACCAACAAATTATTCTTCCATTAGAACTGCTGCATGTACATGAAATGCATTAGGATAAAAGAGAAAATTAGGTTGAGTAGTAAATTTTTATGACAAATACAAATTGTTCGTAACTAGATCATGAAATAAATTGAATTGTTGTTTTTCATTGTTGTAATTAAAGGTAGAGAACTACAAAGGTAACAATATGAGATATTATATATTAGATTTTTTTTTAATCCCATGATTTTATTTATCAAACTAAGACACAATATTGTAATGAAAACTTATAAATCTATTGACATGTTTCAGAAAAATCAAATATATACTTTATACCTCTTGTAAACATTGTAAATATCAGTACAGAAAGAAAACCTTCAGTGAAAGAAATCTGGAATGATTTCTAGAGAGATGAAATTTACTTATATTCAATTAAGACAAAATTTTAAAAAATAAAGACTCACCAGTTCCACTGAGCAGTCTGAAGGATAATAAAAAAGCAGGTACGGCCTTGTGAGAGAAGCCTCTGCATCAAACCACTCCATATTAAAGGCATAACGAAGGTTTTCTGGATCACACTGTCACCACAAAATATTCATGTAAGAGTAATTATTCAGAGTACAATGTTTTGTCATGATTATGAATAACAGTCAAATTTCAAACTTTCAAGAGAAGTTTCAGGTGAACATTCAGCACAGGTTATTCAGAGCAAGGATTGTTGTCTCAAAAGGATGAGGTGTCATATTAGAAAAAATGAATGAATAAAAATTTTAAAATACACAAACTCCAGGAAACAAGCAACGAACGCGGGACGTTGACGAAGGAAAACTCAAAAGGGCAAAATAAAATTATAATCATTCAAACCTGACGGTTTATAATCAGGATAGTAATGGCCAAGAACAGCTGTTGTTTTCCTGAAAACTACGGGGAAAAGGTTCATTTTAAACAAAAATTAATAAATTAAAACAAAAATTCTAACATTATGTATGCTTACTCACCATGATTGTGTTCTTTAAGCGAATATCAGTTTATATAACCTATTAGAACATGTTTGTTTACGCCGGAGATATTCAGTTGTCAAGGGAAACTTCGCTCGCATAGTTAGAATCAGTACATCCAACGTGCTCTCCAGTGGTTACCATTTGTATTTGAATCTGTGATTTTGGCACGCATGCATCTGATTGCAGGTGTTTGTTTATAATCGATTCCGATCAAGATCATCAAGTCATAATGGTTAGTTTTGTGGAAGAAATTGTTGTATAAATGCTGTAATTTTCCACGAAAGAAGTTGTAGATATTTTTTTCAACTGAAGGGGACAGAAAGAAGATTATTTAAAAATGAATCCTATGACGTAAGTCTTTAATTTTTCGTTAAGGGAAGATAACCTATACAAGTTCGAATCGTTTTAATGTTTGTATTAGCTGTAATTTAGTATTTTATTGTGTTCTCTGACATTTACATAATAATGTTAATACAGAAACGTCAAAAACATTAAAAAGCTTAGCGAACAAGAACTTAAGAGAAATCTGAAGACATCCTGGCATGATCAGTACAGAGACAGTGCCTGGGTGTTTGTTGGAGGATTGCCTTATGATCTTACAGAAGGCGATGTAATTTGCGTGTTTTCACAGTAAGTATTTGATGACAGTGTGATTGACGTGGATTATATGCGTTTTGAATCAAACAAAAGAGAATGTAACCTGGAATACATTACAGATATGGAGAAGTTGTTAATTTAAATTTAGTGCGTGATAAAGATTCTGGAAAACCCAAAGGATACTGTTTTCTGTGTTATGAAGATCAACGGAGCACTGATTTAGCAGTGGATAACTTTAATGGCATCAAAGTAAGTTCTGGAGAGTATTTTATAACTAAGAAATATAAGAAAATTAAAGTGCAATTCCAAGTTATTCAAATACTCTGTAATTTAAAGATTGAAATAGTTTTGTGCTACAATTCTCTTAATGAGTATTCATTAGGGAAAAAATAAGTGAAAAAACAAAATATATATCAATAAGATAAAATTTGCTTTTCTTGCTGCACCATGTAGACATGTGATTCCTACCATTTGTTATTATCAGAAAGTATCTTATCATGATCAATATTTTGTTTCTGGATTATTACTGTAATAATCAGTAAATCTTACACAAAATGTATGGCATCAGCGTTACCTTTCAAAGAAACTTGTAATACTTGTAATTTAATTTGGGAACCACTTTCAAAGAGGGAACACATTTGTAGCAATTAAACTAAAGGGATTCTAATTAGATTGTAATACACATCTTATACAAACTTAATTCTTAATCTAGAATCCAAAATGTCTTAAAATTTGGTAAAGAAATACTTTTAAGCTTTTTATTTTCACTCTCATAAAGGATCTATTTTATTCAACAAGTTTAGAGATAAAAGTATGAATATAACAATTTATAAAGACCAAAATCTCTTGCTACAACAAAGGTTCATTGTTCATTAACCTTTGAAATAATTAACTGAAGTCTTGAAGTTCCTTTAGTGAGATGAAAAAATGTTGCTCCCTGATAAAATTAAACTTGATTTGCAGTTGTTATAGATGGTGCACATTTTCAAGGTGTCACATTTATTAGTCAAAACGTGCATGGCAGTTAATTCATTAAGAGATATGTCATTGTATCAGTAGAGATTCAATGTTAAGTTTTGCATTTGGTTGAAATAATGTGTATGCTTTATGAATGTTATCAATAGCTGTAGTTAACTGATTTCTGAATGACTTACAATGTACTTTCAGATTTAACAAGGGATTTTGGAAAGCTTTTGTTTTTTTTTCATGTGGTACCTAATAGCAATGTTTTCATGAACATCTTCAATAAAATAATCATTTATTTTGTAAATTTGTACCTTTGGCTAAATGAGTGAAAATAAATATTTATATTGCAGCTTCTGGGACGGACTTTGAGAGTGGATCATGTTCAGAATTACAAAGCACCAAAAGACTCTGAGAAAAAAGATGCAGAAACTCGGCGCTTGCAGGAAGAAGGCTGTGCTCCTGCTATTTTTACAGCTATTAAGAAAGAACCAGATGTGAAAAAAGAAAAACCTGACACTCAAGACGATTGTATGATAATAGAAAGAGCACCCAGTGTAGTAGACCTTGCCGGTGAAAGGGGAAGGAAAGGTGAGGTTTAAATTTTATGTGATTATGTGCATTGATTATGTATATCTTGGTAATGCCCTTGCGTCTTTTCTAATTAGATTTTTATCACGTGAAATTTGCTTTAACTTTAATGAGAATTAAAAAAAAAATTATAAACATCATTATCCCACTTCCTTTTTATTCTGCAAATTTCTATGTGACAACAAATTATATCTTCTGAAATTGGTCAGATATTTTCAAATAATACATCGTTATTTTAAAGATTGGAGATAATACATAAATATTGTCTGTAAGAAATGCATATATACAGTCCCTGGCCATATTAATGTGACCGCTCCACATTTCACCATTCTCTAATTTCCTGGTAATGTTTGGTACTAATGTCTTAGTAAAGAACCTTGTGAGAAACTCGCATTGTGAAAGGAGTTAAAGTTCTATTAATACCTTAAATTCTCTTTTTCCTTTGGAGACAGGTTCATTGACCTTCTCATCAGAAAAAAGAAAACAAATTTGGGTAAAGAAGTTACACAAATATTTAATAAAAAACAAAAGTATGAAACAAAGACAATGAAATTAAGAAAATTGATGTTAAAACTATAAAATATAGATAAACGTGCCAATACAACTTGCAGTGATTGGCAATAAAACAATTATTCATCAAGAAAATTATGCAGGCTTTCACTCATAAAACTAATGTGGCCTCCCATGGGACCAACATTGCCATATAAAGAAAATTGTTCACACATATTTACGAAAGAGTTGCCACTACTGAAAAACATCAATTGATAAAAATGAGGGGAAGGCAAAAAGATGGTCACAATAATATGTCCAGGGATAGTATATATTTCTTATTCAGCATTCATAGTAAGTCTTTGTTGGTGGTGGTGATGGGTGTGGTAAATATACTCTCAGAATAACTGTTTAGGTGATAGAGAATTCAGATCCGATCAGAGGTTCCAAGTCAGTCGGTCCACAGGACAAAGTCCAATTAACACAAAGTCCAGAGCGAAAATGTCCACACCGTAATGTCCGTGAAAACACGTGTTTACAGCAAAATGTGTGCACAGCAAAAATGTCCAAAAGAAAGTCCTCTGAATATTGTATACAAAATGAGTAATGTAAGGTTTGTTCAATTGAAATGCATTGTCTTCATCAATTATAACATTCATATTTAATTTTTAGCATTCCTGTTAATTAATAACGTGAAATAATATCTACGTGCTCTTTTGTACCGTATAAAACTGTAAGCTGATCCTGTGGTAGAAGAAAATTGAAATTATATGACTGGTTTTTACATGAAACACTTTAAAAAGTCAATAGAGTTGTCATAGATTTTTGTCAATGAAACATTTTCTGTATCATTCTCTAAACTATAATTACGGTGGACAGTCTATGCTACTGGACATTTCTGCAATGGACATTTAAATAACTTGGGCGAAACAGTATTGGACCTCTAATGAAGTTGACATTTTTACTAATGGTCATTTTCATGAGTGGACATTTTGAAAGTGTGTGTTTACCTGTGGACCAATTGACTTCTAGCCAGATCACATCCACCTCTCAGTATGAATTCAATGAAATTAATTATTATACATATTATGATTATTTTATTTTTTGTGAGTTACATTATCAAGTTCATTTTTTTATTATAGAAATAAAGTCTGAGACGAAGAACAAAAAGAAGAAGGAAAAGAAAGCGTCTAAGGAGAAAGAAGCAGATAAAAAGAAAAAGAAGAGAAAGAGGAGAAGAAGCAGCTCGTCTAGTAGCAGTAGTGAAGGAAGCAGTGATAGTGATAGTGATAGTAGCTCAGCGGAGAGTGACAGTAGTGAGGAAAGAGCTCGGCCTAAGAAAAACTCTCATAAACAGGCCAAGAAGAAGAAATCAAAGCACCAGATAGAAGGACCACATGAAGGTGAAACAAATGCTAGTAGTACACGACGAAAACTTGAAGAGAAGATAAAAGCTTTGGAAAAAGCTTTGAAAAATGTGAGATCAGGAAAGAATAAGCAAGAGAAGACATAATATAAGAATTGTTCTCTTTGATGATCATGAAAACTAAAAATATTAGTGATATTTTTTGAAGTGTTGGCGTTAGAGAAACATGGGATGTGACTGAGAAGAAAAATACAATGGTATGGAATAGATCTCTGATATTATTTTGAAATCTGTCAAAGGATTTGTTTGATTGTTTCATACTTTTGTGGAGTGAGTGAGAAAAACATATATATGTCATTAGTACCCAGTCTCTAAGGTGCTCTGTGCTGCTTGTCTCAAGAAAGTGAAGTTAACTGCATTTAAACAAAGCTGAGCCGCACTTCGGCATATTTCAACAAGCGCTTGAAAGTGAGTGTGATATATATGTGAAAATGTATTTTATTTGTGAAATTCTGTATTGAATAGCTTAATACAGCACCATATTAATAATGAAAAAATACATTTTAAATATTTCTTCAGTTTTCTTGACATCTCCGCTGATTTACATGTTGCTCTTAATTATTTTCTTTCTTTCAAATTTGTAAATTTTCATTGCATCTGTTCATCTACGACAAAGGACAAAGATATAATGTATACTTTGTGAGCTGGTCCTAATACATGTACCGGTGGTTATTAATCAGAATGACATATTCTCAAAGAGTTATACATATTTCTCCGGCTTTGACAATACTTCCATTGGCTTAGCTTAGGTTAGTGACTTAGCAACATCCATTTGAGTCTTCTGAGCAAATCACTCTTTTGTTAAAATAGCCTCTTGAAATGCATTACTTTTAATTGTGAAATAAATAATTCTTTTAAAACAAAGAAAAATACACAATAAATCCATGAATAATTAAATTTAGTGATTTTGCTGTAATATGTTTGCACATTTATGGCTTCATGAGTATTCAATACAGGTTTACATATGTAATACAAGGTTTAACTGTTCATTTATCTTTTTATTGTATTGAAAAATTGGGTGGTGAAATTTAAAAGAAGTCTTGAATCAATATCTGAGAAATTTGTGAAGAGCATCTGCAATTTTTAACAATCGATAAAGTAGTGAATGAGAAAAAACATAAATATTTACAAAAATGTCCTATTAACAAATATGTAAAAATGTTACTCCAGACAGAAAGGAATACAAACTATAAGCTTATATCATGTGTTTGTTGCACCTTAAATGCAATTAATTGAAATTTCAATTATTAGAATAATTCGTGTAAGTTATTTTAACATTCTGATGTAATGAATGATGAACTTTGTTCTGATTAGGCAGACGTATAGGCTGTTGTGCATTAGCAGATCCTGGTGCAGTGGAATCAGGGAAATCATGACCCCTCTTCAGTCTTACTGAAACAATTTGAATCATTTTGCAAGAAGAAAAAGAATGAATAAGATCATTGCTTTTCAGGGGAAAGAGGGGGGGGGGAGATGTGTAATCTTACATCATTGGAACACAAGTGAAAATTTCTAAATCTTTTTTCAAGATTAATGAAGTTGAAGATTGTGTTATATTGATGAATATATTTTTGTTGATAAGAGATAAAACCTGTTTTTTTACATACACTTTAATATGTAATATTGCTTTTAAGAAAGATGGGTTTTGTACTCTGTGTTCTGACCTCCTTAAAAAGGAAGGAATTGACAGTTTTGTACATCCAGACTCAAGGAATGAAACAATTTTTCTAAAGAAATTAGTAGAAAAAAATGTGACTTAGCAGAGTAAATAACTCATAAATGTCAAAAATAGACTTGGTGAGTTTCACTTGTATACTGATGAATACACTGGCATTTACACCATCAAAATTTTTTGATAAATAAATTAAAAATTTTGCAGTCTTGGGAAACATCTTATCTGTGGCTCCCTTTCAATATTATCTATATTATTCTCTCTTTTCAGGAACCCTCCCCCTAATTGATTACCTAGATCTGCCCTTATTGTGGTCAAAAAGACTGTCCACAGACCCAAGATTCCAGATGTTAAAGGCATGACTCTTTTGAGTTTCTTGAAAGATTTATGTCAACCTCTGAGATGAACATCCCACATGAAGATGACATCAATGATGATTGTCTTTCTGAGTTGAGGTTAGCAAAAATAACTTGTCTTTAAAAAAATTGCCCAAATTTTTGACTTTTATTAAGCCTTCCTCAGGGCTATAACAAGCAATTTGGCAATTTCTGTTACAACCAATTTTAAACATAATACAATATCTTTTTGATGTGTTGTGAATAAATGTAATAATGTACTGAGCTTTCTGACTGATTAATTTCTGCTCCCTCTCATTCACAACCACCAAACAGTGCAAAAATGCATGTGCACTCATCACTCATTGCACCAGTTTTGGTCATATATGTCTTGTCTGGCATCATGGACATCTCTTTCTACACTAACTGAACCTTGTTTATTCATGCTATCCTTGTTGCCAATCATCAATAAATTTCCTATTTGCCCAACTGAAGCAATCCTCTCACAACCACCAACTGATGTATTCAAGAATATTTGGTACATTGTGAAAAATGGTAGGTGATTCCATTTACAACACATCAAAAAGAAATATTGTAGTATGTGTAAAATTGGTCGTCAAAGTAATTGTTAAATATTCTGATGTAGTCCTGAGGAAGGCTTAATAAAAGCTGACACATTGGCAACTTTGTAAAAGATTGTTATTTATTGCTACCTAAACTCAAGAAGACAACTGTTATTAAAATAACAAGGTCTAGAAAATCGGCATGTGTTGACATTAATTGTTCCAAGTATTTTGTGTGTGAAATTGGAGAATGTGGAGTTAGTAATTGTACATACAGTATTACTTATTGGATATAATTGTGGAAGCTCAAAGGAAAACAAGGCTGTGACATTGTACCTTTCTGGAATAATTTAATTTTAAGTTTAATTTGAAAGAAAAAGTCAATGAACATTATTGAGAAGATTCATCACAATCTATTTTAAGGTCATCATCTTGGTTATCTTTTTATGTAATTATCATTTTACAATTACTTTCTGATTTAAAAATATTTTAATTTTTTAGGATTAATAGACTTCATTGCACCATACAATGTTAGAAGGAAAGTACTTTAAGGTATTCTGCAGTTATTTTACACAATGAAGACCATGTTAAATTATGATAAAATCAATTAATAAACATGAAATGCGAATTGAAGATCTATAAGTAAAGAGAATACGCATTTTTTCATAAATAAGATAATTTATTAACAAGACATCCACATTCTTTGTGTTGGGTCAGTACTTTAAGTTCTCAAGGATAACATGAAATTTAAATCCCAGTATTGAAAAATGATAAGTTAATAAACTGTACCATTTGTGCCTCATGTTTTGCATTAATCATCTCTCTCTTACACACACTAAATAAAAGAAGTGTATTGTCCCTACCGACTTCAATAACCATTTCATCCTCATCAATTGTTCCTTTTGGGACTGCTTGTCATGCTGTGTTATTCCTATTTGGATTTTGATTCTTTCCTGTTTTGCCTTTTTTTGGATAGGGTAATCTGTTATAGAAATATTGTTGGCAGGGTGGCATGGTTGGTGGATAAGTCTGGAAGATTCTTCCACTTCATATACGTACGAGGTATTGGCTCAGTGTAAAGTGATTTAAGTACAATAATGGACTCCAAGTAAAGGCTTTCCCAGAGAGAGAGAGTCAAGTGAAACCTAATGATTTCTCCGTTCAAAAGAAAACTTAAATAGCATTTTGAAAGAATATAATTTTATTGCTGATCCATTTAATTTATCTCTACTTGATTGTCTTACTCTTTTCATTCTTTATTACATTACTAGTGGACCCCGCAATGCTTTGCTATTACAGTGTATTATACACTACTGTTCACATGGTTGTTAATCTTATTTTACACGACCCTGCGCACAAATTGCATAATAGATGAAAGACTTGTTCGCAAGTATGTGTTTGTTCTATTTACTGGTTTGGTCATGGTTGTCAAGTATCCTATTGTTAAAATGTTCTTCCTTAAATTTGGGCATGCATTTACTATGACACTAGCTTGGAGAAATTTGATTTACTTGTCTGAGATTCCGTCCGATATTTCACTATGACAGGGCCAGGATACTTGTATGCAGTGAAGACGTGCTTAATTGTTGGCTCTGCGGTGGGTTGCATAGAGTTCGGGGGCGTTTGAGTCGTAATACACAAATAAAGCAACATCAACATGTCCAATTTAATTCAAACCACTTTTTAAACACTCCCATTACTAAAAAGAACTAAGTGTGAAAATTTAAGCGAAATTGGTCTAGTAGATTTTGCGTCTTTGTGGGACACACACACACATTCCTTTTTATTTATTTATAGATTATTACACTTAATATAAACACATTACCACATTATACACTTATGAGAATGTCAATTGCCTTGTGATTATTATTTTTTTCCTTCATACTGGATACTGCGTGACTTACCGCATACTCGAGTAATCAACAAACACTACTGGAAAAGGTCACTTTGACTACCTTTCCTCCAATAGAAACATCAAAGTTTAGAAGCAGTTAAAGTTTCAGTCAACAGAGAGCGCTTTGAATTTTTTTTTCTCTAATAGTATAAAGTTTCCAGTGATCACACATGTACTTTTTTTTTGAAGAGTTTCTTAGCTTTGTGTTCCTCTCAGCCTCACAATTATAATAATCCTTAATGAGCCATGCATTCATATGTGTATGTGTTTTTCATTTTCTTTTGGAAATGAGAGTCTGTTATTGAATAATGTCGCAGAGCTCTAAATATCAATAAAAGTAAATTTTTATATGTTCAGTTTTTTAAAACCTGTTGGTCACACTTTACAATTAGGATTATTAAAATCAATTTAATGATTTGATGAAGTTAGTACAATAGTTTCTTCAAATGAAGTCATTGTATTGTTTGAAAATCTAAATTCTAGTTTCTGCCTTCAGCTAAATAAGTGCCCAATAGCACAAAGAAAATTATCTTGAAAAGTTTTTTAAATTTTATATGTAGCTATAAAATTTTAATTTTGCTTTCATGGTCATCAGTAACATTTTGCTTGTGGGAATTTTGGGAAAATGTTTCTATAAGACATTTGTGTTCATTTACTTGTCAAGGGTCTGGATTTCCTTATTGTTGGAATACATATGAGTATGTTGTTGTGACAAGTTGTTCTGTCAAGAATTCATATTCATTTTCATGGACAAAAATGAATTAACAAAATAAGCATAAAGAATAAAGTGTTCATTTTAAAATTGAGTTTTTTAAACATTTTGAAAAGTAAGTATTGTGTAAGCATTTGTAAAAAAATTACCTTCATAGATGTAGAGTGGTTGGAATTGGAAGAAATTGATGATGTGCATAGAAAATATCTATGTATGTATTTGGCATTTTGGGTTGATTGTCCGACTGCCAGCTATCTTAACGGTATCCCTCACGAATGGGTCTAGTTTATTTCCCACGCTTGGGGGGGGGGGGGGGGGACAGAGACATGTGGTGAATATGACAGATTCTCTTCACCGCAACTACCAAACTCTGCCTGCCGGATGTTTTTTTTCTTCACACAGCAACATAAACTGAGACAATTTTAAAAGAAAGCTACAACTCTATTTTCGCCTCAACCAGAAATTGAACCCAGGATCACACCTTGGGAAGCTAGTAGGCTGCCCATGAGCCATCCTAGAGGACACATTGAAAATATTCAATAATATTTTGTTGATATCTGTAGGAGAGGCTATGAAATTTATTAGGGTGTAGCTTAAAAACAAACCCAATTTCTTAAGATATTTAACTTTTAATGAGTAATTTATATTTGTAATATTTGAAGCTTGATTAGATTGAATATGAAATATCATGTTCAAGTATCTATTGAGATTTTAACATTAAACATGGTTCTATATACAAAAAAATAAAAAAAAATAATAGAACTATACTTTCTGTGTAATTTTTTCGTACTTGGAATGTTGGAATTTCAATCATATTTGTTCCCAGATTTCAGGAATTTCTTTACATTTTCTGAAATTATTATAAAATGTGAATGTGGCATCATCTCTGAATGACATGACAATTATTTTTACATGATGTTCTCTGAGTGACAATTTTTCTTCCAGCTGCGGATGCCTGAGTGAAGTTACTAATTTGTTGATTATTTCAATTAAGGTGTAGGGGGATAAGGTAATTAGTTTGCTATATTTCTTCATGTATTAGTTTTCTTATGAAATACATTGTCATCTAATGTATTCACACAAATAAATCAGTTTTATGTAATTTTATTATTTTCATTTTGTTTGTAACACATTGTAATAGGGAAAATTACTTTTCTTGTAGTGTTCATTTTCAGAGTTCTGTACTAAAGAGACAAAGTGTCTGCATCTTATTTTGGGTGCTGTGAAGGTAGTCTTTTGTAGTGGTATCGGAAATTACAATAACTGTTTTGGTATTTTTTGGGTACAAACATGCACACTTCACAAGTTTATTATATCCGAAGACTGTGTACATTGACTTTCACAAAATGACAAACAGGCAATAACAATGAAACAGTAGTTCAACATCTCACACATACCAGTAGATAAGAATGTAGCAGTTGAATGAATGTTTGTGGATGGAATGCAGAGAGAGCAATTCTCAGGACAAGCGGGGCAGCAGGGCTCCGGATAGCCCTGCTGTGCAAGCGGATTTCACTGGTAGTGACCCGCGGACTTACAAAGCGTCTTACATGACTATCTTTGGCACTTCTTTGCTAGTTAACACCTCCTACTCAGCATTCTTTGGCACTAGTCAATTTGTCGACTGACACACTTACGTAGCTGCGCTAGCCGTGCGACTGGAGCTAAGGCCCGGTCGAGCCGAGGCCCGGGTGCTACCGCGTGGTGGGGATGTGTCGGGCTCGGTGCGCGAGGACTGACCAGGGGGAGAACACGCGGAAATTTTGTTTGCGGAGCAGTGGTACCTGCTACATGCTCGCCGGTTCTCTCATATATCTAGAAGCGTTTCTTAAAAAATACGTTTGAACAACTTTTTTTGGTTTGTTTCTTTGTTTGCAGAGGCGTCAGAACAAGAGGTGAGGGGTGTATTTTTAACACCCCGGTGAGCAAAAGGCGCCAGAAATGTTCTACTAACCAAATTATTACTAGTTTCTGGCGCCCGTTAGGCAACATCACTAACTACGTTTTAATGACTGTCCATACCGACGAGGAAACAATTTCACAGGTTGTATATAAGGATAAAATACAGCATAGACCATTTGTGGGAGGAAGAACTAATTCGATACTACACTAATTCCCTCGAGATGCATCGGTGATCCACTGCGCCTCTCGATCTGACACTCGTCTCGTTGGTCTCTCGAGTCCTTAGAACCCATCGTGACATTCTACCAACACACCACAGAACTGTGCGGGGAACCGTTTGAAAAATATTAAATTTAGAATATTACCACGTGTCGGCGAAAGAAAGAACTGTGAGATCGTCGTATATGAAATCGAACGTGCACACGAGTGAATAAAAAATGTCGCAAGTTCGGTGCGTGTCGAGTGTGACGTCACCGTAAAGTGCGTTAAAACTCGAAGGCTGGGGAATCCGAGGAGAGGGTTGGGATCGCCGAGCCTTGAGCGCCGCGACGCCAACTCCAGCGGGTCGTGCACTCGACCAGGCCAACGCAGGTTAATGGCCGAATAGTAATCTCCTTCACTTTAATGAGGGGATATACCACTCACTTCAACTGTGTCCCTGGGAATAAGTTGGGACGTTTCCGATGTTGGCGAGACCCGAGACGTGCTGCTAGAACGCTCACACGTCAGCCATAGGGCGAGTGTGGAATTTATTGCTAAGGGCGCTTTGTGCAAGGCCCTTGAAGGGTCCTATTCATCACCGAAACAAATGCGACCGCGCCCGAATTGGACGGGAGTGGGGGAAATAAAAAAAGAGAACGACGTCATTTTTACTACGTCATGTACGCCACGCATTCGTGTCTGCTGAATTTTCGCTTCGGAACTCTGACCGTACGTTTTCATTGGGAAAGGAATAATACATAATTTTGGTTTTAGGTGGACTCGCTTTCGGCAAATAAAGTTTCTGAGAGTGTTTCGTTAATGTGGGGTCGAAAATACAATGTCGCTGGCGAGACACAAATTGAGTTCTCAGCGCAGTCGCTACGATGTAACATTGTTGTAACGGAGGCCGTGCAACTTTCGAATTCTGAGTGGACTCAGGGCCTGTCTAAATAGGATGCAACGGGAAATACTGCGAACAGAACTTTTGCATTTGACGAACGAGTGTAGTTTAATCCAACAGCGAGGTTGGTGGAATTCGAGTCTTATTTTAATGTGGAAAATTCCAATGTTTCTGGATCTTTCTATTAGTTACGTAAATACATGAAAGAAGGGGTGTACTGTTTCCAATGGAGTGCGGGCGTATAAGATTCTAACTCAGAAAGCAAGGGAAGATATAGTTATGCCAAAAGAGAGAACTATTGAAAACTTTCAATAATTGCATTGTGAAGTACAACTTGAATTGCATAGAGCGTCCACAATGTATCATGAACTAAAACAAAACTTATTTCCCTAGGTCGGCTCTTTGTGCAATAGAAATTTTTTTATATGATGGCGGAGTAACATTGGAACTGCCTGGTGTGTAAAGGTAAACAGTTCAGACAGTCACTGTTGTGTGAAGTCGCCTTCAGAATTATTTTAATGTCCGTTATTATGTTCTTGTAATTAAAATTAAGAAACCGAGTCTCAACAATATGAATTGAAATGTATTGTAATTTTAGAATTTCATGGGCATAAATTATTGGGTAATATCGCTTTTCCGAAAGATAAGACCATGTGCAATTCAATTCAAGATAAATACCCACGAAAGTATTCGGAGATTTGAAAAATATTTTCGCGTAAAAATTCTGTTTTAGCCGCGCCCCGCGAATTGAACGCAAGTCCATATTCTGTCATTTGCAGAATAACATTTCACTAAAATACTAGTCTTGAAAGGGGCATTTAAAAAGACATAGAACTCGAAAACTATTGAACGGCGTGAAAACAAAGATTACTTCGAAATGTCACTCGATGTTTGAATATATTTATCCAGATAAATTATACGGTTTATTAAGAGTGATAATAGAATGAACGTGCATCTATAGTGCCAACGTGTTTGCGACCTGTTAAAAAGTTGTGCAGCGTAAATACTCTAGAAACAGATAGTGAGGACGTTGTGGTTATTCTACTCTTCAGTATATTAAATTTCGCTTTAACTCAAACGTTGGCGCATCGAAAGGCATACATTCAACCTGAGGGATGTTTGCATGTTCATTATGTGGTTCCTCGCTGCATTTATAGTTCGTTCACAATGCAAATTTAACCCAAATTTTAACATAAACAAGTCGGCTCAATGCGGCATTGACGATGTGAAGGTACCATGTATTCGGAGCGATCATTCATTACTTTGATGTTCACGCAAGGTTACTTACAAATTTAGTTGTACGTAAAGATTCATTAACTCGCATCAGAAGCGTGGATATTTCGTTTAATTTTCACGAGAAAATCGTGCAAGAGATTTCGATTTACATTGATGTACAATTATTTATCTACTTGCGTTATTATCCAGTCTAGAGGGATATCTAACAAAGATATATAAACGTCACTACAATTTCGATTAGAGCAATTAATAAAGATGCAAATAAAACGATACATTCGTAACAACCGCTTTGTATGTACTTTTTCTAGAAAATGTAATCGCCAGTTTCAAGAAAATACGACCAAAACGTTTTATGTTCCATTTTTTACATCGCATTCATCCTCAACTCGCTTTTTCGCTGTAACGGCGATCGCGTTCTCCCGAAACAATATTGTACTTTCTAAGAGTTGCGTGGCGGCGCTGGCTTGACGTGGGCGTGGGCGTGGGCGTGGGCGGGAGCGGTGGTGGGGAGCGCGGGGCGAGCGGTCGCCCCGCTGGCGCCGCGCCGCCGCCGCCGTCGCCTTCAGGGTGGTGATCGCGGGCGAGGCGACGGCGCCGGAGCTTCATCGCCTACTGGATGAGCGGCGAGCTCTGGCTGTCGCTGAAGTCCAGCGTGTAGTAGAGGTCCGCCGCCTCCAGCGCGGGCAAGGAGCGGTTGGGCCCCGCCGCCTTCTCGCTGCCCGCCGTCGACCCGCGCCCGCCGCCGCGGGAGCTGCCACAAGCAACAAGCGACCAGGCTGTCATTTCAGATAGGGGGTGCTCGCACAATTTAAAAGAGGTCTTAAAGCTAGACAGTCAAAGCTACTCGGCAAACAGGGTGATCTACATTTTTATAAGGGGTGTGGTAGTTAAAAAATGGGGTTGACAATTCACGGGGATGACTGAAAAAAACACAGCAATCTATAAAGTAAGGCAGTAGCGTAGTAAAAGTTTGTGTAGCGCAGGATCATAGTACTGGTGTCACACTCCTCCCTTTTCACTTCATTCCAATATGAACATTTAGGTTATATAATAGTTTTTAAATGAAAGTGAAATGAGAATGTTAAAATTATTTCTTATATCTAGCTAACGGGGTACAGGTGCCACATGCGTGAGATTAAGATTAGAATAAATTATTCGTTAAGTGACTACAGATCGCGTGTTTGAATCAAAGGCTCTGTGAGTTTCACTTTCTCTCAGTCAATGTGCGTGCAAAGAGTATAAACAGTGGAGGTGCGTGCGGCTTATAATAGTGTTAGCGTGAACCAAGGCAGCACTCGCTCATTTCACACGGAGTGGTTGCCATTTTCGCATCACATAAACATTCATTTTTCTTATTCTCATTTTCTTATATACACAGTTCGATTTTATTCGGGGTTAACATTACTATTACGATTTTATTTTCCTTGATCCAAGTTTCGTGCAATTATGGACGAATTAGTATCCTAGCGAGCCCTAAGCAAGACCAAAGTGCAGGACCGAATAATAATTTTGAACATTTCATGTAATCCAAACGAATTTCGAAACAAACTACGCCATCTGAAGTTTAAAAAATGAAAATATGAATTAATAATAAAATTTCAAGTAATACAACATTAAGTTTAAAACATCGAGATCTGCTGTCCAAGGGGCCCTATTCATGCTCTTTGCTTGCGAGTCACCCACCCGTGGACACACTACTTCTAGAAACGTAATTAAAATTATATCAGTCTTATTTATTATACATTACCAGTCAGCTTTAAATTTATGGGAAACTGCTATGCGTAACTCTCATGTTATTTCTTATATTACATGAAAAAGGATAACATAATTAATTATTGAACATAAATAATTGAGAAATACAAATGCAAAAGCGCACAATACTGCTGGAAATTAAGTTTTTATTATATGTACTAAAAAAATTATTCTTTTTTTAATAGGTGTTTTTTCTTTAATTATTAAATTAAGCTGTGTAAATCGTGGAATATTATTAGCTGGTTAATCGATTGTAATATCGAATGTATTCTAAACTGTGATTTATATCATTATACATGAATGTATCGAAGTCATATTGACTCATGTTTTTGTTACGAATAAAATGTGAATTTGGCTAATTCACGAATTAGCCGCTTAATGATCACGATCTTTAGAATGGGCAGGTAAGTTCGAAGAAAGAACAGCTTCGATGCATACGGGGATTTTATCCGTATAAAGTGGACATTAGCCAACAAGGTGGCTAGGGTAGGTGAAGTACGTTGTGGTGACAAGGAATAGCAGATATGTGATAAATACGGATGAAAACGTCTGGTAGTGGGAAATTTCAAAGGTTAGTGAGAGTCAGGAAGATAGTTTGGTATTCCACTGAGTCAGTCGTAAATATCTATTTACACGACACCACGGAACCCAACCTAACATCAGGATACACCTCAGCTGACACTTCGCTCTGTATTTTCGAGTTGACGAGGTTCTGGCCTTCGGTCTTCGCAATTTATATGAAACAACTTTCTGTCTGCAACGCATAATTTTCAACGGATTTTTTGCGCCAAAATACTTCTTCCGAACACACATAAGCCTCACGTCGGAAAATCACTTTATTTTAGCCATCCCTCTGTGTCTGATATTGCTACTAGCCGGATGAAAAGCGGAAATTAACCGTTCATCGTAATTCATACAGCTTCATCCACAACTAGACAATGTGTGATTTAACCAGGCAGTCCTACTATTAGCCATATTTCAGTCTTTAGTCATGACATATATACCACGCCCCAATGATTTGCGAATTCTGAGACCAGACTCCATAATCTTCAAGATTTTATTCGCTTGGTTGCCATCGGTTCTAAAAACGAATACATCCACAAGGCGGAAATTTGCGCAAAATATTGTGTTGTATTGTGTTGTCATGCTCTTGTTAATGCATATACCATGTCTCTAACGATTTGGCCAATTCCCTGATGAAATGCTTAAGCAATTCCGACGAAGTTTAATGTTTTAAACAAATTTTATAATATGATTGTTTTATTAAAAAAACTATTTAAGCTCATTGTGTTTTGCAATGAAAGTGCTAGTCACAAAACGTTTGAGGTTATAACGATTTTTAACGCCCGGAAGACTTACAAAGAAATTACGAGTGGTTAAATTAAAATATAAATTAAATCAGCATTAAGAGTCAAAGAGCCACCACGCAGCAGTCCAACAGCGCCACAAAGCGATTTCTGGAAACTGAAGAGAAAATAACGATGGGAATCATATTATTGCAATGCAATATTTCGTATTCTATATTTTGGTTATGAAATTCAGCGACTTTTCCTGGTGTACCTTTTGTTGAGCACAATTATTTGCGCATGGCTTGATTTATTAAGTTACTTTCTCATGCTTTCTAAAACGATCTCATGCAACAGTGGGGTAATTACATGCAGAGCATCCGTGGAAAGACTTCCAAGAACCCTTCATTGCTTCAATGTTAAATTATGTACTCCTGGGTTGTATCGTTGGGCAACGAAGAAAAATTTCGATTAAAAATTAATATGCAGGAAAATTGAAGAAGCTACACAAAATTTTTTAATTTTTTTATTTTGTTATATCCCTCGATTTTTAATCGGTCATTATATTTTTTTATTTTGTTATGAAGTTCGTCGAAAAATTGAATTTTGAAGCTGAACCTTTTTGTGCGGTCAAAGTCATAAATGAAGTTTTGGATGTAACGTAAAGTCAGCATCAAAAAATGATCGGTTTAGCATTTTTATCGCTAATTAAAACAATGGAGCTTCATGGCGCGCCAGCCCATCGTTGCGGCGCATGGAATGTTGCCGTAGAGCGTACTTTCGTAATGTTACTGCGATGGGAGGAAGCCTCGTTCGGAGATTTAGCACGTGAAAGCAAAAAGTGGCGATCGTGCTCTTTCATGCACTTAACACGATTCTTTCATCGCCAGGCCACCTATCCTGTAGGTTCTCTACAATATTGTCAGCGTTTTAATGGCGATTCGGTGTGTTTTCAAAAGTGATAGGAGATAGTTTGTTTGAAGCGGAGGTGATGTGAACAGCGGTTCAAACATCACGTGACACATTGGAATACCTGTTGCATCGCTAAGTATGAAATACGAAAAGGACCTCTTTTGGAAAATCTCTGTTACGAAAATGTTTAACTTGTCAGAAAGTGTTCAAATGTACCGTATTTAAAAACAAATGTGAAAATCAATGCAATGATGTTACCAATATTCCAAAGAACTCATTTTCTCAGTAGGGTTGATGATTTAAAAAGAGAAGTGTGTCACTCTGAAATCGGAACTCGTGTAAGAGGTTGGCAAATCTCTAAAACATTAAAGCTTTATACAGTACGTTGTAAGTGAAAGCGAGATTTCGTATTTTCAAATTTGGGTTAAACAAGTGTGCTATTTTTCCTTCGAGAAACACTCAGCTAACAAATAACATAGTGTAATGCCTGTGTTTACATCAGTGGCGCATTCTGTGGTTTAGCTGCGAGGCCCATATAATATTTCGTAAAAATTCTCTGGCGCCCATAGAAACTGGAGGTCTGGGGCAGTTGATCCTCGGGAACCCCTTATTTCAAACAAAAAATTCCCTTATCCTCCAATTCTTGGACAGAATTCATTTCTCCATGCATCAGAAATAACTTGTAACTTTAAATTTGGTTTAGAGATAAATTTATTTTTCTTTTCTTTCGAATGAAAAAAAAATCGGTTCGTCAATTAAGTTGGGGCCTGGGTCAAGTTGCCGAGGCTCCCCCCCTTCTGGACGCCTTTTAAATTATCTATACATTCGTGTAAATTTACCTTCATACAATCTATGTTTTTCCTTTTAGTTAACATTAGAAACGGTGTAATATTGGATTGTCTATTTATGACTGAAGCCGAATACACAGTCTAGATGTTCGCAGGGCAGCTGAGTCGAGCTTCGCACTCTAATCTGAATTGGGGTGGACGAGAGAGGACGGGCGGCAAGAGTAGCTCACGCATTTCTTCGCAGGACACGAGTGAATTCTTGGTATATAATAATTCTGTACGCAATAGCACAAATCGTGGAATGGAAGATCCAGAGAAATATTGGAAAAACGGTTTTCGCAACTCATGTACGAGGAGGTACTGCTTGTTGTTCGAAATGGCTAGCCGAAACCTTCACTTAGTGGATTAAAATATCAGCACTAGGAAAAATTCGTGTTAACATTGGACGCTTCAATGCTAGTCATTACGAAAAGTAATGAACTAGTTCGAATGATTAAAACAAGTTGTACTGGTTGCTATGTTTTTCGTTCTCATCAGTTGTCACCCATGGAATAGTTCTGGTTTCAATAATTTGAACTATTTAATCACAGTTTGTGCTACGTAGAGCCCGGAAGTCCAGACATATATTTTACCTAAAATATGCAACAAAAAGGCATTTATTCTGGCTAACGCAGTGGTATAAAAAGGATTGTAAAAATAAAAAATCACATTTACAAGGAATTGTTGGAAAAAAATAATAATTAAAATGATTCACATTTTCATTCTAACTCTGAAATTCACATTAACATTTACTTGTAAGGAAACGATATTTTCTCTATAATCTTGATTCCACATGACCACTCAATATGATGACCGTAAATAATTTGTTTTACTTGGGACGAGCGTTTTACTTTCTTCGAAATGCTATTGTGAATCTTGAAAAGACATCAGTGAAAACGAATTTATCTTTTTCGTTCTTCGTACTTGGGTAATCGTCAACTCTGAGAAGGGTAGATTAAATACTCAAAAGGGATCGGAGGTCATACTAAAAAATAGGAAGGCACTCCTCGTGAGCGAACTAAGCCATCAACGGAAAAAAATTAAAAAATTGACTGATATCATCATTCTTTTTCATTTACTTTTTTAACATTACTTGGCTCTAGGGCCTTTTCTTCCGCAGAAAGACAAAACACGACCGTGCCTTCGTGTTGTTCAGGCTTGCTGATGTATTTCTTACTTGATCGATTCTGGGAGAAAAAAAAGCGAAATAATAATGAAAAAGGCAAAAAGCCAAAAATAGGTATCAAAAGTTAAAGTGGACAAAAAAGGCAAAATAAAAATCTAGCAAAGCAATTCCAGAAGTGCAATTAAGTGATTCCTATTGTTAAAAAGCATGAAATAGTAACAATCAAAAAACATTTTTCCAAACGTCCGGGCTCTTCTAATAAGTATACAAAATGTTTTAATAATTTAAACTCGTCTTTCACGATACAAATATTTAGGTCTCAAAGAACTGACCGCGCCAGTGAACTGTAAAAAATAGCTTCGAAAAGTCTTTAGTAACCTTGATTTATATTTACCACTCGTACATTGAAGGGTATGATTAAAAATGTTTAGCTTCGCGAAAAAAAAACAAAAACACAAAAACAAAAACAAAAAAAAACGTTAGTCAAATTACGACTACAGTGGCACACAGAGTCAAATAAGTACTTTTGTGATCAGGACATTGTTATGGAATGTAGAGATCACCATCTCAATCTGACATCTCTTGAAAAAATACAATTAAATAGTATTTAATTCTTAGTTTCTAAAAAGTATATCAAAAAGCCAAAAAAACAGAGTTATGAGGTCAGTGGCACCCATAAACCCAGTATAAATATAGTTTTATTGGTGTAAATGTTCTTTTTACGTCAATAACTAACATTTTTACTTTCTCGCTACTGCTTACGCAGTACAGAGGAAGTATTGTAAAGCTGCGGGAAAACGGCGAATTTTCGACAGAAAACTCTTATTGTCGGGGCCTGATAACGAAATGTGGATAAATTTTGCCCCTATGTATAGTAAATTACTTCCTCTAATACACTGTGCAGAATCCATTTTTTTGTGGATCCTCAAAAAATTGATCGAAGGCAAAACTGTCTGTGAACAACGCTAGCGACTAAACCATAAGCAGAAGTTTTACCAAAATTGATATTCCCCAATCGATCTGGCTGATATCATGGCCTCGTGGATTCGAAATCGATCTTTTAATTTTGGGGGGTACATTACACCCCCTGGAACATTTTAAAATTAAAGAAAATGGCTCTAAATTTTTTGATTCAATTTTGATCTATGTTAGGGTAAAGAATGCTTAAGAGGCGCAGTTCTCCTTTTCGTTGATATACCTGATTTTCGAAAACGGCAAAAATTCAATTTTTTTGCGTCTTCCTACAACTACAATTATGAATATAAACTGTTTTCTTATTTGAATGTGTTCTTCAGAAACAGATCTTGAAATAAGGTCACTAATTCTTACAAAAGGAACTAGATTTAAGGAAGGTAATATATTTGACGTAGAACTAACAAATACATACCAATATATTTTTTTAAAGAATTTTTTAGAGCTTAATTTGGTATTCAGAAATTGTTAGCTCACTTCGATGAAATCAAGGCAAGCTTGAGTGAAATATTATTCTTTCTTTTCTGTAAAATGTGCTGCAAATACTGTAACAGTTAAATTTATTCATTGTGTATTCATTTGTAGTAATTATTGGCTATCGAAATAAAAGCAGAAATGCACCACAGGCTCTTTGTTTGAATTGAATTTGACTTTTTCAAGTTATAAGTGAGTTATTTTACATAACTGTTTCCAATAATGCAAGAAAATATATGCTGTTTAGCACCTCTAGTTTTGCTAAACTATTGAAATATAGTTTTCTATACAGCCTAATACACAGAGAACTTTTCAAAAAGCAAACGGTGCCGCTGCTCACTGTCTCTCATAGATCTGTTTAAGTACACATTCATATCAAACACGTACTACCATATTAACTAGAAAAATCATACAATGCTTAAATTTATATAAATCGCCATATTATTATGCCTACTATAAATGAGTTTGTCTGGTGTTTATTATTTTACGGAAATATATTATTTGTGTCGATTGGTCTACAACGTTGGAGCTGATAGCACAATCGAAACGGCGCGTTTCCGAAGGGCAGAATAACAAGCAAAATAGATTGTGAAACCGAGTATGCGGTAGAAACAAATACCCAAAGCAAATATCCACATTGATTATCGATGTTTGGAGCTAATGACGCTTGTGATCGAATTAATTAGCGGCGGCAAATACCTAGCGCGTTTACTTTGGCAGTGGGATGCCGCTTAGCTTTCTCGCTTCATTAAGAATTTATGGGCGCGGAAGTAGGCGGCGAGCATTGTACGGGGCGAACAAGGGTTACTAATCACCGCGACGGCGAAGGCGATAATTTTTGCAAACCACTACTTAACCTGTATTGTTTGCAAATGCTGCGAAATTAAATGTGACGTGCTATTCGGGTGGATGGTTCTGCGCTTCGTTGTAAACTACTAGATGTAGCTGTAAATACTGATAGGGGGCGTTTGGGCTTCCGGTACGTGATCACTTCGCTGATCTTTACAAACGACTCTTTCCGTTTAATTAACGCGTGAATACTTGAAATCAAATGAAAGGAAGTGATACGTTGATTTTCATATAAAAACAATAAAATAAAACAAAATAAATTATTTTTACTTTCGGTTTTGACAAGTATATTTATTATCCTTAAAGTAAACAAATATAAGCTAATGCATACGGGAACATTGATATAAAAATGAGATGAGAAAATATATTTTTGAAGTCTGCTGCATTCACTTATTTAAGAAGGAATAGGAATTCACGTGTTAATAACATTGTTTAAGTGAATATTCATGCGTCTGAGGACAAGTTAAATGAGAAAGTTAACATAATATTGGGTTCAAAAAATAAGCAAGTAATATTTCAAAGGCCATTTACTGCTTGTATGGACTACTGAACGAAATTGTGTTCCCTCTTCTCTCACGAAGGATCATTTTAGAGATGCACGTCACATGTTCTTCCTCAAAGCGTAATGGGAACATTGTGTAGCGCAGCGAGAGAGGTACACATTTCCCTTTGTGCCTCATATGGTGGGTAACGGATAGCTTGCAGCCCCTGGGTTCGTTACGCTGTAAGCGCGCCTGCCTCCAGTCCCATCGCTGATCCACTCCAGGCGGAGCACTCGAGCGCCGAGCGGGGCGCCGGGGGCGAGGGACCGTGAAGGGCCGTGAAGGGCCGGTGGGGCGCCGGCGCCGCTGCAGCCTCTGGGCTTAAAGAAAGGGCGGGGCGGCGGGAGCTTTAAGGAAGGCACGGAGAAGCAGAAAGCAAGTGTGAAGAATAAGGCTCGTGAAGGATTTGTGTTGTCGCATGATGCTGGAGTGACGACCAAGACTTGTTTTGGAGAACAGCCAGAGTGAGAGAATAGCCAGTGTGGTGAGAAGCAAAAGAAAGAAAGAAAGAAAGAAAAATCGTAATACACAAAATGAAAAAAATGAAATAATATACGACTTTTCTGAAGTTTCGCCTTTAGGAAAGGATCGCGAAAAATATCAATAAGATTTGGGAAATAATACGGCGAATAGGCAGAATAAGAGAACATATGTTGAATTTCTTTCGTGAGAAATTGTAATACTACGGTTCGTGTATATTATTATTGTTATTATTATGAACCAGGAATTTATTATAAAACAGAGAAAAAAGAGTAAACGTAATATATGTAAGGGCTTTGGTGAAAACACTATACGATCAGGTTGTCTAGAGCGAAGTGTTGGTCGGTACGTGGCGTGGATGGCGGGATGCACTCCCTTCAATTTGAAACTTAATATCGGCGGGGGGGGGGGGATTCTGAGAGGCAGGCCCGGGGAAGAGCGAAGCGGGAGGAAAGGTGAGAATTCTCAATTGATTGGTTGATTGATTGTTAGTGATTCTGGGCGCGTCAACTACTAGGGTCATTTGTCCCGTTAGTGCAGTGCATGTTTTCTCTCTCCGGAGATGGCGGTGATCTTCCCCTGCTGGATGGCGAGATCCGGCGCCGACCTACCGTCGGATAGTGGGGTTTCCCCCTAACCAGGACTCTCCCACCTACTGGGACAAGTTCTAAGCTCCCGGAATATGTGGTAGTGTAGTGCATGTTAGTGTAAGTGTGTGTGTGTAAGGGGAGAGGATAGGACAAGGAAGAGTAAGGAAAGATCGCGCGCGGTCCGTGGCTCGTTTGTTAGGGTACTGCTCCGGCATTCGCCTGGTGTTGATCGGAGAAACCACTGAAAGCTACCGATCAGAGCATCCGGCCGCTAGAATTCTCGTCCAGACAGCGACTGAACTGGACCTAGCAGACAAGCTAGTGTCAAAAATCCTGCCACCGTTGGAACTCGAACCTAGAACCTGCCGGTCAGAGGGACTGCAGTGACATCAGTTGATGCCCTGAGCCATCTCTGCCGGTGAGAATTCTCAATTTTATCATAATTCTATTGTAATGAAGTGACTCTAAATGTTATTCATGTCGCATTGTGTATTAAGGAAGTTTTGAAAAGAATTGTATTTATTTTAAAACACACGTTTGAAAAATACTAGCCTAGCTAAAACGCATTGCGTTGGATATTTGCATATTAAGGGATAGATAACAACAGAAATTACTTAGAATTGTTATAAAACATAGAAAGCCACTTAACAGGCATGCTGAAAAATTTTATTGCTCATGCACTTTTAGGTAATACGTGAAATGGTTCAAATAGTATGGAAAGAATGTCTAGTAATTAACGTTGAAATTTGAGATGAAGTCGACGTATGGACGATCTTAATGTTCCATTATTCTGGAGCATTATTTCCGCGCTTACCGAGCGTACGGCCTCAGAATTTCTGTCTTGATGGATATCTAACGCGGCCCGTAACTCTCCCGAAGATCTCCCCAGTAGCTGGCGAATGTTCCTCTTGGGGCCTGATCGCCGAGGCCCCAAAAAGCCCCGGGGCGGCCATTACAGCGATGCACGAGAAGCAAGGGGACAGCGTGCCCACTGGAGCGCAGGAAATAAACGAGGTATGGATGAGAAACAGTGGCAAATACGTTCGGGGCAGGGAGCCCGAGGAGTGTCTAACGATCGCGGATCGGAAACTGGAGAACTTCCCCGTTAAGAGACATTCTATACTGCCCAGAGGGAGGGCCGGCAGATGCTGCAATATTCCCCTTCCTTCGTCTAGATTGAGATAATATGTAACCGGAGCCTCTGCAAAGAGCTTCCCAAGCTCCACCAGTGTAAGACGCGGTTAAAATGAATCAAAACTTATTTGGGAAATGTTCTTATCGTGGTAATTAATCTTATTCCTCCAAGGCAGTCTCTCTGAAAGAACAATATTGTCTCCAGACATCTTTTACAAATGTATCTTTATAAATGAGTTGGATTGCGGAATTGGATTTTAAACAAACTATTTAGAGTAATATTTATTCTTAAATTCTGTTTACATAGTTAACGTATGGCCTAGCTTATAAACTAGATACTTACAAACTAATCTAAATCTACTTTGTCTTACATCCTGACTTAATTTAACAACGAACATTATTTATATTATTTACAGTAAGCAGTACATACACATATAACACAACATACACACGTAAGCAGTACATACACAACACACATAAGCAGTACGTACACAACACACATAAGCAGTACACACATATATAACCAACGGGGTTATGGAATGAAACAATACCATTGGAGGAACTGAGTTGCTGAATGGAATATGTTTATCGTTATTCAAAGGTGCATTCTTACAGTTAAGAATTAAAATTAATTCTGTTCTCTACGTGTGTATGATGACATAAATTAGTTAAGGTGGTTTCTATTACGAGGAATTAATATAGCGAATCATTCAAAGATTTCGTAGATTTTGTAATGTAATGGACTATCTGTTTGAAAACAGAATGGAAAAGGATCTGAAAATATGAGAGCACTCCCTTCCCAGCTATCTGTGTATGTGCCTGCTCTGATCATGTCACGAGAAGGGAACCGCGATGCCATTAAATGAGAATATTGCCCCTCCCACGCTCTCTTCGCCATCGGGAATTCTAATAAGCTATGGAGGCTGCAGAGCTTGCTGACGCTCGATGCGTTTTGTAATTCACTGCGGGATGAGAAAGTTCACTTCTCGTAAAATAATACACGTACGTGCTTATCCTCACAAAAATAGAACCCCGTAGCTCAAATGCACGTACCCGTTGGAGCACTCGCCAGTTACATACAGTTGATAACAAATGATATGAAACTTCACGCACATGACATGAGAAAATTACCGCTGAATGTAAATTCACCCGAGATAAACTCTGGGCACGCTATTTCTGCTTCGTGGCATCTGACCTTGATATCGCTTCTGTATAGCATAAGAGAAATGAACAAAACCCTTACTTGTTTGAAATATAAGCGTTGAAAAAAAAACTAGTTGCTTGAGATAAATGAAAACACACTCAAAAAGGAAGGAAATTGAACGAGAGAAAGAGAGAAAGAGAGAAAGAGAGAGAGAGAGAAAGAGAGAAAGAGAGAGAGAGAGAGAAAGAGAGGAAGAAAGAGAGAGAAAGAGAGAGAAAGAGATAGATAGATAGATAGAGATAGATAGATAGAGATAGAGATAGGGAGATAGAGAGATAGAGAGAAAGAGAGAGAGAGAGAGAGAGAGAGAGAGAGAGAGAGAGAGAGAGAGAGAGAGAGAGATGAAAGACAGACATAAAATGGTGAATGACTAGGAAAGAAAGCACCGAATCATGACATTCACAAGCCAGATGCAAATTATGAACTTAGTGAAAATTGATGAATAATGAAGAAAAAGTTGTGAATGCATACGTACTACAAACTACTTAAATGATCATGTTTGTATTCTCACGGTTACGTTAAAACTTACATTGTGAATGAGACTTAAAAATAAACTAGTGGTGCTACCAAAGAACGGATTATTTCTAACTGCTCCGCTACATTATACCACTACATAAATCTGTAAAAGTGTTTTCACCCAGCAATCGTTTTTTCCGCTCAGAGACCCAAACTCTCATCCTTAGAGTGAACTCGCTCTCCCTCATTCCACTACGTCACCGAAGAACCGCAGGGGCTCAATGTGGGCCGACGTTTAAATCCGTAAATGCTCTCTTCATGAAAAGAATCTTCAAAAATCAAAATATACGTTTCAAAGTTCCAAACCGTGGAGTTCATTGAAATCGATAGGAAAATATCAGGTTTGAAGAAAATCGGCTGAACGGTTTAGCCGCTAGCGTGGTTCGCAGACGGACGGACAGACATATCGACGGACAGATAAGACTTTTGCCGTCAATCGATTTTGAACCCACAAGCCATGGATTCTGGCAACATCACGCGCCAAAGGATTTTTTCTATATTTAGGTACTAGAGTTCTCCACTTTTTCGTTACCAGAGGCCGTATTTGAGAGTTTTTCTGCCGAAAAATTTGTCGTTTTCTGGCGCACGATTTCACAAGCATAGACTAAAGAGATATTCTTTACTCGATGACACCTTACGTACTCCTTACGAAGTACCTTTGTAAGAGCGAGAAAGTAGGAGGAACGGAGGATGAGGAGAGGGAGAAGAGGTTGAGGTGGCAGGAGAGCGCAGAAGCAGGGGCTGACCTGTGCGGCGGCAGCGTGTGGGTAGGCCTCGCGCAGCGCAGGTCGTCGGCGCTGCCGCCCGTGGCCGCCCCGCCGCCGCCGCCCCCGCCGCCGCCGCGCGCCTTGCCGCCCAGCAGGCCCAGGCCCAGGCCGGCGCCCGGCGCGCCCAGCAGGCAGCGCTTGTAGGTCTCGTGCACGCGGCAGTGGCACGCGGCCACCGTCAGCGCCACGATCACGATGGCGCAGGCGAGCGTGCCGGCCGCGATGTACACGTGGTGCAGGTGGCCCAGGCGCGCCGCCGGCGCCGCCAGCGTCAGGTCCAGCGGCGCGCCCGGCGGCCCGGCCGGCAGCGCCGACGGGATGCTCTCCAGCACGAACTCCTCTGCGCACGCACACACACACACACAACGCTCCACTAGGGCTCAGGCCATCAACTGATGTTTCTTAGTCATTCCGGGCGCGCCAACAGCTCAGGTCCAGTAAGGGTAGTGCATGTTTTTTTCGGGAGACGGCGGTGATCTTCCCCCGCTGGATGGCGACATCCAGCGCCGACCTACCGTCGGCTAGAGGGGTTTCCCCCTAACCAGGACACTCCCACCAGCGGAGCACCGCCCCTGCCGGGACTAACTCTAAGCTCCCGACCGGTCTCCCGGAATATGTGGTAGTGTAGAGCATGTTAGTGTAAGTGTGTGTGTGTAAGGGAAGAGGATAGAACAAGGAAGAGGAAGGGAAGATCGCGCGTGGTCCGTGGCCCGTTTGTTAGGGTACTAGGGTGTTGATGAGAGAAACCACGGAAAACTACCGATCAGAGCAGCCGGCCGCTAGAATTCTCCTCCAGACAACGAGTGAATTCGATCTAGCTGAAAAGCTAGTGCCGAAAATCCTGCCGCCGTCAGCACTCTAACCTAGGACCTCCCGGTCAGAGGCGCTGCAGTGACATCAGTTGATGCACTGAGCTACCGTTCCCGGTCAACTGATGTCACTGCAGTGCCTCCAACTGAGAGGTCCTAGGTTCTAGCGGCTCGCTGCTTTGATCGATAGTTTTCGTATTTTTTCCCATTAACACTAGGCGAATGCCGGAGCAGTACCCTACCAAACGGGCCACGGACCGAGCGTGATCTTTCCTTCCTCTTCCTTGTCCTAACCTCACCCCTTACACACACACACTTACACTAACATGTACTTCACAACCACTCATTCCTAGAGACCGATCGGGGACCTTGAACTTGTCCCGGCTGACGCGGTGCCCCGCTGCTGGGAGATACCTGGTTGGGGTAGGTTGGCGCCAGATCTCACCGTCCAGTGGGGGAAGTTCACCGCCACCTCCAGATTAAAAAACACACTACACTTACGGGAGTAACGACCTCAGTTGTTGACGCACCCGGAATCACTAATAATCAATCAATCAATCTAGTAGGGGCGCCCAAAGTGGGACAAGTGATTTAGTGCGTCTAGTAATGCGTATACAACAAGTGGGAATGCGCGGGATTCGAAAATTAATTTGAACTGAAGCCTTGCGATCACGACGAGCTCCAGGAAAAGCTGTAGAAATACTTAAAAAAGCTTCACAAATAAGGATAATCGAAAACCTCAAAAACATTATTTCATGTCGTTCAGTATTTATTCTCAAAGTCTAATGAAATGAGGGTGATTTATACATTCTGGAACAACACTATCACAATCCACTGTAAACACAGAGTTCAGTATGATTCTACAAATTTAATTGAAAAGTTTTATATACACCAAGATCTGTAAATGAATGTTGTAGGGAACTATAGCAAATAAATCTTGCTGTGCACCTTAACTTAAAAACGTAATTCACCTCATATAATAATAATTACTGATATTTTTTGTGAAAGATCACATAAGTCACGAATACTGGACATTGCATTTATACCCATTCATTAACCTTTGTATTTAAAAACACTCTACGAAACCTCTTTATTTCGTTTTTGTTAACAATATCCTCACACTGATGTGTTTTCGAGAAGCGGAACTGTCGAATGCTTTCAGAAAGTCTATTAAAACTTTCACAATGAAATAATGAACACGTGACGGCAGAGAAGCATTCATTCTATTAATTTCAAGAAATTATTTCAATTTAGTGGTTATTCCATAAAAATGTTAATAAAAGAGCGTGAAAACGCATCGAGAGCCCAATACCTTTCATTTAAAGCAAAAATCACGAAATTTGGTAGAGTACAATACTCTAACTTCTTTGTAAACGACAACATTTAGAGTTTTAAATATAAAGATTTTTGCAATTTTCTAAATGTCAAAGGTTTTAATGAAAATTAGAACTATGCTTGTAATTGCACTTTATTCTATTTGAGCAAAAAGTTTAAAGCAATTTGCAGCAATTTTGCAGAACATTTTGAAATGTCATCCGGGCTTTATGTAAAGTAAAACAAAATTTAAAAAATAAAAAAAAAAATTAAAAAAAAAATTAAATTAAAAAAAAAAACACAATATCTTCATGATCTCAGGGATGGCAAAACTATATCTTATTACTGATGTATTTACTTAGTTTCTGCTCAAAAGGTTCTTACAGAGCTATGCGTGCCACATCTATTCATCCATCCATCAAACCATCCACCTATCCACACATCCCGATATTCGGGTACAAAATTCCGGGTATGGTCTCTCCAATCTCAATCATCTTTAAATCAGCATTAATAGACATTAATTCCGACGTGTGTGAGGAGTTACAACTCAAAACAACATTTAAACACGAATTTTACGACCGAAAACTTGAGATCGGATTGTTGAGGTAATTCGAATATTGTTCCTCCCTATACTATAATATACTACAGATACTGCAATTTAGGAGATAATTAAGTTGAAGATAATTATTACCACCAGTATTGCGAGAAAAATACTTGTCTACAAATTATTATCGTTATTTAACCAATGGAAACGAATGACAAAAGATCTTAAACATTTTTAAGATATTTGCAATGCTCTTAAAATTATAACTCATTCAACATGTAGCTCACCAGAGCTATAATAAAAGACCATCTTGGTAATTCATTTGCATCATATATGACAAAAGAGTATGTCCCAACGATTCAGACACCAGTGGAATCGAAACGTGTAACTGATAAGACAAAGATGTGCATGATTGCGTCGGTAGTTAGAAATACGGTACGAGTATATACGGTGGCAGAAAAAGCAACTAATGTACTAAAAGGAAATATGTGTCTTGCGATAATAGCTTACACAGAGCAAGTGGATGTTCAATGAAGTTTTATTGTGTTGATGTGTTGTCCAAATCAAAATAGAGTATTGGGCACCTTGTTCAACGTAATGTTTATCTGTCCCCTATGAGTCCATCCCCCTTGCACCGCTTCATCGCTGCGGGGGGAGGGGAGAGGAGGGGAGGGGTGGGAAGGGGGAGGGGAGAGAGAAGGAGTGGAGGGGTGGGGTGGGAGGGGAGGGAGGGGAGAGGAGGGGTAGGGCGGGGAGGGGATGGGAGGGGTGGGGTGGGGAGGGGAGGGGAGGGGCGAGCTCCATCTACGCCGCTGGGGCCGCGACCGCCACCGCCACCGTCAGCGCTTCGCCGGCAAGGCGCGGCGCCCGCCCGAGGGCCCTCCACAGCGCCGGCGAGGGCTCAGACCCTCTCGGAAGTGCCTGGCGAATTCGGAGGTACGTATTACCTTAGTTATGCGGACAAGGCTGTAAAATCGTCCCAGGTAGGCTTTGTGAAGAAACTTCGGGGAGTTCTCTACAACCCTTTCGCGTTACTTTCTGAAATTTGAATGAATTTTCGTTTTATTCAATTATCCATTTACTACGTGTAAACGCTGCCGTTTACCAATATATATATATATATATATATATATATATATATATATATATATATATATATATATATATATATATATATAAAGTTAAATGAACATTACAAACATTACATAGCTGATTAGAATAGAATTTCTATTCTTAGAAACTGTTCATAATCCAAATCATCAGCATCTCTTGGATTGTAAGTTGCAGCCATATGTGTATAAGTGTCGACAACATAAAGGCCTGTCGTTCTTCTTCCAATGATGAAAACATAAACCCAACGTCACTTCCTCCGAAATACATCCCAGCAAATAATTTGTCCAGCCTCCTCTTTCGCAAGCCTTGAAGCGCAGCTCCTGAGCGGGCGGACATCCAAACTGAGTCAGCGCTTCGCCGGGGCCGCCGCGAGAGCCCTTCAAGGCTAAAGTTAAGGTCCTCCGCCGCGAGTGAAGGAGAGGCTCTCGCGAGGGGCTGGCGGGCAAAAGTCTGGGCGTTTCGGGGCGGCTGAAAGCGCAGGCCCCTCCGCGCGCCTTCAGGTGGACGTTTGCGCGCGCCCGCCCGCTCCTCGAGCCCACTTCCCTACAGCTACTTCTCACAATGCACCACTACTGAACTAAACCTTCACAATGCTTATATTCCGTGGACCTCCTCGCCGATAAAATACTTAGGAGTGTTGCTTGACAAAAGATTAACATGGAAACCACACATAAATGCAATAGCTAACGAAGTATCTACAAACATACTTCCCTCTAATCAATGCATATTTTTCTTTGATAGTCGAATGCCGATTGCTACTATGTAAGTACTTAATTCTACCAACCGTGACTTAATCATGTCCAGTTTGGGGTTGTGCAGCGACTAGCAATCTCTAAAATTTAACAGCCATTCAGAATGTATTTTTAAGAAGAACCTTATATGCCCCCTGGTTCATTCCGAACACCCAGATTCACAGAGAATTGAAAGTGCTTTCATTAAGGGATCACATAACACAAATAGCCCAATTTTTTACCAAAACCTTCTCACTTCCCCATGCTCCTTAATCTTCAGCCTAGGTCACCATGCTGCATACTCACGTATTAAATACATATATCCCAAAGACCGATTCAAACCACCGTAATCCCCCATAACTGTCAATAGATCAAACTGAAACAATCTTCAACCTCGCTTCATTTACTTTAGCCCAATGTTTACGTTATTTCGAGTAATAAAAAGCACTGCTTATGGATGGCCATTCCCAAAAAGTAAAAAACTATGTAATTCATAATTTAATTGTGGGAATTCTGATGTGGGAATTGACGTTCTTACGAGAAGAAATAAAAGAGGTCATCTTCGTCAACGTATAATATGTTGACGAAGATGACCTCTTTTATTTCTTCTCACTCATAATTTAACCTCCTCGAAAGACAAGTATGTCGAACGAGAAGAAATAAATTAAAAAAAATACAATGCAGAACCCCTAGGCACAGTAGCGTGAAGTAATTTGACAGAGCGGGGCAGAAGGAAGGTAGTATACCGGTGATAGTTTTCGACCCTGACTGCTCCATGAAACATGCTTAAGGAAATGCGGAGGATACTTTAATATTTGGAACCTGCTTCTTCCTACGTGGAGGTGTGCTTGTTTGCATTATTGATTTGGGAATTGCTTACTTCATTGAATCAAATAAACGGTAAACCTAAAAAAATCGTAAATTCATGTAATGAGATTGCGAGAAAGACGATGAGGATATCTATTTGATGATCCCGTATATTATTTTTTGTGATGAATGCAGTTGGCCAAAGAGAAATATTTAAGTTATTATGAGAAATTTAAAATTATAAAGTAACAATTGATAGATCTGACCCCTTTTTACCGTTTTCCCGATCTATTTAGCAAATGCTGAGATGCTCCCTTGTTTTTTCTGTACATAAATGTAGCTTCAATAAGCGCACGTGTTATTGAGCTCTTTTTCCTACTTGTGGTAGGAGTAGAGCCGAAGTATGAGTCACAAGTTTGCTAGCAAATCTAAAAAATCAAATACGAATTTCGTTTTCCGATGCAAATAAGTTTTCTATAGAGCGGGAGCGAAAAGGTATTGTTTTCAAATGTTGCTATCTTCGCGTGTTTGGAACTTTTATTCATTAACAACTATTTATGGTTAAAAAGGTGGGAAGAGATCTAGAGCCCAAGAGAATGTGCGCTAATTGTACTTCTCCCGCAAACATCACATACAATTTTTGCTATTCTTCGACGAAATAAATTTAATCAAAATAAAACCTCTCAATTATTACTTTGAATAAAGGTAGGACTGAGATACAATTTTTTCAACTCTTTGAACTCACTAAAGACTTCGATTGCAAATAATGTGTGGGGGAATAAAAGTGGTGAGAGGAGATGATTGAGTATGTGGTACAGGGTGCACATGTCATGTGTAGTGGTGATCGTCCAATATTCTAAATTGGAGGTTAATAGGTGTTGGACGCTTCGTATGTTTCTTGAAATTTGAGATTTTAAATCTCTTATTTAGCATGCTCAAAAGGATCATATCTGCTTCCTGTTCCCTTTTGCAACTTCAGAATTACTGTTTCATTCAATACACTTTGAATCACTCACTGTTAGAAGAAAAATGTTTGATTCAATCGGTAATACGGCGCCCTATTTGTGAATAAAGTTTGACACGCACTTTAATTACACAATAGTTCCTTTTACAGCTAATACTTCGTGAAAGTGTCAAGACCTATTGCAGCACCGATAGTCGAGGATACTTTCAATGACGAGCAACGGGATTCAGCTCTTTGTCGCTGGACGCGACCAGAGACCTTCAGAACCCAAGCTAAATCGTGAAGTTCCACATAGTAACAAGTTTAGAAAATTTTGTTTGAATAGTCGGAGGAAATGTTCAAGCGCAATCCGTCAGAATCCTGGAATATTCGTCAGTATAAAAATTTCTGAGAACTTGGAGGCGCATCTTTTTAGTTACCCTTTCAGTTATGAATCCTGATCACTGCTGGTTGTCCATCAACTCATAACATACACTTCGCTATTTTATATTCACAATTATGGTCTTATTACGTCCAGCGATTAAGGACTCGTGTACAATCGTCTCTTAATTCCGAAACTCAAATACGTGAGCGAAGCAGTACATGGTAATATATTTCAGAGGAAATAATTTGCTCTTGGTGTTTGATTAAATAAACCTTGCGACGCTGACGCGCGCTTTCCACGATATGCATTGCGAAACGAACAACGCCGTCAGCATTCTGCCAGTGGCTGTTGCGAGAACTTCTCAAAGCCAAAGTTAGTGTTTTCGCTGCAAGTTTAGTGGTTATCGTTCCGGAATGACAGTGAACAGTTCCTGGATTTTAGTAACTCAGATTAGTTAATTTCATTGGATTTCTAGGCATTCGACGAACTGTACTTTCTCAATTTCCAACATTCACTTTTCACTTTTCTCTTTTTATGATTATGATTACTACGGCTAAACCTCTCTCTCATTTCGAAGAGTAATACCAGAGCGGTAGCTCAGTGCATCAACTGATGTCACTGCAGCGTCTCTGACCGGGAGGTCCTAGGTTCGAGTCCTGACGGCGACAGGATTTTCGACACTAGCTTTTCAGCTAGGTCAAATTCAGTCGCTGTCTGGAGGAGAATTCTAGCGGCTGGTTGCTCTGATCGGTAGTTTTCCGTGGTTTCTCCGATCAACACCAGGCGAATGCCGGAGCAGTACCCTACCAAACGGGCCACGGTCCACGCGCGCGATTTTTCCTTCCTCTTCCTTGTCCTATCCTCTCTCCTTACACACACACACACACACCACACACACACACACACTAACATGCACTACACTACCACATCTTCCAGGAGACCGGTCGGAAGCTTAGAGCTTGTCCCGGCTGGAGCGGTACCCCGCTGGTGGGAGAGTCCTGGTTAGGGGGAAATCCCACTAGCCGACGGTAGGTCGGCACCGGATCTCGCCATCCAGTGGGGGAAGATCACCGCCATCTCCCGAGAAAAAAATGCTCGGGAACAAACTAACAAACACGGGAACAAACAAACTAACGGGACTAATGACCAAAGCAGTTGACGCGCCCGGAAACACGAAAAAATCAATCAATCAATCAATCGAAGGGAAATCAGTAGAGTGAATAACGTTGTTGCTGTGAGTAATGCTGCAAAAAGTCTGTGTCGAGATTTTGACACGTTTTGGATATAAGCGTCCCTGAAAAAATGTTTTCTTTTTTGAGAAAGTGTCGGTCCGCCGTTTCCGTGAACATCATTAGCACCTAAACGTTCATTTTTTTCCCCGAAATGCACATTCTCCGATCCCTCTTGGCTGCGCTTAAGGTCCTGGGAATTTAAAACGGATCATCTAATTTTTGGGGATATATTATATTAAATCCGTAGGAATCAAAAATGTTCTCAAAAATGGCATCTATTAGTTTCTTTAATGTTTTCCTCAAAAAATGCAAAGTGCATGTATAAAAATTGTGAAAGTCTGATTTTCAGTACAATCTCTAAAATTTCAAAAGTTGACAAAATTTAATTTTTTGACTACATTATTAAAGTTTATATTCATGTAATATTTTCTCTCAAATTTGATTTTTAAATTATAGGACCCTTTTATAAAATATAAATAGTTCCGCATATTTTCGAGTGAACCTGATACAAATTTCAGCAAATGCATAAACAATTCTTTTCCAAAAACAACTCTAAATTGAAATCAAATCGTTTGTTTAAGGATGACAGACTGAACAAGATACCTATTCATTAAAGCTTCTGAATTTTCGAAAATTGTGTGCGTATATTATTTCGAATATCCCATAAGTCGTTTGGAGTAGAATTTTTCAAGTGTTTGCTGAATTATTAGTAGGATGGAAGTTGAAATATTGTAAACTTTATAATACTGGATATGGGCATGAACACATCTGCATAATATTTTCAATGAAACCTGTCTGCAACGGTCACTAATGGTACCGGCAAATATTGGCTGGAGGTGGCCAAATGGCCATCGCAAGGTTGATGTTACTGGAAGCGAACATCGTGTCTTACCGTGTAACTGCCGGAAAAACCATTTAATTTCCGTAAACAACAAAGTACAACATAGACAATAAATAACACTAGTTAAATATATAATAAATAGTTTGCGCATGCGCCAATAATTTCACGCATGCGGTCGTCAGTAAATCGGTTTCGTGTTTCGCCAGCCGTCAAGTTCCCACAACGGGGAAGAAGCGAACTTGATGAGAAGCTCCGGTATTTGCTAAGCGAACGAGTTGTTATATCATAGCGACAGGTTTCAAAATCATCTGTTTTTAAATTAAGAATTAAACCCTTTCCAGAAGAGGAATACTAAATGTCACCTCGTTCCCATCAAATGTTCGAAGTGATCTGCCAATGCGTCCTGCCATAGGAAGGTCTTGTATGAATCCTGGGCCCACAGTACTTACGTTTCTTATTCTCTTAGAGTTCAAAATCCCTAGAGATGACCGCTTGACAGCGGATGATCTAAAAAATGTGCATGACCACGGGGACAAGCGGCCACTGAAAAGAGGGAACTTTCACACGTGTCTTATGGAAAAATCAATTGGTTCAACAAAAAAACTGTCCGTTAATTGAAGTGACTGCATAAGTGAGGTGGCCATTTCAACAGGAGGTTTCTCTGTTTACTATTTCAAAAATTGAATGAATAATATGAGAACATACATGTTGTGGCTCAACTAGCTTTTTAACACTCCTTGCAAAGAAATGTACAGACTGTATCTTCAATAATGGAAGAAATTTTAAACGAAAACGTTTCTTTGTAAAAAGTGAAAGAAGATTAATTAGACAGATTTGCTTGAATCTTATAATTGGGGGCCGGATTTTAATGAAATGTCATTTTTTTTCACTTTAGAACAATGCAGTAGAGTATATAAATTAATTTTCTGTCGTGACAAAAGGAAATGACCCATTTTTATTTGTCATTTTTTGCATTTTTTGTCAATTTTGACTAAAAAGTCATTTTTTTACCTTTATCGAAATTGTTAATGAATTTTTCGCTGATTTAATTGATTTTAATATCATTTCAATGGTACTTGCTTCAAATAATATTTAATAATGTTTACGAGATGCAATAAAAATGTTCTTCACAGAATTCCCGATTTCTTCGCTCAGAAATTGTAATGACAGCCGTGGTATGTAACCTAACCTCTGAAGCCTGTCAGCGCCGTGTTGGTTCGGCCAATTTCGGGACAACTAAAGACAGAGATTTCCCGGTAAAGAACAGTCCAAACCAAAAGTTTGCAAACTGAGTTCCCTTGAAAGAACGGAAGAATCCTCGATTACATAAGTAACGTATCCAACAGCTTGAGTTGTCCATCCAAACTGGTTTTGATGATAATTTTTAACGTCATTTTTCTTTGATTTTAGGGCATTTTAAAAATATTTTAAAAGTATTTTATTGATAATTTCTGGCGATGTTTTAGGTCAAAAAATCCGCTCCTACTTATAATTAAAGAGTAGTTTGTTTACTAAGACCTATTTTGTTGTTTAATCAAGGTTGTTCTTATCGAGAACAGCAAATTATCGAGCTTGTAATGTAAACTAAAAATGTTTTCAGTAATACCATTTAATTATAATAAGTGGCTCCTCCATTAACAGCCAATTTTTACAGGAACCATTAGTGACCGAATAAGTCAGGTTTCACTGTAATTACCAAAAATATTTTGATAAGTGCAGAGTTATAACTTTTCAAGCAGTTTTTTGAGGCTTAATAGTACGGCTATGTTCCTCTTTGTCAACTGTAGCTGGATTTTTAGTAAGAATGTAATGGATGCTTTTGGTACAGAAAGTTTTATAAATTAGAAAATTAACTTTTTTGTGGGTTACCGACTCAAAGATAGACTGAGTGACAAGAATAAAGGATCGTAAACAAGTTTCAAGAAAGTAAATTGAAAATCAATTGAAAGTAGTCAACTAATTTTTGCATATAAATTCTAAAGGAATCGACCAGTAATCCGATCGTGTCATCGGTGAAAGTTTCCGTCAATGCGGTACGCTGCCTGAGCGTCCTCTGAGAGCCTCGGCTCCTTTGCGAGAAAAAGGTCCAACGCGTCGCTGGGGTCTGCCCAGCAACTTACTAAGAGTTGAAGTTAAATATTCTCTCTGGGATTATTTGGTGCCCAACTTGCTTCGCAAGTAAAAGAAAGCAACGAAAGAGCGTTTTTATTTAAAAAACACCATTCTGTAAAGACGTGCTTTGATTGAATTTTCCACTTGATGGTTTTACTTATGCAGCGATTTTTAGTTTGTAAAACTAATGTGTGATGTACAGAAATCTTGTACCAGTTAAAAAAGGGTAAAGTTTGATTTGAATTGTTCGTAGTCTTGATTATAAAAATTATCGAGTATCATACGTAATAAGCATAAACAATCCTTAGAATAAAAATGCGAACCATTCGATCTGCCACAGAAAAATAATTAAGAATATCGAAAAACATTAAGTCAAGTAATCGAGTGCCGAATTTATAATGTTGTATGCAAGAAGCACAAATGTTAAATTCGTCAAAGATATCGTAAGAAGATAATCGGAAATAAAGGAAGAAAGTTGGTAAGTGTGATATGCATATCCTTATTCTTCTTCAAGGGATAATGTTTGTCAACTTGTGGTGATGAATGTTGAGAACTTATTATCTTATCATTTGGTTGTCATTTGCCGAATATAATTTCCATTAATTGAACGAGTATCACAAAGAAAGGCTTCGTTGTGGGACGCTGACTATGTAAATTTTCAAGGATGTCGTTTATTATAACAATCAAAATAGCACTTTCTTAGACCCTGTAGACTACTTGCAATGTATTCTTAGTTACGTTCATGGCTTATTTCATAGAATAATTTCATTTATTTTAAGAGTTTTATCTAGAGTTCACTGAATTAAGCCCTTCTTTCAAATAACTAGCGAAGACTGAAATATTTTCAAAGTTTCCCTGTTACTCTCTTGGTAATTGGTGAAAACCGAGACTCTTCTTTAGGAATCTAATTGTACACACGTTTATAAGTAAATGTAAAATCACTTAATATTCAATAGACTTGAAATGATTATGTACACATTAATTTTCTTCTCTTGGCGTGGAAAGTGCTCGATAGTATTTTATTGGTTAGTAGCGCAAGTGCTGAATTGCCGCTAGCGGGTCAATCAACTGGCCACAGCGATGCAATCAGTTCTCCCTCCCACATTTGTTTATCTGGATTCGATATCTCTGGCTCACTCAACCGATAGTCCAATTCAATCATCAGACGCGATTACTCGTGCGCTTAATCAAGGGAAGCATAACAGACTCCCCTTCGCATTGATAAGTAACGCGATTCTCTTCCCTTTTCTCTCTTGACAAACGGTAAGAAGAGTTTTCCTCCAAAAATGAACCAAATGATTCAAAACTTTTTCATTCTGATGTTGTTTCATTCTTCGATCTATTAAAACACAATTCATTTCTCTTTTGAAAGGAACCTTAATACACAAGTTTCGATATTTTCAAATCCGCGCAACGTAAGAAAGCAAATAATAGAAATAATAAACATATTAGAAAAAGTTCGTCAACAAATCGTGCGTCCTATTAAAGAGAGCAAAGGAAAAATGTGTGATTTTACTCATTAGGTGAATATAGTATCTAGCATTTGCTCTATAAATGATTGTGATACGGAACAAAACGCTTTGATCGAGGAAACGTAAGCGGGGAATTATTTTCCTAATGAAATGTTATCACAGTGCACTAATTGCACTCAGTAACTATTTATCGCCCGGTATAGTATGTTGAAGCAGTTGATTGTTTCCAAGCAATGTTCTCCAAAAATTTGGTTTGCAATCCTCGATCGATTTTCATTGAATGGCTCAGGGGCGATTTGTGTCAGGGTGCAGTGCTGGTGGATTTGCAATGTTGATAGGCTTGCACTAACTCCACGGTTTTCATTTGCTAGTCAGTTTACAATATCTGGGCGATTTGTATTCACCAGCTAATTTGTAAGCCTAAGCGCTCGTAATCACCGATGGCATTCCTAATCCCCAGCAAATTTGCAATCCTGAGCCCAGTTCTCGAGCAAGCCAGTTCGAAAACCCTAAAGGCAAACTCTCCAAACTTTGCTGATATTAAAAAACAGCACTTCAATAAGACATAAACAAAAAATTATTTTTAATTAAGGACCTGGAATGAACGAAAAAGGGAAGTATAATATTACGATTGTAATTGTATGTATTTCTCTTGTTTGTAAAACGAGATATATTATTAACGAATTGGTTTATTTAAACTATTTCGTTTATATACTTTGAGCTTAAAAATTTGTTGCATTAATTTCTGTACCCCATAATCCTCCGGGAAGGCAGAAAGTTTTAATTCGTGGGGATGATTATGTGTGTAGTATAGGGAGAGAGACCAGGATTCAGAAGTGGGAGTGGAAATCCTAGGCCAAGGCGTGGAAGCCTCGGGCCGTCCCCGCGGGCGGCGGCGACCCACTGCGAAAAGACAGAGCCGAGATCCGGTCTGATTGATTGATTGATTGATTGATTGATTTTTTCGTGTTTCCGGGTGCGTCAACTGCTTTGGTCATTAGTCCCGTTAGTGTAGTGCATGTCTTTTTCTCGTGAGATGGCGGCGATCTTCCCCCGCTGGATGGCGAGATCCGGCGTCGACCTACCGTCGGCTAGCGGGGGTTTCCCCCTAACCAGGACTCTCCCACCAACGAGGCACCGCCCCAGCCGGGACAAGCTCTAAGCTCCCGACCGGTGTATATATGTGGTAGTGCATGTTAGTGTAAGTGTGTGCGTGTAAGGGGAGAGGATATGACAAGGAAGAGGAAGGAAAGATCTCGCACGGTCCGTGGCCCGTTTGTTAGGGTACTGCTCCGGCATTCGCCTGGTGTTGATCGGAGAAACCACGGAAAACTACCGATCAGAGCTAGAATTCTCCTCCAGACAGCGACTGAATTCGACCTAACTGAAAAGCTAGAGTCGAAAATCCTGCCGCCGTCAGGACTCGAGCCTAGGACCTCCCGGTCAGAGGCGCTGCAGCGACATCAGTTGAAGCACTGAGCTACCGCTCCTGGAGAGATCCGGTCTGAATAAAGGCGCAAGACCGTTCAACAGGTAGTAGCTGATAAGGCACTCAACTACTTATAGTGATTATTTAAAATTATTAATACATTGCATCAACTACTTATAGTGAATATATAAAATTATTAATACATTGATCTTAAATAGTATTTATCAGCAACGTCGGTGCATTTGAGAAATTGAGGTTTTCGTAAAATGTATTTTTTACTGTGTCATGAAACCCAGAATTGTCCTAAACAGAAAATACCTCGGATTTGTAGAACAATGTTTTGAGATTATAACGAGGAAAGCATTGTTCTTCTGCGGGCCAGCGGATTGTCCTTTGCGGTTTATGCCCTGAACAGCGGAGTTCGATGGATTGGCTGAAAATGGCCGAGAGAAGAGGAAATGCGACCGCGAATTATGATGCTCGGCGGCGGCCGACGAAAGCCCTCGACAATGAAGTAATAGGTTCGCCGCGCCGCGCCGCGCCGCGCCGCGCCTCGCCGTTGGCGCAGTGGCATCTGGCCAAGTGAACGATTGTCTCCCGCGCGGATAAACGAGTGCGAGCATCTCGGCGCGGAGGACCCTTCAGATATTTAAATTACATTCGTCACTCCGTTCTCGTTTAACGGTCTAACTGAACGACACGGCGCGACGTTTCGAATTGAATACTTTACGTGTTCTGGCAGTTAGAAATTGAAGTAGAGGATGAATTTATCACGTTCGTCATTTATCCGGTTGAATCTACGAAGCAAGTAGAAGTTATTCAGAGAATATCACTCGTAAAAATGATTAACATTTTTAAATCGAAAATCATTTTCAAATGCGGTTTGGTATGTAATATAAATATAAAATAAAATAGTTTTATGAATTGTTGGTTAATGCAGACACGTCAAACCGTGCCCGTACGAGCTACTTGCCCGCTTCGGGAACCCGGCGCTCCTACTGGCAACTTCCCTTGACTTCGGACGCATTTCCCCTCAAAATCCGGAAAGGAGTGTACAGGCGCAAGCTGAAGCGGCGCGAGGCAGTGAGCAGAGGCTTTGCACGAAAATATGTTTGCCAGACTTTTTCTATCAAATAACAGAGAATTGTAATATGATTATATTCTTCACTACTTATTACTGTTTCATGTTTATTTTCTTACTAAATTCTCCCACATTTCAACATCTTTGCGAAGTGACAGGTATATGTTTGAATGGCGAATTCTTTCCTTGTTCTCGTTTTGTATTGTTATTAAAACCGTGAGTTATTGATTGCATTTAGCAATAATATGAAATAAATTAACAAGTCTTTATAAGTTAACAATTCTCGCTCACGGACGGACAGAGATTTTTACAGACAATATTTGTCTTTTAAACCTTCTGACATGACGTACAAAACTCATGCTTTTATATCACTTTTAAGTAAACAGGATTACAAAATCAAGATACTTTTGATTCAAATTTTAAAATTTTACTCCCAATTGAGAATTTGAAATCGGACTGATGTATTATTTCATTTTAATGGATCACTTCTTTGCCTCAAGAGAAAATGGGAATTAATATGGCTATATTTAGATCAAAAACTGTCAACAAAAATCTCCAAAAGACTATCATGGGCCAGGTATCCAGTGACGTACCGCCTCTCCATAGCTTTTGTACAACCCTTACTTTTAAATCTCGCGCCAGTTTCTCTGGACGCACTGCCCACGAGCTCTAGTAAGCTTGTCCGCAATCTTGACATACCTGAGTTAATATATTTACTTTTCCTTAAAACTAAACCGGAGAATTGATTCTTTATTACCCGATGTCAACTGGATAAATTTGACTTTTATATAATTACGAACGTCAGTTTTTTAATCTTAGTTTTTCATTACTCATGTACTGTATGCTATACATCTCTGACATGTTGTAGTCCTATACTACCTAGTTATCTCTAGAAATCGCGAAAGAAACAATAGATATAATATAGTATTATAGAGTATTACTGTAGCCTGAACGAATTTAATATTTAATGTTCTTTTGGGGACTTCGAAAACTAGATATTCTCATGACAATGGAATTAATCTGAAATTAATCTGAGATTAGAAAAAAACAAATAAACGATGAAATCCAACATGCCAACTTTTTCCTCTACTGAAAACGCAGCGTTCAGTTGGGCGGGCATTCATAAGCGAATGCATCACGGCTCCAGCAGAGCAAAAGAATACGCAGCACTTGAAAGTCGAGAATTCAGAGGAGAATTGAGCGGAGCATTTTGAAATTCGGAGCAAGAACTCTCCTTAGGCGGCTTAGCGAGCCTGCACCCTGCGGCACGGCTTGGCCCCGTCCATTCGCCTCCAACTTAAGACCCTGCTCGTCCGGGTTTGGTAGGCGCTATTGCCACGCTGCCGGCTACTCTACGGACTTACAATATTTTTTTAAAAAATTATTTTCTTTTGGGTAGAACAATACAAAGATCAGAGTTAATATACTATACATTTGTTATAGTTGCTTATATCTAGTTCAAATTAACTTACAATAATCTTACAATACAACTTACATTACTACTAGGGTGGTAGAGGTATCTTTGTACAATATCTCTACTTTGGATCGAGATCTGAGAATTTATTTAGGAATGAATGGAAAGGAAATTTATTTTTAATGCGGTTCTGTGAGTTGGGTTATGGCAGAGTCTTAGCGGGGTTAGTGTTTGTATATTTGGTATGTTTTGGAAGAAGTGGGTGGATAAAAAAAAGAATGTGGTTGGTAATCGGTTCTAACTGGAATTTTTTATGAAGTTGTGCATTGGAGACGTACCATGGGGCGTTTGTGGTGGTGCGCAGGAACTGATTTTGGATGACTTGCAGTTGTTTGGTGCCTGATTTAGCTGTGCTGATCCAAACTGGGCATGCATATAATAATAGTGGTCGTATGATAATTTTGTATAGCAGTATGGCAGTATTGTAGGGTAATTTAGCTGAACTATTTATTATTGGTTTTAGTTGGTGTAATTTAATTTTTGCTTGTATAACTGTATTGATGTGATTTTTCCAATTGAGGCGTGTGTCTAAGAAACGGACTAGATATTTTATAGGTTTGTTATGTGGATGCCATTGTACAGATTTTTGATTCAGTTGTAAGGGGGGGTTACAATATACTCTGGCGTAGTCCGTCGCATTCTCCCCGCTGTAGACTCTGGTTTACCTGCGTAGTTCATTCCACGCAGTGGGTGTCAAAGACGAGCGAGTCCCGGCACCGCCCCAGCCGAGACAAGCTCTAAGCTCCCGACCGATCTCCTGGAATATGTGGTAGTGTAAGTGTGTGTGTGTGTGTGTGTGTGTGTGTGTGTGAGGGAAGAGGATAGAACAAGGAAGAGGAAGGAAAGATCGCGCGCGGTCCGTGGCACGTTTGTTAGGGTACTGCTGCGGCATTCGCCTGGTGTTGATCGGATAAACCACGGAAAACTACCGATCAGAGCAGCCGGCTGCTAGAATTCTCCTCCAGACAGCGACTGAATTCGACGTAGCTGAAAAGCAAGTGTCGAAAATCCTGCCGCCGTCAGTCAAAGACGAGGCAATTAATGTAGGTGCTTCAGATGAAAAACGAAGAGAGCACAACTTTTTTCATGTTGTTAACATTTCATTTGTATTCGTTGTTGAATTTATTGCCCGGAATTTACAAAACGACTCTTACAATTCGCCAGAGTAATTTCCGCAGCACTTTTCGTCACCCGTGAATTTCAAATTGCTCGGTTAGACGGAAGAGAATGCTGGATTACCTGCCTCTCAGCTTCAAATGTAGACAATTACAAATTACTGAACTCTTCCTTCCGCTACCGCACGAGGAAAGAGTAAGAGGAGAGTTGTTCCTGCATTAGGGACGAATCAGGTCTGATAGCATGAGATTCGCCGCTCCAAATGGAGGCAATTTAAATTCAATTCTATTCAGTTGTTTATTTTTTGACCGTCGCTATTCTGTTATAAACTAGACTAAATATATGTTCCTTAATAATATATTTCTTATAACTAGGGGCGTATTTTAATGATGTCAGTATTTTACTTATCACTTTAGAAAAATTCTGTTTAGTATAGAGATTCACTTTATGTTATGACAAAAGGAAAGGACCCATTTTTATACGTCAGCTGTTTTTTTTTCATTTTTCGTCGATTTCGGCTAATAAGTCATTTTTTTACAAGTGTTATCCACAGAATTCCTGAGTACCTATACCTGGTGCCATATCAGCCATTGTGAGTATGTAATCTAAGGTTCCTGTGACGCCTGTCAATGACATTGGCGGTTTAACCATTTTCGGGATAACGAAAGTCAAAGATTTTCCGGTTAAGAACGGTTCAAACCAAAAGTGAAAGCTGCGTTCACTTGAATAGAAAAAGCCTCGGTACATCAGTTACGGATCCAACAACTTGAGTTGTTCATCCAAACTGGTTTTGATCACATTTTTTACGTCATTTTCTTTGCTTTCAGGGCATTTTAAAAACAGTTTAAGAGCATTTTATTGGTCATTTTTGGCGATGTTTTAAAGTCATCAAAATCCGCCCCTTCTTATAACTTATTTAGGGGATTTGTATATTTCGACGGCGACGTCCGTTTCTCTAAAAATCAGAACCCATTTAAAATTGTTTTATATATTTTACTAGTTACATCTCATGATTTTATTCGTGGAAAATGTATTATAAGTTGTTACTATTTTCATTTCATTAATTCCCTCTCGTGCACTTGCACAGAAAGGTTACGGTTTTGATTCAATGTAGAGCACATTCTCGTTATTCCGTTGTGGCAACACACAATAGGCACGCAGAGACGTAGCGATGTGCACTGCTAACGAGCCAGCGCCGAGGGTAGTTCCCCCATTGTCCTCTTTCCCTTCGTGTAAGTTCGCGTGCGTTCCACCCCTCCATCAATGAGCTTTGCTTATGGCGCACCTCCAGTTTCACTAAGACCTATCCGCGTTCTCTTCCTGGCGCGAACAGGTCTTACTTCTGCTCTGGTCTTTCTTGTTGTGGCCCAGCCTCCTGGAATGACGAATTCTACTTTGGTTCACTATTTTCCAGCCTTCATTCGATATCACATCGCTAGTTCTTTTCCCTTCCTTCTTTCAACACCTCCTTGCTTGACCTCTGCTCTTGAAATCGCCCTGTTTATCATGCATTCTAATGCCTGCCCTCTTCCTTACCTCAATCATTCATACCTTCCGTTTAAAATTGCTTCCAGCCGTTCTTTTTTTAAGGAATTTGTGATCAATTGCAATTCGTAACCGTTATTCAAATCCATCAATAAACCTAGGCTCATCTCGACGAACTTTTACCTTCTCTTTCCCTGCCTAAGCTTATTCTGGAGGAAGAGGAGTGAAAACTAGTCTGAATGATCGATGAAGGTAGTCTCTCACACTGTACGTTCATTGTCTATTAATAATTTTGATACTTTGAAACTTGCAGACACAAACATTATCTATCACAGCAAAGGAGACTAATTACTCTAGTCGTGTGGGAAACTGGTCGATACGTACCTTGGTGACGGCGGGTTCTCCGAAGAGAAATTACGGTAATAGAATTGGCGAAAATTTCCAGCAGCGTGTAGAACATCGCCCGAAAAAATCAAATCTCCCCCACTTGGAAATTTGCCAACTAAAGAAAACTTTTTTACGGCTTGCGTTGTGCAATGATTCATTGCATTTGAGAGCGTACATAAATTAGTTTCGGGCCCACAGAGTCGAATATCGAATCCTAAAATGTAAAATTTTTCGTCTGCATAATTATAGAGTGGAGTTTCAGTTGCGTACTCGCATTTTCGAAATGCGACGCGCACAGGGCAGAGAAACAGTTTACGCTGTTTTGGTTAATCCGATTGGCACATTTTCATGGATTGTGGGAACTGTGTATTTTACTTTTAAAACTGCGTGATGGTTTTGTAGCCACTGTACATATTTACAATTACTTCACTTTAATGCGTGCATATAACCATTTTTGGGAGTGATGTGTAAATAATGAGTCACGGTGAATTTTAGTCCATGAAGTTCGTGGAAAATATTTGATGTGTTGGTTGCTTTAATGTGAGAACTGCTGTGCGAGACAGCAAGATGAGTAATTCCCTCAAACTAATATGGGATTTTTTCCTAGTTCTACAACTTAGAAAAAGAGAAAAAACATGCTGTTCAAGAGAATAATAAAATTACGTGCTCAATTCTCCTTAGCAAATTTATCTCACGGCTTCAATGAAATATTAAACACAACATTTTATGAATGAAATCAATGTAACTGAATACTTTACTTTCACGCGTTAAACTATAAACATTTTTATAAAAAATTCCGAACACGAGTATGAATATATCCCGTAATGCTCAACCAAGTTTTCATTTGTATTCTAGCAAGAACGAGTATGAGAGAATTGGGTTGTTAATGTCTTTATAAGCACATCAGTGAAGGGAAAATAAATACAGGAAAGGAAGTCCTGTTAACACCACCACGGAAAACGTAGAAAACTTATTTCATTTTTCATTTTAAAGTTATGCAGTTAAACGAGTTTTCTCTGGAGGTATACTCTTTAATGCATTTAAAATTTAATGAACTAAATATGAGTAATATGAGAATAAAACGTTATCCCCTACAAAAATTGTAGTATTTATTTACAATTATGATTCACATTGAAACATCGCATTGAACAAACATTTTTCGAGGATTTCCCTCCATTTTTGGTGTTAAGGACTATAAATTAAAGAATACATAGGTAATTAAGAAATGAAAAAGATAAAGACTTGACGACAATACATTTATAATATAATACTTATACACAATAGAATACAATTACTTACGCAAGTAATGTACACAATAGAATACAAGTAAAGTAGTGACTATTTAGTGCATGAACGTTGCCGAAGCCAGTTTTTACACTGAGAAAAACATTATCGGAGCAATCTACAAGAATATTCAAAAGAGGACTATGCCTTATATTAGTCTGGTAATTGAAAAAGGAGGTTGATGGATTTTTGAAATAATTTCAAAATTTAAAATATCTCTAAAATATTCTATTCATGACCGGCATGATGGTCGAATTCTTATTAATTTTTGTCCCCCTTCTTCTAGCTTCATCCGCATCTAGAGAAGTGCAACTGAACATGACCAACGCGTTTTGTAATGGGCCAGCAAGCCTCATTCTCTCTAGAGAAGAGCCCGCGCGTAGAACTGTTACTTCTCTTCTTGTTTTTGTTGTTGTTGTTGTTGTTGTTGTTGTGGTGGTGGTGGTGGTGGTGGTGGTGATTGTTGTTGCTACTACTTTAACCGACAGGTAAGGTAAATAATCAGCGAAAATGAATAAATTGATGTGTGTGATTAAATTAGAGAGCATGCAATAATTCATTCATTTGACTTCCTACATCTCGTTCATCAACTTATTTTCACTTTCAAAAATCTCTAATTTTATTGTAAAAAAGAAACAATACATTAAAAATGTAGTGTTGGGATTTAATATATTAGTTGGGGGTCCTACTTGAGTATGTGGATTTTATGAGAGATCTTCACTACACCGTCACGTAAATTGTAACAGTTATAGATGCAGCTTTGATAGACTGATTGTTGTCCCAGCTTTATCAGTAATGTCAGTTTTCTTTCTAATGTAAGTCTTAGATCGTTGGAAATATACATAACGTGCTGTCATTCCAAGAGTGTGGAGTTTTGAAAGAGATTGCTGAAATAGTAGTAGTAGTATACCATTTGCAGTATAATAATAAGATTTTTACGTAATCGCTTTAAATAAGATGATTTCTGGACCTTGCAGCACCAATAGTTCGCAAAACTCTGCATCTACAATATAAATATTACAGGAAAAAACTGAAAACCATCGTTTTGATTAAAAATATATCTAACTGTAATTTGAGAAAAGGCATTGTCAGGTATCAATATTTTTATTCTAAAGATCTTTTTGAACGCGTAGCGATCATCACCAGATCTATCTGATCAATCCATATTCAATAATAATGTTTTATTATTGAATGGAATATATGAAATATAAATTGAAGTATAAATTGACCAATTCTGAAAACCTTTACAAAAAGTTATCTAAAGCAGTGTACCAGATGCGTAAGCAATCTGGATCGCACGTACTACCTTGACGTGTCTGAGCGGAGAACGAAGTTCAGGGAATTCTCGGAAGTGCGAGTGCTTGAAGAGGGGCGATGGTCGGAAGCTGGGGGTGGCGGGGGCGGGGGTGACGGTTTGTGATGGAGGCTGGAGGAGGGGGCCGGCGGGCGGACGAAGACGTGTTTAGGGGATTGTTAATCCATTGGGCTAATTTTAGCAGAGGTGACGAGAGTTGAGAGATTTGCTGATTAAAGGACGTTATGTTCTGGTTTTGTGGGAGTCGTCTCCGTTCGTCCACGCAATATGTTTAGTGTTGTTTAGTTATTTTGTTGTGTTTTCTGGAGCCATGGGTATTGAAATTAATGTACTATAGCATGGAAGGTTCCATGTGTGTGTGGGAGGATGTTGTGAAGTACTGTGCATTACTCTGTCTGGGTGGGTAGATTTTCTGAATATATCCTCCTCCCACCTCCATCACAAGCCTCGCCTCTCTCCATCCTTCGGCCATCACCCCCCTCCGCCCTTCCGCAACATTACGCTTGCGACCGTCGCCCCTCTTCAAGGACTCGCACTTCCGAGAATTCCCTGAACTTCATTCTCCGCCCAGACGCTTCCAGGTGTTTGCGATCCAGCCTGCTTACACATCTGGCACACTCCTTTAGATAACTTTTTCTAAATAATTTTCACAATTTTTCAATTCATACTTAAATGTATATTTCATATTTTCTATTCAATAATCATGTAGTACATATTTTCAGTTAGCTCTGATGATGATCGCTGCGCGATCGAAAAGATCTTTGGAATAAAAATATTGATACCTGACAACACCTTTTCTCAAGTTATTAGAAGGTATCAACCTCACCAACGATATTATTAATTATCAATCTACCTATAATATTCTAGGATATTACTCTGTAGGATGGAGCTAGTTCATTTTGAGAAATTTGTTTATTAATGAGTTCGGATGTGAAAGTGAAAGCTAAAAAAATGTTTGAGCAATGTTGATTTGAAATGAATTATGTTGTGTGCCATTCAAAGCATTAAATTTAGCATAATAGCAAAGTTCATAGTTTCAGAGTTCAAAGTTCAAGCATAATAGCATAATTCAAAACATTAAATTTAGCAAAGCATAAATTTAGCACATGACTAGTCATGTATGCAACAAAAAGTATATTTTACCCATAAAGAGAGTTTTAGAAGATTCTAGAAAATTGAGGCGATGTTTCCACTAGTTTGATAAAAAATGTAAATGACTGCTGAATTTTAAGGAAAGAATTTGTAACATAATTTCTCTCCTTTGGTATACTCATTACAAATAACACAAATCACTGCTGTGTTGTAGCTCTACGCACTAAATTGTTATGCGCCTCTGAAATGCATTCATTTGAAATACAAACTAATATTTCAGATTTAACCAGAGCATAAAGCCAAACCGTTAGAATTTTTATATGATCGCTGAAAATTTCCACATAGTGAAGACCAAAACGAAACATTTTCGTGAATTGGCGATCGTTTTGCGGAACGAAATCGTTTACAGCCTCGGGACACAAACAAATTGTAAATGTTAATTTTTTTTTCAGTTTAGAATGAACAGTCGCAATTTCCCTCTCTGTTCTCTCGATTTCGGTTAAATGTTCGCGTTTCGGTTCGTCGCCCACTGGTCGTAAAACCCATCGCAGTATCGTCCTGTATCGATGGAAGGAACTCGTGCGGATGTTGGAAAGGAAGAGCGGGATTTCGCCCTCCGCCAGGCGCTTTCTTTCAAGCAAACGCTTCTCTTTGCGACCATCCTTCCGCGAATGACACCATTCTGCTCCGCACTTCAGTTGCCTCCGCCCCCTGCGTTCCTCCCACCCTCTGCTTCGGCTTCCGCCTCTGCCGCGGCCTCAGCCGCCACATCTGCCCTCGCCCCGCCCTCCTCGCATTCAACCTCCCTTGCCCCCGCCCTCGCTCCCGCTCGCCCTCGCCCCACCCTCGCCCTCGCCCTCGCCCCCACCCTCTCCCTCGCCCTCGCCCCACCCCCCCTTTGCTCCTGCCCTCACTCCATTTCTGCCCTGCCCTCACCTGCCTGCCCCACCCTCGCCTCGCCTCCGCCCCTTCGCTCCCTGCCCCCGCTCTTGCTCCTCCTCGCCTTTTCCCTCCCTCTCCCTTGTCCACAACCCTGGCACGCCCCCCCACCATCGCCCCCTACCTCACCCCTCGCCCTGGCCCCCGCCCTCGCTCCCGCCCCACCCTCGTCCCCGCCCTCGCCCCCCACTCTTGCCTTCAACCTCCCCTTGCCCCCACCTCGCCACTGCTCTCACCCTCGCCCTTGCCCTTGCCCTCGGCCTCCCCTCGCTCCCTCGCTCTCTCCTCGTCCTCGGCCCTGACCTGCACTACACTCCCCTGGCCATAGCCCCCACCCTCACTCACCCCCGCCCTCGCCCTCGCCCTTGCCCTTGCCCTTGCCTCCTCGCTCCTCGCCCTGCTCCTTGCCCTCGCCCTCGCCCCTCGCTCCCCGCCTCGCTCCTCGCCTCGCCTCGCCTCGCCTCTTTCGCCTTTGCTCCTCGCTCTTCGCCCTCGCTCTCGCCCCTGCCTCGCCTCTCGCTCTCGCTTGCTTCTCGCTCCTTGCTTCGCTCGTTTCCGCCCTCGCACCCGCCCCTCGCACTCGCACTCGCACTCGCAGTGCCCGCGCCCTCGCCCTCACCCTCGCCCTCGCCCTTGCCTCGCTCTCGCCTTGCTCCCCGCCCTCGCCCTCGCCCTCGCTCCTCGCTCTCGCCCTCGCTCTCCGCTCCTCGCTCGCCCTCGCTCTCGCCTCCCCGCACTCGCCCTCGCACTCGCACTGCACCGCACTGCAGTGCCCGCGCCCTCGCCCTCACCCTCGCCTCGCTCCTGCCCTCGCTCCTGTTCCTCGCCTCCGCCTCGCTCCCTGCCTCCCCGCTCCTCGCCTCGCCCGCTCGCTCTCACCCCCGCCCCCGCCCCCGCCCTCGCTCTCGCACTCGCACTCGCACTCGCAGTCGCCCGCGCCCTCGCCCTCACCCTCACTCCTGAACTCGTCCTCGTTCCCGACCCGTTCCTCCCCGCCCCATCCCCACCTCTGCCTGGCCCCTAATCCCTCCTCCTCCAACCCGTCCACGTTCGCCCGCGCCCCGCACCCGCCCTGCCGCCGCCCCATCCCCCGCTGCATCCCGCTTTTCGGGTGCCGCCCTTTCCGGGTCGATCTCATTCCCTGCGCGCGCCACCCCTGCCCCCGACGCACTGTCATTGTGCCCAGCGCGCGCTGGGGCTCCGCTCGGCTCGGCGCGGCGCGACGGCGCTCCCCCTGTCTATAGGCGCCGACTCCCCCACAAAGGCAGAAGAGAGCGCGCGCCAATCGATAACATAAATTTGAGGTTTATTCTTTGACGCACGCGCTAATCATATGCGAAATTGCGCGCGGGATTGCGCGGCTCGGCAGATCACAGCGGTTCGAACGCGGTTTCAAAAACACGCTCGGGGCTTGTGTGCAAGTCCGCGGTTTGGTTTAGCGCCCTCAACCGCACTCGAACAACGCCGGTGCACGCGTGAAGCGCGGTTTTTCTCTCCCACGTCGGCGTGATTTTTTAAGGACGCCCGGAATTGAATTATAGTGCTCTCGTAAATATAAAACTCGGATTCGGCTGTAAGGAACGAGGGCGGGATGTTTCTGGAATAAGGAATCTCCTAAACACAATGCAAATGTCTGGTTGTATAATGAGTGATTGATTTACTAGGATGGCTTAGCCAAAGAAAATTTCACATAATATAAATCGTAAAACTGAACCTTCGCTATTTTACTAAGGGTACTCCCGGATAAGATGGTAAAACGTTCCCCTAAGCGAAATGACATACGAGTGGTTACATTCTAGTTCTAACATAAAAATAATTTTTGAGGGGTTTCTTAGCCCTCGCCCCACCACCCACACCCATTTACAGCCAGAAACGTTTTTTTTTATTTTTGTCGGCATCATAACACAATTTTATCTGACTGAAAAAAAGAAGCGGAAACGTATTTTTGATATTTTCTCATACCCAAATTCAAACACAAAAAAATATTTTTGAAAAAAGAAAAAAAATAAATTTTTGTCTTAGAACCATGGAACAGGCTCGAAAAAATCTCAATCATTCCTCTTAAAACACAAATTGATGTGGGTTTTTTGTGAATTTTTTTAGATTTTTTCGACAGCTGGGCAGCAGTTAAAAAATAAAAAAAAACATTTTCTGGCTTTTAAATCACATTGACTTTAAATATACTTTGAAAATGACTGCAACTGTTTTGTGCATTATTTTGGTGTTTGTTATACATTTGTATACATTGTTGTTGCCCCAGTAATATTTTGATTTTGAAATATAGTTATTTTTTGTTATAGTTTCAGGCAGTTTATAAGAAACCATCGACACAAAATCATGAAAGTGTGATGCTAGTGGATAGAAAATTACAACCCATTCTACATCGAAATAAATTCAGAAGAAAAAATAATAGCTTGCAAATTATGACATACAAAAACAGATGATTGCAACACAATTAATTCTGAAGATAACGTGGTTTGGAGGACGGGTAGATGACAAATTGAGAAATGATGAAGGACAATTCAGGTGCAGGTGTAGGATAGATGGCCGACAGTGGGGATATCAAGGGGGAAAGGTTGGAAACCGAATTATATTCCTAGGCAGTATTCTACAGAATACGACTTTGATGATCGTTCTTTTTTTCAATGTTCCGTATTTAGTTCTTTTGGATGCCTCCTCTCCATAGCATGTGTAGGCAGAAAGAGAAGACGAAATCAATATAAAATTAAATTGAAGGAAAATACCGAAATGATCTTTCATGATAAAATTAAGAGGAACTATTTTATTTTCTGTGAATTTTTATTTCAGTGCTTATCAATATTGGAATGGATTCTCTGGCACAGTACCAGGTCTCTAATTCTGTAAATCACATTTCGGGGGATGGGTGTTTGCAGTTGGGTGCTACATTAAATCAATTTTCAGTTATCATACAATTATTATTTACAAAGGACAGAGTTTTCGCAGAGTCCGGATTGTATATACTTTTTTTATACGTATACAATAATAAATTCTTAGGTAAGGGAAAAGACAACTTTTTTTTCTAGTCTGAAACATCTGCAGATGTGACAGCGTAGGCTTCCGCTGCCGGAGTCAGAAACAATTTAGCTGTCCGGGAGATGCCGCGTCCTAGGCACAGTCACCAACGTTTCAGACGACATTCTGTGACCTTCCTCCTGGAGGAAGATTGCAGGTGCCTAGGACGCGGCGTCTACCGGACAGCCAAGTACTTGACTACAAAAGCCTTATTTTTTTAAACTATGGCCCAGCAATTAAAAAAAATGTGAAAAAATTCACAAGTGTTCTGAGATGAAGTTTTAAGATTTTTTCGTGCCTGGGTTGGTGTTCTAAGACACAATAGAATAGGTCTGGTAAATACGGGTTCAACCTATTCCCCTTCGTTTCCCCACATGCCCCCCATTTATCCTTTACTTGTCACCGAATTATTTTCTCATAAACTGCCAGAAACTATGGTCTTTGCTTAGCGTATGATATACTTATGCTAAGGATTAGAAATATTTTAAAAAATTATAATTTGTAACCAAATAGCAAAATCAAAGTATTACTGGGTGCTACAATAATGTATACAAATATATAGTAAACACCAAAATAAATGCACAGAACCGTTGCAATAATTTTCAAAGTATATTTAAAATGAAGGTGATTTAAAGACGGGAAAAAGTTTTTTTTAAACTGCAGCCCAGCTGTTGAAAAAATCTGAAAAAATCACATTTTGTGTTTTAAGAGGAACGTTTGAGATTTTTTCGAGTCTGTTTTATGGTTCTAAGACAATAAAAATTAATTTTTGTTATTTTTTCAAAAATATATTTTTGTGTTTGAATTTGGATCTGACAAAATATCAAAAAATATTTTTCTGATGGTATAAATTGTCTTCTTATTTATCATAGTTTTTCAGTTCGATAAAATAGTGTTAAGTTGCCGAAAAAAAATTAAAATAAAAAAACACGTTTTTGGCTGGCGCATTTTAAAAACAATTTTTCAACTTGCTTCACTATCACTGCTGCCGATAGATTAATAGATTAATGATCTCCAGGAATATCTACAATGTTGTATTTAAAATTTTGTCACTAGTTAGTTTGATCAACATACAATTTCCTGTTCAAGAACTCATCCATTTCTATGCTACACAAAGTGTGTATGAATTTCTAGACACAAACACATAAGGTCGGTGAATCTGTAGTACTGAAGGCAAACATTTTTAAATTCTTGGAAGGTTTATAAAAATCTATAACATTTTGTTTTATAATTATGTTTATGAGTATTTACTCTCTAAAATTGGTTACCTCGTACTCGTATTGGTTATCTAGTACTTTAATTCGAAATAAATCGTGATTTTGTAGTTGATTGATGATCTTTCTTTAAATTCCTGTCAAAAGTATAATTATTTGGAAATGATTATTAACACAGGAAAAATGTCTCCAGTTTCTCATTCCACATAGAGAAGGAAAACTACATTTGTAAAAATACGATGTACTTACAGGTAGTTAGAACTATTAGTTAGAATAATTCAGGATTTTGTGTTTTTTAAAACTAGAAGAATCTTTGAATTTTACGTGACGAAACAATTTAATTTTGAGTTTAATTTTTCAATTCAGAAAAATCAAATGCAGTTGCATTGTAGATGGTAAAAGTGGAACAATAAATATATTTAAATTTAATAAGAAATGTTTTTAACGTCGGAACCCTTTTTTCTGATGAAAATTTGCTTAGTAAAATCTGGAAGAAGGTGATTGACATCACGTGCAGAAATGTTTTTTAAAAAATGTATAAAATGTTTCAAATATATGTCCAATTGTAGAATTTGTCAATTAACGGAGAAATTAAAGGCAAATTTAACAGAGATTTGTACATAAGCAGCAAAATATTTTAGGAAATTTTTGAAAAATTAATCCGGTGATTAATAGTACGTGGAAAATTTAAAAATATAATTTCTTGTAAAAAAATGATTACGAGTGCAATGCTGTCAAAAGCACCCTTTTTGCATTATGAATTGCAATAATTTATCCTTGTGAATGTCATCACCTTATTGAATCATTTTGTTCCTTCATATTTCTCTATATGAAGCTTCCCCTCTGGTAATATGACAAGCTGCTAGAATATGTTACTATATATTTCTGAGATTTGAATAAGATTGAGAAAAAGAAATTACAATGTAGACTAGCAATCTATTATCAATGAAAATTTGCCGTCATAATACTGGGTCAAAAGAAACATTACGTCGCATTAATTCTGATACTTCATACTTCGAATATTTACCGAAACCAACAATTTACAGAATTCAACGCCACTGTGCACCTCGTAAAGAGACTTCGCCCTTTCTATAACCGTTCTTTGTATTAACGTGGTCTGTGCAGACCGTCATAGAGATAAAAGGGGACTCGAATCGAGGGAAATTGCTGAATATCGCGTATTACGTCCCGTTAATTGAGGAGAATTAATTTCGTTCCGTTGCTGTTACGGTCAATCACGACTTCAGTAGTTCCTGGATAATTTTGTTACTTTGGCTCATCTCATCTGTTGCTAGCTCCCAACAGAGCACGAAATGAAGTCTTGCGAGTGATATTGTTCAAAGGCGGAATCACGAGCGGTCACATTATTCTGAATGGCTTTGTGTGAACTCGTTACTTCCTTCAAATATATTCTTTCTTCAAATATACCTCTTCCTACATAAATGCGCAGAAATATTACATATTTTGGAACTGTTCCTCTTGAAATAAATGTTTGTTTTCTCATTCCAAGGATCGTAATAATAATAATAATTGATAAATTGTTTGAATTATATTTTTCGCACTGCTATGGTCATTAGTCCCGTTAGTGTAGTGGATGTTTTATGACGGGAGGTGGCGGTGATGTTCCCCTGCTAGATGGCGCGATTCGACGCCGACCTACAGTCAGCTTGCGGGGTACCCCTCTCCAGGTATCTCCCCGGCAGGGCACCGCCCCCACCGGGACAAGGTCTACGCTTCTGACAGGTGTCCTGTCGTATGTGGGAGTGTCATGCATGAAAGCGTGTGTAAATGGAGGAGATGATAGGGTGAGAAAGACGAAAAACAGATCGTGGGCAGTCCGTGGCTCTTTTGTTAGGGCACTGCTCCGGCCTTCGCCTGGTTTCAATCTGAGAAACTTCCACAATAGGTAGTATGGTGGTGCCTGTAGCCGAGAACAGCTTCAGAATGGTAGATTGGATAGAACAAAAAATTCAAACCAGGACAAAAAAAATTTTCAGTGCATCATAGCGTCCACCCGCCAATGCTCACACAAAAAAGGATTGAGAAGTTTAAAACAATGTAGCCTCCTGGCAAAAATCAATAGTCGTATTGTGAAAGTGTATGGTCATTCATCAAGATGACCCGCAATCACGCTAGCCATTCAATGCTACCGAAGAATGGGAATATAGGCAGTGTAATTGTAGCAAAATACATCAAGGAGAAAACTATGTAAGAAACACAGATTATCACAGGCAATAATTTCTGCAAAATGTATGTAAGAAGAAACTCCCAGGTCATTCTAAAAACTGGATGAATGAAGACGTGACGTCATTGAGAACAGCCATATTTTGTGCAAATATTATAGAGACACGCGCAGTCACTAAATCCGCTCCTAACATGGCTGCAGTCGATTTTATATTTAATCGTTACCTGGCACATTTAGTCGTCATTAAAGAGCCTGAAAATTTACCATTTATTTTTGCCAATGAAAGTCACAAAAAGAATGACTATTATCCCTCAAATACCACCTAAATTCGTGTTTCCCAACAATATATAAGCTGCTTATAGCTCTGCTTATAGCTCATCATCTCCAAAATCTACCAGCATTCAAACAAGAACCAAATTATGTCAGAGGAACAAAAATCTATACCAAGTTTTAAATAGATTAAAAATAATGCATAACAATTCATTCTATAATTCTCAAAATTAAGCAAAAGAAAAGGAACACGTAATCTATATACATTGTGAAGACTTTTTTCACATACCACACCTATGATGTATTTAAATTCTTGCTATTAAAAATATACCAGGAAATAAGAAACTTTATCCCTGTCAAGTTTACAACTAAAAATACTCACATGAGAAAGGAGATAAATCGCCTCAGAGTTTGTTATTGTTAACAGAACGCATCTCTTTTAAATGAATGATAAACTATGCTCCTACAAAAGAGATATTTCGCAATCTGATAAGGGATGTTGAAATATTTTCTAATGATGTTCATTAGGAATAGAGCTTTCACATGTCGCACTTCGCATAATATTGAAAAAAGGAAAATTGACACAGGAGAATTTAATCCATCAACCATATTTAATATGGAAGATGAAACTTTCCAAAAACCTGGGAATAATACAAGCTGTTGGAAACGAGACCCTGTTATAAATTATCTTCAAACGGAATTCAAAAACATATTTCCTCCACTAATGAAAAGTCATCTTACAAGGGAAAATCTCACAAAAGCAACTTAAATACCTAAGCAATCTCCGGTTTTTTCGTAGTATATCTCTGAAAAGTTTGAAGGTCGGTAGAAGATTCCAAACATTATGTACAGGTCGCTGAACATTTTGTTTGTTCTAAAACATTCAATAAGCCACGAAAATTGCTGGTACAAAAAATACTGAAATTTTAAAATTGTTTTCTCCCTCATTTTTCACAAACAGAGTGGGACGTTTGTTCTTCTACAAACAATATTGTTCATATTATAAGAGGTGTCGATGGGAAGACTTAGAAGTCGAGTAAATTGTGAACTAAAATTCTTACATTTGTTCTTTATCTCTTCAACAAGTCAAAATAAACTAAGTGAACACTCGAAAGGAGTATGCAGATGCATTCAGGACAGACTCTTCATTACTTCAACGATCTCGACGGTTGACTGATTGGATTTCCGCGTGGGTCAACTACTAGGATCATTAGTCCCGAAAGTGTAATGCATGTTTTTTATTGCGAGCTGTGACGTTCTCCCCCCCACTGAGTGGCGAGAACAGACGAAGACCTACAAGCCGGCTTGCGGACTTTCCCATCTCCCACCAGCGGGGTGCCGCCTCAGTCGGCAGTACCTCTAAGCTTCCAACTTGCCTCCCGACAGGAGTGGTAGAATAGTGTTCGTGTGTAAGTAAGGGGCGAGCATAGGACAAGGAAGAGAAAGGAAAGATCGTGCACGATAGTAGCTGAATTATATGACCGACATAGGGTCGAAAATCCTGCTGGGGCTGGAAATCGAGGATCTCCTGGCCACAGGCACTGCAGGGACGCGAGGTGAGAGGGAAAGGACAGTTCGTAGGCTAATCATGCGTCATCGTCCGTCGCACTATGCCGCCCAACGCATCCAACCAATGAGAACTCAGCTTGGAATAACGCGCGGAAATCCATCCGAAGGAACATTTATAACAAATAGAGAACGATTTTCGCTTAATGAATGAATGAATGAATGAATGCCTTATTTTACGCTGTGAGACTTAGGCCATGAGGCCTGCTCTCCCGTCTGACCACGCAAATTTCGTTAGGCTCCTTTCACCTACTAGGAGGGAAAGAAGGTATTACTTGGGCGACGAAACAGGCAATTTGAATTTAGCTCAGAGGCTTCATTTAGATTTGAGGATCTTTTACATGCAGTAAAAGTGCGTGCGTGGGACAACCGGCTTTACTTCCCCTCCGAAAAAAAGGCGTATGTAGGGTCTTTTCGCCCTTACAAATCCACGGTTTCAATCGGGTTTAAACCCGCAAACTTGGGTATAGCAGCGGGATAAGCTAACCGTTACTACAGATGTCTTAACGGTCTTCAAGGAATATTTAGGGTTCACTGATAAATGTAAGTGAGAGGAGCAAAAACTCATAAATTCATCAATCATTGAGAAGCTCAGCATCAAAGCGTCTCTTGACGCAACGTCACTAATGGTCAGGACTATAAGTTCATGGTAAAACCTTACACGCTTTGTCTTATGTATGCACAGACGTCTCTGCCTACGTAAAGTGGTTAGCAGATGGAGACTCGTATGTTCAAAGTCAAGGCTTCATTTTAGTCATTCAAAATGATGTTGTTCCTCCAGAAAATTCCGTAAGGAGAGTCATATTCAAGTTCATAAAATTCATTCTGAGAAATGCCGTAGATGTAACGAAATTTTCGCGAAAACATACATCACATCAATTCAGGATGTGATTTATATTTGACCTTCACACAGATTAAACGTCCTCTAATCAGGTCACTTATATTTTATACCCATAAATTACAATGAATTTTAGTGTTAATCATGCTCCCTACTACACATAAAACCTGAAACTGAAATATTCCTTCGAGAATATTAAAGAAGTGTAAAACCTCGTCCTAAAATTTGAAACCGTTTTTAAGAAAATGGCGATTAAGCATTACTTCAAATTCAAAATTTGAAGCTCTTTTTTACAGGAATCTATTGAGTTTTCTAAAAGCTTTATTTAAAGTCATTTCAAGTACTTTTACTTATCAATGCAAAAATGTATACTGTAACCGCTTGTCGTCGGCACATTTTAACCAACGAAAAATAAAAAAATACCGACATTAGGCCCTACACGTAGTTTCTATAGTGGCGAAGAGATGGCGTAAGTCAGAAAAGGATTTCTGAACGCACTCAGACCATAGCCAATCAGGAAATTTTTGTGGAAATACGGACGTGGCGTGAACTTGCGTCAAAAGAGCTCGCTCTCTTTCTGGTTCGAGACGCCGAGGTGAACGGTTGCCTACAAGTACACCACATAGTCGACGAGGGACACGCGGAAGATAACGGAACACAAAAGCTTTAATAAAAGGTAAATGACTGAACACTTTTCATGGATTTACGTACTGTGAATGTCGTGAGATTACATGGAATTAGTAAATGAATATTAAACAAGAATGCAATGAATGAAAGAACGACGGCGGTAATAGATCGAAATGAATCTGTAAAACCACGTTGCTGCATTCTTGTTGCTAGAAAGGAGGACTATTGTAACATAGGACATGTTTTTTCTTTGTTACAGCTTTCATATATTTCATATATTTTTTATTCTTATTTTTGGAATTTCACTTTGGAAATCCTATTATGGAATTTTGAGAATTATTAGAAGTACGGATTATCCAACAACTAGCTTGACTTTTGCTATTACGAAGTCATAACTTGGAGTTTCGGACTCGCATTCTGATGCGACCATCGCCTCTGCGAAAGCTGTGGTGAATTTTCGCTGAACGACGAGGAGACGGCGTTCGGAATACTCCAATTTCGACGCGACAGGCAACGCACGGACCTTGCAGAAGAACGACGACCTTGAGGCGCGAGTGTCGCGCGACGGCCAGCTACACAGCGCGGGACCAACTTGAGGAATTCGCCGGTCGTGAGTCACATAAAAACAGAAAGAACACTCATTAAATTTCAGTCTGGAAAAAACTTCTGAGATAGGATTATAATTATACTAGCCAAAACGTTGTAATGTGAGCTTCCCTCAATAACAGACGTTGATCGGGCAAGTTTCTTAGAACATTGGTCTTGCTAGCCAGTGATTTTATTTCTTTTCGACAGTCGTAAGAGGAATCAGATTAGAGTAATCCTTATGTTTATGATAGAAGTTGTTTTGTACAGAATTATTTATTTAGAGTCATATGTAATTGATTCAAATCATTTAAGAGACGTTATGAAACAAAATTTTGTGTTGAAAGGCTATGTAGAAGCCGAAGGTCAAATGTGACTATTAAGTGTAACGTAATTAGTGATTTAAAAGGTAGTAGTGAATTTCGAGTATTGTGTGTATGTATTTTTTTGCAGGATGAATATTTGTACTATGATTTGTGTGTCTCATGTGTGATATTTTTTGTGAAGTGTAAATATGTATTTATTGCTTGTTTCTTGTAAACGGGGATCAGAGTTATTATCACTTTAGTGAAAACTGCAGTTTAGGTAGGGAATTAGCTACCATAATTTTACGAAAAGTGAGAACATAGGAGGATCTGTGAATTTCATTTGTACAGTGATTTTCATTCAATAGAATATATGTTATTTGTTATTTAAAACTGTAAAATTGTGTTGGCTTGTTAATTGATCAGTAGTTTAACAAAGACGAACCCACTACCGATAGGGAAGTTTATCCATAAATTGAGATATTCCCAGGGATGCGTGACGGTGTAATCACACGTCGCGAAGTAGGCAAATGATAGATCTACTTTAGTAATCGGTGCTCGGAGGTAGGGTTACAATATAAATATATATTATATGTCTAAAATTTTATATATATATATATATATATATATATATATATATATATATATATATATATATATATATATATATATATATATAATGACCTAACGGTCATTCGGTCATTAAATAGGAAAAGAACAGAGAGAACCAATTCAAAGTTGGCGCGTGTGAAAAGACTACAGATCGATTTTCCAGAGGAACGACTCTAGGAACGAGTCACGGCCAGTGAGAGAGGAGGTAGGAGTCAGGACAGTACAAGGAGACATGACGAATGGCGCGCACGGGGCTGTGTGGCGTATGTGAGGATGTGAGGCGAGGGAAGGAAATCGGAATACATCGAGGGGTGAAAGTGCGTGGAAGTGTTAATATGCGAGTAAACGAGCACGCGGAGCATCGGACTAATGTATATTACTAGAAATCCGTGCGTTCCGAACATCAAAAAAAGCATGAAATTATTAAGTGATGTAAAGGCACGTGGTGCAGCAATGTGCGTGGGCTATAAACTATAATGGTAAGGAGAAGTCAACGGCTTCGTACAAGTACACCGTAACGAGGAGACCGAATTCGTGCCCGGACGTTGAAAGCGAACGGTGAAATAGCAAAACGCAGGGTACGGCACGGCGAGCACGTGGCCAGCACGCAGTCAGCGGGCGGGTGGTCCGACCTCGTCAAGGACATTAGAAGAGGCGGCTACATTTACAAGGGTGGATCAGATTGGGAATTAGAGCATTTCGACACGTGTCGTGATGGTGAGAGGATCGCTTGTGCGGTTTTTCCTGAGGTTAATTAACAAATCGGGACTTGTAATATTTCGTGAGAGTGAACATTAAACTTGAACTTAGAATATTTCCGCATTAGGTGTACAACTGAAACTTGTAAAACGTACGAGTTGTACCATTGGAAACTCGGACTTGTAATATTTTCATGAGTGAACTGGAAAACGAACTTATATTTTCGCGGTGAAGTTACAAGATTCGACTTAGAAATTTTACCAGTGAATTGTGAATTGCCAGGTTAGGTGATAGAAGGATGGATTAGAAGGATATTATTCGGACTTGAAAAAAGTAATCAATTTGAAATAGGTGCCCAACTGAGGCGCAAGATAAAGAGTATAGGCAGTGTTTGTGAAGTGATTGGAGGAAGTTTCGACTTGGTCGCTGATCATCGTGGACTTCAACAAGAAGGAAGATTGATCTACTCTACGCGGCGACATAACACGACAATAACGCGGTTCTATAACGCTGTTATTGCTATAACGAGAAAAATAGTCATGACCTAACAATAACTCGTAATAATTCATAATAGTTAACAACTTTTGGCATAATTGATAATTGTTAACAACTTATGGCATGCATAATAAATTATAATTCATAGTTTGAAAGAAAGCTGATTCTCATTTCCCATTACGTGCAATCATTGAGTAGATATTTTAAATTATTTTCAGATTCCTCGCCACTCCATATGGATGGCAGATTGAGTAATTGGTTGCGGAGTAAATAGCAACAATTATTTCATAAGAACCCGTCGACCGAGCTAGCGGGATTGACATTTATTTGTAATATATCCGAAGACAGTAATAGATATTCAGGAATTCAAGTGTAACTTTTTCCTGGGGCCCAAATTATTTATAAATTCGGAAATTGGTTACGATTGACATTTATTATTAGTAACTAAATAAATAAAAACGTTTCAGTATGTATACGAGAAAGTAAAAATACAAGGTTATTGACCTTTTGAACTAGAATTTATTAATATTTTTAATATATTAAATTTGATTTAAAAATACATTGGAGTAGATCAGTTATCTGTTCTAGTCCATCGCACTTTTAAAGAAAAGTGGAAAAGATAAATGCAAACTTTAGGAGGTGACACATGGTTGAACTGCTGTCAAAGAAATTGTTTGCTAAATAATTGGAGTGCAACTGGTTTTTATATTCAACGCAAACCTCTATTATTTCTGTAGTGATGGGGACTTAACAATCTTAGTGAAGAGTTTTATTAGAAACGCAGGTATCAGAGTTGTCTTGCGTAATACGAATAATTTATTTTTATTTACTCTGGGAACGCTGCAGAAGTTTGAGGTCAGATATCTCCGCTGTATGCCACTTCCTCAATGTCATAAGTTCATACATATTTGATACATGTTTCGAGCATTTTGTTTGGCAGAGATAATGTTGACCTTCTGTATAGTATACATTTACAGCTGCGATTCCTTGCTCCTTCATAATCCACATGTTAATTACGATGACGATTGCTTCACGCTGCAGCGACCTGGCTGGTCCTCTGGCCTGTGCTAGCCGCCCCGCCCGCGGCGCCGCGCCTGCCCAGGGCACGATGCCATCCAGGGCGGCGCGCTTTCTTTGAGCCGGCGTTCGCTTCTCGGGTTGGTGTGCAAATTGGATAAAGTCAGACGTTAATAGGAGTATGGCTACGCGCTCTTTGCACACCCAGCGGCAGGAACTTAGTTATCTCGAAACTTTCTCGTTCACTTTAGCGCCATCTAAGGCAGCTCCTACATAATTCTCTTTGCATTTGGTTGCCGACGCTCGTTAGGTGCGTTGGCCCTACATGAGTGACTGCTTTCTTGACAAGTCGTTTGCGTCCCCACGCCAGCGCTGCACGCAATCACTTGTGGAGTGTCAACTGCGTAGATTGAGATCGATTTTCCCGTAATTCATTCATGACTTTCAAAGAAAGTTAAAGCACTCGTGATTTTGTTTTGCAACTATTTAGGTACCGCATTCTGTAGCGTCGTGAGATGACAATATGGAAATTCCTAAGAATTATTAATTTTATTCTTCATATTTTATTCCTCAAACTCAGCTCTTTTGTAAATTATATGCATACACACATACATCGGGAAATTGATCCGGCGATGTAAGGAATTAATGCTCGTAATTCTCTCTTTATTGCATTGGTTCTGAATGTTAAAATTTCCTGTTGGTTGATCGCTGAGAATGTTATCGCTTCCTATATTATTTCTGTAGTATACATAACTTTTGCGGCTCTCACACGCAACCAACCAACACAGCACTGTTACCTACTTCCTACTCTCGCCACTCCATCCTCTCCGGTCCCTTGCTCACACCATAAAGAAGCTTTTTGGGCGCAAGCAAAGCATCGACACTGCCATCTTCACCAGCGAACTCTGCTTGGAACCCTCGAGACTTAAGACTCCCGGCATGGAGCGCGCATTTCAAACTACGCCGCTGCTCGCCTCCCTCGCAACCAAGCACCCCTGTAGCTGTATATATATATATATATATATATATATATATATATATATATATATATATATATATATATATATGTGTGTGTGTGTGTGTGTGTGTGTGTAAGGGAGGTATCCCTAACCTAATTAAATTTGGCGCTTAAATCGAATGATGAGCGGATCGATAAGGCAGATCTCTATGGAGACGCACACGTGGATGTTAGAAAGAGTAATTGATTCAGAGACGACACAATGTCGCAAAGATTATAAACTTGATCAAGAAACTACAAAGTAAATAATAACATTGAATGTTGTTTCTTTATTATTACAGGTAGGATTAATAATTAGTATAAGTGATTATGTTATACCTTTTTGTATGAAACAATAAAAAAAACTTTGTTATCACAGAGCAACAATTCGTGTTATTATTTCTAACTAATAGAAGAACAGATACATACACACACACACACACACACACACATATATATATATATATATATATATATATATATATATATATATATATATATATTGTGACATACCAATATGTCACTGAATATTGTACAATTAATTATTATAAATGGCGTCAATTAAAGGGGATAAATTATGTGAATATGCTAGCATAGCAAAGGTAAACGAGCCGTCGTCAAGGTCAACATATTCATGCAGTGACAATCGCGGAGACGGCTAGTTAATTCTATATAGAATTCTGGGATTGGCCGAAAAAGCAGTGACAGTCGTGAAGGCGGCTAGTTCGTTTTGCAAGAAATTTAGAGATTGGCTAGGTACGAAAGTACATCAAATGTTATCTGCAAATAAACAATCGAATTTATGAACCGAGCTTTGCAGGGCTGAAAGAATACGAGATACATTCATTCTGACTGATGCCGTGCTCATGAACGGATCGTGCTCCAATTAATGTTAGGAGTTTTTTTCTTTGGGGACTTGTAAGCATCTACTAGGGAATGGATGTTGAGAAAACATCAAAATTGGAACTCTAAGTGTGACAGTGGAACTTAAAATATTTCGTGTGAACGAGTTGGAGGGACATTGAGGGCTTGGGCGAAGTTGTCAGTGATTGGACTGGAATATTAGCAGCAAATAGTTTATTGATTTGATGAACGGTGATGGAAGTGAGCTTCCGAGAAAAGAAGAGAGAAGATGGTGTCTGGACCTGAGGACGGCGGCGTCCATCTCGGATGAAGATGGCCGAAAAAAGCGCGCGAAGACATAAGGTTGGAACGGTCATGACAAACGTTTGATTTTATAGTGGGTAAAGTTAAACAATACCAAAAATTGTTTTAAATAATTTAATAAATTTCCATGTTTTCGTGAAATGAATATATGATTTTTCATTGAGCCAATTCTAGCAATAAAGTAGCAAGATAGATATTTGCTTTTCAGATTACATCCAGAATCCAGAAAATTTGTTAGCTTCTCATTTGAAGGTAATACCTATAGTTTTCAAAGGATGGCTTTCGGTTTAAAAAATAGTGGTGCAGCTTTAATTAGTTACTTAGATGATTTAATTCCGGATGAAATTAAAGAAACAACCTTAATGTATGTTGACGATATTGTATTATTCTCAAACAATATGCAAGAGCTTTTAAGGAATTTAGAGCAATTATTTAAGATTTTTCGAACATATAATTTAAAACTAAACATTGGAAAATGTCAGTTTGGAAGGAAGAATATAGAATTTATGGGGCACGTAATATCGGAGCAAGGAATGTCGATTCAAGATCGGAAAAGAGAATTGATTAAAAATTTTCCACGACCTCGAAATATAAGGGAGGTTAGAAGATTAATTGGAGTATGCCACTACTATTCGAGATTTTGTAAAGGTTATTCGGAAATTATACACCCAATAATAGAATTGTTGAGGAAGGGAAAGAAATGGGTATGGGACGCAAGGTGTCAAGAAGCGTTTGAAAAATTAAAGAAACTTTTTGACAAAACGTTTATGATTAGCTACCCAGATTTTGATAAAAGGATGTACCTACAAGTGGATAGTAGCGGATTTGCTATGGGAGCTGTACTATTTCAGCTAGATCAAGAGAATAAACAGAGGATAATTGCAATAGAAAGCCGCGTTTTGACCCTTAGTGAACATTTTACAACCAGTGAAAGAGAAGCCTTAGGGATTGTTTGGGCAACACAAAAGTTAAGAGTAATGTTAATTGGACGGCAGTTCACTGTCCTTACTGATCATAAAGCTTTGATTTTTCTAATGCAGAGTCATTTAAATAATGACAGATTGTTAAGATGGTCACTATGGCTTCAACAATTTAATTTTGATATTCAGTATTGTGAGGGTAGAGATAATATTTTACCCGATTATTTGTCAAGAATCAAGGTACAGGACAAGGAACATAGTTCAGGACTTGATGTAAACGCGATTCAATTAGTAAAGATACGACCGAAATGGAGAAAGGGGGAATTAGCGAAGATTCAAATGGAGGACCCTATGGGAAAGCGAATAATTGAACGATTATTAGCAAAGGATAACAACCGACAAAAAGGTGATCCGAAATTTTCAATGTGGAAGATGTACGAAGGAGTATTGTTACATCGGATTAAAAATCGAGGAACGCAATATCAAATTTGGATTCCAGAAGCACATAGACGTGAGCTTATTCAATCTACGCATCAACATTTCGGACATTTTGGAATTAATAAGATTGAAATTATTCTCAGATCGAAATGTTATTGGAAGGGCATGAGGCGACAGATTCGTAAGCAAGTTAGCGAGTGTGACATTTGCCAAAAAACTAAACAACCTAATAAAAAGTACGAAGGAAGCAGGGAGGCGATAATACCCAAGTCACCTAGGGAAATATACGCCGTGGATTTATATGGGCCTATGCCAAAATCTAGGTTTGGAAACCAGTATCTGTTGGTAATAATGGACGTTTTTTCTAAAATTACGCAATTATATCCCATTAGAAAGGCAAATGCGCAGAGTTGTATTACACAATGCCATAAATTTTTTGAAGAATTTGGCGTACCTAAGAAAATTATCAGCGATTTAGGAACACAATTCACTAGCGGAAAATGGGGGCAATATATGGGAAGAATTGGTGTTCAAACATGTTTTACGACAGTCCGAAATCCTCAAGCTAACCCCAGCGAGAGAATTATGAAGGAAATTTTGCGATTATTTAGAGTATACATTTCAGAATGTCATAACCGTTGGATGGAAGCAGTTCCCATATTAAACTATGTTTTAAATAATGTTCCTCACGGGAGTACGCGAAGTACGCCAATCGAAATCCATATGGGAAGAAAAGGAAAAACAGATCCGTTTAAAGGGATGAAGATACCTTCGGAAATTAGTGGGGTTCCGAACAACAACAAAGATGTTCGTATAATTTATGACAATTTGAGGCAAGCAGCTGCAAAGAGGAAGATGAAGCAAAAACAATATTTCCAAGGTGCATATAATGTAGGCGACGAAGTATTGGTTAGGGCACCCCAGGTATCGTCTATGGATAAGAAATTGTTTTATAAATTTTTCCCTTTATATAAAGGACCATTCCGAATAGAAAAAGTTTTAAGTAAAAATGCCGTAGTTTTAAAAGATGAAAATGGTCAACAAATGGGGACATACAACTATAGGAATATTAAGCCATACAAAAGAGATGATACACATGATAAGATGGTTTGATGGGACAAATAGAGAATTGTAAATAGAATTTTGTATATATTAGTGTGTAATGTTTTTCCTCTTTTGTTGATATGCGTATTTTTGTGATAAATTAGAAGATGAAAAAATTTTAAATTATGTTGTACATAGGATTGAAGCAAATAACGGGCAGGATAGCATAATTAAATAATGCTCAATGAAATGGTTAATGACAATGTTGGCATAACAAAGATGTATATAGTTTTAAGGCTGCAAGAACCAAGATATGTGTAGTGTAAAGTGAAGAGTGTTACTGAATATTAGTGTTAACAACAAGGAAAAGTTAAAGTTGTCTTGTCATTTAGTTAGGTTTTGACAAACAAAATGACGCTTTGGTGGGGGGGAGTTGTGACATACCAATATGTCACTGAATATTGTACAACTATTTATTATAAATGGCGTCAATTAAAGGGGATAAATTATGTGAATATGCTAGCATAGCAACGGTAAGCGAGCCGTCGTCAAGGTCAACATATTCATGCAGTGACAATCGCGGAGACGGCTAGTTAATTCTATATAGAATTCTGGGATTGGCCGAAAAAGCAGTGACAGTCGTGAAGGCGGCTAGTTTGTTTTGCAAGAAATTTAGAGATTGGCTAGGTACGAAAGTACATCAAATGTTTTTATTTAAATTTATGAACCGAGCTTTGCAGGGCTGAAAGAATACGAGAGACATTCATTCTGACTGATGCCGTGCTCATGAACGGATCGTGCTCCAATTAATGTTAGTTTTTTTCTTTGGGGACTTGTAAGCATCTACTAGGGAATGGATGTTGAGAAAACATCAAAATTGGAACTCTAAGTGTGACTGTGGAACTTAAAATATTTCATGTGAACGGGTTGGAGGGACATTGAGGGCTTGGGCGAAGTTGTCAGTGATTGGACTGGAATATTAGCAGCAAATAGTTTATTGATTTGATGAACGGTGATTGAAGTGAGCTTCCGAGAAAAGAAGAGAGAAGATGGTGTCTGGACCTGAGGACGGCGGCGTCCATCTCGGATGAAGATGGCCGAAAAAAGCGCGCGAAGACATAAGGTTGGAACGGTCATGACAAACGTTTGATTTTATAGTGGGTAAAGTTAAACAATACCAAAAATTGTTTTAAATAATTTAATAAATTTCCGTTTTCGTGAAATGAATATATGATTTTTCATTGAGCCAATTCTAGCAATAAAGTAGCAAGTTAGATATTTGCTTTTCAGATTCCTCGACCGAGTTTGTTTGAGTATAAATTAGAGATTATTTAAAAAATGGCGCACCAACTGGGGCTGAATTTCTTTTAAATCAGTCAGATTATTTCAATATATATATATATATATATATATATACATATATATATATATATATATATATATATATATATATATATATATAATGATTTTAAGATACGATGGAGGACAGGTAATCTTTTTCGTGAATGTGCTCTCGGTATTCGTGCATATACATTGGAAATACAAATCGTAATACAAAGAATATAAAATACTTTATTTCAAACTCTTCATTACAATGCGTCTCTTTTCACTTTGGCAACCTTAAATGCTAATGAATCACTGCTACCCTAATTACCATTTCCTAAAAATGAGTGCTCAACACATAAAAACCTGACTCTTGGATCGGCGACGCTGCTAGCAACGGTTGCCTCGGCAGGGGGGGGGGGCTCTCCGGCGGGGCTCGGCGTCGCTCGGCTGTTCTCGGTCCCGGTCGCTTCCCGAGGCCCGGGCGGCCGCCGCTTGATTGTTCTGCTCGGATCACGACACGCCTTCGGCCGTTATCCACCCGTCACATATTCCATCCGGGCATTATTGAGGTTCTGCTCTAATCCTCATCCATCCATTACTGTTCGAAATCACTTCAATCCATGATTGGTGATTGTCCCAGCAGTATGCCCGAAAAAGTCTTGATAGCTCTTTCATCACACGTTCCGCTGGGATGTCTTATTGTCGAATGAATGGGTGTTGCTCCCATTTCTTGTATTCCCTTTATCCATCGATCGTTTGTAAACATTGTCCCATGGTCTGACATTTTTCTTTTAAATGGGACCGATATCTAAAGGAACTTCTGAAACAGTTTTAAGCAATACCTTGAGTTCACCTATTAGTGGGGTAGACCTGAACAAACTTCGTTAACACATCTAAGATGACAAATATGTACAAGTATTTGTTGCGTCGGGTCTTACGTGGTAATGGCCCATAAACATCCAAGGCCGCCAAGTCGTTTTTTTTTCCTTCGGCAGTATGGGTTGCATCGGCTCGTCATACCTCCTGTTGGGATATTTAACTTTAAGACATGTCATGCATGCACCTAATAAGACATGTCATGCATGCACCTAATACCTTCCGAATTTGTTTTCCCATCCCCCTCCAATAACACAACTATCGGAGCGTCTGGTGAACTTTCTTCGCCCTAAAATGCGCCAGCGACGTGGGCGCGAAAATAATCAATTGGTCACGTTTCTGTGCATCCATATCCTCCATACTTCCGGGCTGTCTTGCGTTTTAATCAATACCACGTCCTCTACTATCTTACATCGGTGCTTTTTTCACTTCAATGCTGCAGTTTCTGGGTCATCCTCATTCATCCTGCCCTGTTTGAAACATTTGATTTTGTGAATTTTGTCGACCCTTTCTTGCAGAATTATTAAGTCATCCCAGTCGAAGACTGGAGACCTGGCAATGCCGAGGTCTATCGCCATCGCTTGGAACTCTCTGGCGCTCGCGTATCTCTTTTCCATTGTGACCGCTCTACCTTTTCACTATATTCACTAAATAGCCTACAGCTGGTCACTCAAGTAACCTAGTAGTATTACTTGACCTGTGAATTGTTATGACAATATCACACCAAAAATTAGGAATGGTTTTATGTCCTAACTGCCCTACAGGAGTGAGTTCGTCTTTTAACCTGATTTTTTGTAATACAAGAAACATAGGCAAGTTAATCTTTTATCTATGAACAGAGTTCTAGATATATTCTATTAAATACTTGAATACAATTTTAACTAGCATTTACACATTGCATTGAAACATTCTATCACTTGCTCTACCTTTAGCAATTACGTGATTACGTAACAACTGCAGTTGCGTTCTAACATTCGCATAAACACTTTTCATAAAATTATATTACCATTCACTCCACAAAAAACACAATAAAATAACTGTACACAAGACAATAATACCTGGAAGCACAAAATACTGAAAAAGAATCACATACCAATACCCTTTACATACACTTTCCAAGACATTGTCACTTGAATAGTGAATGAAATCTATACAAGACGTTGCTTCACTTTCACGTAGATTATTACTTTATACAATTTAACCAGCAAAAAAATATTGTTATGCAATGAACGTACAATCAATAATAACTCTTTTACTAATTATTGGTTTTGAACAATTTGAAAAACGATTAAACAATAAATTGAGAACACACACTAAAAGAACAAATATTATCGTTAATAGAAAAATGAAAAAAATAGGTTTTTACAATTCTTTACAGGAATTAGCTATCTGACTTCCTTTTACGACTGCAATATTGTAAAAGATTACGTTTAAATGATTTTTAATATAATTACTCGACTATCTACGTCTGTAAGTGAGGTGAATTCTATCTCTGTAGAATAATTCTCGCTTCTTTAAACAGTTCTTGTTTTGAGAATTTCTAGTGAAGTTTTCTGACTCACGACACGTCGTCTCGAAGAAATATTTCCACACCTTGGAGCGGCGACGGCGACCCGGATCCTTTCAAGGTCGTGGCAACCCCTTGCTTCGGCGAACTCGTCCTCTGGTGAATCGCTTCCACAGTCCTTCGAATTTTATACAGTATGACTGCAATATCTGGGCGTAATGAATTTCTTACGTGGTAAGCCAAGACGAAAGACAACAAAAAAAAGCTGGAAATAGAAAGAAACATTTCCTATAGCACATGCTTTCTACTTCAGTATACGTTCTTGAACGTGGAAATATATTATTTCCTCGTTGATAGAAAAGTAGTATATTTCTACGTAATGCTTTCACGTTAATTTATCAGAATATTCATGATTTAAACCTGCAGTGGTGACGCCATTTTTTGTAACACGACCGGTGACGCTGGGTCTGTCAGACCCACTTAATGTTTTAGTTATAACTATTTTGTTTTGATGGATCATGACACAATGATACAACAGGAATGGCAATTGATGTGCACTCAATAACTTTTGTTGATAATTATGTTATTTATCCAAAAATGAATACTGATTACGTTATTTACATTTACTTACAATTTTCCAGACAGTCTTCTCACACAATTTTTCAATGCTCCATGCCTCAAAACGTGAAACACGTCACACAGTTATATTGTGTCTTTCTGTCCTTCGTGCATTTAGCATATCTGGCTCGCTTTCCTGCTACTGGTTTTTCCGTTGGATGTGTTGTATTAGTTAGTTTTCTCGCACTGTTTTTGACCTCTTTGGGAAGACATGATGCATACGCTCTGTATTGCAATTGATTGCCGTATTGCCAGTTCAATACTCAATTGTTTCATAAATTGGCGACTTCAATATTTCCGCTTGTGTTGGACAGAAATATAATAAATGCATTGATGGCAGCAACATTCAACATCACACAGCTGTAAGAAGCGCACATTTTATCGACATCTACTCCTCCTTTCGTGAGGTTATAAAATCTAATTATTTCTGGTTTCCGTGCATCACCAGTAGCTTGATCAATTTTGTCAGTGTTGTGCATTGTCGATAGTAGAAGAACATTTTTTCCTTAATTGGGGTTGTATGACACCAGGGCGCATGTTTCTTGGAAACCAAACATACTTGACTTTATTTCTTTCCTTTTGGTATTCACGAATTCTTGAGGAATCTCGCGCTTGCTTTTTCTCACTGTTCCAACCATGATCACCTTATGAGTCAACAGTTTCTGTGAAAAGGATAGCTAGTGAACCAGTTATCCATAGTACCTACTAGTCCATCCTGTACCTACGATTGGTTTACAGAACTTTACCACAACATCTTCCGGTTTTTTACTAATTTTGGAAGGCCCGTCTGGTTCCGTTCCGACATATACCTTCATATTGTTGGTATATAATGTTCGTGCATCTACAATGGCAAAGATTTTTATCCCGTTGTTTGCCGATTTACTGGGGATATACTGCCTGAAACCGCAACGACCTCTGAAAGGTTCGAGTTTTTCATCGACGGTACCATACTCGGATATAGATTAAGAATTCTTACAATTTTTCAAAAAGCTCTTAAACAATTTTCTTACCTTTTACTGGTCTCGAAGATTCATCAAATTGAAGGAAGTCGAAGCCAAATTGCAAAAGGAATAACATAAAATGAGTAATAACATAAAATGAGTAAATAAATAAATTAAATTCCCCCAAAAAAGAGTTACTCTGTGACTGAATGTATAAGATAGTACAATTATTAATTATTTACCTACATAGTACAATTAATTTTTACTCATAATTCGATGTCCGATACGAGAGCAAAGACACTGTCAAAGAAACTCCTGAAAACAAACCACATGCACACGTGTCTGTTACCCGGACGGCAATGGTGACGCTGTGTCCCTCAGACCCGTCGTAGGAAAAACGAGCTGTCGTAGTTTTTTCTCCCTTTCAAAAATTCAAAAATTCAAAATTTAAGTAGTATATGACTTAGTGTAGGGATCACAGAACTTTGAAAATGTGCACACAATTCACTTTTCCCCATAGCACGTCATATGCAGTTTTTAACTGTTTTTTTGACGTAAAATAAATAAAAAATAAAAAAATAAAGTAGTCATAACAATAGATAAGAATATCCGTAGTCGTTATGACGCCGAGTACCGATGAAAAGGTACTGAGAATCTCAATGTCTTATCTGCGAAACTCGATCCGCTACAACCATATCAGGAATCTCTTGGGTCTGACAGACCCAGCGTCACCGCTGAAGGGTTAAAATTCTCAATCCTCTCATACATGGTATTACTTTAACATGATGAGACGAATTAACTTTTTCAAGCTTCTTATCGTCGAAATACGGCGAATTCTCTCCATCCAACTCGAACAATTTCGGTGCGTCCAGATCGGCGGTCGGCAGCAAAAGAGGGAGCTTTTCGTAGCGGTGCTTTGCGCTAGTGCTAATATTTTCAAGGATGATTTTTGATTCGTTGTCGTTCCATTCTACGCAAGTGCGTTCAGAAACTTTAATAAATTCTCGCAAGGGATACCATTTACTGCTGGCGCGATCTCTTGCAATTCGGTAACACTATAATTGCATCTTGTCGTGTCTTGTCGTTCTCGGGTGCTTCTCAAAAATCAATGGAACCGACATATGGGCGGTTACACCATATCCGGCTCCTTTCTGCTTAACAGTTCCGGTAGACGGTTCTGAGCTCCTTTACAATATTCCACCTCGAAAGAGAATTCTTGCAGTGCCAATACCCATCTGTGTAGCCTGTCGTTTAGGATATGGCGTCTGCTCAAGAATGTCAATACCTGATAATCGGTCCGCACCTTAAAATGTCTGCCTTTCAAGTAATGGTTTGAACTTTTGTACGGCGCAAATAATGGTATTTGCTTCCTTTTCCGTCGCCGAAAATCGGAGTTCGGCCCCTTAAGCGTGCGGCTAATAATTGCCACGACCTTCTCCTGGTCATCAATAATTTGGTACAGGATGGCTCCAACTACGTCTCCCGTGCATATCTCGTCACCTACTCCCAACCTTTGGTCCATTTCATATTACCTGGCCTCCTAATTCCACCACTTTCCGGTCGAGGTCGATAACAGCTTTGACAAGAAGTCCGTACCCAAAGTCATCGCATGGAATAGCTTTTTCGCCACCAATGCCACTACCCCATACATTTGGTTGCCGATTTCTACAGTTATCATAATCTGTTTGGTAATAGGGCTGGACCTCTCTTGGGAGGCTCCTATTATGTATGCTCTATTCATGGGCAAACTTATCACTGGTTTCCCTTCCGCAACTTATTCTTCATAATATTTCTCGGACATCACCGTAGTCGTGCAACCCGTATCTACTAATGCTTCCGTAATCATCCCTTCACACATGACCCTGATCGTGGGGTATTTTTATCTGAAGGTCTGAGCTCTTCTGCCTCTGCCACGGCTGGCCGTCGTAGGCCACTGTTTGAATAGTATTAATGGGGACCACGTTCGATTTCTCACCTCTCTCGTCCGCGATGGGGCCTCCCTTCACCACGGACTCTCCTAGTTCAAATCTCTCCCCTCACTCTGCTGTCTGTCCAGTTGCCGTATTTGCTCGACTTGGCACCTCAATCCTTCTTCTAACGTCTCTTCTACTACGTCTCCCGTGCATACCTCGTAACCTTCTCCCAACCCTTGGTCCATTTCAAATTTCCTGGCCTCCTAATTCCACCACTTTCCGGTAGAGATCGATAACAATCTTATGCTCTGACAAGAAGTCCGTACCCAAGATCATCGGATGCAATAGCTTTTTCACCACCAACGCCACTACCTCATACATCTGGTTGCCGATTTATACATTCATTATGATCTGTTTGGTAATAGGGCTGGACCTCTCTTGGGTGGCTCCTATTACGTATGCCCTATTCAGGGGCAAACTCATCACTGGTTTCCCTTCCGCAACTAATTCTTCATAATATTTCTCGGACATGACCGTAGTCGTGCAACCCGTATCTACTAATGCTTCCGTAATCATCCCTTCACACACCACCCTGATCGTGGGGTATTTTTTATCTGAACGTCTGAGCTCTTCCGCCCCTGCCACGGCTGGTCGTCGTAGGCCACTGTTTGGATAGTATTAATGGGGACCACGTTCGAGTTCTCACTTCTCTCGTCCGCGATGGGGCCTCCAACGGACTCTCCTAGTTTAAATCTCTCCCCTAACTCCTACACGTACTAGGTCATGACGTCTGGTCCGTCGTATTCCTGCTTCGACTCCCCACTTCCTTTCGGCTAGCCTCTTGCCTTCCCCACTCGATGTTGTACTTTCTCGTGTCTTGTTGCTGCCGGACTTCGCCTCCTTCCTGTTGATTTCTCAGAGCGTGCGCAGTGCTTCCCATTCCCTGTCTGCTAGCATAATCTATTACTGCATTAATGTTCCCTTCATTCCTATCCCTCGGTGCTCCTGCGAAGATTAAATCATACCCCCCAGCACGTTTTGGAATTTTTCAAAATCTGTGTGGTTAACACTACGCAGCAGATTTTGTATCGTGACCGGAAAGTTGCGGCGTCACAACACAAATAATTTCTTGGTCGCTCATAGGCGGGATCAGCGACTTGAAATCCATAATCCCCTTCGTCACGTAATCACGCAGGCCTCCCATGGAGCTATTATAAAAGCTGTTCATCAAGCTGAGTTTGTAATTTATGTGGATTTAATCATTCCATTATCTTTCGAAGAACCGTTTCTTTAATTCCTTCCACAAATCCGGGAATACAGTGAACGTGTCGGCCTACGTCCGGGAATTTCCCTCTAACATTAAATACAATAGTTGTATTTTGCACCTGTCAGACGTGTTGGTAACATCCAGATGTCGTTCTGCTGCTCACATAAAAGCATATGGGTTTTGCTTCGCGTTCCCAGAGAACTTTAACGATTTAGGAAGGGTAATTGGTGGCATTTCGCCCCCAATAGTCGGTAGTACTCTACCCCCTTTCATGTCTTCCACCTCCGACTTCAATGACGATACTTAATCTTCCATCTCGTTTCTAATCATTTTCTTCATCCCTGCTTCCATTCTAAGAACTTCGTCTGATATCTTCGTCTGGTATTCCCCGATCTTGTTCTCAACTGCTTTGATACCTTCTTGACACTTGCTTCGCACTTCTTCAATTCTGTTGTCTCGAACCCCGAGCTGGTAGTTGAATTGATCTTGCAGGCGAGTTTCCATTTCTTCTCCTAACTTGTTCATTCGTGTCTCTAATTTTCTTTCTTGCTTCTCAAATTGGTCAACGATCACTTGTTTTTGCGTCGCTACTTGATCCCCTAAATCACTTATTTGATTAGTTAATTCCCTAGTTCGTTCTTCCGCCCTCCTATTTTGTTCCTCCGTTAATTTCCTAATCTGTTCTTCAATTCTCATGTCCCTTTCTTCCGCTTCCCTGTACTGTTCTTCTATTAACTTCTTATTCTGTTCTTCAATCCTCCTGTCCCGTTCTTCCACTTTCCTGTTATTCTATTAACTTTCTATCCTGTTCTGTTCTTCCACTTTCCTGTTTTGTTCTTCCATTAACTTAATTGTCATCTGAATCGCATCCGCGTGGGTACTTGCTTGGTTCTCCCGATCCAGGTTCCCTGCTGCTACCTGGTTTATCGGTGTTGACGTAATTCTAATTTCTCGGCTGAAGTCTTCTCCCGTCTCATCCCTCCATTTATTATCATTCCCTGTGTCTTCACCTCTCTACAACGCGCTCCCGCCTATTCCTTCATCGCTACTTTCCATCCTCCCCACTTTCTCCTCCCGTCTTCATTCCCCCTGTTGGATCTCAATTTTATCGTGACAACACTGTTTACCAGCCTTCTTCGCAATGCCTCTGTTTCTACAGTACCGCCTATTCCCTACGTTCGCCTACGCCCACGGTGATCCTGTTATCATCCCAATGACTGACTATACCATAACACAAAAACAATACACTTTACAAATATCCTAGCAGTGATTATCAATATTACCTTACCACACACATGATTATTTTTAATCACACATACATTAGGGCTTCTCGCACTATTTCTAGCTATCCTCCTACATTTAAACATTGTATTATAACCCTTACAAGTATTCCATAACTTTAATAAATTTCCTCTGCCCATGCACCATCACACACTTTACTGATCCCATTACACAAATGCATTATTTCCAGTTAAATTCTATAAACGTGTATCAGACAAAAATTTCATAATAAAAGAGAACCTACACACATTCACAAATCTGTGATATGAAGCCTATCCAAACCGAATTACTTTACGGAATCAATTTGAATAATGCCAATACATCCACAAATTTCCACAAAAATATCATTGTAAACATATTATTTCAAAAACAACCTTCATAAAATATGGACTGCTATTAGACTGCTACTAAACTCTATTGAAAGTAATAAATGAATTCATAATTGTACAAGTTCACTGCCTGCCTCTAAGAAAATGATATTTATATTAAGTAACCCCATTTGTTTTCAAAATAATAATGCATAACTTAGTTTTAAACACATAGAATTTGCAGACTGCCTCAAACAATGAAAAATAAACATTTAAAAAATACACTTGAAACACTACAAATAAAGACTTCATTGAACCATATTTTTTAATTAATTTTTGAATGTTTTTCCATAAGCAATCAATGAGCAGTGGATTGTTAAGCATGAACTCTTCTTATTTTGGATGAAATACACGATATATCATATGAAAGATGAACATATAACATAGTCAAATGATATGCACAAATCGCACAAAATAGCATCAAACAACAAAATAGCATCACATTCGTTGGAAATTTACTTCTGTGTTTGCAAATTCTTTAGTTTATGCCTAATCAAAAGAAAATAAATTAGTATTGGCAAGCATTACAGATTGTAAAAATTGGAATATACTTAGCTACTTGAAATACACACAGTGTTTGTTTACAAATATTCAGCAAATTCCCCTTGAAATTGTTCTTAAGACTACACTAGTACATATATGATTGTTCTTGTTCTCAAGTCCCAATGACTTGAGAGAGCATGTTCGGGCGCCAGCTGTGATGGACCTTCATTTTCGGTCCGATACAACAGTGATTTTAAGATAAGATGGGGACAGGTAATCTTTTTCGTGAATGGGCTCTGGGTATTCGTGCATATACATTGGAAATACAAATAGTAATACAAAGAACATAAAATACTTTATTTCAAACTCTTCATTACATAAAAATGAGTGCTCAACACATAAAAACCTGAATCTTGGATCGACGACGCTGCTAGCAACGGATGCCTCGGCGGGAGGGGGGGGGGCTCTCCGGCGGGGCTCGGCGTCGCTCGGCTGTTCTCGGTCCTGATCGCATCCCGAGACCCGGGCGGCCACGGCTTGATTGTTCTGTTCGGATCACCACACGTCTTCGGCCGTTATCCACACATCACTCGTTCGATCCGCGCATTATTGATGTTCTGCTCTCATCCACACCATCCGCACCGTCTTCTTCGTGGACGCGCTACTCACAATAAGACTGTCTACGGTCCTCGCCGAATGTTTCGCTTCAGTTGCACCACCACGTGGTGTAACTCGTCTCCCGACTGATCTCTGGAACTCTCCCAGTCCTTAGCGTTACAATTCCTAATTAGATTTTGTAGATTGTTCACCATGCTCTCCTCCGCATCGATTCTCACTTTGCTCACTTTCCATCGGCAGCATCACATCTCCCTAGTTCCTTAATTCCTTCACAAACAACACAAGTACACGCACCCGTTCCGTCTCCTCTGGAATTCTTTCTCTCACTGCCCGTTTTCTCTCGTGCTGTTCGCACCTCTTCTCGCTCACCGCGTTACTTTGGCTCGTTCAGAACGGGTCAGTCGGCAACGGCCATAGCTACCGCGTAATTTAACCGCGTCGGCCGCTGCAACTCTGTTTAGAAACGCGATGCGTTTCAATATATATTACAGAGAGAGAGAGACCGGGTGATCAGTATAAAACGCAATCCACAGCAGGCAGAGGGAAATGCACTGGCAACCATGTTAGAGCAGGTCTGATAGCGGCTGGGCTGGCGGTTTCTAGCTGGTAAACTGATGGGAAGTACCCGTAATCTACTCTCCCACTAACGACACCCTGAGGAGGAGAGCAGGTGACCGCCGAGTTCAAAGAAAAAGGCACGCGCCTGCTTGTTTGGCGTCGAAAGAGAATTGAATTGTGAGGAACGATGATTCCTTCGTATATTGCTTAAATGTGAAATAAACTTGCCATGAAAAATATACATTGAGGTAAATTTAATAGTAAACTCTATTTGTTTTAGTTTCACAACAAGATGCATATGCTCCAGAAATGTCCTGGCTTGATTGGTCGGGTTCTATTGATGCAACAATTATTGCTAAAGTTGACGAGCACATAAAATATTAAAATGAAATATAAAATATAATATTAAAAAAATATTAAAATTAAAAATGTGTTTTGCCGACTAACATAAAAATTATTTAGCTCTGAATGTCGAGGGGATGTGCGTACTTGAGCGGTTGGGTGGTATGTTTGCAACATTTTTGCGAAAGTTGATGAGCACTTAATTCAAGGTATGTATATAAAAATAATATATAATCATATGCATAATATGTAGAATGGAAACTTATTCTGCTCGCTAGTTTAAGTTATTTCCATTTCAATGGTTTGCCGCAGAGCATACTTGAGCGGCTGGGTTGTATTGTTGAGACATTTTTAGCTGAAGCTGACAAACACTTACTTCAAGGATAAATTGGCAAATAGTACGTAATGTTATGTATAGTATGTTAAAAGTAATGTTCTGTATGTTCTGCTGGTTCGTTTAAAAATAATTACGAGTTGAATGATTTGCCTCGAGTTGAATGGTGTGGCAACTTATTATTACTTATTATTTTTTTACAATAATACATACCAACAATTAATATTATTAATTTTGGTGAGCCTGTAATTAGCCTGTAATTCGTCTCTAAGTGGATTTATTCTAACTTTAATTTTTTATTTTGTTTCAATTTAAAAAATATTTCAAGTTAAATGGTCTGTCTCGAGTTGAATGGTGTTGCAATTTATTTTTATTTTTACAAGAGTAAATATTAATATTTATTAAGAAATATTAGTATTTTGGTGAGCCTATAATTAGCCTATAATTATTGTAGTAGTAGTTTTGTTCTAAATGTAATTTTTGTTTTTTTGTCTGCTGGCTTTATTCTAAAGCTGGCTGAACATTGATTTTTCATAAAATTAACAGAGCCTAAAATTTGGGAATACGGCATTTAATTAGCCTAAAATTATGAGCTTTTTTTGTGTTCTGCTGTAGTGTGTCAGCCAGATTTATGGACGTCGCTGGACGTAATCTTTGTGTGTGACGTCATGCAAAGAAGGCTTAGATTTCTCCATCTTATAGATGTGTTTTTTGGTTTACACCGTGGATTGCGCCGACCGACGAGGTTTATGTCTCTTTTTATATCATTAAATGAAAATTCGTTCTCGCAACAACTGTGTAACTGTCAACAGTGGCTTCGCTTCGATGAAAATTGTTTTATACGCATGTAGTGCAGAAGTTTATTGAATAGTTTGCAATGATTTACAAGTACTGTATGCCAAATTGTAGACTGACCACATGTTCCCATGTTTCAATTTCCCAAACACGATACACTTAGCAAGAAATGGATCTCTGCTATTCATGGTCATGATTTCGTTCCTACGCAAAACACATAAAGTAAGTATTGACAACATTGTTTCCGTGAAAAGTTTGTGACATAACCTATGTCATTCATGCATTTGTTTATTATTTTTATTCATGGTTACGGGGCAACACAAGCAAATAAATATCACAAAATTGGTTTTGCTGAGAGTAAAAGGAAATTTTTATTTAGTCATGGTTTTAAAATGTTTAATAGCTTGCCTGATGAAGTAAAGAAAATAACCAGTCTAACAAGGCTTAGTGTAAAGGTAAGGAAATATCAAAAACCGATATTTAATGTAAATTAATTACGTTTTGTTGTAAGCATCTACACAAAGTCTTTTTATTGTAAGCAAGGATTTAATATTACCCTCTTAGCTCTTTTTAAATAAATTACATTAATTTTGAAAAAAAAGTGAAAATAGTCAAATTATGGCATTTGATTATAAATTACTTAGTATACATTTTTCAAACAATAAATGTATAAGAATTGCACTCATGAAGTATGTATTTTATCAATTGAAATAAAAAATAACAAACACTCAATATTTTTCAAATAATTTTAGTTTTTTGATTGCACAAAAATGTATGAATAATACCTACATTGACTATGCTAAATGTTAATACATGTATTTATGAACGGGGTTGTAATATGCTTCCGTTCAGTAACAATTGATCAAACACCTGACAATAAACATGCTTTACGGTCATATGAGTTTTATTTTTGCTATCTATGCACTGCTTTTCCTTGATCGAACTGCCTGGAAAGCTAATTAGTGTATTTAACACTTGTCACTAACAAGTAGTAACAATGCAATGAAAACCTCATAACTTCATCTTCTCAAATTTTGTAATAGAAAAAATTGTTGATGAAATACATAAGATTATGGAAAGTACAAACCTTGTGTTGGTAGATTAAAGAAATATAAAGCACGTTATAGTAATTCTGAATTTTTTTAAAATTGGTTATTTAAGATCGCATTAACATCTAGGTCACTAGCGACCACTATTGGTGTTAACGGTATGGTAACTATGAAGATGAAACGAAATGGTGATGAGAAGGGGTGAAAGGACGAACACAAATACCACCATGCCCGAGGCGGAACTCGAACCCGCGACCCTTCGGTCCGAGATCACTACGACACTACTGCCTTAGCGATTTCGGCCACCGGGCCGACAATTCTCAATTTTTTTTCGAAGTTTGTTGTTCAAATATTGTCGGGTCATATTCATTACTTGGTTTCACCGGATTTAATGCTCCAAGGCCTGTATTCCGGTCTCATTTGCGGAAGCGGAGGGCTGCGGTACGGCTAATTTCCACAAGCGGATGGACCGCTACCGCGTTTCCAGGGGCTTCTGTGTGTGACGTCACGCGAGAGCGCCACGGCCTGTGTATAGTTGGTGTTGGTCCAGAGCAACTGGTTTGAGATTTAAAAGTGAGGGTTGTACAAATTGCTTCGAGCTGTGCTTCATCACTGAAAACCTGGCTCATGAGAATCTTTTGGATAAGTCAATTGGCAATTATTGCCACAAATTTAGTTATTTTAATTCCCATTTACTCTTCTAAACCAAGGAAATGATTCATTGATTGTAATAATACATCAGTCAGAATTCAGATTATGAATTAAGAATACAGTTACACATTTTGAACCGAAAGTATATTCATTTTGTAATTGTGTTTATATTAAAGTGCAATAATTGCATTAAATTCTTACATTCATGTTCGGAGGTTTATCAGACAAAAATTCTTGTCTGTTAAAAGAGCCGTCCTACCGTAAGCGACAATTGTTAGTTTATGGGTTTGTTAATTTATTTTATGTTATTGATATATTCAAAGAAATAACTGAATGATTTTTAATGAAACGTCCCAAAACGAAAACTAGGAAAGTATTCAAAAATAATGTAGCCCCTTGACAAAAATTTTTATACAAAGCTGAATTAAAAAACATTGAAATAGTAAAAAATAAAAAAGAATATAATCATAATTTAAATCTCGTTTGTTTGATATGACAAATCTGGCACACATACTTTCGGATGTAACCACTATTCTCCGCTTCGCGCCGCTTCAGCTTGAGCGTGTACACCCCTTTCTGGATTTGGAGGGGAAATGAGAGCGGAGTGAGGGGAAGTGGCCCATCGCAGGAGCACAAGGCTTTCCAGGCAGGCAAGTAGATCCTGCGGGTGCGGTTTGACAGGCCTGCTCTAAAAGATTAATTCAAATAACCACAAGATGGTAAGAAATGTTGATCTTCTATAACATTTGTGTTCGGCTTATTCAGGAGGGTCAGAGAAATAGAGGTGACGAGCCGATTGAGAGCTACAATTTTATTCATTGTTATGAAGCCAACTTTAAGTAAGAGATTAAGATATTTTACTTGTGAAGTAAATTGAAAGAACTTTGAATAATAAGGAAGAAATTATGAATGTGTTTTAACAAATACAAAGTAATTTCGTTGAACGTAAATGAAAGCGTTTCAAAATGAAATTCAAAGATACTTGTATGAGAGGCAATAGTGATGGTCTTAATGCACAGAGGATGGAAGGAATAAAATATTTGAAACAATTTTATGCTGGCAGTTTTTGCCAAAGATCATACATTTTTAGTTATTTTATTGCAGAGGTTTATTTTGGATTTGATTAATGTCATTCCTCCCGGTTCACAATTAAGTTAATTTTAGAATTTAAACAAAATTGGCTTCATATATAAAGAACTAACAAATGTAATATTTAAAATTAATTCTTTCAAATTCAGCCTGCTTGTTGTGTGTATTTCAAGAATGTTTATTTCCGTCTGAGATATGACATAATATTCTGGAGAATTCTAGGCTGATTCAAAAAGAAGCAGATTTCAAATACCCGTCACCAATGAGCGACAATAGATAGAAACTCGTACGACACATCACTAGAGAAAAATACAAACTTTTATCCTTTTACCTATTAATTCCATACAATGCCGTCAGTGGTGGAGTAGTTTGTTTATATGAAAATGGTGAAGAACGTGAAATGTCGTTTTGTGTACTGCAGTATGCAACTTGAAAATTGCCTCTTTCTCAGATAAGATCATTATGTGATATAAAAATTACGATATGAATGCAATGCGGTAAAAATATGTTAGAATATAATGAAGAGGGGATATCATAAATGAATAAATTAAAAGGTGTAGGTGATATGTAAAACCTTGAGAAAATTTAACCTGAATATTGCGATTGTAAAAAAAATAATCGTTAATTTTTACAATGAATTTACGTTCATTGTTACGGACATCGATCGAAATCTTTTAATGTTGTTACGTTACGTAACGACATCTTTTGTTGACGTTTTGTAAATAAATAGAAAAACAAAATTTTTCATTTAAAAAATATTATGCCAATCTTAATCAAATGATTTTTCAATGTCTAAAAATGTAACTAGTGTATGTCGCACTTTTTGGAAATTTGTAGTTATATAGTTTATTAGGCGGAATAATTGAAGCGTAGTGAAACGATTTTGTCTAAAATCAAATTTTCTATTCAGGAAAATATTATTTTGTTTTATGAATTTGTTAGTTGTAACAAAAATTTCCGTTTCAAATGTTTCGGAGAAACGAGACAGAAAACTGATTGGACTAATTTGGTTTAGTCTGATCCTTATTTGGTAATACTAGAAGTGTTTTTCAGGTGGTTGGGTAATAATTTATCATAAGACAAGCGTGGTAAACGACTGTTAATGAAATCATAGTTAATAAAGGTAAATGCTTGATTACAATATTAGAAATAAAAAATAGAATACCGGACATTTTTGTCCTGTGGTTGGAAATAATGCATATCCACGTACTGTCTGAGATGTGAATTTATTTCTTTCACGGACCGTGAAAAAATTCTTTTGCAGCTTTTTAATCACGTTTTGTAAAAATATGTTATTACTAGAATTATTAGTCAGAAAAGGTTCATTTTTTAAAGCAAATTCTTCCTACTTTTCTCCTAATAATAAACAATAATGCAATAAATTGGATTTCTACCAATACCTCAGTTAATTATCTTGGAATTCAATTGAACACTAAACTAACTTGGCAATCAAAAACTAACAAAACGCTCACTTAAATGTTGAAACTTTTCCTCTCATAAATAAAATAATAACTAACATTAGAATCAGTATTAATACTATTTAAATATACAATATATCCCTCTTTAAATTATGCTTACTTAATATGGATAGGCACTGCCATAACCAACCTTAGAACATTAGAAATTGTACAAAACTCAAATCTTGCATTAAATTTAAAATCCGCGTTGTATTTTAGCAATAAGCAAAATTTCAAAGAGTTATCTATAGAGCCTTTAAAATTGTATTATTAAACTCTGAACTCGTTTCTCTTATTCTCTTAAGTCTTGCCCTATTAATCAACTTCACAATTTTGGAAAGTCTGTTAATGTTTTCCCTTGTATTAAATTTCGATGCTCTAAAGATCTATTACATCTTTCGTAATTAAGTAATTCTCACTGAGAAAGTGACCCATTTGCTACAACCAGTATCTGCCAGAAATACTTATTGTTGATCAAGTAACTTCTATAGTTTTATGGAGGAGACTCATAAATAAAGTGAGAAGTAAAAAAATAATTGATAAAATAACAACTTTTTTATAAAACCTTTTTTAAACAGATCTGGCATGGAAATAACATAAAATACACATCGAGTAACGGCAAAAACGAAAGAGAAGTAATCGACACCACACGTAATCGAAATGATTGAAGGCGTTGTCATTGTCAACAATATTATTTATTTCAATAAGAGCAGCTTTCGATGGCTTAGCCATCATCATCAGTTTTCTGCTGTCTGGAAGTCACAAAAACGACTGATGATGATGGCTAAGCCATCGAAAGCTGCTCTTATTGAAATAAATAATATTGTTGACAATGACAACGCCTTCAATCATTTCGATTATGTAAATGTCAACTACAACTCACCACTAAACCAAGACACCACACGTGTTCAGCCCGATTCTTCCATTATGATCTTCGCGATAAGAGCATTGATTTATATGAATTCCAAAGCAAAAATTAATCTTAATTGCATTAGGTTCATGGTGAATGCTCATATTCACATGTGTTGAAAACTCTGTTATAGATTTTTGCAACAAATTACTCTCAGGCTACTCCAATTTTATTTACATCCTTATGTTTTTATTGTTGTTTCACCTATGAACACTTACGTAAAGATAATAAGGCGAAGATAATGTTTAGCACATGTAGAAAGATATGAACGTGTGATTCGTATAGAAATTACTTGTAGAGTTCCGTGCAGATAGTGCTGAGACTCTGATGAATATTCAATACATGGACTAGATAAATAAACTTTAAACTGGAGATTGGAAGGTTTCGATAAATGCGTTGCAAACCCTTGAGAGTTTACAAGCTCCTTATCCCCCACAACATCGCAACAAAAAAAAAACTTTGGACAACATGTTCCAAGGATAACTATTACTTGAAATAATGATACTAGTATGAGTCAGCCAATATCTGCCAATGTTGTCGCTTATAAGCTTCTCGAGGCTTCTACTGGAGGCAAGTCATATTTCTGTCATCATGGGCCGTGTTTTATTTTCTTTCTATGTGTACGCGACGCTGGTGTTGGTAAGTCTCTTAGTTCCTATAAGAATTTAGTTCGTCACGCAGTCATTTATTACAGATGTGAAAGAAGGAGGAAATATTGTATCTAAGATATAAAACGTTTTATGAGTTAATGGCGTAATCTTAATTTGAATAACAATTCGTGTCACTAGTAAAATACTATATTTATGACACCAATAAATTAATGAAATGTTCACGTAACGTAAGTGGATGGGAAAGAAAATAATAAACTCACAATAATCAAATTATTATAGTAACATAATAAATCTTCAATCATGTTTCAAAGATCTTATCTACCTTCAGCAATTACACCTCATTAATAATTGTTCAAGAACGTGAATCAAATGTCATAATGTATGTGTAATCAAATTAACATGAATATTTCCAGAATTAGATTATAGCATAAACGTGCGAGTTCTATAATAAGCTGATGCCATACGAGTTTTCCGTCACCAGAGGCGGACCCAATCACCATATAATCATTGATCACCTTATAAGAAACTAAATTAACCGTTGTTTTTAAATTAATTTAATTTTTTTGTTATTTTTACCTTCCAATGTTCTAAACAGTACAGTTTTACAAATATCACATAATAGAGTAAGTTTTTGAGGTTACTCCATGAAAGGACTCCTCAATTAATAAATGAAAATTTTAAATTCAGTATACCTAAAAAATATTCATAAAAATATGAAATTAGCTGCGATGCTGAATGTGTGGCTAAAACAAGCTACACATTCACCTTTTCAGAGAAAAGACCTGATTGTGTCACTGTCCACGAATGATATATTTTAGTGAAAAAAGAACAATATATCATATACTTTTTGAATAGTTAATGTATAACACAGAATATATAGAGAATATATTTTATTCTTTCCCTATCGCATAAAATTATGGAACTCCTCACCTGGATTGTCAGATATGTAGCTAGCACATTCCCCACAACTCCTTCGAAATTTTCCCAAATGTGAACAGTCGCAAAGGTCTTTCCGAACATTCTCAGAGAATTGACACCAAATTATATTATTCAATCTTCTTCTCAATAAAGAATTTATCCCCATTTGTGTAGATGAATATTTATAATTTTTTAAATTATATTTTCCTACTCTTAAAATAATTTTCAATCAAATGAAAAGCTACGCTGAATATATAAATTGTGTGAAGATTTTCTTTGTAAAAATCAACATCTAAGAGTGAATACAAGATATTGTAATTATTAGTAGGTATTACTTCAACATATTGTTTGAATCTACAGAATGTCATAAAATTCCAGGTGAATCATGTGAAACGAGGATGAAGAGTTTAACGAAAAGTTGAATAATTTATTATAAGTACGTTTTGCATGAATATCCAAAAAAGAAAACTTTGCATTCTTTGCAATATTTTCCGTAGCCATTTACTGTTGCATGCAACAGTATAATATTGATACATGAAACATTAAGAATTTTGAAAAATACAAGGATTGCAGATAACAGGTTACATTAACAACACACTGCAAAAAGCTCAACTGTTCAAACGTTGTAACACATAAGAAACTAGAGGTGCTAAAACAGCACGTACTTCCTCGTCGTTAGTAATGGTTATGTAATACTACTTATAACACAATTTCTCTCGGAAATAACACACCCACTCATTTTTTTGTAAAACTCTTTTAAAATCGTAGAACATTTGGTGCGAAAATTAAATTATTTCAAGCAATAGAATTTTGATTCAAAACATTAAATGAAAATTTATTTTTGGCATTGAATTCATTGTATAAGGTATTGCAGTGTATTCACGAACGTATCCGATGAATCTTTTAGCCTTACAATATTCTGCTTAAGCAGTATGCAAGGAAGTAAAATAATTAAAAGTTAATAAATAATACGACACTGATAGCGTTTGAAAACAAATGGAAATAGATCGAAAATATATAATAGTAATTATGAAACTATATATAATAGTAATTAGGTAATATTCTCCAAATGTTTAAAATTATTAGTTTATATTAAAGAAAACGAAAGGCAATCGTCATTATCGCCTTTATTATCAGTGCGGCAGTACAACAATAGGTTACAACAAGAAACAATGACCGAACAAACAAGAATTAATTTAGGAATTTTCCCAATTAGCATTGTGGATACCAGTTGAAACTAAATGAAAATTGGTAGAAAAATATAATAATTAAATATAAGATTTTTATATTCATCAAAATTATTCGATTTTCACCTGCATTACTCTTATTTAGCGAAGCGAAATCATCTATTCATTTTCACATTCAACACAATTAAATGCCTCAATTTGAACAGTAATAATATAAATATTAATAAATAATAATAACAAATAAATAATAATAAATAATAATATTTAATAATATTTCATAATAATAGTAAAAATAAATGAAATACGAAATAATATACAAAATCTAACTTACGTAGCATCCAACTGAGTAGCATCACTATTCATTTTACGTTCACGAAACACAGTAACTTGGGAGTGGGCGACTATGTTTGCCACCAAATTACACAAAAAATACTCATATTTTCAAAAAATTCAATATGATTTTAATGGAACATCTGTTTTTGATGAACACATTTCATTAAGAAAACTGTATCTTTATAATTGTAGTTCTAGGAAAACACCGAAAAAATTTTGAATTTTTTCAATATTTAGGAAAAATGTTCAGAAAAATTAGGATTTTCAACCAACTTGAGACCTGCACCATTTTCTTAAAGACTATCCAACGACAACATTTAATCAAATACGATGGAGCCGTTTTCGAGAAAAATGTTTAAACCAAATTAAAATTTGTCTATATTATACGCAAAAGTACGCGAAAAATACTCACATTTTCGAAACTTTGAACAGGATCTTATTTCAAAACCAATCTTTGAGGTACAGATTTTATTGAGGGAAAAACTTTTATCTTTAATAGTTTAGTTGTAGGAAGACGCCAAAACTTTTGCACTATTCTCTTCAACGTTCTTTACACTATCCAACAACTTAATTTAATAAAAAACGATGGAATCATTTTTTTTTTGAATATTTTTCGGGGGCTTCATGTAAAGTACCCTCCAAGATTAAGACAGACAGATCAATTGGGGAATATCAATTTCGGAGAAAACGGCTGAACGGTTTAGGCGCTAGCGTTGTTCACAGACGGACGGACAGACGTTTTGCCGGCAATCGATTTTTCTGTATTAAGAACCCACAAAACATGGATTCTGGTTATATTACATATTAAAAGACTTTTTTCTATATTTAGCATCTGGATTCGTCCACGTTTTTAGTGCGAGAGCCCTGTAATAAGAGTCTTTTTGTCGAAAATTTGCATTTCTTTCGCGCCGCACGACATAACATTCATTCTACCGCGATAGCGGTAGTGATAATGTAAAAAGTTATAAATATTCAAAGAGTTTTCTCAGTTTATCACGTAAGATAAAAAGGATGGTCATACCTCTCCAGACTTACCGCACCAAAAAAAGCACCTTATGCACCATCTAATGACGAACAAGTGTACCTAAAATCGTTGAGCAAAAGCTTCATAGTACCCCCAAAACTCAACAAAAAAAATAGTGGCCGTGTGAAAGACACTATGACCTTCATCTCTGCAGCAACTCTGACCCGTAGGTTCTAGGTTTTTTTGCTGACGGATGATGCATAGTATAAAACTGTAAGTCGAGTACCTGATTTTAAATAATTTTGCATGAACATACAAAAACAATTTGCATGTTTTGCAATATGTTTGGAAGATATTTACTGATCAATCAAACGGTATAATGTTTATACATAACCAAAAAGAATTAAGGAATTAGGGAAACGCCAGTCTGTTGAGAGATAAAAAAGTGGTTAGATCAACAACACACTGCAAAATGCATAACTGTAGTAGAATATGTGACACTAATAACATACGTATGTATTAGGCATTTTGGTGTTTAATACTTTTTGTATGAAGGGCAATGTTTGTAAAGATTACCATTAATACATGTGTGTTGAGTTTTATGTTTTCTTTATTCTCAACGTCTCGAGCGTGTGAGTTCGGTCATCTTCAAGAGATCTCTAAAGTACATTAAGTGCCTCTCTTTTTCTTGAATTCTTGTTCTTAATATTGAAAAATGTTAACTTATGAAATTTTATGTACTTATTACACAATGGCGTGTTAATAAATGATCTGAAAAAAATGTAATGTACTCGTTCTTACTCGTGTCTACGCTTTTCAAGATGGCGATCACTCCCCGCCGAGCTCCATTTTTGCGATCTTGCCGAGAACAGAGGGTTATTGATAGGGTAATCACTGCCACGACCCACCACTGGTGATATAGACGGCATCAAAAGAACAGCCAAATTTCCTTGATTAAGTCGACGATAAATATGTTTCAAATTTCCGGACGCTTAAAGATTTTTAAGCACAGTAAGATGTTTACTCTTCAAAAGTATTTACGCGAGATTGCGTGGTGGGTTTAACAATGTGCAATGGCAAACATTGTGTAATTCCTAATTTAGAGTGTCGAATATTTTGCGACGTCGACGTTTGCGGCCATCAAAGCTTGTGGTTGCAATTGGTAAGTCAGGATATCCTAAATCCATGTATTTTTCAAATATTGTTGCTATCATGATGATGAACGTAACATGTTACATCATGATTGACATAAGCACTATAAATTATGTAAAATGATACTACAAGATAAGTAAAATGCATTTTGTTTTTTGAAATGTTGCAGATTCTAGCAATTTCATGCAGCGCTCAAGAAGGAGGTAATTTTTCAATCTTTTTGAAATAAAGAAAGTTTAGTCCAAGAACATAATGTGAAGACATCAAAGGTTGTCACTTTAAGAATAGTATATTACAAAAAAGGCAGATGGTTAAATAGTGATGTATTTGGCATTTTAGGATTGGATTCATTGCAATTTTGCCACCTAGCGGTGATTCTAGATCTGAACTTTGTATTTATTTATTACCCGTACCTGGGGGTAAGGGAAACATTCGGCGATCCTGACATATATCCCACTACCCTATCTAGCATGCTTGACTGTCTAATAGATTAGAACGTAGTTATCATTTCTGCCGTTTATCATACTGTCGGGTAGGGGTATTCGAAGTATTAATTACGAGTCAGATTCGCTTTCGTTCAATATTAGTTAGTTCATGCTTTTTTTTACCCAGCGAGTCTAGGGCCATCAGGCCCGCTCTTCCTTCTGATCACACAATTTTCGTCACAGTCCTTTCACCATCTAGCGGAGAAAGAGGGTATTACTAGAACGACAAAACAGACAATTTTCATTTAGCTCAGAGGCGACTTTTAGATTTGAGAATCTATTAAATGCAGTCACATGTTGCAGATTTACAGTACAGTAAATCTACAACACGTGACAGTCGGCTTTACTTGCCATCCGAAGGAAGGCGTAAGGAGAATTATTTACGACCTTAAAAAAATTCACGGCTTCCCTTGCGGGTTTGAACCCGCACACTTGGGTAAAACAGCTCGATACGCTAACCATTATATCACAGGAACCGCAAAATTATTTTGTTTTAGCGTTTTCAACAGTGGTCACACTGGCGAAATGTGCTCGAATTGTGTTTTACTGGCATTTATAGAACTGAGAATATGCTTATTGTACAGAGTTTCACTCAATATCGCATAATTTTCTTTTTAAATAGTTAAAAGAGCAGATGAAGGACAAATAAACATCGAAACATTAGCAACTTTATATTGTTTTAGTAGTTTACATACCTTTTGTGGTTCCCACAGACAACCGATCTTTACGAATGAGTGTTATTTGATTTTCTATAAGAACATTGGAAGCTACCTTTATACATTTTTTGAATACTAAATACGTTTCCTTAACAACTTTCCCGCTTAATATGAAAATGGAAGGATAGAGAAGAGGGTGGAATTTAAAATGCATGAGTTCACGCACAGGTACGATAGTAAACATTTTATTCGAATTGCCCTTTTGTCAAAAACTTCCACATAAGAGAGAAAGAGATCAACAAATATTGTTATTACATTTAATCGGGCAACAAAATAGAGGATTCTTTCAATGGTTCGAAATACGTATGGGAACAATAATGAAATACTCACAGCTTTGTCGTATCAAATGATCTCGGGCAGTTATATTGAGATGAAGAATTTTATTCTGGATAATTGAATAATGATGTAAGTACTTTCAACATCGACTGAATGGAAATTTTCATCTGATATCCTTGTTTAAATGCATCTGTATGTAAGGTAGAATCTATTATCTATTGTAGAATCCTTTAATTAGGAGCAACATACAAACATTGTTTAATTCTTTTCTAAATGTTTCTATACCAGTTAACGTGTAACCCTAAAATTATCATAACATTTTTCTCTCAGATTTATCTCCTTGATAGGAACTGATGATAGTGATTTTCTACCTAATAGATCCAACAAGTGATCCTGATGATTGCCCTTGGAGTTAGTAGAGCCATTCAATGAAATCTGCTATTGGATCTTCCTATGTATTTTTAGAGTAATGGAAACATTTGGAGGTAAGAACAATTGATATGTTTCATGAGAAAACAGAATCTGTGTACCATTTTTGACAAAATACGAAGCGGTCGTATTTTTATAAATGCTATCCTGCAAATAGTGGTGAAAGCGTTTAATATGCCCAATTTTTAAGCCGAAGATCCTTTGAAGGAGTAAACCCAAACATAAATTCAATCGCTAATAATGAAAAAATAATTAAATTGCGAAACAAATTTTAAATAGTCATTATTAAGAAAGTAAAAACATTAAATAAAGGTTTTTGTTGCTCGAGTGTTGTTGTACACGGCATGCTTTGTAAAATCTCTTCCATGAAATGATCTGAACTCTTTAACCATCTTACGTCCTTCAGCATTGAAAATTTTACAATCTGAGCTTCGTTTGTGATCCTCGAATACTAAAAAATAAAATTTGTTTCATCATTGATACATATTTATTATATCATTATTATTATTATTATTATTATTATTATTATTATTATTATTATTATTATTATTATTTTCTCGCTAATCCGCTGTCTTGGACCACGCATTATGCATTTGCACGGGCTCAGTGTCATATATCACGTTGCAAGTCTTGCATGAAATCAAATCAGGTGAATCAGCATTAGGCTGAATCCGATTTTTATATCACAGGGTTATTAGTCCTGAGCGGATGGAAGATGGAATGATGATGATGATAATGAAGGAGGAATGGACGGCACATACTAATAACCATACACAACACACTCATGCCCGAGGCGGGTCTCGAATCCGCGTACTGTCTTGCCAAACCACTTTTTTGATATCAGGGACCAACATAACGCGGATTTGGACTCTCACACTACATATTCAAGAAAGTATTTTACTACATATACGAGCAAAATATTGAACGTTTTTGGCATCAGGGACCCACAAAACAAGTTTTCTGGTGAATAAATGGTACTTTTGCATGAACATTCCATAATATATTGTACAAACAATACCTAGCAATACACTAGAGTATAGGTAAACTTGTTTTAAAACGAATCAACTTATTTGATTCAATAAAAATATTCTCAGGTGTTAGAAAGTGAATACTAGTGTCATATTGAGTTACTTTGCTTCAAGAGTGAGTAGTAAATTGATCTGAATAAGCTGGTCATATTAGATATATTAATTTGTAAATCGTTTCAAAAATTCGATACGTTTACATCATCATCAATTACTTCCACTTCAGAAAAATAATATATTTAACCGGATTTTTTTACTGACGTGGATAGTTGGTACCCACTATCAACTAAATCTAGTGAGTAAATGATGATATGGATCATTAAATATTTCTTTTTCATTATTATTCACACGATTCATTGAGACTTCACACAAATTATGAACCCTATTTTAAACATCTGGTGGACGAACTACAGACACGGTATGTAGACAACGAAGACTAGAGCCTCGTCGTTACTAGTTGGAAGTACGCAGCAAACGTCAACTAATAGATAGTGAATTTAGGTTAAGTGGTACAATTCAAAATAAAATTTACAATTGGCATAATGTAACTCGAAGCTGTTCAACAAATATCACTGGCGTTAGAAACTTCCATCTAACACACAGATTTATTTTTATTGTGTATCTGCTATTCCTCATCAGTAAAATTTAAACTATTTCACTTTTACTAGCCACCTCATATTGGCTAATGTGCACATCAATCGGGTAAACTGTGAAGTAGCCTTTAAAACTATCTATATCAGATTTTATCAGACAATTTTGAATAAAGTGAACGTTAACCAATAAATGCTAAAGAGCCTGATTCAACAACACTCGAAACTTACATTTTACGTGAAAAAAATTGAAAATAAATTGTGGGGCTTTGCCTATTAAACAATATGAAAATAGTGTAATATGATAATATCGATTTCTTAAGTTATGCGCCAATCCAAATACATTGCATTAAATGCATTTAAAAAATGCAAGGATGGATATTTTTTTTTCGTTTGCTAACACTACGTAAAGAGTTGACTTACATAAGGGTGATATTTCTTGATCAGAAAATAAATACACAGCAAGATAATTCTGCGTAGGGCAAGTACGTTTTGCTATTGCGACTGTAGGGCGGAATGAAATGGTTTTATCTCCCAATGACATTCAAATCAACAATCATTGCTTTGTGGCGTAAACTCCAAAAACAGCCAATAGGATAAAAGCAAAAGAAAAAAGAATAAATTAACGAAAGAAAAACTGAGCGTACTTGATAATTAAAATAGAAAAATTTTCGACACAAATGAGCCTAGGTTATAGAGCATTTTTGTTCATTTATTAGTTTAAATGTTCTTTTGACACCCTCCGTCTGAACATTAACACCCAATGAAATTATAATGACTGCACGAAAAACAATGTTTTATGCTACTTTTGTTTCTATTGACATTCAATTTATTTCTCTTGTTGGACTGAATAGAGACGACATACCGCAAATTAGGTAAACTAGAAACACGAATCCCACAGCTTATGTTAAAATTATATGAAAAATATCGTAATTTTTAAAAATAAATGTTATTATCTAATGAAGTGATGAAATTGAGCATTAGCTTCAGAGAATAATTGTAATATGAAATTAATTATTTATATATATTTTGTGTTCACAGGTTAATCTGGTAACAATGTAGAGAAGAATTAAATACGGAATAGAATACTACCTTGAGATTTCATCTTTTAAATATAAATAAAAATAAAGTATACAAAATAAAGTGTACTAAATGTTAGTTAAAATGAGTCATGATATCCTTAGATTTTACAATTCCTTTTCATGAACATTCTGAAAACATAATCTCCGTTCTCATTCTCAAAATCTTTTACTTTCTCGCCTAACTTTCTAAGAAGATAGTGTATTGTAATCATGCGACGGAAATTGGCGATTTTTCGACAGACAAACTCGTATTACCGGGCCCTGGAAACGAAAAGTGGATAAACCTCACACCTATATGTGGATAATTATTTCCATTTATGACGATGTGTATTCAGAATCCATGTTTTGTGTGCCCTTAATACCGAAAAATAGATTGCTTACGAGACGTGTCGGTGGTCAGCGCTATCGTCTAAACCATTTAGGCGGTTTTTTCCAAAATTGACATTCCCCGATTGATCTAGACGAACTCTTGTTCTTACGAACTTGAAGCAGTTATTTGGATACTGGGAAGTAATTTACGAGGAACTTAAACATTTTTTTTCAGAAATAACTGCAATATTTTAAAATTAAATCTTGTCTTCAACTAGAACAAAACACAACGCTGTATCTCATTTTTGGTAAACTCTTTGAATTTTCGAAAAGTACAAAGTTCAAACTTTTATCGGCGTCTTCCCACAACTACAATATTGAAGTTAACGTTGGTTACCCTATACAAATATATTCTTCAAAGCTATGTCTTTAAATAAGATCAAGTTTAAGTTTTTTGAAATTATGATTAGTTTTCGCGTAATTTTTCTTTAAACATACACATCTTTTAAACACTTATTTTCTCAAAAATGTCTTAATACTATTTCTTTAAATTATATATAATAAAGGACGCTTTTAAAAATGGTTCAGTTTCCTTTTCGGTTTTATTTATAAACTCTCTGGTAAAGAAAAATATATTTTCCTTAATAAAATCTGTTCTAAAAGTAAATATTGAATACTAGGTACAGATGTTTGAAAATGCGAATAGTTTTGACGAATTTTGGCTTCAATTAAAGAAAATTGATAACAATGTTGTTCTCCCAAAGTCTCCATATTTTGTCATTAAATTTTTCTTTATACAGAGCAAAGGCGCTTAGAAAGCGGTGCAGATTTCATTTTCACGTAACTTTGCATTTTAGAATTTTGTACAAGTTACAAGATATGCGATAAAGTGTAAGTCATTGAATCATTATTAGTTTTAACATACCTACCTACACGATAACATGTCTTTAATTCTTACTCTTAATTTAAGAACCAAATGACACACCACACAAAATTGAAATAGATTAAAAAGTGATAAATTTTAATATCTTTTAAACAAGTTTAAGTCTTATTAACGTAATAGTAATAACAATAATACAATAATAATATTTAATATTTCTAAATAATGATTTATTTTTTACCCATTTTGTTTATTGAAGTGTCAATACCAGGCCATTCATCAAATGATTTAGCCAGATTTTGGAAATTTCTTTTTAATTTACACACATCACATGTTTATTTACTACTACGGAAACAGTGACATCAGCTCTGGAAACAGAATGAAGTCGCCAGTCACGAAGCCAGAATTGTAAAGTGGATGTGGAAGATAGTCCCAGGCAGAGAAAGCGCTCTCATTACCAACATTTTTACTTACTTGTTATTTATTGCACGAAGAACTTTTGAAGGCATAGTCATCATCATCAAATCTAGTGCAAAACAGTTTCAACACTATCGAATCAAAAAACGTAAATAGTTAAAACCACCTTTTCTTTCATTTGTTATGTTCATGGCAACGTTATATTCAAAATATTAAATTCCCTAAAGAATTCATTTATGTGCAATGTTTCATTGCATAATATTTTAAATTCTACGTGTGACCAGCTCATTAAATGATAAATGTGCAGCGTGTTATACACTCACATTATTTACACCAAATTTACAGAAATCTAAATATTTCAATATCATTTCATTAAATCACATCTTTTATGAAAGCACTTTCAATTTTAGATTTCGATATTTTTATTGAAATAAAATTGTAAGATATTGCATTTTTAGAATTTTGACGGAAATGCACGTTTTGAGGTCCCCTGATACCGAAAAAGTGTTTTTTTCTAAAACGTCCGTCAGCCCGCTGTCCGTCCGTCAGTCCGTCTGCCCGGTCGTCCGTCAATCCGTCCGCCGGTCCGCTCGCTCGTCCGTCCGTCTTACTCCCCGTCTGCCCATCCGTCCGCCCGCCCATTCGTCCGCCCGTCCTTCCGTCCACCCTTTCGTCCGTCCGCCCGTCCGTCAGTCTGGCCGTCAGTCTGGCCGTCCGTCCGTCTGTTCGTCAGTCTGCCCGTCTGTCTGTCCGTCATGTCTGTCTGTCGTGTCGGGCCGTCTGTCTGTCCGTCGGTCTGTCCGTCCGTCTATCCGTCCGTCACCTCTCTTACGCTGGCACTACCAAAATCGATTACCACAAAACCACATACGCAACCATTTATAACTATTTAATTGCTAATTAATTACGCAAAAATTAATTTTTTTGCTCTTCAAATTTTTACGTAAATAATGGTGAGCTAGCGGAAGATTACGCTGGATCTACCACAATTAATTACCACAAAACCAAATATACCATCTTCTAGAGCGATTTAATTGCTAATTAATTACGCAAAATTGATTCAATTGCTCTTCAAACTTCCGAGTATTTAATTAAAAACTAGCACTTCCGGTTTTCGCTGGCACTACCAAAACGGTTACCACAAAACCGCATACCCCATCTTGTAGAGCGATTTAATTGCTAATTAATTACGCAAAAATTAAATTAATTGCTCATTCTTTGTTAATATATACGCTTAAATGGAGGACTGCGAGACTAATCTTAACGGCCGGCGTTATGTTAGGATTTAACATTCCGCCGTCTTAAGAACAATCGAAACAAGTGAACTGTTAATAAAATAGCGTACGAGTATATTTATTCCACCAAATGGTATTTATTTATTTATTTTTCCTTGCAAGAAGATTTTATTAAAGAATTAAAAATATTCAGTTGATTAAACAAATAACCAACATAGTATGTTATTTGCTGTTTATCGGTTTAATGACGTCAATAAATATTATTTCTGAAACACTTTAGTTTTAATTCACCTGAGAGTCACGCCTTTCAAAGATTATAATTCAGTATATCTTCTAAAGAAAATATGTAACAATGGACAAATATGGAATAATATGTAATATGGACAAATGTGAATCAGTGCCAGTTTTCAGTAAAATCATCACGTTAATTGATAATTTAATAACCCCCATTCTCCCCCTGTAAGCATTGAAAACGTCCTGTACTTCGATTAAAACACGATATACTTCCAAGGTCACAAGCTGAAAAAAGAGGGGGAAGTCATCAAATCGGGAGATTCAATACCAAAAATGTAAGTCGTAACGAAGCTCGCAATTCCATGGCTGTGTCCCACTCTCATGCCAGCCCGTCACCTCGAGCTCGAGAATATATCATACATGGTAAGAATGTTTTTAATGAAATCAGTGCTTTAACTCAAATTAAAGTAAAATTTTAACGCGATCACTAATAACCACATAGGTTAACGAGAATTTAAATAAAAATGGAAGAATGGAGAAATAGAATAGGAAACAATTTAAATGACGATTGAAGAGAAAAAAATTATTATTGAGAAGTTCTGACATGTAAGTTTTAACCTATCTTACAAAAGAATTTGAGGTTCAGCAAAAGAACAAATTTCTTGTACCAAGTTCCGATGAAATATCCAGTAAAAAGAAAAATATGGGTTTGTAGAATGGATGAAGAGGATGGAGAATTAGAAGAAAAAAGAAATTAAAAAATAGATAAAAGTAAGTGCTCTTTGTCTGTGGAAAGGAAAATAAGTCGGTTATGTTAATTTTACTCGTAGATACAATTATTATAGAGCTTTATCATCATGTGACAAAAATGATTTCTTATTCTAGTAAATAATAGAGAGAATGTTAATGTCAAAACTCTAAGATAGGAAAGGAAAAATTTATTTGTTTGAAATGAGCTTCAAATCTAATAAATTAAAGCATGTAAATATGAGAATCAAATTAACCATAAAATGACAATGCGGTTTAATTTTATCACCTGTTTCAAAGTTTTAGTAACTTTAAGAATTCAAGATTAGTTGGTAGTTCATGCACACTGTCTCATTATGTTGCCCACATTCTCATGTGGGATTACATTTATGGCAGCAGAAATGTTTCAATATCCTTTAAGTATTATTACCATTCCTTCAGTATTACAATTTCATGATTACTTGATTTTGATTCAAATATTATTATTCTCTCTCAAGGTGAATATGACTATTACGTATTGAACACGAAAGTGACTAATTTAACAATGGAATTAGATGTCAATTATTTTCATTCGTAGTTCAGTTTGGATCCACTGACGAATACAAACCAAAACTTGTGCCAAGCATTTCACCAGCGAAAACACACACTAGCAATTTTCTTCGATATAGAAAAGACCTTCGGAACAGTTTGGCATACTGATCTCCTGTACAAGTTATAGCAACTGGAAACTCCACAATATCTATTTAACATCATTCATAGCTTTCTGACCAACAGAAATGTTAACGTTAAAATAAACAATACACTTTCTACACAACACACAATAGACGTAGGGGTCCTACAAGGATCCTGTCTCTCTCCTCTTCTCTTCAATATCTATTTATCAGATATTCCTCAACCAGACGCCTCATAAAAAGCTTTGTTTGCTGATGACAAGACACTTTTCACATCCCATGAAGTAATCTTATGCACACATGACCAATTACAAAACGACTTGCCCAAATTTTCGAAATGGACTGAAAAATAAAGAATTAAAATTAATATTTTAAAATACCAAGAAAGAATTTCCCTCTTCGTAAGCCAAAATGACCTCCTCCTTTACTCATTCAAAACTCACTCATACCATGGCTACCAACCAAACATAAATTAAGTTCCTAGAACTCACAATGGACACAAAATTACCTGGAAAGCACATATTACACACACAGTAAACAAAACATACTAAAAAATTATAAAACTATATCTCGAACCATATTCACTACGTAATAAACATAAATATTCAATTGATAATAAATGAATACTTGTTTAAAATTTATTATGTTGTGAAATGTAAGGGGATTAGAATCGAAATATTTGATATTTAATTTTAAGTATTGTAAAATTAATATTATAAAGGAATTTACGTATTGCAAGGCATCGTGAACGCTAAAGAAATTTCTTGTGTTGTGCTTAATTAATAATTTGACAGGAAGTACAATGTATTAAGATGATCCATGTTATCTCAATGACCTGAAATTGTAATTAAATGAGTGTCGAAGTGATAATAGTTTGTTTTCACATAAATTAATGTATGAAAAGAACAATAAAGGATTACAGCGATTTGAAAAACGTGGTTGTTTGACAAAATTGCAACGATACGCCGAAAAGACAATCAGACAGTAGACGTTTACAGAAAAATATATTATTGCTAGAAGGAAGAGGGGCCCGCACAGCATTGTGGTGGAGGTCGGTCGTGCAGATAGACATCGTAGAAGTTGTCATATAGGAGGGTCACCAGTCGTGAAAAATGAGTTTTCTATCATGTACTATTAATCTAAAATCAATAATACAACTTGATCTTCCTACATATACAATAATTTGAACAGTCAATTAACTTCCCTGGAGCATCTCAGCAACCTCAAAAAAAACCATTTGCTGAACTCTCATTCCACCATCACCATCCACGGTGCCACGCCATCGTGCAATTGGATATACACCTGCTTCCAGTTACGTCCAATTCATATTAATATCTCAAAATTCTATTAAAATTTAGTCACTTGCTTACTGCAACCGCCATTCACTTTCATTCTAGCTCTCCCTTACATTGAAATAATTAAACTTGAGGGAAAAGAATCTCGGGCAAATTAAGTGCGCCTACAATTTCACATTCTCTTCACTACTACTCCTCGACCCGTTATGCTCTGGATCGCCGCTCAGATAATTCTGTGATGCAAATCGTACTGCCCGTCTTTCAATTGTCTTTTTAATATCGAATCGCGTCCCAAATTCATTTCTTGTTGCTAGTTTTACGCATTTCCCTTCAATTATCGAATATTTGTGTTCCTTCCGTTTTGCTAATTACTCGTACTTATTTATCTATCACTGTAGTGGAACTGGAATATGTATTTGATTTAATTACGATTGAAAAAGTAAATTATATATTTGTGTTATGAAAACTATGAAGTTTGAATGTTCATTATATCCGATTAATATACTTCTTGTATTGCAGCACCCTTCGGAACTGCTACAACAATCACTGCTCCAAGCCGCAGCACTGATGATTCATCAAGAACATCTGATGAATCAACTTCAACTACAGACTCAACGGAAATTATCTCCCCCAGGCCACCTCTGATTAGAGATTATATATTCAATTGTAGTTCAAAGTAAATAGATGTTTTTGTGTTATCAATGACATGACAAAGACTTTTGAATACACATTATGCCCAATAAATATACTTATATCGCAGCATTGCTGGTATGAAATATTAAAAACAAATTTGATACCGGTTTAAATATTAGATATTAGATTCTTTGTATAGACGTGAGATTCTATGGGTAATAATGTTAGTGTGTTGAGTCTTGAGACATATATTCACAGTGTTGGTCTTCTTACATTATTAGCTCTGAAGATGGAATTAATATTCCGAAACATCTTCAAACTGGACTGATTTAGTATTTAAATTTGTTCATTGACCAAATCCCATGTTCCGGAACACCTGGAAGATTTAAAAACAGGTTAACAGTGTATTGGAAATGAATGATTTATGAACAGTCGCAACGTTATCATTTGCACTTCTTGGAAATGCAAATGGGCAATCAAATGCGGATGTAGTGACGTAGTAAGTCAAATGGAAAGACAAACATCTGGAACTAGATTGCAAAGAACGAGAAAGCACATAGCAGAAAAAGTACGACATGGACTGTGAAGTTGGTTAAGGCATAATTATGTCAAACAACATCGAACACTTTGGCAAAATCTATAACTACTGCGTCTACTCTCCCGCCTGCGTCAATTTCATCTGCTAGATCCTGAAATAGCGTGACTACCTGACTTTCGCATGAATAACCATTCCTAAATCCGTGTTGGCCATGATAGAGAAATTTTTTGATTTCCCATTCTTGCTTAATGTAACTCGCAACTAGATGCTCCATAAGTTTGCAGACCACTGACGTGAGACTTACCGGCCTATAATTACTTAGTATAGTTTTGTCCCCACTTTTAAAGATTGGTATTTTCCAATCTTTAGGTACTTGTGAATTGTTCATGAACTCGTGAAATATTCTAATTAAGTATGGTAATATTGCCTCTCCTCCTAGTTTAATTATGTCCGTAGAAATGTCGTCTGGACCCCTTGACTTACCATTTTTCATAGACTTTACTTTATTCCGTAGAACGTTCACTTCAATATGAAACTGATTTGTAACCGAAGAACTTTGAATTAGTGGATGGTTCGTATTTCTTTTGAAAACCGTACTGAAATACTTATTAAATGCGTTAGCTTTTGCCCGATCGTCAGTGATGAGTGTGTTTCCATGTCACGAACAACTGGAATATCCTCTTTGTTTCCCTTTCTTCTACGAACATATTTGTAAAATCCTGTCCAGATATTTCCCTTTTCGTCTTGAATATTCTTTAAATGCGCCTCATGAGCAATTTTCTTTTCTCGCTCTAATTCTTTTGAACAATTTTGTAAAATAGTCATATGCTCGGTACTGCGTTTTCTGTTTTTAAATGCATTTCTCGTTATCCTCTTCATTCGTCTAATTTTTGAATTGTAATATCCTGGATCCGGATTATTTTTTAAAATTTTGCATGGTACGAACTTTTGCAAAGCTTTGTCTTATATTATCTTTAAACGCGCACCAAATTTCTTCCATACCTCCTTCTGTTCTCAGAAGGCGGTTGTATTGTTCTCTAAGAAAGTCATGAAGCCCCTCTACTATTTTCTTTCTTGAACTGACGCACTTTCTTTCTTGTCGTAATACCTTTCCTTGAAATATTTTCGTCTAAGTCAAGAAGAACCGCTTTGTGATCACTGATTCCCTCAATAACTTCTCAAGATATGAAAAGTTCTTTCGGCCTAATTAGGTAATCATCCAAAATCCCGTCCTGTCGCGTCGCGTTCCTTACCACCTGGGCTAATCCCCTATCCCAAAGTATGCTGGGCTAATCCCCTATCCCATACTAGTCTGTTAACAAGTGTTTGGACTTTCCCCTCGCTCAAGGCTCCCTCCCACTTTGCGCTAGGAATATTTAAGTCTCCTCCGATAACAATAGGATGACCATTTTCATTTCCTGTTCTCTGTATGATATCTTCCAAAATTTCGTAGCCATCATCTGGAGGCCTATAGTATGCAATAATTTCTAATAAGGTTCCTGAAGTAGTAATTTCTATTCCCATCATTTCAAACTCTGTACTAACCCAATCTAATCTATTATTTATGTCTACTTTGACGCAAATGAAGACACCGCCACCTCTACTATTTCTATCCCCCTAAATATCTTGTAATCAGAATGAAAAATGTCTGGGGATCCGATTTCCTGAGTTCGACACGACTCAGTCCCTATCACTATGTCGGGCTCACAGGCATCAATTAGATTCCAAAACTCTATTTCTTTGTTGATTATACTTCGACAGTTCACCTGCAACAACCTGATGAATCCCTTCCTCACCTGAATGTGTTCTCCGGATTGCTCGTCCCCCGAAGCTGCAGCCGCCGTCGTCTCAGCCGCCGCCGCCATCGTCTCCGCCACCGCCGCCATCGTCTCCGTCGCCGCCGTCGACGTCGTCTACGCCGCCGCCGTAACCTCTGTCGCCGCCATCGCCTCCGCTGCTCTCGTCGCCGTCTTCTCCACCACCGTCGACGACGTCGCTGTCACCATCTTCGTCGTCGCCGCGGTCTACCCCAAGCACGACCCCATCAGCACCGATGCCACGGCCTTCCTCCACGGCGCAGTCACTTGGCCCGCAAGCATGACTGGATACCCCTGTCTACTACCACCTTCCATGCACCGCGAAAATTTAAATGAACACCGTCCCGTGCGAGGTCTTCTTGTCCCAGCCAGTGGTTTGGATCTACGAAAAGACCATCGATCTTTCCGCAGGCCCACCGTAACCGTTGATTTATCTGCCATCTCCTGCCGATGTGCACATCTCGGCGTTGCATTACACCTGAGAGAACAATTCGCGCGTTTTTAAATTTACTTTTTAGAGCACGACTTAATTCTATGCATTGGTTCACAGTGTCGAAGATGGGTTGCCTCTTCGATACATTTGTGCCCACATGCACAAAGATGACTTCCACGGCTTCGTTTTGTTCCGCTCTTCCCACGACGGATTTCATTTGCGCAACGTTTATCCCTGGAAAGAACGAAACGTCGGCTCCTTTCTTCTTGCAAACGCCTCCGCTGGGGCGCAGCATTTTGCAATGTGTTTATGAAACAATTAAGGGGAAAACGGAATCATATGTTTAAAAAAATCTAGAATAGATACTATCGTCACCTGTAAGCTTAAATTTGAATACAAACCCTCGGTACTTTACAACGTTAAGTAGATCAAATGAAAAATGGATTTTGGAACCAAATAAACGCCTTAGAACGGTGATTGTAAGTGGTCGTGAAGATGACCTGGCAAGTACCTAGTCTGAAAAACTACTACGAACATTTTTTATTAATAAAACATTAAAAGTTTTTGTTTGGAAAATAATTTGAGGTTTTTACTCAATCAAATTTCGTGATTTGTGCTTCAAATGAATGGTAGTAGGCCGCAGATGTGTTATAGGGTGGGGTTTCGTAGTATTTAAAAAATGCGTTTTAATAAAATCTTAATACTCAGAGAATGAACGCTTATATGTTGTCATTTGTTCATTATTACATTCCGGAAGTTGCAACCGATTGTACTTTCATCACATAGTCCAGACAAAACTGTGAGTGTCATATTTATGGTTATATTTACAAAAGCCTTGACTGTGAAAGTATTCACATTGCAACATAAAATAGCTAACTTAATCACAATGCGGTCTACACTTTAAATACCAGGCATGGTAGCCTATGTGGTGATTTGCTATAGACTTTTCGCCCAAAAATCATGCTGTGTCGTCCACTTATTTGATCATATGCTGGAAGTTATTTTATTCTCCTATGCTTCTAAGACAATGCTTCTGAGGAATTGCTAAATAAACAGTTGATATGCTCATAACTCAATGATTGGTTTAATTTGATAATTTTTACATAAAACAAAAATATTTGCATTTATCCTACAATGCCGGTTAATTATGTTTAAGCTGAAATCATTAGGGGTTGGAAATCAAGAAAAATATTTAAAATACTTGGGTGTACAAAATAGTAGCAACTTCTGTGGTTTTCTTCTCAATTACTGTCAATGTTTTCGTATTTCCACTTCTAATTATTTACGTAACTAGTATAGAATATAGTTCTTTTTCTCAAACGAATAAAATGTGATCAGACGAGGAGATGACAGAAGCCTTCATTGGAATTTTGAAATTAAAAGGTGAAAGAGACGTTTTCATACTTTTTATTAAGAATTCGTAGGAATATACAGGTATGCAGTCTTAGAATTATTCACAATATGCCAGACGACAGACTGCTGATCCATGTTACTCCGTTTTATATTTATTTTGCGCCAAGAATCACGTAAAAAGAGCCGAACTTGTACCACAAATTAATCTCTCCAGTCATTACACAGTGAACGCTAGTACCATTTACTACATAGAGAATATAAAAATAGATGTTTATATTCCCTGTGACTAAACTAAACTATTTCTCACAAACATATAAATGGTCTTTTAACCATGTGCCGAATAAAATATTTAGTCTCATTGCATTAATTATGTGAATATTTTCATTCCAATTGTCATAATACCTCGATTACACCGGCAAATATCCCGACCGCTAAACATTTTGCTGAAAATAATGTAAGAATACACGGGATTTTGTTTATTATTCTCTTCAAATGAGTGTGACTACAAAAGTGAAATTACTTCTGGTTGCCGAGAAATGGACTTTTACAATATGTGTATTTACGTGCATTAGGAATACTTCGTAAAATTATAATCCCAAACAAGGTAAAACGGGTTGTCTGGTTATCGTACCACGACAATAAATTGTGATTATTCATTACTCCATATAGATTTAGTTAGCTGTTTATTCAGTTTTATTAGGCTTGTGAAGGTCGCAGGAAAGGTAACTGCCTTACTAGAGTTTGTGGGCACTGCGTCCAGACACCACCACCTATGTACAGTCCGTTGACTGGAAGAAATCTTTGTGTGTGACGTCACTCTCAGAAAGCATAGATTTCTCTATCGTATAGATGTGTTTTCTGGTTTACACCGTGGAGTGCACCGGACGACGAGGTTTATGTCTGTCTCTCTCTCGCAACAACTATGTATTATTAACAGTGGCTTCGTTTCAATGAAAATTGTAGTGCAACAGTATATTGAATATTTTGCCATGGTTTACAAATACTGTATGCCAAAAAGACTGACCACATGTTTCAATTTTTCAAAGACGATACACTTAGGAAAAATGGATCTCTACTCTTCAGCGTCATAATTTCGTTCTCAGGCAAAACACAAAAGTAAGTATTAACAACATTGTTTCTGTGAAAGGTTTCTGACATATCCTCTATCATTCATGCAATTGGTATATTATTTTTATTCATGGTTACGAGGCAACACAAGCAAATAAAAATCAGCAAATTAGTTTTGCTAAGGTTAAAAGGAAATCTCTATTTAGTCATAAAATGAAAATGTTTAATAACTTGAATGATAAAATAATGAAAGTAAACAATTTAAGGAGGTTTTGGATAAAAGTAAGGAAATGACTGGTAAAAAAGATATTTAATGTAAATTAATAATGTTTGGTTGCAAACATCTTGCTATAAAGTCTTTTTCTTGTAAGCGAGGAGTTCAATATTGCACTCAAAGCTCTTCTTAAATAAATTAAATTAATTATGAAAAATGTGAAAATTGTCAAATTAAGTCACTTGGTTATGAATTATTTAGTACACATTTTCAAACAGTACATGTATATGAATTTCACAGATGAATTACGTATTTTATCAATTGGAATCAATAAATAACGAAAACTTAATATTTTTCAAGTAATTTTAGTTTTTGATTGCATAAAAATGTGTGAATAATACCTATATTGACTATACTAAATGTTTACATATATATTTACGGACGTGGTTGTAATATACTTCCATTCAGTAAAAATAGATCAGACTCCTTACAATAAACAAGCTTGTCCATATGAGTTTTATTTTTGTTATCCATGCACTGCTCTTCCTTGATCGAACTCCCTGGCAAGTTGTATAGAGTATTTAATTAACACTTGTCACTGAGAAGTGTTAACAGTGCATGAAAATCTCATAACTTCATCTTCCAAATTTTGTGATAGAAAAAGTGTTGATGAAATACGTAAAATTATGGAAAGATCCGTTTGATTGGCGGAGTCAGGGGGTATTGTCCGTTGTAGGATCACAGGGACTTCCAGGTTGACTGATTAGTTGTTAGTGATTCCGGGCCCGTCAACTATTGAGGGCAATAGTCTCGTAAGTGTAGTGCATGTTTTTCATCGTGTGATCTTCTCTGCTGGCTTGCGAGATCCAGCGGCGACCTACCGTCGGCTAGCGTAGTTTTCCCTTAACCAGGTATCTCCCACCATCGGGCCACCGCCCCATCCGGGTCAAGTTCTAAGCTCCCGACCGGACGGCCAGAATATGTGGTAGTATGGTGCATGTTAGTGGAAGTGTGTGTAAGGGGTTAGGATAGGACAAGGAAGAGGAAGGATAGATCGCGTGCGGTCCGTGGCCCGTTTGTTAGGGTACTGCTTCGGAATTCGCCTCTGGTTGATCGGAGAAACCACGGAAAACTACCGACGATAGCAGACGGCTACTAGAATTCTCCTCCACACAGCGACTAAACTCGACCTAGTTCACAAGCTAGTGTCGAAAATCGTCGTGGTAGTTGTAGAAATAACAAGCAAATTTCAACCACATTATTGCTGTTAGCTTCTCTTTATTATTCTAGGAATTTTAACACTAGCTTGCCTCTTGATTTACAAACCAGTGTCTTTTTGTCAAAATTTACTTACTCAGGGGTGAGAATATAGTTTCAGCAACTGCCGATGTCTGTAACTATACCACTCAACGTAGATATATTCATCAGATGTCAGTGTGAACGCCTCCCTAGAAAAAATCACTAGTTCGTTATTTTACAACATATTGGCAGATGACTTTAAACGATTTAAATGTACACACGAGTTTAAGAGCCAAGTAATATATTTGAAGCTGCACAACTCTCTATAAAGAATTAGAGACTGGAGAATTAAAAAGAAAACTTATATTCCATTTCACAAAGATATTTAATGTATTAATTATCATCTACACTTTATAATTCTAAACAACCTGTAGCAATTGTGATTTAATTCACCTCCATTTCGATCAGGTTTTTCGTCCAGATTCCCTTACCCATTGCTCTAATGCTGAGATGATTACTCGTTTTGATTCTGGACAAAAATGTAACGCCACTATCTGTTCACGTCATCTAGACATCAGTGGCAAATATTATTATTGAAATACGCGTTGACGATCCATCGACATCGTTCTCACGGCAGTAAGTCTATTCCTTCTCAAAAGTCATGATGTGGGACTATAGACCAAATATATAGCTGATTTCCCTTTTATAAATAGTAATAAATGATTACACAGGGGCGAATATTTTCTTATCTAATCTTACCAAAAACGCTCTATTCCATCTGTATTCACAATTCAACTTATATGTGTTGGAGTAGGGATCTCAGAATGTAAGAAAACCTCCAGAGCAAATACTTATTCATAGCACGTCAGAAAGTTTTTAACTGTTTTTGAATGATAAATTGTTATTTTCTGAAAAATCCATCTGCACAAGCTTGCATTTCGAACGCGTTAAAATTTGGAAGGGGATACGGTCGACACTAGCGGGAGGGGGACGGGCAGATTTTGTCCCCTCCCCATGCTGTATGAATGCAATACTGTAAAACTGTCAGAATATAATGAAGAAAGGATATCAGAAATGAATAAATTAAAAGGTGTTGGTGATATGGAGAACCTTGGGGAACATCAGCCTGACTATATCGAATGAATACACGTGTCGTTTATTTTTACAATGAGTTTACGCTTGAGTAAAACGCTTTTGATGATGTTTTGTAAATAAATAGGTAAACCAAAATTTATCATTTAAAATATACATTATTATACCAATCTTAATCAAATGATTTTTCAATGTCTAAAAATGTAGCTAGCGTATGTCGCACTTTTCGAAAACTTGTAGCTATATAATTTATTAGCAATTATAATTTATTTATAATTGAGTGTAGTGAAAAGATTTTGTCTATCAAATTTTCTATTCAGAAGAATATTTTTTGTTCTATGAATTTGTTAATTCTATTAAAATAGCCCCGTTAAATTTTTTTCAGAAAAATGAAATAGTAAACTGATTGGATTAATTTGATTAGATGTAATCCTTATTTGGTTTTGGAATTCTTAAAACGAGAAGTCTTTTCCATGGGGTTGGATAATAAATTATAATAAGACAAGCGTAGTAAATATTCATAAACTCATAGTTCAATGAGGCTTAATTACAATTTAGGCATTAAATATCACACAGGATACTTTTTATTCCTGAGTTTGGAAATAATACATATACGTGTACTTTCTGATGATTATGTGAATTTAATTGGATTCAGGGTCCCTGAAAAATACCTTTTGTAGATTTTTAATCACGCTTTGTAAAAAGATGTTATTACTAGGATTACTAGTGGGAAAATGTTAATTTTTTAAAGCAAATTCTTCCTACTTTTCTCCTACAAATAAATAATAATGTAATAAATTGGATTCTGACCAATACCTCAGTTAATTATCTTGGATTTCAATTGGACCCTAAACTAACTTGGCAATCAATAACTAACAAAACGCATACTTATATGTTTAAAATGTTTCCTATTATATATAAAAAACAACATTAAAATCAGCATTAATAATATTTAAATGCATAATACGTCCATCTTTACATTTTGCTTCCTTAATATGGATAGACACTGCCAAAACAAACTTTAGAAGATTAGAAATTGTACAAAATAAACCATGGATTAAATTTTAGAATCCATATAGTACATTAGCAATAAGCAAAATTTCAAAAATATATCCATAGAGCCTTTAAAATTGTATTATTAAACTCTGAACTCGTTTCTCGTATTCTCTTAAGACTTGCCCCATTAATCAATTTCACAATTTTGGAAAATATGTTAATGTTTTCTCTCGTATTGAATATCGATGCTCCAAAGACCTATTACATCTTTCGTAATTATGTAATTCTCACTGATAAAGTGACCCATTTGCTACGACCAGTATCCCCCAGAAATACTTATTGTTGATAAGGTAAATTCAATAGTTTTATGGAGTAGATACATGAATAAAGTAGGAAGTTACAAAAAAAATGATAAAATAACACTTTTTTTATAAAACTTTTCTTAAACGGATCTGACACGGAAATAACATAAAATATACATCGAAAAGGAAAGATGTCGAGCAAAAACAAAAGAGAAGTAATCGATACCGCACGTGTTCAGCCCGTTTCTCCCGTTATGATTTTCCCGAAAAGAGCATTAATTTGTATGAATTCCAAAGCAAAAATTAATTTTAATTACGTTAGGTTCATTTAATTACGTTAGGTATATTCACATGTTTTGAAAACCAAATTATAGATTTTTCCAACAAATTACTCTGCGACTACTCCAATTTTATTTACTTGCTTCTGTTTTTTTTTGTTGGTTCACTTATGAACACTTACGTAAAAATAATAAGGTGAAGATAATTTTTAGTACATGTAGGAAGATATGAACTTGTGATTCGTATACAAATTATTTGCAGTGTTCCGAGCAGATAATGCTGAGACACTCATGAATATTCAGTACATGGACTAGATAAACAAACTTTAAACTGGAGATTGGAAGGTTCCGATAAATACATTGCAAACCTTTGAGAGTTTACATGCACATTCTTCCCCACAACTTCGTAAAAAAACGTTCGACAACCTGTTCAAAGGATAACTGATACTTAAAATGATGATACTAGTGTGTCAGCTAATATCTCTCAACCGTCACTTATAAGCTTCTCGAGGCTTATACTGTGGCAAGTCATATTTCAGTCATCATGGGCCGTGTTTTATTTTCTTTCTTTGTGTCCGCGACGCTCATGTTGGTAAGTTTTTGAATTTCATTAACAATTTAGTTCGACACGCAGTTATTTATTACAGATGTGATATAAAGAGGCTGTGATATCGATAAGGAGTAATGTGATATCTAGGATATAAAACATTTTATAAGTTATTCGCATAATCTTAATATGAATAAAAATTCGTGTCACTAGTAAAATATTACATTTATGATACCAATAAAGTAAAATGTTCATGTACTATAAAAGGATGAGAAAGAAAATATTCTACTCACAATAATCAAATTATTATTATAATAAAATATATCTACAACCAGGTTTCAAAGATCTTTTTACCATTGACAATGAACAAAATGATATAATGTATGTGTAATTAAATTAACATGAAATTTGGAAGAACTACATTATAGCATAAAGTATGAGTGTATGATGGCGTACCAGTTTGTCCGTCATCAGAGGCGGACCCAATCACCTTGTAATCATTGATCACCTTATTAGAAACTAAATCAACGGTTGATTTTAAATTCATTTATATTCTTGTTCGGTATTTTTACCTTCCAATGTTTAAACAGTACATTTTTACAAATATCACATAATAGAGCAAGTTTTTGAAGTTACTCCAGGCGAGGACCCCCTCAATAAATAAATCAACGACTTTATTTCAGGGCACATAAAATATTTTCCTAAAAGTATGGAGTTAGCTACACGCAACACATTCATCTATTCAGAGAAAACACCTGTTTGGCCATTGTTCACGAATGATATATTTTAGTGAAAAGAAAAACATAACATACTTGTTGTGAAAAGTCAATTTATAACACATAATACATTGTGAATATAATATACTCTTTCCTAAATGCTCAAATTTATGGAACTCTACACCAGGTTTGCCAGATGTGTTGCGGGCTCATTCGCAATCAATACCTCGGAATTTCCTTAAGTGTGAAAAGCTGTAAAGATGTTTTGACATGCGCGGAGAATTGACACCAAATTCTATTATTCAATCTTCTTCTCAATTACAAATTTCCCCTCTTTTACATGGAAAAATGCTTACCATTCGTTTTGAAATTACATTTTTTTGCAGTTAAATGAATTTAGAATTAAATTAAAGGCTACGTTGAATATATAAGCCCTGGGAAAGTTTTCTCTTCAAATACCAGGGTCTAAGATTGAACATAAGAGATTGTAATTATTAGTAGGTAGTATTAATTCAACATGTTGTTTGAATCTATAGAATGGCATAAAAATTCCGGGTGAATAATTTCAGATAAAATATGGTACACCAACGAGATAATAATATCTGAAGTAAATAATTTCTTTCTCGTTTTGGCGCTAGATGTACAGGATTCTATAGGAAGTGCTATTGGCGACTTGGGAAGTGTCCTTTATGTCATTTGTGAAGAGCAAGTGCAGTGCCATTGTGTCGCCCGACCGGCGGGCTAAGGATTGACTCTTTAAAATCAGGCAAATAATTTTGGCTGTCAGGGTGACACCGCGTCGAGGGATGTGATGCCGACATTTCGACAATCTTGTCGTGGTCTTCCTTGCAGCTGGTCAGCGCTCGGGTTTATCTATGGGTAGGAGGCGAGTTTGATTGGTCATACTCATCAGGTCGTGCATATAAATTCAAGTGTGTTGGTAAGGGGAAGAGGGGCCATAGTGAGAAAGAGAAAGTAGGCCAACGCGGCCAGAGTCATGTTAATGATCTTGGCTTTCCGCATGACACCGTATCGTTCGCTGTGCTGCCGACATTTTAACCATCTTGTGGTCATTCTCAGAGGTGGTCTGCGTCAGAGTGTCGATTTGATATTGGGTGAGAGCTAAATACGACTTGGTCATACTCATCGGGTCATTCAAGTGCGTTTGTAACGTGATGGGAGACAATAGTGAAACGGGTATGTGACATCGTAGGCTTCTGCGGCCTCAGTCCGCAAATGATCTTGGCTCTCTGTGTGACTCCGCGCCGAGGACTGTGGTGCCGACATTTCGTTCGTGTCGTGGTCTTCCTCAAAGCTTGTAAGCTTGTCAGCTTGTCAGTTCACGTCAGCTTGTAACCACTTTTCCTCCAAGCCATCGGGTAAAAACAATTCGCGGTTATTAAAGGACGCCAATCATTGTGGAGGTGCAACATCTAAAAATCAGGCGTTTGTCAAAAATTAGCGGCGAATGTTGCACCACGTGCGTTAAGGAACTGTCGTTATTGCGTAAGCTTCGTCGACCGGAACTTGTATTGTCTAGGCTGTCCAGGACGAGCCACGTCTGTGTCGTGGTGACTGACGTTTCGGCCAACATATTCCAGTCTTCCTTACGGCGAGGCTGAGGTTGCCATTATTTCTAGTGAAGAGTTGTAGACGACCACCCGGGCCTTAAATCTAACGGTGGCACTCACTTCGCTAGCTTCAGGATGGAGGCAGTGAGTAGGCGGTTTAAAGGTCCGTGTTTCCGGGCTTCGCCCTGTAACCCACCAGTTGGGCCCCTGACGCGTCGACCTAGGGCAGGATTGGGGGAAGGTGGTTCTTCGGAATGCTCTGGAATTCGCAGAGAGAAGTTCGGCGGGAACTTGATACCACCCGTCACCCCGCAGGGGGGATCATAATGGCGTAGGTTGTCGTGATCTGTGGCGGAGTATCGTAGACGACCACTCGGACCCTGAGTCTCGCGGCGCCGCTCACGTCATTAACTCGAATGTGCAGGCAGTGAGGCGATGCTAAGCTCCTGGTAGTCGAGTTCACCTGGCTATCCCTAGTTGGGCCTATGGCGCGTCGACCTTCGGGAAGGATCGGGCGAAGGATGGTTTTCGGAGTACTCCGGATCCCTCTTTAAAGTCCGGCTGGAAACTAGATATCACCCGTCAGGTTACACAGGATCCGGCGTTACCCACGTCGATAGCTGGCGGCAAGCAATGGGGAGACGGGATTAGGATTCCGAGCCGTCTGGACTTAGTTCATGTGGTCCCCAGTTGAGCTCTCGGATTCGTCATGGCTGTGGACGATACTCTGGGCAAAGAGGAGGGAACTTCTTCCCGGCGCATTGTTTAGACTATGCTATTAGCCTGGATAGCTAGCATCTCTGACCTGGCACGGCGGCCCGACCCAGGCATTGTATGGGGAGGTTACTGTGAAGGTGAACTTCGTTCTGGCGGGATCTAGATACCAGCCCAAAGGTGTACTTGTACGTCTGCGGTGGGGTGGGGGTGGGGGGATAAGAGGCTAGCGCCTAGGCGCCGACCCCGGAGTTCATCCCCCCTGGTGAAGGACAAGCGCGTGATAGGCGCACGGTTGACAAATACAACCCGTCAAGTTGCCCATGTTCTGGCGACACTCATGTCAATAGCCTAAAGGTGTAAGCAGTGATAAGGCCGGAAGGGGGCTCCAAGAAGCTTGAACCTTAATTTGAATGGCCCCCTGATGGGTTCTCGACTTCATCGTGGCCCGGTACTCGCGGCAAAGTCTTGTTCCCAGTGCATGTGAGTAGCGCATTGTTTGGACTCCGGTACTAGCCTGTATTGCTAGGAGTTCTGAGCTTGCAGGGCGTCCGACCCAGGCATTGTGTGGAGAGGGTACCGTGAGGGTCAACTGCGTTCTGGCGGGACCCAGATATCAGTCCATGGGCGTACTTGTATATCGACGGGGAGCGGAGGTTGAAGGGTAACGCCTAGGAGCCCACCCCGGGGTTAGTTCTCCCTGGTAAAGTACAAGTGCGAGATAGGCGCACGACGGACATTCCTCAGAATGTACTGCTGAGGAAGGCCACATGTTGGCAGAAACGTCAGCCACCACGACAGAGACACGGTTCGTCCTGGATAGCCTAGACAAAATAAAAAACTGTCATAATTTGCGCCTCAATTCCGACAACTCATAAATTTGCAACTTTATTCATTTGTATAAAACACGTATTTTTTCTTCGATAATTCACAGGACTATACTCCGAACTTCGATTCAATGTTACAACTAGATCGCGGAACTTCACGTAATAGCATATTTTTATTGAATGTGCATATCGAAGGGAAATGCATATAACTTTGCTTATGTCAAAAATAAAAAAGTAGTCTGTTTTTATTTTGTATAATTGCACATTTCTTAGGTTTTTCCTTTAACTGCATATTTTTATTTATACTGCATATTTAAGCGTATATATTCCAGTTTTTGGTGTAGAAGTGGATCGAAGTCATATATTTTTCTGTATTTCTCTTTCAAAAAGGAAAGTGAATTAAGCCATGCCAATGCTACAATACCAACACAATATTCCCAATAGTCTTATGATATGATTGTTTTCGCTAGAATTGATTTTTATCATTTTACTTTATTCGTACGCATGAACTTAGTGAAGTGGACTTAATCTTATGGCATCTTGTAACAATGCTATTAGTTCTCTCGCTTCATATTTTTTTATTATAACTAGTAGAAACCCATCAAAATTTGACGGTAAGATCTGAGATAAATGTAAAATACAGTGCCCAGAATAATGTTCACAAAACAAATTATTAAATAAGAAGAAGAAGAAAGAGCAAAAATCATTTTTGCTTGATAAATTAACTCACAATTGAACGAATGTGTCCCAAGGCCAGGTCTCAATGCAGTATCAGCATTGAAAGGCACAAAAGGCAGAGTAATTATATAGACGTAATTTACTCGTAAGTAGTTGTAGTAGTAGTAAGTAATTTAAGTAGACGTAGAGTAAGAACAATTATATAGACGGATATTATTTCTGAAGTTTTATGATGTGTCATCTAAAACAACTGTTTCATTTCTTCTGACATTTGCTAGAAGGCTAACTTATTTTTCCTTTTAAGCAACACAGGGTAAACTGGTTTGCAGAATTTCTCTTATATTAAAAGTACAAAGCAGAAAAAAACTGACATTTCATAGATTAAGACTAAATTAAATTAAAGATTAAGACTAAATTAAATTTAAAAAATTTCATAGATTAAGACTAACAATAAACGAAATTACTTCACTGTCATGATATCTGCGTGGACACTTTGGAACACGACGTAACCTCTGCCCATCTTCACTACTTCAATAAAACCGAACAAACAAAACCTATGTTCTCAACAAAATACACCATGAAAATAAATACATGCAAACATAATCGGTACCAAAATTCAATTATTACTCCTGAAACACAACTCTTTTTTTAAAAAATTATTTTCTTCCTGTTCAACATACATGTTTTTCAGGGTTGTGACTAGAAGCATACATACGTTTGGTTTATTTCCTAACTGTGGGTGCCCTGAATGGGTGCGTTCAACGTTTTTGGTTTATGTTGAAAAATTTTAATTATTTTTGAAAGAAAATTGAAATTACAGAGAATGATCGTTGATATGATTATTCGATGGAGGATATATCATGAGGCCAATTTCCTGTTGATTTATGGTTGTCGGAATCTGCCTTTAGGGAAGCGTGAATTTATACGTATTTATGAAAAGAAATACATGCAAACACAGACGGTACCAAAATTCAATTATTACTCCTGAAACGCCACCTGGACGAATTGTAAACAACATACGTGGCATCAACGGCGAGGACTTACATCTATCGATGTTCTCATATCAATGATAATTAAAACAGCTTTTGGAAGAAAGCAATGGACTACTGATAAGTGTACTATTAAAGAATTATTTTATTAATTTTTGTTATTTACGTTAGTAAACACGCACTTAGCCCCTTAGCAACCAACCATCTAAATATTGCTTTAAGAGCATGTCCATAGCAACGGCCGCTAAAATATTTTTAATGGACTCTCGATCATTTTAGCGGCCGTTGCTATGAACATTTCCCAGACATTTTTCCAAATCTGCTTGCATTAGTAGAAAAAACATTCAACTGTCTGATCACAAACAAAGCATCCAGTACCACCAACCCTTGCTACCGAAAATCAAGAGTAATGACAATTCTGAACTCGCGAAAGTGATAAAAGTTTATTTTTAATAAGCGATAAACTAAAATAACAAAAAATAACAAAATCATTGTATGTAACTCGTCCTCTATTAGTCTTTAAGGACTTAGCCGGAAGGTTAACTACTCGGCTTCGCTTCGCCTCGGCTTCGTTATCGCTCCGCCTCGCAGTTAACCTTCCGGCTGCGTCCTTAAAGACTCGTTTAGAGGACTCGTGACATAAATATCTATTACACTGTAAATGCTAGTAAATCAACACAAATAATATCTAATGATCATATTCATTCAATTAAAGAAAAAACAAATACAATAGGTTATGTAGAAGTGCGAAACGAGGCCATGGCAGAATAACTTATTTTTTTAATACATAGATTATGCTGACGGCGGTTATTATTTCTAAAGTGTTTTGATGTGTCATTATCTCCTATAAACAACTGTTTGTTTCTTCTGGCATATTGCTCGAAGGTAAACTTTTTTTTCCCATTTAAGCAACACAGAGTGAACTGTTTTGCGGAATTTCTCTCACATGGGAAGTACAAAGCAGAACAAAACTGACATTTCATAGACAATGACAACAGAAAACAAAATTACCTATCACGAAACCTACGCTTCCTTTCTCTTTCCCTGCGTCCAGTTAATGTACGTTTGCGTCTTTTGGGGCGCATGGGCAACGATTCGGAATTCAACATAACCTGTGAACAACTTCACTACTTCAGTACAACCGAGCAAAACGCACTGTCCGAATGTTCTCTACAAAATACATCACAAAAGCAAATGCATGCCAACTGTCAACACCACAATGCAATTATTAAACTGAAACAAATCCCTGACGAATTGTAAACAAATCTCAACAAACAAAACAAAACATCAAGCAGCGCCACCATGAAGCAGCGCGGACTCACATCTATTGACTCATTTATACATATATATCGATATTGAAACAGCCACCCTTTGGAAGAAAACAATTGACTAGTGATAAGCGTACTATTAAAAATGATTTAATTAATTAATTTACACCGTAAATATTGGTGAATCAACACAAACAATATTTGACAAAAAATTTAGGGATCACATTCTTTCATTTAAAGTAAAAAAATACTACAATCAGTTCAGTAAAAGCTCTTAACGAAGCCATGGCAGAATACTTTATTTTTTTAATATATAGATATTGAAAAATATATTTTTGTTATTCGCGTTTTGTACAACAGTGTAAAAATTGAAGATTATATAATTAAATGTTATCTGTCGCTAACTATTTTTTATTTAATGCATATTCTTATTTTTAAATGCATATATTGACTATTTTAAGAGCATGGTTGCATGCATATTTTTAAACTTTTTAGTACATGACATTTCGGGATCTAGTTATAACAGCCTCATGGAGGGGGAATCGTCAAGGAACTGCTGTGCAGAATGAAACGTTGCTCAGCAAAGTGACAGTAGAAACGATTACTTATTTAATCGAAAACATTGTGGTAATCTTTTCTCACCTGAAATTATCCACCCTAAATACTTAAAGTTGTATATTAGTGTCACTGTTTCATCATATACCTAAAAACATTGAACTATCCAGTGTGTAGAGGCTGCAAAATATTGGGAGATCTTTTTAAAGAGATTGTGCTTAAGGGAACTTCTTGTTGTTTTTCATGCACTCTTGTCATCATGGCAGACTCTGAAATGACGAAAGTCCAGACAATTAGCATTCCTTGTAGTTAGCATCATTAAGTATTGAAGAAATTGTCAGTGTAACTTGCCTGGGTGAAAATAAAATCGTTTTCTTTCTGATTATATTCGTTATTCGTGGCGCATACGGGAGGTCGCCCGGTTTCTGGCGCGCCACAATTCACAGGTGCACGGAAAATACGATTTCAGTGAGCTGCGGAACCAACTTTTTTTTCTTTGCGTCGTTGTTGATCCAACGCGTCTCTTAACCCATGTTGGGCGTTGAGCGCTCTCTTCTAGAGTAATCCTCCGTTTCTGAGCATACTATTCTGAATAATTACTATGTAAAGTCTCGTCACGTCGCAGTCAGTCAGTGCCTTTATCCCTTCGGCCAGAGGTTCGACGCCGTTAGATCCCGGGCTTCCTGGCCGCTCACCCTACCAGGAACCCGTGAGTCTCGAATTCGCTTAACCTTCGTGACTTCACGGAGCGTAGTAAACGAATTCGGCTAGCGCCGCCGGCATTACTTTGCATTGTAATTCACATTTTACGCTACCGAGGCGATCTGTCGTGAGGCCGCTCGGATGCAAATTCTGAAACAATGTGATCCCATCGCGTCTTATCTGGAAAGAATTAGAATTCGGCGACTTTGCGACAATATGCAATATTGTCTATTCAGGCCTGTTTTCACAGTGGCATAAGTCATGGAATACTCCTCGACACTTGGAAGGCACGACTTTCATAGTCGTGACTTTTCTTGAAAGTCGAGAGTGCGCGTTTCCACTTGACATCTAGTTCCACGACTTTTAGTCACGTGACACCGAAGCAGGCGCGCTAGTTTCGGTTTGAATGGTATCATCATGAAACTTCTATATACAATTAAAATAAAATTATATTCAACTAAAAACAGTAAAACTATCGTCCAAAAAATGCAAATTTTAAATATTATGTATTGATAAATACTTCAGTGGCAAAACTTTGAAATAGGTCTTCTTGAAAGAGAAAAATAACACCATTGTCCTATCATGGAACACATTCCTCGACAATGACAGGACTAAAGTGAAATTGAGTGAAAATCAAACACAAAACCCAATGTTAAGGTACCCAGTGTTCTCAGATTGGAACAACTTAATCCGACTAACCATAGCCTGAAGAAAATTAAATATTCACGGAATTTATGAAATTTTCATGGAATGACTTAATAATAATAATAATAATTTATTTCATTTTCTTCATGGTCCTTTGACTGTGAGGATACAATTTTAAGCAGTATCATACACTGCACAGCACAGCAGTATCAGACATTACACTCAGTAGATGCTGAATAAGTGTCAGTGAGTGTCTTTAGTCACCTCATAATTTATTTATTTGGTTTTTACATCTGAAGTTTAGTTGTTTAAAATTTACGAGGGAAGGCATAAATTTTATAAAGATTTTCCACAGAATGAAGTACTTTCTTGTTTTTTATTTTTTTTTATTTTACGTCAAAAAAACAACAGTTAAAACTGCGTATGACTGCTATGGGGAAAAGTGAATTGTGTGCACATTTTCAAAATTCTGTGATCCCTACACTAAGTCATATACTACTTAAATTTTGGAAAAAGAAAAACTCCCATGTAATAAAATCTATTTTCAAGGATAAATAAGCAATAAATTTGGGTTCTTATCCATGTTGTCCTTCGGAATAATACTTCCTGCCGCGACAACATGGAAACGATAATTTGTTTCATTTATGTCCAGAAGCAAAACAAGGAGCCATCTCAGCATTTGCTCAATGGATCAGGGAAACTGGACGAAAAACCTGATCGAGATGGGATTCAGATATTTTTGTGGTTTCAATTTAAATGTTATGCCCTTCACAGGTTGCACAGTATTAATAGTCCTTCCTTCCTAGTATAATGTTACTTCGTTTGTGGAAACTAGCAACTACCAAATTTAAGAGAGCTTTTATATTTTAACTTAAGAGGAATTCTTTTTTCCATTTTACTCTACTACTTCTAACATTCTACATATGATAATAAATCAATTTTAATAAATTTTCTAACAATTATTTTAATTTATTTTTCAAAACTCTTGCTTAAACATTGAAATACGCAAAACGAAACTATGCAGACAAGTTCTAAACGATCTTAATTATAATGAAACTTTATCGTTTTCTGAGTCGCAATAAACATAGAAAATAAGCACTTCATTCAAAATCCAGATTGTACTTCTCATTCAATATAGAAACATTCTACTTCTCATTAAATATGGAATACTTAAACATCATATTAAATTTTGAAAATTTTTGAAGATAATTGTTAAAACATTTCACATCAAAAGTGTTACTGATTTGATACTGACAAGGAATTATACATTTACATAGTCTTGTTGTGTTACATAGTCTGTCTACATTGTTATCTTTGAATAAATAGTAGTGGAAGAATACAATATGAATAGATAGGAAAAGAAGTGCCCATATAAGACAGGTTGTCCTTAGACATATTTCCTGTAAGATATAAGATTGCTTATAAGATTTTATGTTATTATCTTGAATCATTGAAGATTCATTTTATTATTTGAACGTACATAAAACTGGATTTTTTTTTCAAATTTGGGCATAAATGTCCATTGTTGCTTGATAAGAATTGTTAACATTCATTTTCAATCTTTATTCCTGAGTCTTTTAATCATGTCATTGATACAAATTCAATAGATTTATGTGTTGAAATGCCCTAGGTTTCTCAGTCTCCTTATTTCCAAGAAATGCAAGAATCTTATATAAAACACAGATCTTTCCTAATATTCCCTTTATAGTCAACACACAACAGAATATATACTTTAATTGAGCTGCACTCTGCTGTATATTACTACCACACTTCAGTTAAGAAATTCAATTATTTGAATGTTGTGAAAGTATCAACTAATTAATGGGAATTGAGTTCAAGGAAAATTTGTAAATTTTTGACAGTAAATCATAAATTAGTTAGAGGTATGAAGCAGCAAATATTATGGAATGGGAATTATTAAACAAGTATAATGTTTACATACAAAATACTATCTGGCAAGTTTTACAAAAAAATTAACAATTACATCTAGAATATAGCCAATGCAGAGAGATTTTCACCATCGTTACATTTTAATTCGATTTGAAAATATTTCGCCAGGAATTCGATCCGCAGGTAAAAATTATATTAATTGGTTTAAAAAAAAGTAATGAAATATTTTTATTTCAAGGATAAGTGACATTGCACACAATTTGAAGATGAAAATTCACACAGATTTTCACACAATCGTAGACGCTAGAAATAAAACACAATTAAGTAACACACAAGCCACTGTTTTACGCCAAACTAAAAACAAAAATTGCTCTATTCACATTCGTATGGTAATGCTATGAGGACTATTAAAATTGTGAAATACGTTTCTTCCGAGGAAAGTTGTTAATAACATTACTCGCAACTTCTATTCGAGACAAGGCATAGGTACAGGCCACGCCAGTCACATGAAGCCTACAGCAAGTCCCATTTTACTTCCCCCCAGCCCGCCAGATTCCGTCCGATGCGGACCACGGATCCACCCAGTGCCCCATTCCTTGCTTGGAGCTCGCGAAGTCGCTCCTACCGTGAACGCTAGCAGACAGATATGCTTACAAATTCTACCGCGAGGTGTCTCTGCTATCACAGAAAGTCACGCGTGGATCAAGCAGAGATTGATAAAAAGTCGCTATCATGCGTCACCTAGCGGCACGACTGAGAAACACGCGAAAAGCCGTGACATATGCTACCGTGAAAATGGGCCCGAACTGGTCGTTCTTGGTGTCTGGTCTGTTGCGCGCTCTCACGGCCATCTTGGAAAGCAGTTCAAAACCTATGAAACACAGAAAATATATTTATTTTTCCTCTCAACAAGCCAGGCGGCGGTTTGTTTGAAATGAATACCCTTCGCTGTTATTTCGACCCAAAGGGTTGTTATAATTAATTGTATTCCAAGTAAGGCGCCAAATGTAAATTAATTTTGCCGCCTATGTGCCAACATAGTATTTGGAATGAATGTATAGTGAAAGTGCTGAGAGGAGTATTACAGTATTGCAGAAATTTTAGTAAAACATTGATAAATTTCTTTGGTTTATTTTATTATATAATATGGCTTTATCAATTTCACCAGTTTCTAAGAAAATTGTAAAACGAAATTGACGAGTTTAAATGCTTTAAAAAGTTGAATAATTTACTATAAGTAGGTTTTGCTTGAATATCCAAAAGGTAAACTGCATTCTTTGCAATATTTTCCGTAGCTATTTACTGTTGTTAACAACAGTATAATCTTAAAACATGCAGACATTAAGAAATTTGAAAATACAAGGAGAGTAGATAGACAAGAGGTTGCATCAACAACACACAGCAAAAAGCTCAACTGTTTGAAAGTTGTAATAAATAATAAACTAGGGGTAATAAAAAACGCGTACTTTTAAGCCTGGCTATGCAATACTATTTATACCACGATTTCTCTTGGAATTAATACATCTCAGTCACCATTTTTTATACAACTCATTGGAAATTGTAGAACATTTGGTGCAAAAATAAAATAGTTTCAAGCAATAGAATTTCTAAACTTTAAATGAAAATATATTTCTGTCATTGAATTCATTGTAAACGTATGCCGTGTATGCACAAATATATGCTATGAGCTTTTTAGCCGCACAATATTTTGCGTAAGCAGCAGGCACGACTCCTCATTTAAGGCTGTAAGGCGGAGCCTCTCATATAGAAATCGTCTCCAAAAAATTTAAAAATAGATTTATAAATGTATTTATTTATTTATTAATAGTTTCTGAGTTACATTATGTAACAATCATATCCATATTTTTGTTCATGAGTTAGATAACGGTCGTCCGTAACGCTTTTGAAGCTGTTGACAGGGAAGACAAAAGCGTTAGGCTCCCACTAATTCCGCCATAAGGTCTGTGTAAAACGACGAGGCGTGACGTCATGCAATCACTGCACAGGCTTACCGGCGGACGAAGGCTGCGGCGAGGCAGCCTTCAAGGGTCTGAAGAAGGGCGTTCTCACCAGATAGCATTACTACATAGCTCAGCGAGTATCCTTGAGCATCAACTAGTTTTCCCAATATGCTGTAGGAGCGCTTCTCTGTTATGCGTGTATGTGAAAAGATTACGTGTAGAAATGGAATACATGCAACGTAAAACAATGCATTTGTAGCCTTCCCCATTTAGAAAACCACGAGCCGCGATTGGTAAGCAGTATGTGAGAAAGTAAAATAATTAAAAGCTAATAAATAATACGATACTACTATAATAATATAGCGTTGGCAAACGAATGCAAATAGATTTAAAATTATGTAATAGTAATTATTAAACACTATAGTATTGTACTATTCTCCAAATATATAAAAGTATGAGTTTCTATTAACGCAAACGAAAAGCAACCGTTACAGTGCGGCGTTCCAACAATGGGTTACAACAAGAAACAATGACCGGGAGATTCATATGGGATATACATTTTGCCAATTGGCATTGTAGATACCGCTTGCCAGAAAATTAAAATGGAAAGAAAAATATAATAATTAGATATAATATTTTTATGTTCATAAAAAGTATTCGATTTTTACATGCATTATTCATTCCCTCTCCTTATTAAGCAAAACGAAAATGTCCGAGTTCATTTCGGAAGTCTCTCGCGAACGGCGGAGGTGAGAGGACGTGCCCTCTACTCCGCGGTGTCTCGTGATTTCTAAGTTGTGCGTTGACTCATTGTGTCAAGTTGTGCGTCCACATTTTGTGTTCTGACTAGTGTGTAGTGTTTTCGTGATCAATTGTATTTCCTGTTTATAAAATTCTGTGTTTCAACTGGTGATATCAAAAAAAAAAAATATGTTGCCTCCATAAGACGTAAACAATCGATATGGCCTCGGAGAACACCTCCCAGCCGGAATCTGAATTTATAATGGATTCGTCTACTACAAGTCAAGCTGAACTACAAACTCAGCTGTTTCTTCAACAACAATATCAGCAGCAGCAGCAGCAACAACAACTCATTTTACATCAGATACCACAAGGTACAGTGATAGCAATGCCATTTCCCTTTTTTCCTCCTGCCGTACAGCCTTCAAGTTCAAGTTCAACCGATGTAACAAATTCAGAACTTAATGGAACAACCCACGGTAATTCAAGTAGTGACAGCAACACTCATAAATGGCAAGTTGTTGTAAGCAAGCGCAAGAGATGTAAATCTCACAGCCCTGAAAGTCATAAACAATCAAAACGTCAAAGTGCAAATATAAGTGGCATACTATCATGCAATAGATTTGCAGATCTCGAACTAATTAATGACGATGAATCCAATGATAAAGTAATCGATGAAAGTTCCAAATCCAGCAACATTGAGAAGGTGCAAAAACCACCGCCAATATTCATCCCTGGAGTAAATGACTTTCACGCAATGTCAGAAACTTTACAAAAAGTCGTGAAGATGGAAGAATTCTACTGCAAGCTTGTAGGTCAAGATAAATTTAAAATCTTACCGGCAACAACAGAAGCTTATCGATCACTTATTAAATACCTTACTAAAGAGAAAATTGAGTTTCACAGCTATCAGCTAAAACAAGAAAGAGCATTTAGGGTAGTCTTAAAAAATATGCATCCTACAATAAATATTGATGAACTGAAAGAAGAAATAGAAGAAAACGGTCATACTGTAAGAAACATTCATAACTGCAAACACCGTGTAACAAAAGCTCCCTTACCGGTATTTTTTATTGATTTGGAACCAAAAGATAATAACAAAGACATTTATAAATTGCAGTACCTTCAAAATACCAAAATAATAATTGAAGCTCCAAGAGTAAAGCGAGATCTTGTGCAATGTCATCGCTGCCAAAGTTGGGAGCACACGAAGCACTACTGCAACCATCCTTATCGGTGCGTAGTATGCGGCGAGAATCACGATAGCAGAACTTGTGATAACAAGAAAAACAAGACGAAGCCTGCAAAATGCGCCCTTTGTGAAGGTCCCCATACAGCAAGTTATAAAGGATGTGAAATTTATCAAAAAATACGCAATAAAAAATATCCACAGGCGTCTAAAATTCCACAAGATTCAAACTTCAGTGCTTCACAAAACAATATGAACTCAGGTCAAGAAAACTTCCCACCTACTTCGATAAATAATTTCCATCAGCGTAGTACTTATGCACAAGCACTGAAAAACTCACAAAAGAAGGATAGTCTGAACAACAATGCAACAAACACGGAGTCCAATACTCAAATATTTTCAATAATACAACAGACTTTCGAAAGATTTGAAACTATACTCAACAGACAAGCAGAACAAATAAGTGGACTTTTAAATCTAGTGTCAAAACTGCTAACTAAATAATGAACAAATCATATAAGATAGCAGCTTGGAACGCCAATGGCTTGCTACAACACCGAGAAGAAGTCAAGTGTTTTCTCCAGTTAACAAATACGGATATCATGCTCATTTCAGAAACTCATTTCACCAACAAAAGTTTTCTCTCGCTTCAAGGATACAACATGTATTATACAAATCATCCGGATGGTACAGCACATGGAGGAACAGCTATACTTGTTCGGGAAAAAATTAAACATCACTTAAATTCTCAATTTAACACCACGTATTTGCAGGCAACATCCATTCAAGTAAGAGATGCATTCGGAACATTGAATATTGCAGCAATATACTGCCTTCCGAAGCATAAAATCCAGAGTTCACAATTCGCAAGCTTCTTCAGAACACTTGGACCAAGATTTATTTCTGGCGGTGACTACAATTCTAAACATCCATTATGGGGCTCCAGACTAACCTCCCCGAAAGGTAAATCTCTATATGAAACTATAATAAACGAAAAATTATCCTCGTTCTCTTCTGGCCAACCCACTTACTGGCCGACAGACACTAACAAAATTCCTGATGTATTAGATTTCTTTATTGTAAAAGGAGTTAACCAAAGTTACATTCACACCTACTGGTCACAAGATCTATCGTCTGATCATTCACCGATTCTACTAGTCATTAGCTCAATCATTATTGAAGACAATAAGCAAACCTCAATCCACAACAATAGAACAGATTGGAAATATTTCTCAGAATGGCTAACTAATAACAGCACAGCTAATCTACCATTGAAAACTGCTTTCGACATAAATGAAGCTATAGAATATGTAACCAGACAACTCCATCAAGCTGCGTGGCATTCTACACCAGAAATAAAGCAAAACAAAAAACTATATATCCCACAAGTAATAAGAGAAAAGGTGAAATCAAAACGTAAATTAAAGAAACAATGGCAAATCACTAAAGACCCAGCAGTCAAAAGAAGACTAAATTCAGCTTCGCAAAACCTCAAAAGATTACTTCAAGAATATCGAAACCACGCCCTACAAGATAAACTCACAAAATTGATTCCGAATTCGAACTCAGAGTATTCTCTTTGGAAATCTACTAAATACTTGAAGAGACCGATGCAACCTATTCCTCCCATCAGAAAAATCGACAGCACATGGGCTAAAACCGACGAAGAAAAAACTGAATGCTTCGCGTCCCATTTCTCTAACATCTTTCAACCATTTCCTTCACAAATATCTGCTACAGAAGAGGAAGAAATTTACAACTTCTTAGATTCACCACTGCAACTAGCTCCCCAAATCAAATCCGTAAGTGCTCGAGAAGTTGAAACAACAATCAAGAATTTACCAACTAAAAAAGCTCCCGGATACGATATGATTTCAGCAACAATTCTACACCATCTACCAAGAAAACTAATAGCCTTACTTACTTCCATCTTCAATGCCATCCTAAGACTAGGACACTTCCCTGATCAATGGAAAATCGCTCAAGTAATAGTCATCCCTAAGCCCGGCAAACCAACACATGAAGTTGTATCATACAGACCTATTAGTCTACTGCCAATATTATCAAAAGTTTTTGAAAAACTGCTTCTGTCACGTTTAAATCCACTTCTACAAGAAAATGAAATAATACCTCATCATCAGTTTGGGTTTAGACAACAGCATTCGACTGTAGAACAAATTCATCGAGTAGTAAACGAAATTAGTGAATCGCTAGAAAATAAAGAATATTGTTCTGCTGTATTTCTAGACGTAAGCCAGGCTTTCGATAAGGTTTGGCACCCAGGTCTATTGTATAAAATTAAGAAAAATCTACCGTATCCTTACTATCACTTGTTAAAATCGTATCTTACAGAGAGATATTTTCAAATAAAATTTAACGGTGAAACTTCAAAACTTATCCCTATAAAGTCAGGAGTGCCTCAAGGAAGTGTGCTTGCACCTTTCCTTTATTCATTATATACTGCCGACATCCCATCATCTGTAAACGCATTGACAGCAACCTACGCGGACGACACAGCCATCTTAGCTCGACATGAAGATCCAGCAGAAGCATCTCGTCTCGTAGAAGAACATCTGCAATCCATCCACAAGTGGCAGAAACGCTGGCGCCTCAAGATCAATGACAAGAAGTCTGCCCAAGTCACCTTTAGTCTGAAGCACGAAACGTGTCCACCTATAAAAATCGGATCGCAATGTATTCCTCAAAATGACTCGGCAAAATATCTCGGACTTACTCTGGACAGAAGACTGACATGGAAAATACATATAAAGAAGAAAAGAAAAGAATTAGACCTAAAACTTAGAAGGTTAAACTGGCTACTTGGAAGAAAATCATCGTTAAGCATCGCAAACAAAGTAATTGTGTATAAAGCAATATTAAAACCAGTATGGACATATGGAATTCAACTTTGGGGAACAGCTCAAAATTCTAATGTTGAAATATTACAACGCTTCCAGTCTATAGCCTTAAGAAAATTTGTAAATGCCCCCTGGTACGTAACGAATGCAACATTACACAAAGACTTACAGATTCCAACTATAAAAGAAGAAATCAAGAATACCAGTGCAAAATACCTACAAAGACTACATAATCATCCGAATATTCTAGCCATCAACTTACTAGACAATAGTGACTACTACAGACGACTTCAACGCCATCATACTCTAGACCTTCCACATCGACTTTAAATTATTCATTTCAGAAATTATAATTAATAGTTAATTTGTATTAATAATGTATCATTGGTGGAGTACGGTCATGGGATTTTACTCCTCTCATGTATTTGTTTATGTAAATCTATGTAATTTTGCCAAATGTTTGTTCACAAACAAATTGCAAAATAAAATATAATTAAAAAAAACTCTTGCCTACGTTTCGATCATCCTACTGCAACCTTCCTCTGGGAGAAATGCGTGCAGGACATTTTGTTCTGAGGAATTTCGCAGTTTAACGTGTGAAACATTGACAGCTACGACAACTAGGACGTGGCATCCCCCGACAGAGAAGCACCTACAGGTAAATGTTGTATCACTGTAGAAAAAGGAATCGAATATTCACCAATTATTATTATTTATACCACCAAAAACTTTTAGTACGCTTTTGTTATACATTCATGACGTATTTTTATATCAAGGTGTGTTTGAACGTAATAACCTGATGTTCTTACCGAGTTTGGAAAAGTTTTTGAGTTTTCTATTTGCGAAATACACATGGGAAAATACTGTAAAAAGCAATGGTAGGAATGTCGGTGAGAAAAGGAGATACCGCTATTTGAAGTTATAAACCTGTGACACCCAACTCTGTTTTAGAATGAACGTGTGACATCAATTGCTTTTTAGAATGAATCGCTTAGATTTTGCGCACATTCATTTCTTAAAAAAATAATGTTAAACATCTTCAAATCATCAGTTCTCTGTGCTATGAAATCTGCATTCATTTGTACATCATATGTACGAAAATTGAATTGTGATATTATGTTATTTTATTCTAAAGTTGAAGAAAAACTATGTAAGGCAAGGTTAGAGGGAATTTACATATTCATAAGTGGATTAGAGTACTAGGAATCGAAGTTCGCCTGCTGGTACTAAAAGAAAATCAGACTCAAATATGAGTGACTACAGGAAAGAAAATGGAAGGCATTTCGCACCAACATAAAGTGGCAAGTGTTTGAATTATTGGAATACCATTTTATCCCAAAGTAAAATGGAGTTTACTTTGTACTCCTACCTAACTCAAAAATTTGCCAAAATGCACTTATTCCTCTTGTGCTCTTGACCCCCTCCATTGAAATTCGTTTATAATGATTGAATTTATTGTGAAGGAGCGACGAAGTCGAATGTCAGTCCAAAGAATACTCCTGAGCCAGTGCAGTGCTGCCGGAAACTCCTGAGAGGTGAGCGGCAGGGGGCGGCGGGGGTGCGAGAGGGACCAAGCGACGCATGTAGATCGCCTAGAGGGAGGGAGGGAGGGAGGGAGGGAGGGAGGGGAGGGGGAGGGAACGGATTTGGAGGGGCCGTGTGGAGGGTTTCACAGGGTTCCACCGGAAAGGGGGGCGGGGCGCGCCCCTACGTTCGGCACGCGTCGTCCCTGCGCCTCCAACCCCCGCCCCCGCCGCGCCCCCGTCTCGCCCCGCCCCGCCCCGCCCCGCCACGCCCCGCCCCGCCCCGCCCCTGCGCAGCTGCTGAGTCACAAGGCGGGCGGCTGGCGCAGCTGCCGCTTCGGCTCCTGCAACTGTGGCGAACGGTGCTTCCATCACCCACCCCCCACACCCATCCTTCGCGGTCGGTTACACGGTCAGGGGTCTTCTCCTCAAAGGCACACGACTGCCGCGTGGCAGCTGCTCGGTTGCTTTGGCGGCGCACGCTTCCGGTGGTGACGACTCATTAACAACAACCACCATAATAATAATAATAATAATAACAATAATAATAATAATAATAATAATAATAATAATACCAAAATCAATAATAATGTCACTACAGTGTCTCAAGAGGTCTTCGAGTCCGATTTCCGATGGTGGCACGATTTTTGTCGCTGGGTAGATAGCTACGCGAGTACAACCGCTGTCTGGAGAAGAATTCTAGCGCCCGGCTGTTCTGATCGGTAGTTTTCCCTGGTTTCTCCGATCAACAGCAGGGGAATGCCGCAGGAGTGCCTTAACAAACGGGCCACGGACTGCGGGCCACGGACTGCGGGCCACGGACTGCGCGCGATCTTTCCTTTCTCTTTCTTGTCCTATCCTCCTTACGGATTCGGTGGTATGACGGTCAGCGTACCGGACTGTTGTACCCGAGTTTGCGGGTTCAAACCCGATCAAAGCCGTGGGTTTTTAAGGGCGAAAAAGTCCTGCGCCTTCCTTCGGAGGGTAAGTAAAACCGGCTTTCCCATGTGGTAGATTTAATGCATGTAAAAGATGCTAAAGCCTAAATGAAGCCTCTGAGCAAAATTGATCCGCCTCTTTCGTCGCCCAAGATAATACCTCCTTTCTCCGCTAGGTGGTGAAAGGAGCGTAACTAAATGTGCGTGGTTAGATAGAAGAGCGGCCCTGATGGCCCGAGTCTCGCCACGTAAAATAAGGCATTCACTAACACTAACACACTATCCTCATCCTTACACACACTTACAATTACGATAACTACAATATGACTCATCGGGAGAGTACTGGTGAGCTAAGAGCTTGTCACGACTGCAGCGGGGCCCCACTGAGGGGAGATACCTTGTTCAGGAAAAAACTCGCTAGCCGACATGTAGGTCGGCTCCGAATCTGGCTCTAAAGCGAAGAAAAATCACCGCCACTGTCCGCGATAAAAACCTACACGACACTAACGGGACTAGTGACATTAGTAGATGACGCACCCAGAAACACCAATCAATCGATATTTATATTGATATATACTGATAAAGAAAAATTTCAAAGATTCTATTCAATTATCATATTCCATTAAACTAAGAAATCTTCCTCACAAAGACAAAACCTTTTCGAATGTAATGAAATGGATCCTTAATTCCTCTCATTTATAAACAAAAAATTATAAACACACACACAAATTGGATCTATAGACAGTTTAAGAAATATTTTTATGTCGTGAGAGGGCAAAGCCCCTCCTGTACAGGAAAGGGGTATTTATCATCGATTGTTTAGTTTTTTGTACGTAATTTTCCCTTTTATCATTCCCAGTTTAATAAAACAAAAAATCTGTTCAAACAAACATTGTCACCGCCAGTGCTGGTGCAATCTTATTTACTCGTAACAAGAATTTCCCTAGCGTTGTTGCCGCCTCTCCTGGCTACTAAAATACATAACATAGCACAGAAACACATGTGTATATACCCTTGAAATAAAACTAATATTAACACAACACTCACACCTAACATTTGCCAAAAAATCCAAAAATTACCAAAAATAATTTATCTTGAATTTTTAATACCTTAAATTCCAAAACGAACAAAATATCAAAATTGCCTTCCAAACTCATATTTTAGCAACGTATTTAATCGTCTGCTTCTGTCGCTCCGATAACGTGAAAATAAGAGACAAATGAAAGAGATAAATGAATTATTTTATCCCATCAAAACTAATGGGAAGAAAAGTCTCTATGCATGGTGAAATATTTTAGTTACGGCTGCTTAATAACTCAACATTTATTTTAGTTTGTTTTGACATCACATGCCCAAAATAAAACGTTAAGGGTTTTTCCGTTCCATGCATTATTTAAAGAAAGTGAAAAATTAACCGATAATATGATCTTCAACGATTTATTATGAAAAGTGAATTGATCCATTGTAATCGAACAAAGAAATTAATTGATTCGATATTAATAAAGTATTTGTTAAGAATAGCTCATTCCTAGTAACCAACCAGTCACTGTATATCTCCTTTACTCCTTTTTTATATTGTAATTTCCCTTCGTTATGTGCTTCTATCTTGAGCTTTATGCCAGGATTCGTACTGTTCGTATTATCTCCATTTCCACACGAAATCCCTCAGATAATTAACACTCGAAATTTTTTCCGGAAATGCCAATTTTTTATGTGATGTATTTTTGGCTCTGTGTATTTGTGAGCAGAGAAAAAAGAATTCATTATTTTCCCCGCTTCATTTTGGTAGCTTTAGAGCGGGCAGGAGGGAAAGTATAAAGGAAGGGATTTGGGCGATAATGGGAGATTATGCTTCATGTCACATGCTGCTTTTTTTTCGGTGATGCTGGTTGCTCTGAACTGAAACTCAGTTTCCTCCGCACTGTTTTGTAAAAACAATTGAAATCTTAATTGCATGAACTGCAGCAGGTTTTCTCCACAAGAATGTATAACTTTAGACAGCCCACTATTATATGTGAGAAAATGAATAAAATGCTTTTCGGTGTAAAAATCGGAAGGGAGTATCAGTTATCTTATAAATCTTGCTTGGAAAGGTAGTACCGATAACATTTTTGTTTAATGTTATGTATAAATAGTGAATAGAAGAATCTGACCCAGCTGTTTTCATTTTTAATGAAGAAAATTGTAGCATTTCGGACGATCGTCTCACATCTTCATTGCACTTTACCCGTCCAATTTCCAGTAACCCTTTATTTGAGTGTAATATTAGGTCTACTCAGTAATGTAAGGTGAGAAAATAGATTTAAATATACTTTCAACGTATCAGTTGTGACTTGCCACCTTAAAGAATGAGGCTGCTTTCTAAGGAAATACATTATTTTCTGTCCATTTCAGAGCATAGTGTTTTTAGTATTTTGTCAAAAGCAACAGATTCAAAATTTAACGTTTCACATTATAATACTCATGAAGTTTGACATTCACTTTTCGACAATGCTAGTTTGTCTCGCTGTTTCTTGTTTGTTGCCACTTCATCGAGTTATACAACTTGAGTATTGTTAATTTAACGACTATAAATAACCCAGACATTTGAATTTAACATTTAATCTATGAACATATTATCAAAAGAAATTGGTAAACAATTTTTTACCCTTTACATTACAATAACGACTATTTACAAATTTGTTGCGTTTCGACATCTGTAGTTCGCAGTCTTATTCTGGTAATTTATTATTACCATTCTACAAAGTGAAAAATATTTATTGATAAGATAAATTAATAATAACTATTACAGAAAATTCTAAAATGAATAACAAATCCATACACTGTCAGGAAGTACTTGTTTTGAACAAGAGGCAGTACGTGCTCGCCTCATCATTCTAAAGAAAGCTGATCCAACTCGGAACCATACTGGGACAGGACTCGTATCCCCGGCATAGAGTACACAAATATGTTCAAATAAAAGAAAACTGTACGTAGTGAATCAGATCTATATTTCAATATCAATACAGGGCTACAGATTAATTCTACAATATCAGTAGTGGGCTACATATCAATACTACAGATCGATATAGGGCTTGTATGATCATAGAATTAAAGTGTAATAAAAAAAAACAATAATATAGTATTCATTAGGTGAAAACCAAACCTATTAATAAGAATTATTCACAATTAATTAGTAATGCTACAACTGCTATACTTTATCGCATTATTTGTAACTTTTGCAATTTTGAAAACATTGGTACAGTTCAACAAAAGTCGAACCTGTGCTTTTTGTATAAGCCTACTTCATTCTATCCAAGAAAAAGAAGATATTGGGAAGCGCTTTTAAGAAAATATATCTTCAAATATTACAATTGTTAGAAGGCGCCGAACAACATTGAAACTTTTGCAATTTTCGGAAGATCAGAGAATTCAACGAAAATTGGTCATGGGCCCTCTTTTACTTTACTCTATCCGATAAAAAAATTTAAAATTGGAGGAATTTTTGAGAACCATTTGAAAATTCGTGAAGTAACTCCAAATATCAAAACATCCGTTTCAAATTCACGGTTCCTTGACATTGTTCAGATCGATCGGGGAATAACAGTTTTGGGGAAAGTTCTGATTACAATTTAACCGCTAGCATTTTTCACAAATGTAGTCAGACAACGTACTGTAAGTAGTACACAGAATGAAAAAAATTGTCAATAGTTTATTCGTGAGAGTTGCACTACTAACATTTAAGAATGAGATGGTAATTAGAGCTAAACTTTGATGTGACAGTTTTCAGGTTAATAATATTGGTGGTGTAGTGTATGTGAATAATTTCTGAAATAGAAAACCCAAAGTATTTTTGACCATGATCTAATATTTCCACCTGGCGTCGGATGTTTTGTCTAGAAAAGAAGATGTAGTCTGTAATGACTTCCACCTAAAATTATGCTCTATGATACTATTGTAACTCCACAATTGAGTGTAAATATTTCATTTCATAAACTACTCTTTGAATAAAACCAAAAGGAAGAGAGTCTGAACAATTTTTTGTAAAAAAAGTATTGTTTAGTAGGTTTACAAATAATTTGAGCATTCCCTTTTTGAAGGATACATTATAATACAACTAACGTTGATAACTAACACTGTCATGAATAGGGTTGCTGATAATGCAATTACAGACTGAATGATTTGGCTAGCTACACGAACAGAACTGCTGGTTCAAACTCAAACGTTTGACAACCTTCAGTTTTACTTCCACCAATATTCGATGCAACCTTGGATATTTATGATGACATTCTTTGGAACACTGACATTATGGTACTACAGCACCATCAAGATAACTCGAGTAGTTTTTTCCAAACAGCATTTAAATTTTCGCCCAGAGTTCTCTTCAGCTCATTGGCAGTTACGATGGCACATTGCCTTTTGCAGCACATCCGCCACGGTCATCGCTTAGAACCTGTGGTGATGAATGAAATGGCGGACATTGTGTCGCAGGTAAACAGCCGCGCCTGTCGCCTCATGACGTGTTTACCTTTTACGATTGAGCCAGTAAATCCGTGCGTTAATGCCTCTGCGCATGTCGTTGATTTCAGGAGCGTTTCGTTTTGTAATCGCCCTCCGCATTGTCCGTTTGCGCCAACTCGTTTCACCAGCGCGCTTTGGGTACTCTATTGATATAACGATTGCTGTTCGATTTTCGACGTTACCGGCCAGCCTCGGTGAATACTGTCAACGGAATAATGAGCTACACTTGACGGTTGTTCCTGCGATGAAGAACTTTTCAATAATTTTGTGTGCTCGCCATAATTGTGACGGTGTATTTGCTGAACAGAGCGTCTGGTCTTGCGTCTGTTCTACGTGAAAGCCTTGATTGGTATTGGAAACAAAGGGAGCTGTGTTGGCATTCTACAATGGCCGTTATTCTGTTTGAATCACTACATACATGCTTTTATACAAATTCTGTGAATAATTTCGAAGAACTTTAGAGATAATAATAGTGTTTATTGCCTTCTGCGAATGCACAATAATTGCTGTTAATGCTTTCTTTTTAGTTGAAAATGAAAATATCAAGGAACTTTGTTGTATCTTATCTCAAACTGTTTACAGATTAAAATCAATAGTATTGTTTTCTTGTTGTGAAAGATTATTTTTTTTTTTAGAAACTAGAATATCTGAATAATTGTTTTCACAGTACTGAGGATGAAGTAATGCGAAATACGAAGTCTTGTGGAGATGTTTGAATATTGTTTATATACACACACATTTTAGATTTTGAGATTTACATCTTAAAATTGAAATCACGTTGCTATTCAGTATATCGATACCTTCAGATTACAAACGCAATAAAGTGAATTAAGTCAACTGCTTCTCTTTGATAACACACTGTAAAACGAATGCTTTAAAAAGTATTGGAATCTCCTTTCCACATTCTAATATTTTTTGAATAAAAAACCGTAAAGAAATTAGAAAAATAGTGAAGTGTGTCAACAAGATTCTATTCGGAGAAATTGAAGTTTAAATATGTAATTCATATATTTATTTATATATAATACGTTGCGGGAAACCATGCAATGTTTTCAGCTTGAGAAACAAATTGCGGCAAAATGTCAAGTCTGCTCGGTACGGCATACATTAACTATGTTGATGAGGACCTCTTAATGCGCTATGCAAGTTAGGAGTATGAAGCTGGGGTAAGTATGCAAGGGTTAAACTAGATGAAACCTTCTACGATCTCTTTTTATCCACCACAAACTCCACTGACGTGATCGTGATTGGTACTTCTTTACGGAGGTGGACTAGCGCATTTGCCACTACGTCAAGAGTATTCATTTCAAATGAAGAAACGATTAGTTTGTTTCCTTTTTCAATCTAAAGACAAACATTTTATGGTATTAATTTACATTTTAATTTTTCGAGTTTCCAACCATAATAGCTATCTCTGTAGTTTTTGGATGGATAACAGATCTTTCTTCCCAGTGAGAAAGTTAGCAAGAGTGAGTAGCACTTTCATCCCAAGTGAGAAAGATAGTTATAGCAATTATTGTGCGTTCGCAGTAGGCAATAAAAACTATTATTCCCTCTAATATCCTTCGAAATTATTCACAGAATTTGCCTAAAAAGCATGTATGTAAAATGTATGTAAATAAATCATATGGCTCCTGTTACGAATCGAAGTCCAATGCAGGGGACAGACTTTGAAAAATTAACAAACGCAATACGCAAAAGAAAATTTAAACAAAATTATATGCACTTACAAATACAACGATCTAATTCTGTTAAAATCGTCGTTGTAATGACTGAGTACTTTGCCGGAGTTTCTTTTATAGGAAAACAAGATACGTTTTTTGAGGTTGTTAAAACAACTAAAACACATTTCTCAAAAACTGCCTTTCACACCGTGGCGTAGCGGAAGCTAGAATACTGCATAAAATGTGTATACCCTTCTTCTTCCATTACGCCCTCACGAAACGAATCGTATATTTCAATGATTCTTGTAAATGGCCGCGTCATTCCAAGCTCATTCACCGGGAGCGGTAGCTCAGTGCATCAACTGATGTCACTGCAGCGCCTCTGACCGGGAAGTCTTAGGTTGGAGTTCAGACGGCGGCAGGATTTTCGACACTAGCTTTCCAGCTAGGTCGAATTCAGTCGCTGTCTGGAGGAGAATTCCAGCGGCCGGCTGCTCTGATCGCTAGTTTTCCGTGGTTTCTCCGATCAACACTAGGCGGATGCCGGAGCAGTACCCTACCAAACGGGCCAGAGACTGCTCGCGATCTTTCCTTTTTCTTCCTTGTCCTATCCTCTCCCCTTACATACACACATTTTACACTAACATGCACTACACTACCACATATCCCGAGAGACCAGTCGGGGGTTTAGAGCTTGTCCCGACTGGGGCGGTGCCCCGCTGGTGAGAGTCCTGGTTAGGGGGAAACCCCACTAGCCGACGGTAGGTCGGCGCCGGATCTCGCCTCCAGCGGGGGAAGATCACCACCATCTCCCGAGAAAAAATCACGCACTACACTAACGGGACTAATGTCCAGATCAGTTGACGCGCCCGGAAACACGAAAAAATTAACCAATCAATCAATCAACTCAACAAGCTCATTCTACTCGGATGACACGGATTTCCTATTTACAGCTCTAGCAACGGCTTTCGCCCTCGCCCCCTTCAGCTCCGCGTCTCAACCGCGCCCTCCACTTGTAGGTCGCGTGGTCGAAAAAACGCGGTGGGGCGGGGCGCATGTAGCTGTCCTCAAGTTCGGTGCAAAACGAACACAAGGAGGGGATTGTACTCTGAGGGCTAGTTAGAGCGCGGGCGAACTGGGCCAAAAACCCCAGCGGCTTTGAATATTCATTAGCAGCCCTTCGCGCGACTGATGGAGCTTGGCTCCGCCCCCGCCTGCTAATATGCGACGCGGCGTGTTTGCCTATTTGTTTATTGATGTAAGCCGGAGAGTACGAGGGTGGGTGTAAGGGTAGGCGAGGGCACGGGATGGAGGGTGCGGTAGTAAGGGTGGAAGTGGCAGGACCTTGTAGGTACGAAAGCGCTGACGTAAAGGATGTGGGAATCAATGCAGTGATAATTAAAGGTAAACGTCACCGCGTCCTTGATAGCAGTGCCGTTCTAAGCTTTTTTCGGCGATGAGAAAAATGTATGACGTGGGAGAAGTAATCAGACTTGATGTAGCGGGAGCGGTAGCTCAGTGCATCAACTGATGTCACTGCAGCGCCTCTGACCGGGAGGTCCTAGGTTCCCACTCCCCACGGCGGCACTAGCTTTTCAGCTATGTTGAATTCAGTTGCTGTCTGGAGTAGAATTCTAGAGGTGGGCTGCTCTGATCGGTAGTTTTCCGTGGTTTCTCCGGTCGACACCAGGCAAATGCCGGTGCAGAACCCTAAAAAAACGGGCCACGGACCGCGCGCGATCTGTCCTTCCTCTTCCTTGTCCTATCCTCACCCCTTACACACTTACACTAACATGCACTACACTACCACATATTCCGGGAGACCGGTCGGGAGCTTAGAACCTGTCCCGGGTGGGGCGGTGCCCCGCTGGTGGGAGAGTCCTGGTTAGGGGGAGCCCCGCTAGCCGACGGTAGGTCGGCGCCGGATCTCGCCATCCAGCGGGGGAAGATCACCGCCATCTCCCGAGAAAAACATGTACTATACTAAAGGGACTAATGACCACAGCAATTGGCGCTCCCGGAAACCCAAAAAAATCAATCAATGAGACCTGATGCGAAGTCAAGGGAACTTATTGTACACCCTCGCTACGGATCTGCTTTGGTTTAGGTAGTGTAATGGAAAGCAATGCGCTATTCATTGCACATAGATTTCTTGTCAAGGCTGAAAAACAATCGGTCAAGAACTATCATTATATAAATGAAGAGTACATAGTCAGGAAGTGAAATAATAATAATAATAATAATAATAATAATAATAATAATAATAATAATAATAATGTTTTATGTTTAACAGATGTGAAAAATAAACACGAGAAAATATAATAATATATAAAAAATATTGGCATGCAAATAAGAGAAATGGGGTAAGGGAACGTCAAGTGTCTTTGTTTTGAAAAATATGAAAATAGGAAACATTAATGTGAACCAGAGAGAACGTCGTAGAACACCGATGAGATCAGTCGAATTGTGAGATAATACAACGCGATATTGTAACTAAAACGCTGTCTAATTTACGTAATACCAGCTCTTGGCGGACAGATGGAAATGGTAAAAATATTTTGTGTGTTCTTAAGAGTAATTACGAACTGAATAACTAAACGAACAAGTTATTAAAATTACGACAGAGAGGCTTCTAAGCCATTGGATTAAATGAGTAATAAAATCATACAGTTTTGACATCGAAGGAAGTACCCCAACATTGTTATTGGAATCAATTGAATAAAATTACAGATACATGAAATGATAACCCATCTGCGTGTAGACAGATTATTGAGAATGGTAAAGGCAAATTCGTGTGAAAAGTAAATACATTTTCATATAACGTATTAGACGTAGTACGTATGCAGTTGTAAGGAAATCACCATTCACCAATCACAAGTCATCATTAAACAAAAAATGCCCTACTTGCTATGTACTAGATATGTTTTAGTTCACATGTCGGATATAATCATGAATGACTGACGACAAAATATTATGTAAACTACAGTTAATTGAACGAAGAAACTAATCTGAGGAATACTGAGGCACAAATGCACACACTTTATGTCGTATGTGAGTGAGTAGAGCTTCCGGTCAGGTCAATTACTCAGGTCCCCTAAGTGTAGTGCATGTTATATCCCGGGAGGGAGGGGCTTCTCCCCAATGTAACATGAGATTCGGCGCCGACTTACACTGATAGGGTTTCCTCTGCAGGTATTTCCAACGGGCACATCCATCCCCCCCGAACGTGACCTAAACCGGAAGCGATAGCCCGGTACCTCAACTGATGTCACTGCAGTGTCTCTGACCAGAAGGTCCTAGGTCCGACGGCGGCACGATTTTCATCACTAGGTTTTCAGGTGGGTGGAATTCAGTCGTTTTCTGGTTGCGGCCGAATGCTCTGATCGGTAATTTTCCGTGGTTTCTCCGGTCCACACCAGTTGAATGCCGGAGCAGTACCCTAACAAACGGGCCACGGACCGCGCGTGATATTTTCATCCTCTTCCTTGTCCTACCCTCACTCCTTACACAGAAACACACACACACACACACACACACACACACACACACACACTTACACTAACATGCACATAACTGCCACACATACAGGGAAATGGTTGGGGAGTTTGAATTTGTCGGGTTTCCTGGTTGGGGGAAAATCCCGCTAGTCAACGGTAGATTGGCGCCGGATCTCACCATCCACTAGGGGAAGATCAGTGCCTCCTCCCGATGATAAAACACGCACTGCACTTACGGAACTAATGATCTCGGTAGTTGACGCGCCCGCAAGCACTAACAATCAATGTAGACCTTAGTCTACAACGAGTTTCTCGCCATATGTGGAGGCAGCGTGCACGCAACTGTGCGCATGGAAGAGAAGAGAAAGTGACTAGAAGGAGGAAGGGAGGATCGCGGGCGTTTCATGAACCGTTTATGGTATGGCTCACGAACCCCGCGGAGATCTATCGATCAGCACAGCCGGACTCTCCTTCAGACGCTCGGTATGTCAAGGTCCTGCACTGTTCGCGGCAGAAGCTGGTAGGCATCTGTTTTCCGCTGGCCGGTGCTTGCGGCTCGCGTGGCTTAGCGTAGCCGCCCCCCCCCGCCCTGCCGAGCCCCGCCCCGCCTCGTCCCGACCTGTCCTATCCCGTCCCGTCCCGTCCCATTCTTTCAGGTACGTGTCGTCCTGTCCCGTCCCGTCCTGCCCGTCCCGTAGCCGGGGCTGGCGACGCGCGTCTTAGTGTACGGGCTCTGCCCCGCCCCGCCGCGTTTCATCCCGTCCCATCCTCTCCCGTCCCGTTCCGTCCTATCCCGTTCCGTTCCGTTCCGTTCTGTCCCGTCCCGTTCTGTCCCATCCCATTCTGCCACGTACCGTTCCGTTCCATCCCGTCCCGTCCCGTCCCGTCCCGTTTCTTCCCGTCCCGTTTCTTCCTGTCCCGTTCCGTTCAGTTTCGTTCCTTCCCGTCCCGTTCCGTCCCGTTGCCGGAACTGGCGACTCGCTCGTCTTAGTGCACGGGCCCCTCCCCGCCCCGCCCCGTTTCATCCCGTCCCATCCCGTCCTATCCCGTTCCGTTTCATTTCGTTTCGTTCCGTCCCGTTTCATTTCGTTTCGTTCCGTCCCGTTTCGTCCTAATCCGTTCCGTTCCGTTTCGTCCCGTTCCGTTCCATCCCTTCCCATCCCGTCGCGTTGCGTCTTCTTCCGTCCCCTTCCATTCCGTCCCGCCCCGTCTCGTCCCGCTCCACTTCGTCTAGCGAGCGCCACCCTCGCCTCGCCCCTCCGACCCGCCCCTTCCGCCCTCCCCCGCCCCCTCTCCCCCGCGGGCCTCGGGGCGTTAATTGCGCCCACGGGAAGGGTTGCGCACGGCGCTGACGCGAAATTAACAGATCGCGCGGACGCTCCCCTGCGGCGCTGCCCCCCGGCCCCCTTACCCCCCTGCCCCCCCTCCCCGCGACGCAGTCACGCGCCACCCCGCCCTCCCCGCCCAGCTGCCCGCGCAGCACTCTCGCTTTTTACTCGCCCTCTCCCTCCGCCCTTCACACGGAGACTTCGCGCTGGCGTTTACGCCCCTCTGCTTCCGGGCCACTGGGATAAGCTCTCTCGTTACTTCCTTTGTCTCATATTTCGAATTGTGCTCTTTCTTCGCGTTCGTTCGGTTCATTTACGTCTCAAAATAACTTGTCGTTCTTTGGTTTTTCACATTTGCCTTGTCTTCGAATGTGGTACTTCGATTAACAAACCAGATATGTTTTAATATTATTGTATGAAATATTATTCTACTTGCTCTCATCGGATAATTGGCTCACGGCTTCAATTGATGCCACTACAAAGCCCCCGACCGGGAAATCCTAAGGCTCGAGTTTCGGCGGGAGCGGAATTTTTGACACTATGTAGGTTGAGTTCAGCCCCTGTCAGGGGGAGAATTCTAGCGGCCGGCTACTTTGGTAGTACTTTTTTGTACTTTTATCAACATAAGGTGAATGAAATAGCAGTTCGTAGAAAACGTACCAGGTTCCGTGCACGATCTTTTCTTCCTTTTTTTCTTATTTTCTTATCATCTTTCCTTACTTACCACACCGCAGGTTGGAGATTCCTGGAAAGAAAACATCTTAAGAGAACTTGTAGGTCGGTGCCGGATTTCACCCACCTCGGGGAAAGGGCACCTCCACCCCCCGTCATAAAAATAGCACTACACTTGCGGAACTATTGATATTGGCAGCTGACGGTCACGAACACAAATTAATCATTAAATCTATCTTTATTTATATTTGTAAATCTATGTGTATTTCTTTTTATCTGTATTTGTTTATATTTATGAATCTATTTCTATATATAAATTTCTATCTATATATTTAAAAAAATAAGGTATTCTGCCATGGCTTCGTTTAGAGCTTCTACTGAACCGATTGTAGTATTTTTTCCTTTAAATGAAAGAATGTGATCCCTAGATGTGTTATCAGATATTGTTTGTGTTGATTCACCAACATTTACGGTGTAAATTAATTAATTAAATCATTCTTTAATAGTACGCTTATCAATAGTCAATTGTTTTCTTCCAAAGGGTGGCTGTATGAAAATTGATATATATGAGTCTATAGATGTGCGTCCCCGCCGCTTCATGGTGGCGCTGCTTGATGTTTTTGTTTTGATTCTTGAGATTTGTTCACAATTCGTCAAGGTTTTGTTTCAGTGTAATAATTGCATTGTGAAGATGACAGTTTGCATATACATATTTGCTTTTGTAGTGTATTTTGTAGAGAACATTCGGACAGTGGGTTTTGTGCGGTTGTAGTGAAGTTGTTTACAGGTTATGTCGAATTCCGAATCGTTGCCCACGCGCCCCAAAAGACTCAAACGCACTACATTGACTGGGAGCAGGGAAAGAGAAAGTCAGCGTATGTGTCGTGATAGTGAGGTCATTTCGTTTTCTGTTGGGTTATTGTCTATAAAATGTCAGTTTTGTTCTACTTTGTACTTCCCATGTCAGAGAAATTCTGTAAATGAGTTTACTGTGTGTTGCTTACATGGGAAAATAAGTTTACCTTCGAGCAATATGCCAGAAGAAATCAAACAGTTGTTTATAGGAGATTATGACACATCAAAAAACTTTAGAAATAATATCCGTCAGTATAATAGTGGTCTTTCTTTTGTGTAATTTGGTGTCGATATTGCATTGCCACCTGGTCATGGGCTATACGTGTTCAACATTTTGTGAACTCCACATCACAGAATATCTTCGTTATACCCTGAAGATTCAAACAATGCAACATATTGTGAACATTAGTCTGGGCACAGTATTTTACATTTATCTTAGATCACACCGTCATATTTTGACGGGTTCTCACTAGTTCATAATTATAAATATATCTTTACTTTTATATTTGTTATCCTTTGAAACAAAAACTTTTATCTGTTTACTTTGAAAAAAGACTGTTTTTGTAGATTTACGTTTCTGATAATTATTTTGTTTGTTTCTTTGGTAAGTTTTCATTTTTTATTTTCCATTTTGATTTCTTTCCACGTAATTAAATTAAATTTTTCGCATTTTTTTACATTTTAATGACATCATAATATACGTTTTTGCTTATGAATTTCTACCTTTAATTTATGTAGCACTCGAAAATGTTTTTATTTTAATGTATCAAGACTCTTCACTTAGTTTATTGCATTTTAATACTTTTTTTTACATTTTTTACAAAAAAAAATTTTTTTATCCATTCTACATGATTTTTGATCATCTTTGTAGTACGTACCCAACTTTCAGCATTCCACTATTCGTGTTTCAGTTTCATTTTTCTCGTAATTTTCATTCTTAAATTGAGTTTTCCCCTCAACTTGTTTTCGTGCAGTTCGCTCTGTCCCCAATGACGTCTTTTCGCTGCCCGCCATAATTGTCCTCTCCTACGCCCTTCTATTTATAGCCCTCGCCCTTGTTCTCGCTCTTTGCAGAATCTCTCCCGCAATTGCCCCGCCCCCGGCCTCCTGCAGGCTGCCCGCCTTTGCGCTCATCCGCCCGCCCGCCCAGAGACAACTCACTCTCATTTACCCACCCGCTTGCTCAGATGACTATCCTCCCACCCGCCCAAAAACCTATCCACCCATACTCTCACCTTCCCGACCGCTCTCCCACCCACCAAACCACACACACACACACACACACACACACACACACACACACACACACACACACACACACACACACAAACCACAAACACACAACCACACACACAACCACACACACCCAACCACTTATTCACCCAACCACACACACACAATCATACACACACAACCAACCACACACACACACACACACAACCAACCACACACACACACACACAACCACACACACACACAAACACACACACAAACACACACACAAACACACACACACACACAAATACACACACACACAAACACACACACACACAACCACAACCTTACTCATACCTACCCATCCGCTTTCTTACCCAAACACCCACCCACCCACTCACTCACCTACCTATTCTCATGTACCCACTCGTCCACTCAACCAACCTATTCATCCATCCGCCGGCCGCTCATCCGCCCGCACTCTCATCTGCCCAACCGCTCTCCGACCGGGAGAGGTGCATCAACTGATGTCACTGCAATGCCTATGACGGGGAGGTCATAAGTTCCCCCATTAAAAAACCCTAATAAAACATGCACTACACTTACTGGACTAACGAGCGTAGCAGTTAATTCGCTCGGAATCATCAATCAAGAAACAAATACCCCCTCACCGACCGAACCATAAGCTCGTCCACACGCACATATGAACACACTCACGCCCACAATCACGAACACACGCGCGCACACACACATACACACTCACTCATCCGTTCTTTGGACATTTCGCTCTCTCGCACACTCGCTGTCGAGTTAAGTTCGCTCTCTATTACAGCAAGCGTATACTCACGCTCCTTGTCTGACTTTTTTTCAGTTCAATTTTGTCTTCTGTCGTTTGCTAAATATGTTTTTTTTATGAGGGTTTGGCCTCGAGGTGTTTGTATTTCGGCTTAAACCCATTCCTTCGTTTACACTCGCGCATGGGGAACGAAATTTATTGGGCATTCCGTCCTTCGTTAATGCGTCTGAGTATGCAAATCACTGAAGCGTCACTTGGGAAAAATTCTCCAAAGGCGTGAAAAAGTTGATAGAACTACGGAGTGGGATCACAGTTTGCTTGCAAAAGAGCAAAACGTACTGTTGGAAAGTGGGTGGAACATTGAGTGCTACTGATGAGTGCAAATTGCATCAAGAAATTAGACGAACGAATGAAGACTTTTGGTGTTGTGTTATATATTGTGAAATTAGTCTCCATATTTAAATGCCTCTTTTTAATGTATATTATGTAGATATATTCATGGGTTGAAATTTAAATAATGAAGTCAAATGTGCCAGGTTTTAGTTCTCATGTACACAGATTTTCAAAAGACATCAATTCAACCATCTACTTATTTAAACTAAAGAGTGTCGTCGACCTATAATTATCTTTAGCGCTAAGGCTGGGATGACTTAAATCATAATTAAAGTTATTGATTTAAATAAATCACGAGATTTAAATAAAATTATATTTAAAAAAATCAATGATTTAAATCAATATTTATTACTTGTAATATTTAAAAATATATTTATATTTGGCATAATTGTAAAATAAAAATTACTAAGATAAAAAGACAATTACAAAGTTGATATAAAGAATATGTCATATTTCTTATAAACTTTTTCACATAATTGAAGAATTTTTTGACCATTGTAGAAATCACGACCGTAAATAAGTAGTAGGATAATGGATCACGGGATCGGTCAATTAATGAATTACATTAGTTTGCCAACGTTTCGGAATATTTAATTCCTTCATCAGGGCTAACAAACAAAAAATACAATCACAATAAATAAGGACAAACTCTTCTGAACAACAACATAAAAAAACATGAATGAACATACATGTAGAAAAATAATTACACAGATAACTAAATAAATACATTATATTCTGTGTATCTAAGTCAAGGTCATATAAAGGATACACACCTTACTAATACATATACTGGTCAAACATAATGTTCCTCCACAGCACAACTCCAATACAGAGTTGCTGAAGCACACACGTCCATAACAGGTCCGACCATGGCCACGCCCCGAAAGAAAGTGAATGAAAAACCAGTGTATTGTCCGGACCACGTGCTAAGCAACTCCATGCCGGAACCATTTGTATCCAGTTTCATTCTCATTATTCATTTATTTATTTATTTACCCTTTTTTTTCAATTTTGTATCTTTTCATCCGAACCCGTGTTACGGAAAAAAACAATTGTTAACAATTATTTGTATTACTATATTATTAATAAGGTACCCTTAATAGATATCTTGAGTATTGAGAGAAAATGTAAATCATAGTATATTACGTACTTCCGGTGAATGTGTGTTGATATTTATATTGCTTAATTTCATAGGATCAGTTTTTGTTGTATTATTTATTTATTTTAATTTGTTTTGTTTTTAACAATCAGAGTACATGTCAACTGGGGTTTGCACAACGTAAACTCTACAATATTTACCAATGGAACACTCATACGAATGAAGCCACTGACATCATTGCCTACACAACCAACCAAATTATTTATTTATTTCATTTATTTTCCCCCTTTTTTGTATATTATTATATTAATATTAAAATTTTTTTGACATATAAATACTTAAAATTATATTGTATATATAATATAGATGTTAATACCAACCCATATTTTTGCCCACCCTAGTCAGGTCGAACAGCGCAGACGTATTGCAACAGATTTTTTTTGTATTCCAGCATTATAAACGATCTTTTACGTTACAAGGAATAGTTCATAAAATATCTTACGGCATATATTATTACGTATTTGCCGTTTAGGGCTTGAATGATTGCGCCATCACACATTCAGCCACTCGCAGCTAGAGAATAGTAGGAAAGCAGCAGTAAAACGATCAGCCAACCAGAAGGTTATTTTTGCGCAGATGTCAAATACCCATGACGTCATAATGAAGTTCAATTGAAATACTCACTTCGATTCCCTTATAAATTTATAACGCTGTTATACCAAAAATAATATTATATTATTTGCATGATATACTAATTTATAGCTTTGAGAGAGAAAATATGACCGTCCAATTTCAGAGGGGTATGGAATTCTAAATTAGTAATGCACACATACGTACTTAACCAATCCTAACTTTACCCAATATTCTGTCATTGCAAATTCTACCACTTCAGTCATTATTTGTAAAATCCTCAACAAAACGGAAACATAATTCCTAAGGATTAATGAAGTAAAGGAAGAAGTAACGAATTTGTAATTTATTTCCATACTATTGCTGCTTTATATCAGAAAACTGTAAATTAATTTCATTTATTAATATACCGGGAGCGGTAGCTCAGTGCATCAACTGATATCACTGCAGCGTCTTTGACCGGGAGGTCCTAGGTTCGAGTCCTGACGGCGGCAGGATTTTCGACACTAGCTTTTCAGCTAGGTCGAATTCAGTCGCTGTCTGGAGGAGAATTTTAGCGGCCGGCTGCTCTGATCGCTAGTTTTCCATGGTTACTCCGATCAGCACCAGACGAATGCCGGAGCAGTACCCTACCAAACGGGCCACGGACCGCGCGCGATCTGTCCGTCCTGTTCCTTGTCCTAACCTCTCCTCTTACACACACACTTACACTAACATGCACTACACTACCACATATTCCGAGAGACCGGTCGGGAGCTTAGAGCTTGTCCCGTCTGGGGCGGTACCCTGCTAGTGGGAGAGTCTTGGTAGGGGGTAACCCCACTAGCCGACTGTAGGTCGGCGTCGGATCTCGCCATCCAGCGGGGGAGGATCACCGCCATCTCCCGAGAGAAAAACATGCACTACACTAACGGGAATAATGACCAAAGCCGTTGACGCGCGCGGAAACACGAAAAAATCAATCAATTCATTAATATTTTTTGTAATCAATGGGATCTTGATTACCCTGATCAGGTGCCGCCGACTCATATTAGGCTATTGGCCCTCAACGACACTTTAATCATCATTGACCCCCTCCAAATTCCATCGAATCCCAGGGCATCTATACCAATTACGTTGGGAACCGCTGATCTAGACCTTTCCGTTGGCCCGGTCGTCCTGTGCGTGCAAGTGAGCAAGTGAGTAGCGCTGTTGTGCGTATGTATTTCTGCTCTGCCTTTTAGGTGCCATTAGAGTGCACACAGTATTTTCGTATTCAAGTGTACGTACGAATGCCATATAAGTTTCAATAAAAATACTGATTTCGATACTTTTGAATTTACTCTAAAATTTTCAGGTGGAATGTTTGGGTTTTACGTACTATAATTTACAATTTAAAGTTTCATTTCCCCCCCTTAAAACATGCATAAAGAGTATGCCAAAGTATGTTTAAGAGTTCAGTGCTGTTTACTAATCGCAACTACTTCAAATGTGAGTACTGATTGTAGTAATGTTCTTTATGCAAAACGGTTACCAGAAAAGATATCGTCTTGTTATAATTTCTAATTATGATTATTTGGTAATAATGTGAAAAATAATTGTGGTAGTTTACATCAAATTTCATTTCACAAACTTTTTCTGATGCCCATATTCAAATAATTATTGCATTAAGTTGATATGCATAAATTTCGTATTCACATAAATGTATTTAGTGAGATTAATCGTAATCTACGCAGGTTTTTAAAGTACCAAGGTATTTATAAAAACAAAATTGGATGTAATGGGACGTTTAAAACGTAAAAATCTGGATCTTACATGGGGAAATAATTAGACATTGATTTAAGAAACTTTTCTGAGAATACCATTAAATTGAAGTTTAGAATTTTATCTATCAATATATAAATATATATATTCCGTGAATAGTATCAATATATTCAATGTATATGTATCAATATATTGCACGATAAATATAATTTCAACTTTATTTTAAAGAATTGTCCCCATGCGCCCTGGGTTCAAGCAAGCAATTAGTAGCTGTGTCGCCGCCATGCACGCCCCGGCCAGCGAGTGGCTCCAGAGGCGAGGCCCCGGGCATTTCGTGTCGCCCGCCCACACCCGCAGCGCCAGCCTCGCTTTTTGTGTGTGGCTCGTGGAACTAATCGCACTGCTAATCTCGGCGACCTTCTCCGTCCTCTGCCTCCCTCTCTCTGTTGCTCTGCGCTGTTGCGACTGCACGCCCCGCCATGCGTCGTTGCTTCGGAGCCACTCCAGGACCTGGCGCTTTGCTCCACGGAGCTGTGACGCCGTGCCCTGCGCGGGCAAGCGGCCTTTGCGGAATCCTCTGGCTACCACGGAGCGGCAAAACGAGTGAGGAACATTCTCAGGAATAATGGCTAACGATCTGCAGCTATTACTTCGCTTTTTAGAAGGTTTGTTTGTTTCAGGTTGTATGAATTGTATTCTTTTTTACATACCACATTTTAGAAATCAATATTGGTGCAAAATGTCAGAAAAATCAAATCTATTCGTTCCTTCACCGTTAAAAATAAGTTTTCTATAATTCGGCAACGAAAATATCTAGTTTTTGAAATGTTAATCCATCGCTCTTTTAAAATTATTATTATTATTATTATTATTATTATTATTATTATTATTATTATTATTATTATTATTATTATTATTATTATTATTATTATTATTATTATTATTATTTATTTTTCATCTTTCAACTATTAATAGTTAAATTATTGGGAAGGGATTCTGAAACTCAAGAAAGCGTGCGCAGATTTTCTCCCCCATACCTCACATACAGTTTTTCACTGTTTTGGGATTAAATAAATAAATAAATGTTTCAACGCGGGAGTATGCTTTAAATCATTGCAGTAGAGTGATATTTTGCGTGTAGTTATCACATCGGTGAGAAATCGTGAAAGTGATTCACCACTTTCACTTATTTATCAAATAAATATTTGCAGAACATTTTTATTAAATAAATTTTATTTATAAATAAATAAATTGTATTTATAGAAGTAGCAAAGTGATCGGATAAAACGAGAATGTAACGATTCACTGAAATCGGAGTTACAGTATTTAAAGTTATAAAATTTCATTCTTAATTTATTTAGCACAATGCGAAACAAATAAATCCTCCCTGAGTTGAAACCAACATTTTCTGTATTTTGGCGCGTTGAACACGAAAATAAAGTAATTTTTGCACTATTAAATCTGTTTTTAATCTCAAAATATAAAGTTATTGATGACTCGATTTGATGTGTATTCTTATTATGAAATTATTGCAATCAGGGCCCTATTGAAAAGAGACTGGTGCTCATTTCAGTAAAAGAATATAAACAAGACTTAAAGGTAGTTTAGATGGCGCGTTGTAGAAAGTAATTTTGGTTTCAGCAAAGTGTACGTGATTGCTATTTAGTAGCGTCAATTTTTCTTCGTAAGTTTAACAAAAAATGACAGAAGAAACAACAATGCTGTAGATATGCAACATATATGCGTTGAATTGTCGTAAGAGATTTGTTCCATATATAATTGGCTGCTGGAAATACGAGTGGAAACATTTATATTAGTATCCTTCCCTAAGCGATACTGAAGAAAAAGTCATTTTTATTGGGTCTTAAATTTGTCAGACTATATACAATTCCAGTTTTGAAGAACCACTGATCATTTTTTTAATCGTATAGTGCATCATAAAATATTAATAATATAATACAAAATAGTTGGTGACCAACGAAAGAAAGTTTAAGGCTTTAGCAATAAAACCATTCATTAAATCACTTTTGTTTTCGTAACATAGTAACACGGAAGTAGTGATATCGGTTTTCAAGTAGAAATCAGTATTTTCAGAAATAATTGAAAAGACAGCAATGGCAATTCGAAGTATATTAATTTCAAATAATACATGTAACAGTTAAAGTGAAAAATTAAAAAAAAATCGCAATAAGAAACAATATCATCGTAGGAAAATATTTTTTAATTTAATATGGTCTCTTGTTCAGTCAGGCCAAATGTAGTATTTGTCGTGTGTGTTTGACGGAGGTAGCCAATACAGGAAATTATGCGTTTGAAGCCAAACAGACATATATAATAATTAGTTTACTTGTGGCACTGCTGCATTGTAGAATCAACAAGACAAACAACTGCAGCCACATAGCGGAAATTAAGAGAGAGAGAGATATGAAAATGAATAGATGACCAAAAAATTGAAGAATAAGCTATAAAAAACGTAATGTAAATAACTCAATGAACAGTAAGAAATCATGACAGCTAAAGCATGCAAGGAAGTAAGGTTAATTAGCAGTGTCACGTCATAGTTTGTAAAATATTGAAAAAGAACAGCTAAACTTACGAGTGAAGTAAATTAGAATTTTTATTAAATTTCACGCAATTTTTTAGCAAATCTAACGCCATTTCCGGTATGTGCCCAAACACGATCAATACCACACGATCACGAGTATTAATCTGGTTTGTTCACAAACTTTTCTAAATAAAAAGAGGCGAATTTTGAATACAGTTTTGTGTTAATATGAACAATTTGAACGGCTCGAGAGAAATGTCATTTGTGATGATTTAGTGCCTTGAACCATGATTTTGTTTGCTTAAAAATGTATACATAAATCTGTTTTTTTTACTATTTGTTTGTTTAGAAATAAAAAGGGGCACATTAAGCGTGTTTTGGTGGTATATATTTTTTCTTATTAGCGGAATTATAGAAATAGCTTTGCAAACTTGCAATGGAAGTTAGCACGAACACTGATATTTTTAAGAAAATTGTTAGCCACAGATTTTATGTACACAGGTATTAAGAACCGCAGATTATCAAAAAGTTACGCACTATGCAATTTTGAAATAGTTTTGCTATCTTCCAGAACGTTTTACTGAATCAATAAGATATGTTTTACGATAACGAGTGAATTCCATTACTCGTCTCTAAGGATGTGAATAACGACAGAATAGGGAATGAAGAATCTTACATGGTCCGTATCCTGTATTCAAGACAGTTGCTTTAGCGTATCAGAAGTGAATTGCAAACCACGGAAACTTTTGATCAGAGCAATCGTTCTTATAATTCAATTCCACAAACTCCACTGATGACCCATCAACAGAATTGTCTGCATCCCGCTGGAAATGTACCCGTGACCTCTTAAAGAAAAATGACTTAGAGCTACAAACTGAATAAACACAAAATAAAACAAGCAAGAAAGGTGAGATTTATATCGACATAGTCTGAAAAATCTTTGAAAAGAAGGCTAAAGTTATGAGCAGCTAAAATTAGCATTTCGTTTAGCAAATTCAACTCAATTAAAAAGATTTGAATGTAATGAGGTCCCTTCACGGGCCGGCCTGAATAGCCGAGGCGCTGGCTTCCTCAGCTGGAAAGATCGCGGTTTCAATTCCCGCCCTGGACATGGATCTTTGTGTGTGTATATGTTGTCCTTATATGTTCTAGTTACCCCAATGTTAAAAATCGCAGGTGTCGCTATATGACCAAGCAGTTAAAAGTTTCCTATAAAAGGTACCTTCACGTTTGCTGTTACCAGTGTTGGTTCTAATTACCTCACCTAACGTTTCTAAAACTGCGCGATTTCGAATAATTCTTATTTTAGGGAACGACTCGCGTTCACTGTGAAGTGTTTGTTGAATTCCATTCTAAACAAACTTTGTAGTGTCCTTTTATCATAACGTGTTTGCAACTGCTCATTTTGAATACTGGAGGCCAGTGTGTTCACAATGGATATTTAGGGTTTTTCAATGGTGGTATGCGAAAAGATGAGGCTGCTAATTTCGTGTTTATGTGAGTACATATGGCGGAAGAAGAACTTAGAAAGAAGTGGGAATGGAAAAAAATCAGCAATTTCCTTCTACTGATCAAACAAGTTTACTTAATCAAAGACTAAGGTGAGTTTTCAATTTCATTAATTTCAGAAAGTGAACTTCACGATTAACATGCTTTCTTACAAAAGTGAATTCGTATTTATGCTGTGGATTGACTCAAGTTGTTTATAATGGAAGTTGTTTATAGTCGAAAGCTCGAGACTCGCCATGACTTGTATCCGGGCGGGCGAAGTGAGGAAACTGACCTTTGAAAGTAATTTGGCATTACAATGTTGTGGGAACAAGTAATTTGGCATTACAATGTGCTGAGAACAAAGCGTATGAGAAGATATTGCACTGCGGCAGAATGAACCGAAAGCAAAGAGACCGAATCTTTCTCGGCGTGACTCGTTTCTTTTTACGTGAACCGTACCCTAAGCTAAGAGTTAACCGCGATTTTTCCCAAAGGACCAAGCGGTTCGTTGCCCAACCTGCGTGCGTCTAATCGTCGATTCCCTGTGTGTGGGCCCTGACGCGCACGGCAGTTCGTCATTGATTTACTAGGCTCCTCGTCTCTCCTCAAGCCTGCGACCGCCACCGCGCGTCCTTATCAGCAAATCAAGGCAAGTGCTCAGCCAGCACGTTGGCACGTAATGCGTCTCTTTGAATCGCTGTTGAGCGCCGGAATGCGCTTGCTTTGTGGCGAGAGGGGATTCACGCGGGGCGGGAGATCCCATCGGGCCACAAGTCGCACGTGATATGGGATCAGGATTGCCAACAGAATGCGTTGGCGCTTTTTCACCGTATTCAGCCGATTGTGTTGATGAACGCCTTTGACTCACCACTTGCAAGCAGTTTAGTAATCGCATTATGTAAGATTCATTTAGCACATGCTGAGTCTGGTGTTAAGGGAGGTCAAATTTTGTTGCTCATTTCTTTATTAGAGGAAAAGGAATTATTTTACATGAGAATGTAATTAGAATTTCGTGTATTCATATTATATATCTGCACTGAATTCTATTTAAATCATGAATGATTAATGAATGGAACATTTTCAACATTACTTTTGAATTTCGTCAAAGAAGGTATACATTTTACTAGTTAAAAAGTATTAATATATAAACTGGTAGAAATTAACTTGCAAACAAATTACATCATTAACTAAATTATCAGTGTACGACTGCGTGTAATAAATGCGAATTCGCAATCGTCAGGCTTGTGGAAAGATAAGTTGTATATTCACATTTTCTTCTTGAGTTGCTTTGCAAACAAAATGTATGTAAATTACTTCCTTTAAATTGTTGTACAAAATCAGACAATTCCAGTTTTCTTCAGAATGAATTCAGTTCGAAGAACCCCACTTTATCTCTTTTATCTATCTAGGATACCGAACTAGGGCCTATCTAGGTTACCTATCTAGGATACCTAACTAGGAGCGTGACATTCTTTGTTATTTACTTTTTCGTGGATCGTAGATTACATGGTTAAAAACGGATGTTTCAAGATTTACTTACCATTCTTTCGGAGTTCTTAAAGGCTAATCTAGAGTCTCAGTAACGTTTTTCTTCAATAATTAATCAAAAAATACTTTAAAAAAATTCTGAATGCATACTGTAACCACTTTGTCTCTGAATCATAATCCAGATTTGGTCTGTTGGACTAGTACTCTCTAAAATATCATCGTAAATGAGAATAGTGTATTATTCAAAAACCTATTTTCAATTATAGTCTGAAAGCTGATATTTGCTCACGAAAACACCATTAGTTGTAATCATGGTATTAAAGTATTACAACTAATTCCATAACGAACTTTTTGCGTATGATAATTCCAGAGCAAACCCATTCTAAATTTTTACATATTACTAGAATGCTGTTATGATTAATGTTATGTGGAATTTATAGAAAATTAGAATATATGTTTTTAATTTTTAAAGCAATTTATAAATTTCGTTTTGAATGTGTCAAACAAGACAGCCGTTCATTGAAAATTTAGTTTATGAAGTAATTTATTTGCCAATTAATTTCTGTCAGTTAAGTGTATCAAAATTTTTTTGACAGGTAAAATGTATTCCTTCTTTGTGGAAATTCAAAAGTAATATTGAAAATATTACATTCATTTGTCATTCATGATTGATATCTGATGATTGATCCCATAAACTGTACATATTTGTATTTAAGGTCCTATGGCTTCTTGAAGACATTTTAAAATATAAAACCTCAGAACTGCTTGCTCATTTAAAAAACGTTGGCCTACTAATATCTGCCTGACTTGGCGCAATATATCCCCAACCAGTTTACTAGAGCTTTAGAGGCCGAAAAATAAATATTTAAGTTTTTCAATGAAAACTAAAGTTCAAATCCATTCGGGATTTCACATCACATAAAATTTCGAATTTATTTCCAATGTATGCGAAAAATTATATTCCCTCTTACCTTCCTGCCCCAGCACCACTATCTTCCATCCGGGCCAAAAGCACACTTCCTAACTCCCGTTTGCTTCTCAAAGAACCTCTTCCGAGCACTTTACATATTAGAATACTACTCATTTCAACCACCTCACATTGAAATAATCTGAATGATTTAAAAGAAATTCAGCCCCAGTTGGTGCGCCTTTTGAAATAAACTGCAATTTATACTCAAACAAACTCGGTCGAGGAATCTGATAAGCAAATATCTATCTATCTTGCTACTTTATTGCTAGAATTGGCTGAATGAAAAATCATATATTCATTTCACGAAAACATGGAAATTTATTAAATAATTTATAACAATTTTTGGTATTGTTTAACTTTACCCAATATAAAATTAAATATTTGTCATGACATTATGTCTTCGCGCGCTTTTTCGGCCATCTTTATCCATCTCCGACGCCGCCGTCCTCAGGTCCAGACACCATCTTCTCTCTTCTTTTCTCGGAAGCTCACTTCAATCACCGTTCATCAGATCAACAAACTATTTGCTGCTAACATTCCAGTCCAATCACTGACAACTTCGCCCAAGCCCTCAATGTCCCTCGAACTCGTTCACAAGAAATATTTTAAGCTCCACTGTCTTACTTAGAGTTCCAGTTTTGATGTTCTCTCAATATCCATTCCCTAGTAGATGCTTACAAGTCCCCAAAGAAAAAAAACTCTTAACATTAATTGGAGCACGATCCGTTCATGAGCACGGCATCAGTCAGAATGAATGTCTCTCGTATTCTTTCAGCCCTGCAAAGCTCGGTTCTTAAATTCGATTGTTTATTTGCAGATAACATTTGATGTATTTTCGTACCTAGCCAATCTCTAAATTTCTTGCAAAACGAACTAGCCGTCTTCACGACTGTCACTGCTTTTTCGGCCAATTCCAGAATTCTATATAGAATTAACTAGCCGTCTCCGCGATTGTCACTGCATGAATATGTTGGCCTTGACGACGGCTCACTTACCGTTGCTATGCTAGCATATCCACATAATTTATCCCCTTTAATTGACGCCATTTATAATAAATAATTGTACAATATTCAGTGACGTATTGGTATGTCACAACATACTATTCTTATCCTCCCACTCTGACCAACACACACCAACCGAATATTAAAATCGATTAATACACATTGAGGGGTATGCGTACCGCGTTCCCCTCTGATGACCTACTATCTTATTTGTTACTGATTTGTATTTTCAGAATCCCCGAAATTCCAACGAGAAGTCATTAATTTTTTTAAAATCTTAAAATTAAATCTTTAAATTTTTTTAAAACTCTTAACAATTCGTTTGTTAAGGTACTGCTCCGGCATTCGACTGTTGTTGATAAAAAAACAATGGAAATCTACTGATCAGAGAAACCAGACGCTAGAATTTTGCTTCAGACAGAATCTGATTTCGACCTGGTAGCTATTCAGCTACTCATTTCCAGGATCCCAGGTACTGCGACGGCTCAATGACGTTTCCTATTCAGAGTCATCATCAGGGAGTCCTAGTGGTTGACTCCTAACGACAGAGGATCGGCTACATAGCTAGGTCAAATTCAGCGACGCCTTTGAAGAAAATTACAGCAGCCCAAAACACTCATCAGTAGTTTTTCGTAGTTTCTGTGGTCAGTACCTGGCAAATGCTGGAGAAGCACCCTCACAAACGGATTATGGACCACGCACACTGTTTTTTCTTCCTCTCCTTGTCACTTCGTCTTTTCATACCAATCGGGATACTTGCACCGTCATATCAGTCAGAGCTTTCACCGTCTGGGGCAGTGAACCGCTGGAAGTCACTTTTCATATCAGCCAGAGCTTACACCGTCTGGGGCAGTGAACCGCTGGAAGTCACTTTTCATTTCACTCAGAGCTTACACCGTCTGGGGCAGTGAACTGCTGGAAGTCACTTTTCATATCAGCCAGAGCTTACACCGTCAGGGGCAGTGAACCGCTGGAAGTCACTTTTCATATCAGTCAGAGCTTAAATCGTCTAGAGCAGTGAACCGCTGGAAGTCACTATTCATATCTGTCAGAGGTTACACCGTCTGGGGCAGTGAACCGCTGGAAGTCACTTTTCATATCAGTCAGATTTTAAATCGTCTAGAGCAGTGAACCGCTGGAAGTCACTATTCATATCTGTCAGAGGTTACACCGTCTGGGGCAGTGAACCGCTGGAAGTCACTTTTCATATCAGCCAGAGCTTACACTGTCTGGGGAAGTGAACCGCTGGAAGTCACTTTTCATATCAGTCAGAGCTTAAATCGTCTAGAGCAGTGAACCGCTGGAAGTCACTATTCATATCTGTCAGAGGTTACTCCGTCTGGGGCAGTGAACCGCTGGAAGTCACTATTCATATCTGTCAGAGGTTACACCGTCTGGGGCAGTGAACCGCTGGAAGTCACTTTTCATATCAGTCAGAGCTTAAATCGTCTAGAGCAGTGAACCGCTGGAAGTCACTATTCATATCTGCCAGAGGTTACACCGTCTGGGGCAGTGAACCGCTGGAAGTCACTTTTCATATCAGTCAGAGCTTAAATCATCTAGAGCAGTGAACTGCTGGAAGTCACTTTTCATATCACTCAGAGCTTACACCGTCTGGGGCAGTGAACCGCTGGAAGAGGTACCTAGAAGCGGAAAATCACCAGGCGATGTAGATCGTCACCGGATATCTTATTCCAGCGGGAGAGTAACACCAGCACCTCTAAAGTCATAAGATGTCTACAGTTACAGAACTAACAACATAAGTATTTAACTCAGTAAATTCCTTCATTTGACTGCAAAGAACACCTCACCCCTCACATCCTTCCATCTTCGCCTCGTCCTTGACATTCCCAAACCCCGCTTGCCAACTGTGCCTTCTTCTGCCTCGGAAGCTCGCCGCTCTCCAGCCCTCCCGCCCTCAGTGTGGGGCCCTTCGCCGGCCCTCCCGCACGTCCACAGCCCATCCCATATGCGCGTCGCGTTTGTGCGTACGCACGCACACGCCCCGGGCCCAGCACCGCTGCATGGCGTTGCGTATGTATATTTATATGTCGCTAGTGAGTCTCTTTTGATATGTAACGCGGCCCCTTTTCCCCCGCTGATGGTTCGGGATTTTACAGCCTTCTCCCGCGCCAGGCCGCGGCGCAACGCAATGCCTTCTTCGCGACGTAAAACGCTAGCTGAAGTATTTTATTTGCTCTCTCCTCCGAGAGAAACTTTTGCCTCGCGTGGCGTTTTCCCTTCTTTCCGCGCTTTTTATATCCTTTAAAAATTATGCCGAAGTTTCGGTAGTATAAAATTGCTCCGAAGAGTTGAAAAGATGCTCAATTATTAAGATTCCTATGTGACCTTTCACCCCGGGGTAACCTACCGTGGTCTGGCGCTCACCTTACGAAATGCCCGTAAAAATAACAAGCATGTCCCTCTTTTGAGTGGTGAGTATTTTTAAGTTAGCGCATGACAAATAAAAAATGAATTTCTGCTGACGAGTTGAGATATATGATTCGAGTCCTTCAAAGCTCCGTTATGTTGTTTACACGCTGGCAAAAGTTTTGAATGGCTTGTTTACACTCGAGATGTCGTTATAAAACTCGCGAGGCGGTCGTCGGGTAGAAGTGCTAGAAGTGGTTATTACTTGGAAGTACTAGTGAAATTCGCATAACATTTGCATTTAAGTATTTCCAGAATGGAAAGTTCCATTTACAAATAGGAATAACTGTACGTCGCGAACAATAAATGTTATATTTTACACACATTTTAGAATGAAATTAGTTTCACGTTTAAATTACTGTTAGTTGTTAAATTTTGAATTATTAGTTTGTCCTACTTGAAAGAGTTTTATTTTCAAAATATCAACATTAGTCGCGTTTCAATATTGAGATGAATGTAGTGAATTTATCAACAAGTTTGGAAGGCGTGCTGGAGGGCTGTTTATGCACTCGATTATATTGTAGGAATTACTAAAAAATATAGTTTATTTAATACCTTTTAAATTGATTATAAAATTGTTAAACAAATATTGAGAAATATTAAAACTAGATTTAAAAAATATCTCGTTATAAATTGCATTGTATTTGATTTCATGTGCTAATAAAATAATTCAATATAATAAATAATTTACATAACACATACACTATCAAATACAAAAAATGATCGTATTGATTTACAAAATATTGACTTACCGAGGTCATCCCTCAAGATAACTTTGAAATTTTCAGCTTCAGATAAAGTGCGTTAAATTGTCACTGTTGGTTGTGTTTCATAATTTTTTTAATAGTAGGTGTGACGTACTAAAATGTGTGTCGTGTAAGTTACGAACCGACTAATTATATAATGTCCTCAACCATAAAATTTGAGCCACGTCTAAAATCACCTTCATACACGCTGCACTAGAGTCGAAAATTGAATTTGTGAAAACCATAATAGTCGTTCATTCCCGTATCAGTGATTCAATTAAACCTCTGCCTCGGTGTGCCATTTAGTACCGGATGACCCATTTCTCATCCTCATGTACTGACCCGTTCACCACTGTAGTTCAACGCACCCTCGGATCTATTAATGGGCACATCAGCCACGTTTTATTCCCACGTTAACGTAATTAGCTCTCCGTAATCTCCTTACTTATTCATGTGGCACTATGCGGACATGCGTAGGGGGGCTTCTGTCGAGCCGCATATTGCGAATTCCTGATGCACGGACCCAACCTCCAACCCATCGGAACATTCACCCCTCGGTAATAAGCTATGGCTCCCGTCACCTTCTGACCTTTCTGCCACAGTAAGCTAAAAATAAGTTGTTTTGTACAAACCGGGTGATGTGAACAATGCCTAAACCTACATGTTATTTACGACGAACAAATATGTGGGATTTCTGCACAGCGCATAAGCTTTGGTGCTTTTGTGAATAAACACGCTGTTTTATAGAATGCGTCATGCAAAATTTAAAAGTTTAAATAAATCTTAAGCTCAGTGTTTTAATTTATTTGCTGAGTTATTTGATATTTCTTTGCGTAACTTGCATTTGAAGAAACAGTGCAAGACGTGAAATAGTAAATAAAGTCATGTATTCGATGTTAATAAAATTCGTATTCCGAGATACTTTGAAAATGTAACATATGGTGTTTTTACATGACGACTCTTACTGATATTAGAATTGAAAATCATTGTGCATTTTTAAACCACTATAGAGATAAAAAATATTTATTTCAATATTTTTAGTTTTGATGTTTTTGTCCTATTGAAATGAAAACTGCTAAATTATGGTTACACATTTTGTAATGAATTTTGACATAGGAAAGTCTCTCACGAAACATTTAGTTAATCAAATAATCATGCCTTATTTTAAGTGGAAAGGCTCAGAAGATCAGACCACTAAACAGCAGAAGAAGAAGAAGCAAAGGAATAAGAAGCGGAAGAGGAAGGAGAATAAAAAGAAGGAATAGCATGGACTGCAATAACAGCTGTGCTGGAAAATAGATTTTTAGGATAAACGTGATTAAAGTCTCAGCTTGGTTTCAAATTTAGTAATCACATGCTTCAAAAATTGTTCAATTATAGCATATGCACTACTAAAAAGCTTTCCGTAAAATTGTTCTGTAAATATATTACATAAAGCAAACCAAGAAAAAGGAATGAAAATCCAATCTTAACGGCCGCCGACCGTTCATGAATTAACGGCCGTCGGCCGTTACGAAACCACATGATCTTCAAAATATTTATAAAACTTCGAAAACAAAGGACAAACATCATAAGAAATGCACACAAACAAGAAAAATAACACATCAAAAGAAATTTTCAACTGCTCAGTTAAAGTATTCTTATTTTTTAAGTTATAATTTCTCATTGTAGTAAATCTAAATATTGAATGAACAATTGTTAATATTCTTGCTAATCTTAGACCTACATGAAATGATCAAATATGCTGATGTTGACGAACTTGAATCTCTTGGTTTTGATCCATCCTCATCGGAGCAGACTTCGCAACAACTAATTAAAATTTTAGTTCATTTCTATACCGATTGTTCAATATATTTTTCTACTACTGGCGAGAACTCCCCACTTCCAAGCTCTTTCAACGAGAGCAGATCGCCACTGGTTTTAACTAGCATTGTTTTTGTCTGTCTAGCATTGTTTGTTCTGTCGAGCATTGTTCTGTCTAGCATTGTTTGCATCTGTAAAATGAAATCAGATGTTATAATAGACGTAAAAATTAAAAATTTGCAATACTAACCTTGATATGTCAACATTTTCGTTAACGAGAAGAGATAGTTTCAACATTGAGAATGTTGTACACAACGATGTGAGAGAGTATGTCTGAAGTATTTATTTAAAAAATGACAGCATCTCTTTGTCATTTACTTTGACAATATTCTTACATTGACACCAGGGTTGAAAATCCTGGTATTCTTTTTCATACTACATCTTTGTTTTCACGGCTAACAAGTCGAAACTTGCACTCGCAACTTTTAAAACTTCATCTAGAATAATTTCCCTCTTAAACTGTGGAACATACATGTGTTTAAATGAGTCTAGAAACAAAACTATCCTCTCACTGAACAATCAAATCGAAATGATATACTGCCGCGTTTAATCATCGAAGAATCTAATGGAATTAAAATGTAAGATTGCCTTGCATTCCTACTGATTAAAAGCAAATGTATTTCTTATTTATATTATTTTTCGTATACGAATACGATATTATGAAAAGTATTGAACGACACACGGACGTTAACACAAATAATTGTTTGGTTGGTTATAATCCTTTGCTATCACCTCCGTTTACAAGTTTCAACTGCGTCTGGTATTTGGTATCAATCTATCTAATCATGTTAATTGCTATTTTCGTTTAGTTAACTAAATATGCTAATTAATTCTATGAAAAAGCATTGTCTCTATGTTAATAGCACGCGTGCAATTAAAATCCCAACCTCCGTGCCATAGTTGGAATTTTATCCCAACCTACCAATAAGAATTAAGAAAAGGAGTCAAATCGTTTAATTAAGAAACTATAACATAAACGTAGCAGTCGGCCATGAAACATGAACAGAAATTAACATCACATATTACATACTTACATCAGCTACATAGAAACAACGAATGAATAAAACTGAATTGGGGAAGGAAACGTTAAGCTAGCTTGACTTATGGAACAATATAAAATATTTAACGTGAATAAATTAAATGTTTCACGTGTAAAATATTTCTTCATAGAATTAGGAAAGTAAAATATGTAAACATCAGTTGTGTTTACCAGATAGCCTACAGCAAAACTGTGTCAGAAGTGACTAGTTTTTCCCCTCAATATTTATACATGTTGTATTCTCTCATACCTCTTTATTTTTCGTGGGAAGGAATGTTTTCATAACCTTGTCAGCTTCTTCTGTATTTTATCTGCAATATGTTGAGTGCCCTCCATTTGCAAATATTTTGAAACAACAAAAACAATGCAAGGCCCACTAAGATAGATCAATTTCAGAAGCAACACGAACAATCAAATGTGTGCCTCGGATGGTAAATATGTGCTTGATTTTTCTTAAAATTTAAATTATTCTTGAATGGAAACGAAAAAATATTGAACGTAACATATTTATACAGGAGTATAATTTCACTCGTGGTATATAAGAAAACTCGCTCCTGTCATCGCTCGTTTTCTTGAACATAGCACTCGTGCAACTATCCCCCACCTTATACATTCGTTTCGTTATAGTAATTAACGAAACGAGTGTATAAAGAGGGGGATAATTGCATAAATAGTATGTTCAAGAAAACGAGCGACGATAGGAGCGAGTTTTCTTATATACCATGGGTGCAACTATACCCCTACAGTTTTACGAGTCACAGATTCGTATTAACGAATTGTCCCAGTGTTTCAACTCAAGAACGACACAAGTTTAGCTCTTTAATCTCAACTCGGTTTAAATCTGCAACCGTGCACATCAGTGCCATACCATTGCATGAGGATCAGAAACAAAAGACTTCCAAAAGAGGGCGACAATCGGCAGTGCATCGTTTGGCGCGGCGTGCGACCCAAGCAGTGGGTGTTGCCCTTTGAAAGCGGCGTGGGCGCGGAGCTGCTGTGCGCGGCGGGTCATTGCGTGGCGTGTGGGGAGAGGGGGACATTACTCTTGCACGAGACAAGGCGCGCACGCCGTGTCGGATGCGTTGCGCCGGGGACCGAGCTGCCGCCAACGCCGCCGCCGGCGTGTCGACAACACTAGAGGACGGGGGCGGAGCCCGAGGGCGTGTGCTTTCCACCAAACACTCCAAAACGCACGCACATTGCAAGCTCACACACGCCCCCCCCCCACGCTCGTTTAAAACATCCCTTTAAACGTACCCCTTCCAAGCACGCGTTTTTAACAACCCCGTTCCAAGCACTTGTCCAAAGAACTCGTCCCCAGCACCCGTCTAGAGCAACCGATCTCAACAATCGTTTTCCAATCACCGTTTCATAATCTGACGTTCCAAGCACCTGTACAAAGCGCCTATAAAAAAGAATTTGTCTTAAGTATCCATGTAAATCACCCGTCCAAAGCACCCGTTCCATGCACCCGTTCTCAACAATTGTTTCCAAACCTCCCGTTCCAAGTACCTGTCCAAACAACTCATCCCAAGCACCCAAGCATCCCAAACTCACCGTTGAAAGCCCCCGTCTCAAGCCCTGTTCCAACCAACCGTTCAAAGCACCCATCCAAAGCATCTCTCCAAAGCACCCGTTCAAAGGATCAGATTTAATTATCCGTCCAAAGCATTCGATCAAAGCACACTTTCCATGCACCCGTTATCAACAATCGTTTCCCAAACTCCCGTTCCAAGCACCTGTACATATCACTGTACAGAGCAGCCGACCTTCAGAATTATCATTCAGACAGCGGTTGAATTTGCCCTAGCTAACTAGCTAGTAATTCTGGGCGCATCAACTACTGAAATCAATAGTCCCGTAAGTGTGGTGCGTGCTATTTCATCGAGAGTAGACGATTAGCGGGGTTTTACACAACCAGGTATCTCCCACCAGCGGGGCACTGCCCCAACCGGGACAAGTTCTAAGTCCCCGACCGGCCTCTAAGGCAGTGTGGTAGTGTAGTGAATGTTAGTGTAAGGGGAGAGGATAGGACAAGAAAGAAGAAGGAAAGATCACTTGCGGTCAGTGGCCCATTTGTTACGGTACTGCTCCAGCATTCGCCTGATATTGATCGGAGAAACCACGGAAAACTACCGATCAGAGCCGTCGGCCGCTACAATTATCCTCCACTGATCCAACTGAATTCGACCTACCTGACAAGCTAGTGTCGTGGGGACTCGAACCTAGGACATTCCGGTCAGAGGCACTGCAGTGACATCAGTTCATGCACGGAACCTTCGCTGCCAGTGACAGCGACGTGACGAACAGCGCCGCGCCGCACCGGGTCGCTGGCGTGTCAGTGACGGCAGCAGGGTTGTTGGCGGCAGTGATGAGACGGCTTGTGAGCAGGGGAAGCCGGGGGCGAGGCTGTGACTCGCAGAGTCGTGTGGGCGAACACAGGCGGAGCGGTTCCGGCCCGAGGGCGCGCTAACGAAATTATTTCATTTTCACTGCGCGCGGAGGCGCCGCCCTCTCCCGCTCCGAAAACACACGACGCCATTTCCGGGGCGTTGTCGCCTCTTCTTGCGTCCACCATCTTGCCTCCACCGTCCCGGCCACTTCTTGTTCTTCGCTTCGCGGGATGCTTCCTTCTAGTCTCTTTTCGCACAACTTTGTACGCGCTGGTCGTTTTTAATTGGTTGATTAATGGTTCTAGACGCGTCGACTGCTAAAGTCATTCGTCTCTTAAGTGTAGTGCATGCTTTTTCCTCGGCAGGCGGCGATCATTTTCCCTCGCAGGATGGTGAGATCCTGCGCCGACTTACCCACCTATCGGCTAGTGGGGTTTGCCCCAACCAGGTACCACCAACCTACTGGTGGGGCACACAAAAGGACAGATCTAACCTCTCGAAGAGTCTCCCGATATGTGCAGTGCGTGTAAGTGTGTATGTAAGAAGCGTTGAGGATAGAACAAGGAAGGGGAAAGAATGATCGCGGCCGGTCCGAATTATTTATCGGATAAACCACGAAAGAATTAGGGCAGCAGGCTGCTAACATTTTCCTCTAGACAGCGACTGAATTCCACCTAGTTATCTAATAAAAGTCAAAATCCGGTTACTGACGGGAATTGAACCCTGGGTCCTTCCAATCATAGGTTTTGTAGTGACATTAGGGCTGTTGATACCCTGAACCATCTCCCCCGTGTTGCTGCTCGTTCTGTTAGAATATTCATCTCCAGAGGAACGTGTGATATAAGCAGGCGTCTTTGATTAAATGTTGTAAACGCTCGTAGCGAATAGGCTGGGAGAGTGGCTGCCTCCAAATAGTACCGTGAAATATCTCAGTCTAAACATGGACACTAAACAGAACTGAAACCAACATATAAATAGTAAAATACAACACGCATAAATAAGATACACAAACTAAGATCCATTATTAATCGATCTTCACACCTTCCCCTCCCAACTGCCATAACCATTCACAAAACTAATAGTAGACCACTCTTCCTTTACGCCTGTCCAGTTTAGATCTCCGCTTCAAAAACAAACTTAAAGGAACCAAAATAGTCCAACACCATTTTCTTAGAACTAGCACAAATGCTCCTTGCTTTGCCACGAACTCACAGCTCCACATAGAATTCTAAATTGACTCTCTACAACACCATATGACATATCTCTCAACCTAATTCTATCATTCCATACCTCAAGACACCTAGACAACTTTAGACTCCGAAAAACTCCTCATAGAAGTAGAATAAAAATAGATATCCATACCAGGCATTCCTTGTCACATTTTCCTAAATAGATTGTTTCTTGTGGTGTCTGGAGATTTTGTCACCCAAATTAGTTCGTAGTTTACTTTTAGGTAAATTAGAATGTAAGCCTTCACTATATATATATATATATATATATATATATATATATATATATATATATTGTAACACGTCCGCCTACCTACTGTACCTACTTTACCACACGTGGTGGGTCGTGATAGCATGAATGCTCGTGAAGCGAGCTTACAATTCTCAGGAAGCAGGATCTTTCGGGTATGAGAAAGGTCTGAACCATTAACACAATGAATCAAATAAAATAATAACAATATGAACATATATTCAATGAGAAAATTTACAGTGACGCAATTTTACAATAGGTTATTGCACTTTAAGTAGCTGGTCACTGAAAAAATGAAACAAGACCAAAAAACAAAACAAATAGGCGTCATCTCGACTGCCTGAACACACTTTCATCAAATACAATTTAGGATTTAATTACTCCTTTCTGAGTTTTTCCCCTACTAAATTATTTACCCTTTTGGCCTCTAGTTTCCGTGAACGGCTTCTTTTCAAATGAATTTGATACTTGTTTCAAAGAAACCCTTTCACGGGTGCTAGCCTTGGGCTTCGCACTCACTATAAAACTGAACACAAAAAAATATACGTGGTATTCACGTTACTTAATTCAAACCCTTTTACATGTCACAAAAGCAATTACTTGAAACATAATAGAACAAAGTGATCTTTCTGGACAATATTAACTGTACAACATATAAAATTTCTGAATCATTTACGTAAAATTGTACAAGGTAGACTTCTTTAAATGAATCTACTGACACGTGCGGTAAATGGCCTGGAAACTGCCCCTCACACAGTTCGAAATACTTCTCCCTCCTATTTTAGACGTTTCACCCACTTTTAACACTGCCTTTACCTCACCAGCTCTGCGTCGCTCGCCTGTAGGTAACCTTGGGGATTTTCTGCCGTTCACCCCGCGTTGCCGCCTCGTCTCGCGTGCTGTGTTGCGACGAAAGCAGTCCCTTCCGCTCGAACGCCGCCAAGCCACCAATCTCCACACCTTTCTCTCGTTCCGAAACCGTACTATCCCCGCTCTAGACCAAGTCCTTCTCGCCTACGCTTCTTTCTTCCTGGGGTCGTCCGTCTTCCACCGCTTCGTACACGTTCGTTCGCGCTTCCAGCCTCGAAATTATTAGTGTTGCAAGTTATGCTCACATGCTCGGCCGACCTACCACACTTTAGGCATGTACAATCTCAGCGTGCAATGTGAGATGCTGGATTAAATTACTGTCCTTCTGCGCAAATGTTACAACTTTTGAAGTTATTCCGATGTCAAAACAGTTATTTGGCTTGCTCTCCGAATTATTGTGACCGCGACGAATGATTTTGCACTCAATCTACTAATTACTTCACTTTTCTAAGATACGCTTCTCCGAGCTAGCTTTTAACTATCAAGTTAAAGTAAACTCCTATACTATCTATTTGTACTCGCCGTTACAGTTGTAGCAAAAGAGCTTCTTCTGATCGCCGCCGCAGTCGTAAAAGAGATTCTTTTGGTCGTCGTCGCAGTTGCCGTAAAAAAGAGTTTCTCCGAGACGCGCCGCGATACTTATGATACTCGCGCCTGGGGAAATTTTTGGAGGGGTGCATATTCTCCTCCTTTCGTTACCTCACGGAAAAACATTACTCACTAGTTCGGGCGTCGCAGTTTGGAAAGCTGCGGGCAGATGGCACGTTTACCGGCCATCGCTCCGCCGCGTACCCTAGTCCTCTCTGTTAGTGAGCTTCTTCACATGGCTGATGGTGGCGTTATGGAGTTGTCTAACCCCGTGACGTCACAATATATATATATATATATATATATATATATATATATATATATAAATTATATTATGTACTGATCTATGTATGCTCTGTAAAAAAATAATAGAAAAAAGGCTGGGAGAGTATCGCGCATACCTTTTTGCCAATGAATCTGTGGTTAATACAACGAAGTTTGTAGCGTTTGCCCCTGATAGATAGGCAACTCTCATGTCGATTGTGTTTGGCAGGAAACTTTTTGAAGGCGAATAACACTGGCCTTGAAAATAGCCATTTTTGATTCAGTTGTTAATGGAACAAAGTTTAACCCTTAGTTGCTAACGCTGGCAAATCAAACATTGTTCTGAAGGCTAATACGAGTATGCTAAATTTATTATTATTATTATTATTATTATTATTATTATTATTATTATTATTATTATTATTATTATTATTATTATTATACATTGTTTTTCTCGGTATTCACCGGATTTTTATTTTACTTTTTGTCGGGTTAGTAACCAAGACACAGGTCAATTAATGTTTCGTCGCAATTTAGGAATTTTCGAACAATCCTGCATGCGTTTAAGATGATCGATTTTTGCATAATTTTATAGGTATATTTTGGTATTTGAATAAGTTCCAGATTTTATGAATGTTATTTGGTATAACTCCTGTACACGAAATGACCATAGGAACAATATGAACTTTTTGGAGATGCCATAGTTCCTTGACTTCAGCTGCTAGTTCTGTATACTTTGTTATTTTTTCTGCATGTGCTGTTTGAAGATTAGCTGTTTGTGGAACAGTTATGTCAATCAGGAAGCCAATCTTTTGCTGTTTATCTACAAAATTATGTCTGGTCTATTATGGTGAATAGTTTTATCTGTAATAATTTCTCTGTCATAGTACAACTTAAAGTTTGAATTTTCAAGTACAGTATCGGGAACATATTTGTAATATGGGCAGGTCATTTCTTGTAGGTTGGATTTCGCTGCCAGTTTCTGGTGAATAATATTTGCAACTTGATTGTGCCTATAGGTGTAATCTGTATGGGCCATTAATTTGCATCCTGATGTGATGTGCTGTTATTATTATTATTATTATTATTATTATTATTATTATTATTATTATTATACTAAAATTGTAATATGTATACATTTCAAATACAACGAAATAAAAATTATGTACAAGTATTATTCAGGCATTGCAGAGTTCATTTTTCTAACGAAATAGACTTGGTGTACCGACCTGGATGGCCTAGGTGGCTAAGAGCGAGCACTGACTCAGCGCTTCGGTCCGAAGGGTCGCGGATTCGAGTCCCGCCTTGGGCATGGTTGTTTGTCCCTTGACTTTGTATGTATGTGTTCTCGCGGAGAGCCTCGCGCTCTGCTGACCCCAGATCAGAGGAGCCCGCAAGAGTGTGTGTTTAGTGTATTGTCGAATATGCGTCCCATCGGGGCGTGAAGGGTAACCGGCCGTTGGCTGGATAAAAGCCCTAGGAAAAAAAAGTAGACTTGGTGTACAAAGTAGGCCGCGCGGAAACTTGTGTGACAAAACATAGCGCGAGTAACTAAGGGTTCATCAAAAACATTTTGTGCTAGTTTTTTGATCATTTGAGACATTTACGAGGGGCTTAATATAAAGTACTTCCAAAATTTAAATATCGGTTTCCATTTCCAGGAACTGCAACATCAGCCAGAACGATAGGGTAATATCAATTGTGAATAAAATCGGCTGAACGGTTTAGGAGCTAGTGTTGACCACAAACGGACAGTCGTTTTGCCGTCAATCGATTTTTCGGTATCAAGGAGCAATGGATTTTGGCTACATTACGTGTTAGAGGATATTGTTTATAAATTTAGCAACAGAATTTATCCACTTTTTCTATACCAGGGCTCAGCAATAAGAGCTTCAGAAAGAAAGGAGAATATCAATTTTGAAGAAAATCGGCTGAACGATGTAGGCGCTAGCATTGACCACAGATGGATAGACGGACGCTTTGCCCTCAATCGAATTTTCGGTATCAAGAAGATACAAAACATGGGTTTTTGCAACACCACAAGTTAGAGGATTTTTCCTAAATTAAGCGAAAGTATTTATCCACTTTTCCATTTCCAGAGCCCAGCTATAAGAGTTTTTCTGGCGAAAATTCGCAGTTTTCCAGCGCACGATTACATAACTTTTTCTTCTTAAGAAGAATTCGTAAGAAAGTGGAAAAGAACAACAAGTATGACATTTAAAACTTGCAGTTAGCTCTTGTTCTTAGATATAGACCGTGTAAAGTATAAGGATGTTTACGAAATTCAACATTTGGAGATCGTGTTGGCACTTTTGAGCACAGTAATGATGGGTTATGGGTAATGTTGATTACTCTGTATACCTTCATGACTGCATGGCATGTCCAGAAAAAGGTAGCGGACTATAGAATACCGCAATATCCCATCAGCCATTCGAATACATGGAATACGGTCTGCCTGCACTACTCCCTCCGGAAGAGTATACTCAACAAGTACACGATTGTGGAAAGAAGAAATCACCTTATCATTTATTTTCACAGGATAAACTTCATTCTCTACATTATTTGATGGCCTCCTCCCCCGACAACTTCGTTGCTACAAGTGACGAACACGGAGAGCAACTTAATAAGGACATTTCGCAAATGGAACGAAGAAATAAGTGGAAAGGCAACTCTGCTATGCCGGTGGAATATTGTTGTACAATGACAAGAGAAGACACACAAAAGGAATACAAGCGACGAGGAAAGAGAATACGAACTTCAGTAGGTAGAACTTTCAAAACTGTGTGCGTTACCTGCTGATTTGTTTATCAGCATAAAACATAACTTTTGTGTTTTAACAACTTTTAATCGTTGTCGAGTTACAAACGGTCATAACGTGTTCAAACATATCTTGAGTTGCGGGTTTCATGTATTATGCTGGTTTCCTTTTACCTCATTCTGTAAATGTCGAGATTCTTCGTTTCAATGTTTGATGGGGGCTGCTAGGAGGCACCTCCTTATCGATAAGTATAATATTTACGTGATTTTCAGTCGAATACAAATCATACTGTTTTAGCTTATTAAAATAGGAGACAGTTTGCAATTGCTCATGGATACATTTTAAACCATTAATCGTTAGGTACTCGAGAAGAATTCCTTTCCCCAAAGAGGCATCAAAGTCTCAGATATATTTATGAAGATGCAAAACTTGGCACTGCATGTTTTATAGGACTTACTACATTTTCATGTCATTCTCTGCCTTCAAATATCTTACGAGATAACGTTCACTCTCCGTTGCAATTTCAGGGAAGAGCGAGTTTCGACTGGAGATCCGTCGAAAGCTAAACCGGGGACCTGAGAGCCTACTAATTTCTGGGACTTAGAAAATTCTGCTTCCACGTCGCCAGGAAGTTGTCATTCCGACGGCAGCCACCAGGGGCGGCCGCGTAATACGCGCGTCGTGACTGGCACGCGAACGAAACACGGCCGTGCCTCCAGAGCAACCACGGAAGCCCTGACACTCTCTCATTCGACACCAAAACTCGAGAACGGAGGTATCTTGGGCGACGAAACAGGCGGATCTCAATTTTGCTCAGAGGCTTCATTTAGGCTTGAGGATCTTTTACATGCAGTAAATCTACTACATGGGACAGCCGGCTTTACTTCCCCTCCGAAGGAAGGCGTACCAAGGATTTTTTCGCCCTTTCACGGCTTCGATCGGGTACAACAGTCCGGTACACGCAAACTCGGGTACAACAGTCCGGTACGCTGACCGTTATACCTCCGAATCCGCATCTTCATCTTAACTATTATCACAATTACCGATATATTTTCTTCCTACGTTTCATTAATGTTGTTTAATCGTGTCAGTTTAATGTTATTTTTAAACTTATTAAATCACGTCTTTAATGTTATTTAATCGTGTCAGTTCAATGTTATTTTTAAATTTATTAAATCGCGTCATTAATGTTATTTAATCGTGTCCGTTTAATGTTATTTTTTAATTTATTTAATCGCGTCATTAATGCTATTTAATCGTGTCAGTTTAATGCTATTTTTTAATTTATTAAATAGCGTCATTAATGTTATTTGACCGTGTCCGTTTAATGTTATTTTTTAATTTATTTAATCGCGCCATTAATGCTATTTAATTGTGTCAGTTTAATGTTATTTTGAAATTTATTAAATCGCGTCATTAATGTTATTTAATCGTGTCAGTTTAATGTTATTTTTTAATTTATTTAATCGCGTCATTAATGCTATTTAATCGTGTCAGTTTAATGTTATTTTTAAATTTATTAAATCGCGTCATTAATGCTATTTAATCGTGTCAGTTTGTTATTTTTAAAGTTATTAAAACGCTTCATTAATGTTATTTAATCGTGTCAGTTTAATGTTATTTTTAAATTAATTAAATCGCGTCATTAATGCTATTTAATCGTGTCAGTTTAATGTTATTTTTAAATTTATTAAATCGCGTCATTAATGTTATTTAATCGTGTCAATTTAATGTTATTTTTAAATTTATTAAATCGCGTCATTGATGTTATTTAATCATGTTGTTTAATCACAGTTCACTGGTACTGACCGAGAGCTGTAGCTCAGTGCATCAACTGATGTTACTGCAGCGCCTCTGACCGGGAGGTCCTAGGTTCGGGTCCTGACGGCGGCAGGATTTTCGACAGTAGCATTTCAGGTAAGGGCCAGCTGCTCTTATCGGTAGGTTTCCGATCTACACCAGGTGAATGCTGGAGGAGTACCCTAACAAACGGACCACGGACAGCACGTGATCTTTCTTTCCTCTTCCTTGTTCTATCCTATCCCCTTACACACACACACGTACACTAACATGCAATACACTACCACATATTCTGGGAGACTGGTCGGGAGCTTAGAACTTGTCCCGGCTGGAGTGGTGCCCCGCTGGTGGGAGAGTCCTTTTTAGAGGGAAATCCCGGTAGACGACGGTAGGACGGCGCCAGATCTCGCCATCCAGCGGGGGAAGATCACCGCCATCTCCCAAGGAAAAACATACTACACTTACGGGACTAATGTCGTAAACTGTTGACATGCCAGGAATCACTAACCAACCAACCAACCAACCATCTTCACTGGTACTAAGGAGTCACACAGATATCATCTATCAAAGAATGACTTCTGAATTCTTAATACGTATTATAAATAAAATTGTAAATCCATAAACAAATTTGTAGTTCTCATAGAGACAATAAACAGATGCATATTTATGTGTACAGCTCGGAAACATTTTTATATTGAATCTCATAGAACCTAGAAACTTCCTTAACTTCCCAGAAACTTCCTTACCAATGAGTACGTACTGAGTAAAACTGATTTCTGGAGAGTGATGGCGGCACTCCTTTTAATTCCAAGTGTTTCTAGTGAGTGTTTAAAGGTTTTTGTAAAAATGCCCGTTGCTGAAAGAACGACGGGGACAGTCTTTGCTTCTAGGATATTCCACTGTTCTTTCACGATATGAGCCAATTCTTGGTATTTCTGGATATTCGCTTGATACACTGTCATTCAAAGGTAAGATTGCTGGTACCGACGACTGACATATCCACAAATCATTCTTTTTTCGTGTTTCCATCCAAGAGTGTTATGTCAGGTCTGTTGTGGTGGACTGTTCGATCTGTCAGTGCACGTCGGTCCCAATACAGTTTATTGCTGTTGTTTTCAAGCACATTTTTGGGGAGATACTTCTAATATATGGTATCATGGCATGGTGCTAATACACATATCTTGACTTCTTCTTCTTCTTCTTCTTCTTCTTCTTATTATTATTATTATTATTATTATTATTATTATTATTATTATTATTATTATTAGTGTATCGGCCGTTGAGAACAAGCCACCCATTATCTTCGGAGGACCTGTCATAATTCATCACCCGTGTGTCATCATGGGGATCATTTCGGCTGTATCCCTTCTTAAGACAAGTTTGTTAAGCTTTGAATTATGGATTATAAGCTAATAGGATGATGATGGGTGATCGTGGCCTTTTCGTACCATCCCAGCATTCGCCTGTATGAGCGAAGGAAACCACGAAAATCACGATCATGATGTCCTACCCGGAAATCGATACCGGGGCACCTGATTGCAAAGTCGCAAAGCGGATTCGATGGTATAACGGTCAGCGTATCGGACTGTTATACCCAAGATTGCGGGTTCGAACCCGATCGAAGGCGTGTATTTTTAAGGGCGAAAAAATCCTTCGTACGCCTTCCTTCGGAGGGGAAGTAAAGCCGGCTGTCCCATGTTAGTAGATTTACTGCATGTAAAAGATCCTCAAGCCTAAAAGAAGCCTCTGAGCAAAATTGAGATCCGCCTGTTTCGTCGCCCAAGATAATTCCTCCTTTCTCTGCTAGGTGGTGAAAGGAGCGTAGCGAAATTTGCGTGGTTAGACGGATGAGCGGGCCTGATGGCCCGAGTCTCGCCACGTAAAATAAGGCATTAACTAACTAAGTCAACGCGCTACGCACTGAGGCTACTTGTCTCGGTTTATTATTATTATTATTATTATTATTATTATTATTATTATACTATATTTATTACAATATTTATTAATTACATTTTATTAATTTGTCTTCGATCACAAACATCGTGTTGGGGTTGCAACCTGGTAAATGCTTAATCATCAATATTGGACAAATGAAGTTAATGTAAAATTCTTATTATATTTACCGAACAAAGAAATTGTATGTGGGAAAAAAATGTTCTATAATTTCTATTTTTATGTAGGTACAGATGATTTATCACCGATTTACAAGTTTCAGTAAAATACGTTTATCTGAGTTGCGCAAGCGGGAACGAATACGGTGAGGATATTTTATTGTTTGTTCAAGTGTTAATGATTAGTAACGAGGTAGAGTTGATAGGAAAGCGCAAAATCTGATAAAAAGTTTCTGACTGAAATCATTTAATATTTATAAATTGAACACATCACATGTATCAGTTAATCGATGTTTCGTCTTACCTCGTAACCCCTCAGTTAAGTTACCTTTGTAATGTCTAGCCTGATCAGTCATCTGCCGTTCTCACAGTCACTAAATTCACCCTTAATCATTTAGATCTCTATTTCATTGGTTAGTATACCTAGGATCTAGATGAATGAATTAGAACTCCTAGAATCTATGATCCAGAGATTGAAAGATAAAAAGACGAAAAAGAGTAAAAAGGAAAAGGAAGAAAAACAAATGACGTGAAACAAATGAGCTTTTACAATCACAGGAACAGCAGAAGTGGAAAACAAGATGTGAAGATTTTCTTCTGCCAACAACGATCTTGAAATTCTCCAAATTTTCAATCTCAGTCTAACTTATCTTCCAGGTAACGTCTCTACCTGCAACTCCGAAGCCCTTTAGAATGCTTCTTAGTATGCTTGTCGCACAGTTTGACCTCAATCTCGAGACCAACTGGCGGACACGGACGCTGTTGAGAGCCAGGCTGGATCTCTGCCCGTGATCTCCTCGGGCTTCTAAAGCAATAGATGAAACCTTGTGTTTCTCAATTCGTGGTTTTAAATTACGAATTTCTCTTTTATGCCTGGACGCTGTAATTCATCTTACAGCCAATTAATGTGGTTCGATTGTGTGTTCTTGCTACAAATTTTGGCCATAATACCTCACTTCCTTTACATTTTTATTACACATATTTACTACAATAATAGTGGACATAAATTATACGTTTTCATGAGATATAGTCAGTTTCAGTTTTGTCGAATATCAATACAAGAAGACATTTTAGAAAAGTCATCTTTCGACAACTATTGCGAAGACTTTTGAAAAATATTCCATTCAATACAAACAATTTAGTCGCATATGTTTAAATTAAAACAAAATTACCAATAAATTGCACGAAATTTTTTATTATTCTAGACTTATATATTTGCTATATCAGTCTATTTGCTTTACTGTCTTATACAATGTCTAATGGAGATGTGTTTTGGTAGCACACGCTTTCTCTGAAAGCGCGGTATGAACTTGCTGGATTAAATTGATATTTCTTTTGTATTTATAACATGAGGCCATCGAATTTGCTCGATACTTTGGATTGGGAAGGAAGTGTAATAGGGAAATCCAATTTTGCAACAGAGCACACGAGGTGACCTGCTTTATGATCAGTAGTCAAATTGATTGATGGTTAGTGATTTCGTGCTAGTCAACTACTCAGATCATTAGTCTCTTGAGTTAAGTGCATGTTATTTCATTGGGAGATGGCGGTGATCTTCACCCACTGAATGGCGATATCCGGTGCCGATCTATCGTCGACTAGCGGGGTTTCCCCAACCAGGTACCAGCCCAGTCGGGACAAGCTCTAAATCCCCGACCGGTCTCCCGGCATGTGTGTTAGTGTGTGCAAGTGTAAGTAATGGGTAAGGATAGGTCAAGGAAGGATAAGAAAAGATCACGTACGGTCCGTGGCCCATTTGTTAGGGTACTGCTCCGGAATTCGCATGGTGTTGATCGTAGAAACCATGGAAAACTACCGATCAGGGCAGCCGGCCGCCCGAATTCTCCTCCAGACAGCGACTGAATTCGACCTAGCGGAAAAACTAGTGTCGAAAATCCTGCCGCCGTCGAGAATCAGTAATCAGGAAAAGCCACTCTCAATAGACACAATTTTGATACAGAGGAATTTGCATCAACTTGTCTGCATATTCAGAAATAACTATATCCACTTTAAAGGTTTAAGCGTCCCACAAACGCTTCAAGAACTTATTTTCTTGGCAGTTTGAAGGTTATAAGTAAATTATTAGATTATAAATACTCTATGTCGAATTAGGTAATGCAGAACTTGAGTTGTGACCTATGTAATACAATAAATTCTGGATCAGGGAAAACGTGTTACAGAGAAAGTGAAAGAGTAGATTTTAAATATCACTTAATTATTTGTGATCTATTAAAGCCACGTTTAATATTGCAAAATAAGGCAATTTATAAACATATTTTCGCGTTGTCAGGAAATTGATATTGAATCCAATAAAGTATTTTACTATCTAGTCATCCAAAGAAAGGGGTCAAATTTTGGTTTTGGCTAACAAAATAATTTCATGCCAAATCGCGCTCGAACAAAACATCACTATTATTTGCGTCTTGAAATCGTTTTTTGTGATTTCTAGGGCAAATATAGATCGCATAAATTGTTCTTTCTTTTCCTCTAATCCCAGTCATTTCAAAAATATTACCAATTACTCTTTCGGAAGAATCCTACACATGCTAATCTATACGCATTATTTTGCAAATACCATTTGCAGATACCTTACAAATACCATTTGCAGATACCTTACAAATACCATTTGCAGAATCCTGCACGTGCTAATCTTTACACATTTTGCAAATACCATTTCCTTAAGAAAAATAAAATTAAACTTAAACTAGTGAGAACCCGTCAAAATTTGACGGTGAGATCTGAGATAAATGTAAAAGACTAATGTTCACAATATATTGCATTGTTTGGATCTTGAGGGGATAACGAAGATATTCTGTGATGAGTTCCCAAAATTTTGAACACGTATGGCCCATGACCAGATAACAATGCAATATCGGCACAAAAGATATAGCACTATTATACTGAAGGATATTATTTCTAAAGTTTTTTGATGTGTCATCATCTCCTATAAACAACTGTTTGATTTCTTCTGGCATATTGCTCGAAGGTATACTTATTTTCCCATTTAAGCCACACAGAGTAAATCGTTTGCAGAATTTCTTTCACATGGAAAGTACAAAGCAGAACAAAACTGATATTCAATAGACTATGACCCAATAGAAAACGAAATGACCTCCTTATCACGACACCTACGCTTTCTCTTTCCCTGCGTTCTGTTAATGTACGTTTGCGTCTTTTGGGGCGCGTGGACAACGATTCGAAATTCGACATAACCTGTAAACAACTTCACTTCTTCAGTACAACCGAGCAAAACCCACTGTGCGAATTTTCTCTACAAAATACACCACAGAAGCAAATACATGCCATCTGTCAACACCACAATGAAATTTTTACACTGAAACAAAACCTTGACGAATTGTAAACAAATCACAACAATCAAAACAAAACATCAAGCAGCGTGGGCTCACATCTATGGACTCATATATATCGATTTAGAAACTGCCACCCTTCGAAAGAAAACATTTGACTATTGATAAGCGTACTATTAAAGAATTAATTAATTAATTTACACCATAAATGTTGGTGAATCAACACTAACAATATCTGATAACACATCTAGGGATCATATTCTTTCATTTAAAAGAAAAAATACAACAATCGGTTCAGTAGAAGCTCTAAACGAAGCCATGGCAGAATACCTTATTCTTTTAAATATATAGATAAATTATGCGTAGATACAATTTCCTGTCATGTAACTAAACCATTCCGCCAATTTTCAACAAAATTGATATTTCCCGATCTATCTGAACGAACTCAAGTCCTTCAGAGTTAGAAAATAATATTTTATTTGTAAATATTTTATATGAAGCCTCAACTCACGAAACTCAATGAAGCCTGTGACGGCCGTCCTAAAGTTACTATTATTACCCCCTCTCTCTCTGCCGCCTTTTCCAACGCTCCTGCCAGGTCGCTCGCCTTGACCGTACCCTTGTCACCCCTTTCTTCCTCGTCTTCCCATCCAGCCTCGCTTCAACATCCCCCTCTCCACATTTCTCGGTTTCCCTATCATCGTTTCCGCCACCGACCTCACCGTTGCTCTCACCTCCGCCGACATCCTCGCCCCAACCCTCGCTATCACCCTGGATTCAACCTTCGCCACCGCCCTCGCCTCCGCCCTCCCCTGCGCCCGCGCCTCCGCCCTCGCCTCCGCCCTCGCCTCCGCCCTCACCTCCGCCCTCGCCTCCGTCCTCGCCTCCGCCCTCGCCTCCGCCCTCGCCTCCGCCCTCGCCTCCGCCCTCACCTCCGCCCTCGCCTCCGCCCTCGCCTCCGCCCTCGCCTCCGCCCTCGCCTACGCCCTCGCCTCGCCTCCGCCCTCGCCTCCGCCCTCGCCTCCGCCCTCGCCTCCGCCCTCGCCTCCGCCCTCGCCTCCGCCCTCGCCTCCGCCCTCGCCTCCGCCCTCGCCTCCGCCCTCGCCTCCGCCCTCGCCTCCGCCCTCGCCTCCGCCCTCGCCTCCGCCCTCGCCTCCGCCCTCGCCTCCGCCCTCGCCTCCGCCCTCGCCTCCGCCCTCGCCTCCACCCTCGCCTCCGCCCTCTCGCCTCCACCGCCCTCGCCTCCCGCCTCCCGCCCTCGCCTCCGCCCTCGCCTCCGCCCTCGCCTCCGCCCTCGCCCTCCGCCCTCGCCTCCGCCCTCGCCTCCGCCCTCGCCTCCGCCCTCGCCTCCGCCCTCGCCTCCGCCCTCGCCTCCGCCCTCGCCTCCGCCCTCGCCTCCGCCCTCGCCTCCGCCCTCGCCTCCGCCCTCGCCTCCGCCCTCGCCTCCGCCCTCGCCTCCGCCCTCGCCTCCGCCCTCGCCTCCGCCCTCGCCTCCGCCCTCGCCTCCGCCCTCGCCTCCGCCCTCGCCTCCGTCCTCGCCTCCGCCCTCGCCTCCGCCCTCGCCTCCGCCCTCGCCTCCGCCCTCGCCTCCGCCCTCGCCTCCGCCCTCGCCTCCGCCCTCGCCTCCGCCCTCGCCTCCGCCCTCGCCTCCGCCCTCGCCTCCGCCCTCGCCTCCGCCCTCGCCTCCGCCCTCGCCTCCGCCCTCGCCTCCGCCCTCGCCTCCGCCCTCGCCTCCGCCCTCGCCTCCGCCCTCGCCTCCGCCCTCGCCTCCGCCCTCGCCTCCGCCCTCGCCTCCGCCCTCGCCTCCGCCCTCGCCTCCGCCCTCGCCTCCGCCCTCGCCTCCGCCCTCGCCTCCGCCCTCGCCTCCGCCCTCGCCTCCGCCCTCGCCTCCGCCCTCGCCTCCGCCCTCGCCTCCGCCCTCGCCTCCGCCCTCGCCTCCGCCCTCGCCTCCGCCCTCGCCTCCGCCCTCGCCTCCGCCCTCGCCTCCGCCCTCGCCTCCGCCCTCGCCTCCGCCCTCGCCTCCGCCCTCGCCTCCGCCCTCGCGCCTCCGCCCTCGCCTCCGCCCTCGCCTCCGCCCTCGCCTCCGCCCTCGCCTCCGCCCTCGCCTCCGCCCTCGCCTCCGCCCTCGCCTCCGCCCTCGCCTGCCATGGCCCGCTGCTTCTTTTGATGTGTCAGCGCGGTGGAGAGCTCTCCGCTGTTCCGGCCAATCAATACGCGAACACAATGCTCTTTGACGGGCGCCGCGAGCGATGCCAGGAATTGGTATCTTGGCTTTGATCACTTGGGTTGAATGAACGTTGCGCTCGCAATGAATGAATTTCGTAATGTAGACAGTTTGCCGACAATGCTATTTCGGTGAGAGATACTGGTGATGAAATTTGTTTACATCTAAATGAGGATATTTCTGTCAATATGAGAAGATCATGAAATTGTATTTTTTTCTTTGTGGATGAAAAAATTGGGTGCTTGCATTAAAGATATGAACATAATGCAATACATAATGGATAGTGAAATAATATGTAATGTAATCTAATCACGAATGAAATGAAAACACACTGATGATGTTGAGTTTTGTGGGGAATAACAGTGAGCGCTGGTTATGATTCGCAAATTATTGGCTTTATTTCTAAAATATCTTTATCGCAATGTTGCTTTCTTTAGATTCAGCTATGTGGAATTTTATTGTATAAATCGTACTAATAGGAACAATAACAACATTGTTTACATTAAAAGAAAAACCGTGATATAAGTTGATATAAATGAGGGACAATTGTATGCTAAAATCACATAACATTTTTAAGACTTGTAATGTTTATTCTTTTTTATAACATGATGAAGACGCAAATTTTCTTGATATTATTAATTTCAAGGTTTAATTAATATAGCAAACTAAACTTAATTGCATATTTCTTGGGGAGTGTAGAAATTGAAAATTCACATTTTGTACGAGAAATTCGAATTGATGTATACGTGTAAAAATTAAAAATTCGGTGATCACTTCCTGAAGGTGTAAATAAAGGTTATTTGCTTATTTTACTTCTCTTTTATTCCTTTTTCCTTTCGTTGTGTACCAGTTCTTTATCTGTCAAATACTGTAAACTTCTCAATATAACTTTATATTGGGCGTTTGTGGGTAGCGCTTGTGAGTGCGAATGGTAGTATCCACAACATCGACGAAATTGTCCAGGCACCTGTTCCGCCGCGGAATGAAAGCGTCCGTTCCATCAGAAAAGACTTTGATGGCAAAACCATCCACACTGCGATGACAGCCTTTCCAACGATGTCGACAGGGTGAAATATTGGGGTTCTCTGATGTGCCTGGGATGTTTCTCACCAACCCTGTTGCAACATCGCTTGTTCCCAACACACGCTCTCGTTGGTGGAGAGGACCAGTTAGGATATTGCTTTTTATTCATCCAGTTTTCCTGTTGTGAACAGACAATAATAGTCGTACACTTGAATTCGCATAGAAACCATGATGAACTATTCGTAACAACTTACAAGCTGGTAATCCTTTTCAGACATATGATATCAGAGGATGAAATGAATGCATGAAATGAATATGAAACTAAAAGTAGGTTTTGATTTCTCGTGCGTTAAGTGACAGAAGAATTTAGACTTTTAATAATTCAATTTCAATAGGTGGCGGTGAAAACGCAACCTAGCATAATTTGTTTGCTCTTTGGTTAGACAAAGAGTTACTGTTTCATCGTTTAAGAATGCTTTATTAGAGCTTTTCTTAACCGTAAGATATGGTTTCGACTTTTGACGCTTATCAGGTATTTGAGAACATTTAGAATCCGTCATCATGCCTAATCGTTTCGTGAACACTTCGGCATTTTCATGCAGTCACGCCTGCCAGTAAACATGTTATAATTATATCGTAATACCTGTCGTCATAGCCCAAAGTACGCAATCAAAACAACATATTTTTTCAAATTATTCTGTGGTTTAGCCTTGCCTTCTTCCCTTTGGTGTTCTCGCGATACCGGAATGTCATTGTTAGGTATACGAAAGTTAAATGGAAACAGTTCATTCGTACTGAGGGGTTACTCTACGAAGGGACCAATTTGACAGGTTAGGAAAGAAATGAACGCAAACCGATGACATTGCAACCGACAGTGATGAAGCCATATTCAAATGAGCTAACTCTAAACAAACGCATTGACAAAATGAGAGCATGGATATAACCTGCAATTATGTTGCCAGCAGTGTCCAAGCAGTGGCGGTCAAATCAGTTGCTTCTTACATCCATCTTTCTTTATGAATCTGCAATTAAGTTGAGTAATGAAATATTTTTTTATTAGCAATACTACAAAATTAATTCTTTATTTTGTTTATCGATACAAATAAGTTTCCTATTATTCGGGAGCTTCATTGTATCTACATTTTATTAACCTCGCTAGTTCGGTGCTATTAATAATCTAACAACGTATAGTAAAAGGGTGAGGAAGGTATTCTGGAGCTTAAGAAAACATGTAGAGATTATACTTCTCCCCTCTACGTCACATACAGTTTTTACTATTTTTTGAAGAAAATAAATTAACTAAATCCAACAAATCACTTCTGCAGGAACATTAGTTGCCTGCACCGCGATGCGAATCCCCAAAGAAGGCGGGATCGCGAGGCGGGGGCGCGAGGCGGGGCGGGGGCGCGAGGCAGGGCGGGGGCGCGAGGCGGGGCGGGGGCGCGAGGCGGGGCGGGGGCGTTCCGGGGCGGGGTGCGAGGCGGGGCGGGGACGCGAGGCGGGACGCGAGGCGGGGACGCGAGGCGGGCGGGGCGAGAGGCGGGGCGGGGCGTGCTCCGGGGCGGGGGTGCGAGGCGGGGCGGGGACGCGAGGCGGGCGAGGCGCGAGGCGAAGCGGGGGCGCGAGGCGGGGACGCGAGGAGGGGCGGGGGCGCGAGGCGGGGCGGGGGCGCGAGGCGGGGCGGGGGCGCGAGGCGGGGCGGGGGCGCGAGGCGGGGCGGGGGCGCGAGGCGGGGCGGGGCGCGCTCCGGGGCGGGGATGCGAAGCGCGGCGGGGACGCGAGGCGGGACGGGGGCGCGAGGCGGGGTGGGGACGCGAGGCGGGGCGAGGCGGGGGTGCGAGGCGGGGGCGCGTTGCGGGGGCGCGAGGCGGGGGTGAGACGCGGACCTGTTGGAGACGCCCCGAGTGGGCGGAGCTGGGGGGGCGGCAGCGGCCGGCCCGGGCAATCAATACGCCGGCGAGCGGCGCACGCGCCGTGCCAAGGGGGCTCGCCTCGCTGTCCCCTCTTCCCCTTCGCTCCCCGCGGCCGCCCTGTGCGCTGGAACCCCGTGTTTACGTTCGCGCATGATGTATGGAGCTCGGGAGAGGGTGCCCTCAGTTTCCGCACCCGGTGTTCACGACGTGGGATCTCGGGAGGCTCTTCGTGTCGTGGCTTTGGTTTACAACTTTGATCCGTATTGGATTGCTACAGTTTCCTTTCTGATTACACATGTACTGTAGACCCTCTTTAATAGGAATTTTAAGGGACTGAAATAATCGGTTCGTGTTAGAAAATTCGTATTATACGATTATATCCGTAATTGTTTCCTTGCTGATACCCAACTTTTGTTCGTGATAAGACCAACTTCTAGTTAAGTACGTGATAGAGAGGATTTACTGTACTACATTATCTTTCGAAGAAGTCACGGTCTCTTATATTATTTCAGATCAGTTTTTCGGCTCTCATACGCAATCAATATTTATAAATAAGGTCTCTACAGATAGAGTATTTTACGCAGACGTAACTAATTGCACTTTCACTTCGTAAATATGAAAGATTTTTTTAAAAAAACGCAGCTAGATATTCAAGTCAAATGCACCCCGCAATTCTCGAGCAGGATTGTTAAATCTACATAGTTAAGTAACTCCTAAACGGAACTTTCTAGAGCCTGAAAAATTTAAATTTTCTGGCCAACGGCCTGAAGGATACGTTTCTCATACAGTAACCATCAGGATGAGATTTTCTTGGACATTCTGTTACATATTCGGCAGGTTTGGCGCTACTCCATACTACCCCACCTGTTCAGAGACATCCAGAATTTGCATCTGTATGTATATTTAAACCAATGACATGATATTATATGCGATTTAATTGCACGGATTTATCTCTCTGTTCGGTAATAATGTTGCAAAAAGTAGGGTTGTACTTGCCCGAATCTTTATTTTTGAATGGAACACTTTACGAAGCTTTGTCAAGAGTAAAAAGCTTTTGTAAAATTTTTGTGACTGGCAAAGAATGCGAACAGCTAACTGTCAAATAAGATTGTATGCTTACTTCAAATATTTTAAAGGAAGCGTTGTGAATTGTTCCAAGAACATCTATCTATAATACTGAATAAACCGTTATTGAAAATTATTTCAAATATCAATTGCATTATATTTTTATTTTTATTTGATATTCTGAAAATACAATGGAAGTTAACTTTATACACTGTTTAAACAAATAAACACATTACGTTAACAACTTTCCCTTTTAATACGGAAATGGAAGGGTAGGAAGAGGGTGGGGTTTAACGTGCGATAGGTCTTCCACGGGTACACTAGTTTATATTTATTTCGTACTGACTGATATTTTCGTTCTAATAAGCCACAATATCGGTTATACTGCATTGGCTATTCCTTATTGAATTGTGTCACACTTTAAATTAAACTTCTCAATGTCTTCCCTATTTAATGTTTTTACGAATTTTTCTGTAATCATAAAGGAAGAATATTTGTTTAAGATTACGCCTTCTAAGAACTTTTTTTTGTTTTCGTTAAAGCCGCGAATATGATCCGCGACTTTCATTTCTCAAAAATTTATTGTTTCTATTATTTATTCCATTTTCAACAATAACTTTAAAGTCTCGAGTGTTAGTAGCAGATCCAAAATGTCTCATAATAGTTAATTAAAAACGACCCTATTTAGAGGGCTAGTTATCATTCAGATTTTTCATTGAACCCTTTGTATTTGGCGACGCCACTGGCTAACTTATCCTTTAATATTATCGGCGTTTATGTGATATATTTTCTTTTATCAGATAATTATAATAGATAACCGAACTTATGCCTCAAAGGCTTTTATCTGATCTAGGTTTATTTGTCACGAGGAACACACTGTACCTTCAAGTTAGTGTTTATCTGCTCTATTCAAGGAGAATATTTAAAACGATCTAAACAGCTATATTAAATGGAATCAGAAATGGAGAATAAAACTAAATCACACCAAATGCCAAGCAAAAATATTTACTTTACGCCGACCGAAAAATCCCCCCAACTTAGCATCAAGGGAAATCTCATTCCGTGGACCTCTTCACCGGTGAAGTACTTAGAAGTATTATTTGACAAAAGACTAACGTGGAAACCCCACATCCACGCAACTGCTAATAAAGCCTTGGCGAAAACATCAAAAATGTTCCCCTTAACTAACTCTCGATCTGCCACTAGTATCGAAAGCCGAATATTACTATATAAATCAATCATTCAACCCACTCTAACCTATGCATGACCAGTATGGGGTGGCGTAGCACCCAGTAACCTCCAAAAGTTAGTTGCATTCCAAAATAAGTTCCTAAGAAAGACCCTCAAGGCACCATGGTTTATTTCACACTCCCAAATTCATCGCGAGCTCAATATATTGCCACTAAACGAAAACATAAGTAAAATAGCCGACCATTTCTTTAAAAATCTTTACTCTTCACCCTGTTCCACAATATTTAATCTGGGCCGTCGTGCTTCATGACCCCGTATTAAATCAAGGTTCCCTAAGAATAGACTCAGACCACCGTAACTTGTTTTCTACACCTTTCCTAGCGCTACCCTAACTTCCAACATGACACCTCAGACAAAACCTTAAAGCCTGAACACTCTTCAAAAATAGATCATGTTCACGAGTAGGAATGAATACTCCTTGCTATGGATGGCCATATCCAAAATGTTATAGGTATATGTACTATTATCAAACTCCTCGAGAGACAGAAATGTCGAAAGAGAAGAAATAAATTTTTTTAAAAGTTTATCTGGTTTTTAAAGCTTTACATCCAATGACGATACAAGTCCGTTGCACACTTCCTTCCATTCTCTCCAGATGTATGGAGTACCTGACATTCGCAGCCATCTTCATTCTTTTTTCAGAACGTGACTCGCGAGTCTTCGAATTCCCCTCCTTTGGACTCAAATATTTGGGAGCCGTTCATCCATATCGTGGCATCTCTCTTCGCTTGCCCTGAATCGTATCGTCTCACTTTCTTTTCTGCCCGCGCTCTTATCCCTCCTCATTCTGTCTCTTTCTCCCTCACCCCACTCTTTCGTTCTCTCTCTCTCTCTCTTTCTCTCTTTCTCTCTCTTTCTCTCTCTTTCTCTCTCTTTCTCTCTCTCTTTCTCTCTCTTTCTCTCTCTTTCTCTCTCTTTCTCTCTCTTTCTCTCTCTTTCTCTCTCTTTCTCTCTCTTTCTCTTTTTCTCTCTTTCTCTCTCTTTCTCTCTCTTTCTCTCTTTTTCTCTCTCTCTCTCTGTCTATCTCTCTCTCTTTCTCTCTCTCTTTCCCTCTCTCTGTCTGTCTGTCTGTCTGTCTCTCTCTGTCTCTCTCTCTGTCTCTCTCTCTCTCTGTCTTTGTCTCTCTCTCTCTGTCTCTCTCTCTCTCTCTCTGTCTCTCTCTCTCTCTTTTTTTTTCCCATTTACTCTTTTCCAACTTCTCACTCTTTCTCTCAAAAATATTCTCCTTTCTCTTTATTACCCAACTGAAACTCGTCTCAATGGCTCATTTCGACGGGAAGAGTAATGTTGAAATAAACTATTACTTTTCATCAAACTCAGAAGTCAATAAACCATCCCCTCATTCTGGGCTTCTCTCAGAGGGATATAAAAGATGGCCACGTCCTGCTTACTTTCTCTTGTAGTGGAGTTGCATTATCTAATTAAACTACAATAAAGTGTTGTATCGTATTACATTACATTTAGTGTTTGATTGTTAGAGTGATAGTAAAACTAAAAAGTAGATGTCTGTAAAATTCAAAACTTCTGAATTAAAAATAATGATAAAAGTTTATCGCTTTTATTAATTTCCCACCTACACGTCCTATGTGTGCAGTCAGTGATCTATGGACGGAGAGATTGAGTTCAGATCCACAATAATCCCTTAGTGTTTTCGTAGAGTAACCATTTCATAACTCTATGGATCCCATCGGCCATTAATTGTGATAAGCCAAGAAGTCTGGGTTTAATTTTCAATGATAGAATGAGCATCCAGCGGTATTGTTTGTAAAATCGGAAGTCAAAGAATACGCGTTGTTAAGACAACCGATCAACAGAGTTTAATATTCCATGTTTGGTGTCATAACGCTGTGCAGATGGACACGGCCTCGAACACATTATGTGCAGAAAGTGTAAAGAGGGGGTTAGATGGCCATGATCGCTTAGAAAGACGCAAGAGATCATTCGCTAGAAAATTATTAGAGCGAACGCACGTAATCGGTTGGTGAAGTGCGAACAGATTTTCAGCATAGGCTGGGTATTGTGAAATTGATAGTAGGGCGGGAATTTATGATTAGATGGAGGTTTGAGAGGTTGTTATTGTTTCAGTTGTATTAAATTGTAATTGGAATTCTTATTAATATAGTACTTGGAGTTTTAAGAAAACTAGTCTCCATGTTTCGAGGGTATGCACATTAGGGTAACTTCGTAGATGAAGGATTTTCAATAAGTATCTGACCACACTCAGTCGCGAGTAGATGTTTCATACGAAACACAGATAGGGAATGTCGCGACCGCGTATTAATTTTGTATGAAATATTAAGTTCTGTTAATAGAAAATCGTTGAGGACATTTGAAACATTTTTAATTTAGGCACGAATGCAAGAATCGATGTAAGAAGGATCCCATGGACATTATTCTGCTAGTCAGCCAAGAAGCCGTCTGTCAAGATATTATAGTAAGCTTGTAAACTTATATTAAAAACCGTACAATGTTTTAATGTTCTATATGTAAAAGTGATTCTCATGAGATTGAAATAAATTGTAATATATATATATATATATATATATATATATATATATATATTTGGTAAACAGAGAATTTTAAACTAATTATAAAATAATGTTCTGTGTTCACGATATTGCATCATAAAGATCGTGATTACTTACGTTAAGGACATGCTGTCAAAACATTTTTGGAGAAAATTTCTCCATAAGCCAAAAAAAAAAAAAAAACGAAAACCGATTGGGTTGTTATAAAATGCGCTGCTAGTGGAACAATATACGGCGTTACAATTCGTAGTAATCACGGCGCGCAGATCGGTTTCGCAAATCCTCAGTGAGGGAGAGGGGACGGCAATCTGTCTTGCACGTTAATGCAGGAAGACGGTGCCTCGCGTATGTTTATCTAATTGCACGCATCGGAACTCGAGATCTGCAGAAGGAGATGGATTAAATATCCCTGGGCGAAACAGCGTTAGCGTTGTGCAACGTCGGTGATAGGGACAAGCTACAGGAGCTCAATTGAAGAGGCACTGCCAGGTTAAACTATATATACTATCAAAGAACATACATAAAATAATAATAATAAAAACAACACAATAATAATAATTAATAATAATAATAAATGTATTTGTTGTTAATGGGTCGGTAGTCCGACTTCGCCAGCCAGCCATCGGTGTCCCCCTTGCCTGGGCCTAGATAAATTCTCATGATTGGGGGTAAGAGGGACATGAGGCGAGCAAGATCCGCCTGCTTGAGCTTTTCTTCGTCACATAGCTACAGAAAGTGGGATGATTTTAAAGGAAAGCTACAACTCTACTTTTGCCTCGACCGAAAATCGACCCCGGGACCACAGCGCAGGAAGCTAGTACGCCATGAGACATCCTAGAGGCATAATAATAAAATAATGACAATAAATTCACTTCTTTCTCCTGAGCCCCTCACCGGGAGCGGTAGCTCAATGCATCAACTGATGTCACTGCAGCGCCTCTGACCGGTCTCTGAGCGGCCTCTGACGGTACTAGGTTCGAGTCCTGACGGCGGCAGGATTTTCGACATTAGCTTTTCAGCTAGGTCGAATTCAATCGCTGTCTGGAGGAGAATTCTAGCGGCCGGCTACTCTGATCGGTAGTTTTCCGTGGTTTCTCCGGTCAGCACCAGGCGAATGCCGGAGCAGTACCCTAATAAACGGGCAACGTATCGCGCGCGATCTTTCCTTCCTCTTCCTTGTCCTATCTTCCCCATTACACACACACTAACATTCACTACACTACCACATATTCCGGAAGACCGGTCGGGAGCTTAGAGCTTGTTCCGGCTGGGGCAGTAACCCGCTGGTGGGAGAGACCTGGTTAGGGGGAACCCCGCCAGCTGACGGTCGGCCGGCGCCGGATCTCGCCATCCAGCGGGGAAAATCACCGCCATTTCCCAAGGAAAACATGCACTACACTTACGGGACTAATGTCGTAAACTGTTGATGTGCCCGGAATCACTAACCAACCAACCAACCAACCAACCACCTTCACTGGTACTGAGAAGTCACACAGATATCTATCAAAGCATGACTTCAGAATTCTTCAGCGGGGGAAGATCATCGTCATCTCCCAATGAAAAGACATGCACTACACTTACGGCACTAACGACCTCTGCAGTTGACGCGTCCGGAATCACTAACGAACCAACGAACCAACCACGTCTTTCTTCTGAGCCGCACGTCCTGACCGCCTCACAACGCAGACCTCCCGCGCGGAGCCACTCCGTGCTGCGATTTCGCCAACCGCGCGATGAGGGTAGGGCGCGTTTCGCTACACTTGACCTGCGGGCCGTGCCGCCGCGCCGCGCCGCGCCGTCAGCGCCAGCCGGCTCCCTGAGTAATTCGACGCAATAAAGGGAGCTGCCAGCGCGCATAGTCGCTGAGGGACGGACGGTTAAAAAAGACGGACAAGGAAAAAGAAAGCATCGGAGCTCGGACAGTAATGGGCGCCGAGGAACGACTTTCGCCCTAGCCTCCAGTCGCAAGAATGGCCGCGACAAGGCGACTAATCTGTTACCCGTGATTTAAATTCCACCTCTGCCCGTTGAGCAAATTGTGTGGTTGAAGTACTTTGTGAATTGGAGTTTAAGTGATGGACTTCAGTTCGTAACTTCATATCCATTTTCTGGTAATAAGAGGAGTTTATTTTTTTTAGGGCTTGCATACTGAGTATAAAAAATAAAATATTAGTGTTGTTTAAAGACCTTACTGTCAGAGATGGGAAGGAATTTTGATTCCTAAATTTCTACTTTCACTTTCATTTCTTTTTAATTATTTTATATCTCATTGAAATATACACAGGAAGTCAATGGAACTTCAAAAACATTCGAAGTATCCTTGTAGTACTCTTTAAAATAAGCTGAAGTAATATGTTGTACAATGTAGTTAGGACAGCAAAATACCTCCGACAAGGGGCTTAGGTTATATATGACATTTATCTATTTCTTTTGAATTGCAATGATTCTTTATCGCCATCAATTGTTTTCAGATAAGTATTATTGACCATAGAATAATACCCTTCACATGACAAAAAATTTTTCATTTACACTTAAATGCTTTAGTATGTTTAATAAGGTTTCGGGAATAAATAATTTCCCATCCTCATGTTTCTTTAATAGATAAATTATTCATGTTAACATTATGAATATCAATTCACATATAATTAAAACAATAATCTAAAATAAATTAAAAACCTCGCACTCCTTATATTGTAAAGCACTGAACTTTAACTTAAAATTACGAATCAAGAACCAAACAATAAACAAATACAGTGCTAGAGTGCCGGTGACCAATCACAAATTAGAATATGTGTATGAAGAAGAATTACCTGCACAGTAGGGGCGAAGGAGAAACTTGTTTGGGTTCGATCTCGCGCAGGGAAGGAGACAGATGAGGAGCGCTCAAAATAAAGAAACAGGGCAGACGAGCGTTTTACGCGATGAGGGGCGGATGCTGAAGATGTTAGTAGGGAACATAGAAATATAATCGCATGTGTGGAGGAAACAGATGCCATTGGTCGGGATGAGAAATGAAACATGGAATGGATTACTGAACGCCGGTCAACAGGCAGAGGATACAGGAAAGGAAGGTGATTAACAAGGGACACAGTAAATTATTTATTTGTAGGAAGATCAAGTCTTGTAATGAATTAAGAATTCTTGAAACAATTTAAGTATGAAAATGGCCATGCATGTAAGGGGAGGGATTTTAAAAAAAAGAAACAATAACAATGACGAAGGTTTTATTATAATATTTTGCTTTAGAAAATTATTTGTATTTATCGACTCATGTTTAGATGTACTGTGTACGTTCTGCAGTAATTAGAAATATTGTTAACTTGAAGTAAGTATTATTATTTCTTGGTAATAGCAAAAAGGGTTTCAAATCCCATGTGAGGAGCATTAATTTCTGTAAATTTGTCATCACCGAATATCTCTATACACAGTCTATCAAACCCACTAATACATTTTATCATGACGGGGCAGCTTTGATACACCGTTCGGGATATTGTCGGGTAAAGAACAAATGGAATTTTAGGCAGAATAACGAATAAAAAGGTACCAGGCACATACCCCCCGTTTGAATATGTGTTATAAGTTTATCCAACTTGCGTAGCACACTGAACATCAAAAACATTGTCGAATATCCTTAAACATATTTTTGGGAGTAAAAACATTCACCTAGTCATGACAAGTCAATGTTCGCGTCCGCCATCTGAAGCAACCGCACTGGATCTGGCACTGAAACTTATTCTTCACACCTAAAATATAGATCTGACTGCTGAAAGCAAAATGACTATATGAGTGATGATTATTAATGAGTGAATATGTGATATTTACCACGATATATTAATTAGCACGCTAATTTAATGCACTTGAACATTTCTCAGAAAAAAGCGTTGTTTTAGCTCCCGTAATTTTTAGAGCAAAATAGTTTTCGACTGGGCGATTAGAGAGTTTGTTGGGTTTCCACCATTCTATTACATGATTCTCATTGCATTTCGTTATGTTTTAAGCCAATGGAGTAGAATTGAATAGATTTAGTTTAAAAGGGTGGTTATTATTCTCAATTTTTTGGGAAAATATGTGGGTGTCCAGTGAGATTTGATTTCAACGTACAAAGGAATCGCGGAATCTAATAATAGAATGCTGCATTTATATTGGTTGAATTTTCCATATTTTATTCTTTGATTTTATTTTCATACAATTTCTATGCAGATCGTTGACTGCTTTCAGCTTCGTGCTGAGAGCAGAACTTTTTACAATGTCGTCAATTCTACGAATTCTCTTTAATATCTGGGAATAACTGGAAGATAAATACGCGCCGTAAACAATTAGCAAGAGAAAATCGGTTTGAAAACAAGGCCTTGATTTGTTTAAACATCTGCTTTATTTGAAATCAGTTCTTCTCCAACACTCGGCAAATACAATTGAAAGTAATTCCTGACTTGCAATGAAACCATGCAGCACTGGTTCTTTCTTTCTAGATATTACCGCCCAAATCCCTCTCTTTTAAACATATAATAATATATACTAAAAAAGTAAAATCTAATTTTCGCCTGACATGGATTGCTCAATATTTATGCCAATTAATTTATTTCGATTCTGTTAGTTTCAGAACAGGAATTATACACATAGAGAAAATTTATATATGAAGATCGACCCATACGGGATCTCAAATGTTTCCTCCAATTCACTGACATTTTCCGCAAATTCCTAGCAATAAAAAATGACAAAATATTAAAATACTGTAACAATAGAAATCATCACATTCGTACACTATTTACAAACATATTCATTCCTCCATATTGTTTTGCTCCCTTTTTTGAGAATGTCCTTAAATCTATGTTAAATTTAACTTGATCTTCTTACTTAGAAATCGCCTTAATCGTTTATAGACTTCCCTGTGTTTATATACAAACAGATCAGTCATTATTAATCGACTTGATGTTATATTCAACAATGGAAACAGACAAGTTGATATTATTGATATCTCAATCCCGAACACTTCCAATCCTCAGTCGAAATGCACAGAAAAGGAGACTATGTAAGTGAATCTCTCGGAGTCTATCATCTAACAATGGAATGCTAGCAAAGAGAGAATCATTCCTGCTATAATATCAAGTACTGAACTCTCCCGGACACCATTAATCAAAGTCTCAGGGAATTGGGTCATCCTGTAAAACCTATGTACGTTTATGGAGAAGGGTACCATCATCTCAACGACGTGAATAGTAAGATAATTTGTAAAAAATCAACCGCCATAATTACAATTAGATCCTAAATTATGTCTATTCTTTGTTCTGTGATTACATTAAACTAGAATTTATGTAGTCACCATAGAGATATGGGATGTAATTTAAATAGTAATAATAATATACTCTTTATTGAATAGCGAGGCTCAGTCCATGAGGTCTACTCTCCCGTCTCACTATCACTGCATTGTTTACTTTCAATTACTAAATAACCCCAAATTCTCTATAAATATTTCCCACAAGTTATTTCCATAAAATAAAGTGCAAAAAACAGGTTATTGTATATTTCTCCCAGTTAAAGTCTAATTTTCAATCAGTGTTCCACGAACCTTTGTGCTTCAAATACAATTCAGGCGCACAAGTTAAGGGATACTTTGTCACAAAAATGGGAGTAAAATAATACTTATAAATAATTTAGCAAACACTTGTAAAACCAGACGTCTCTACTTCTCAGTAAGTATGTGTTCCCACATGTCGTTTATTTAAATCGCATCGGCAATTGACGTAGCAATTCTATCGCACACACCACCACTGCACTTCCCAGCCCCACGGCCAGTACTAATACTGGGCCTTGCATCTGGTTGGTCGTCAGTGGCCGCGGATCCTTGTAACGACCAGAGAAGCCGAGGGGCACCATCATCCCGTTGGCCTCCATGCGATGTCGCTGTGCCCGCACCCAGTGCTCGTAGAAACCTCCTTCAACCACGTGCATGACGAAGCCGTTGAACTTCTCGTACAGGTCCGAATTCTTCCGTACCAGAAACGCCAGATGCCCCGGCGAATTCAAACACTCAGGCACAAGATGTAGCATGCGCTGTTCGTCCACCATCAAGTCACTGTACTGAGAGAAGTACGTGTAGAACCAGGCTGTGAACACCACACCATCATCGTCACCAAGAACTATATCCTTGAAGTGCGCACGAATATCTTTTGGACGCACCAATTGGAATTTGTGGAGGAGGTCGAGTAATTCGTCTCGGTCCGTGTCTTCGAAAATACTGTAAAGAATGGCGTGAGTAAACACATGCTTGAGCATCGGTATGGATTGTTGAAGCGTTTGAGGGTCTTTTTGATGTGGTGGTGCAGTAAGAAAGCCTAGCAGTTTGCCTTGGTAGGCGCTGGAAAGTACTAACACGAACAACAAGAGTGCTGCCATCGCGATGCGCTGAGACAGCACGCGAGGTTGGAATGAAATTACACCAGTTAGCACCACTTTCACCACATCGAAGAAAGCACTTTTCGGTTTGATTTTTACAGCAACCCCTTGATCATCGTTTTGGTAGTAATGTTTTAATACATACCAGGCGAGGGATATTATGAACAATGATCCTAAAGCTAAACCCCATAGGCCGACTTCAAAAGGAAATAAAAGTACTTGCGCAAAAGGTACGGCGGGTGCTCTCCGCATCACTATGCAGAATGGACTGTCTATAACTGGAACAGTGTAATCTCCGATCTCAAATCTGTCTTGAGTGTAGAAAAGCGCATCATAAGATATATCTACCATTCCACTTTGCAGCAGGCCTAGCTCACCGTTATACGTTCCATTTATTTTTACACCGACTGTTGCTGGATTTGGTTCAACGTAATCCAAATTGATACCTGTTTGCTCTTGGAATGTTTTCGAAACAAGGTAGTTTGGGCCATCCGAAATTTTCTCCCCATCTCTTGTCACCCAATATGAAAGCAATGGGGTTTCGAAAAATGCCTGCTTGTAATTAGGGCTAGTATTTTCAATTGAATTGAATGTTGAAGTTTCATTCAACACGTCTAATGTGTTATCAGTCTCCAATAGTGCTTGATACATGGTTTTATTATCATTGTAGCACAATATCCGGAAAAAAATGAGTATCAATACGGTTCTCGTACCGCGTTCTTTTGAACTTGTCAAAACTGATCAATCACAACAATTGCAGAGTCGTATATTACTACAAGATGGCGATTGACACCAAATAAAATATTGAAGTTGCTTGTGAATCTTGCTTCTGTAAAAAACATAAGAATATTAAAAACTCGTTTCAAAGTTAAACAATGTTATTACAAGAAAAACGTATAATTAACAATCATATTTGTCATTTACGTTTTCCCTTTACAAACACACAGTATAATCAGTACTTTAATGCACACGTACTCAAGCAAAAAACACCTGCACCTGCAAGCGTATTTTGAACGAATGCCTCTTTCCTTACAACCTTCATTCTCAGTATGACTTTGTCTTATTGATCATGAATTCTGAGGTTTCTGTTTTGTAGCAGGAACCGCAAACCAATGTAAGAATATCGCCAGACACACTTTGTCGAAAGTGACAGCCGTTTTGATGTGGTACTTGCGTTTGAGTTCTAGGTGAACCTCACTTGATAATGAAGTTCGATTGCACAATTACAGATGTGATCTATCATAAATTTATCACAGTTTATTATCAAAGCCTATTATCTGTTTGAGCTTTAATAGAATTCAACTTCAATTCTGATTGTATCGAAAAGAATTGTCTCCCCCAACAGAAATTCTGAATGAAAAGAAAATTCAGTTAACGTCCACAGCACACTGAAAGGATAGAAATTTGATATTCTATTAGTCCTTGTGAAATCTTAATGCAAGCATCAATAACTAAAAAAGAAAATATTAAAGTTTTAGAAGAAAATATTAATATTTTTTGACTTTATAATATATATTAGAAAAGTAAATATTAATATTTTTTGACTAGCCTCTTACGTTCTTAATATTTACATTAGTGGCAATTTCTACAGAATGTTACATTTACGAGTACATGTGCTATAAATGATGTAATATAAATTTTCTTGAAAACTCAAACGTTTTCTGTGAAATCGAGCTCAAAAACCCGCATTTTCACATAATTTAAAACGTCTTTTTCCCAATAACTGCTCCAAATGTTTCTTCAAATCTTTCGTACGGATAGTGATAATTGCACTGTTTAAGATGACATAAATTCATTTTGTTGTATTTTTTTGTTTTTGAAAAAAAATTAAATACCTCCCACTCCTTTAAATTACACATTTTCTACGATTTGTATATATTATTACATTTAGGAGTGCTTTAAACGATTTAAAATGAAGTTTTTCGAAAATTCGAAAGATTGATGTGAGAAAAAATCTTCAAATTTTATATGTTCAGCATCGCTACACGCTATTTTCTTAAAACCAGCTTTAAATTTATTAATGAAAATTGCTATTTAGGTCGAGGATTTACTCTTCTTAAATATTCTAAAATTGAGAAAATATATCAAGGGAGGGGATAGATAACTGACAAGAGGATGGGACAACACGTAAAGCTAGCCCTCACCAAGAAAATTAGAAAACTTTAATACGACAAAGTCCGTGCCATCTTGAAGCATAACTAGTAGTAATTTCATTTTGATCCTGTTTCGATGAGAAAACTGATAAATCAGCGAATCAAGAAAATTGTATTTCACTTTCAAATCCAATTAACCCTTAAGTGGGCACGCGGCGTACAGAGTAGGCCACGCTGCATTTCTGAGCTTTTCTTTCCTACAATTTCGATAAGTCGGAAAAGCCGACACCTAAAACCCTACCGCCAGTTGTTGTTCAGCCGATTGTGAGTCAATATGTATTTTTCTTTGTGTTGGGTAAGATGTGTGCGAACTCTTTTCCTTTTCCCGTGTATCAAGGCGTACTCTGTACGCCGGGCGCCTAGTCATGAAGAATTTTTTTTTTCATTTTTACAATAGAAAGTACGTGTAACACTAGTAGCGCATCTCTATAGTTTGGGATGGACTCACATTTGGAAGAATAGATGGACGATGACTCGTCAAATAATGAAGCGGAAAATGTACAAAAGTCCAATCACGACAGTAAATCTGAAGAAGACACCCACATCACGATACAATAAGGATAGCAATAGCGATAAGTTATCTGAAAACAGCAGGTAATACTTTTCTAAAATCATTTTCAAACACAATAGATCGTGCCATAAGATTACAAGAAATTAAAAAGTAGAAAAACAGGCCCTTAAAAATAAAATTTTCTGGTATCACCCCAAAAAATATTTTCAAGAAAATTATTTCCGCTGCATAAACAAAAGCGGATAATAATATGAAAGACGACCTCCCTGCATCCATGACTTTCATAGACATTTTAGATAAAATAAATTTTGTACAAGAATAAAAACATAATGCAAAAGAGACTATGGTAGACTGGAATCTTGTACATTTATCAACTATTTTTGCTTACATTTTTGTCTCCTTTGTTAAAAAAATTGTTTAATAAGAAAATGTTCGAATAAAATATTTTAGAAAAATAATTACAATATTTTTAAGTGTTTATTTACATTTTAGTTGCTCTACATCAAGCAAATGAAATGGCGTACTCTATACGCCGCGCGCCCATTTACGTGAGTACTGCTCGCGCGCCTACTTAAGGGTTAATTAAAAATCAAGAGAGCATTAAAAATTAATGTAGTATTAACAATTAATGTTTGGCTGTTCCTAAAATATTGATATGCTTGTCTCGCACCAATATCTCGCATACGTGTGGTTCAATAAACTTTTCCATTTTCATATAAGCGGTCTGAAATTAGTACGTGCACTAATGTATTATAATTAAAACGTTTTGCTGGTCCCGACCAGTCGGGACATAGTTCTTTCCTCGGTTGGGGCAGTGCCCCCCTGGTGGCAGATACATGGTCGAGAAGGCTTTTTGTACTTTCATTTTCGATTATTTCTTTATCAATCAGTACACTGGAAGGATATACTCGAACATTTTGAGTACAATCAAAATTGTGGGAATTCTGATTTGGTGTTGTTGACATTCTTATCAGAAATACAATATACAATCAACCTCTACAATCAAAATGTTTTAAATTCACAAATATTTATGAAAGTTGAGAATGCTGAGTGTTGAACCTTGATAGTAGGAACTAAAGATCTTCCAGCAGTGCAACTACGCAACATGTTCACAATAAGTCTCCAGAATCGACCGATGAATGGCAGCCATTTGTTCGTGGTTATTACCAACGTGATGGCTTCCATTTGCACAGCTGCAGCACCACCACGTTATGTGCTTGGCGTTCTCGTTGTTTTGTTTTTCTCCGCAAGTAAAAATATTTCATTCGCTTGCGGCGTTTGCTTCTCTTGTTGAATGTGCGCCGACGTAGCAAACACAGCACTCGCTCGTAGTATATCCTACTCAGTGGCTTAACGTCTCGCCAGCCTTTGTGGGTAAATTCGTGAATCGGAAACTTGTGATTCAGGAATTTTGTTCCCCATTCAGACATTATAAAAGGACGCAATAATTTACAAGATGACTTAAATATTCTTGTTATTTAGTTTAACAATGGGCAAATAAAGATAAATAATCAAAAGCAAAAACGTCATAAGCAAAAATATTTTCTTTAAAACGAATATCTCCTACTTATCCTCTTATTATTAATTATAAAGCAATTCCTTGGATTCCTTCTAATATTTCAATTACTTATCTCCAATTACAACTAGATACTAAATTAACATAGAAAACACATATTTTATCTATAATAAATAAAACTAATCTCAAGCTTTTAAAATTATATCCATTTCTGAATAAAAATTTGCACCTCTCTGTAGATTCCACATTAACTATATTTAAATATATAATTCGCCCTTCGTTAACTTATGCATGCCCCATTTGGGATGGTGCAGCAAAAACTCGTAGTAAAAAATTAGAGATTATACAAAATAATTATTTAAGGAAAGCGTTGTAAGCACCCTGGTTCATAAGAAACGATCAAATATTTCGTGAACTCGGTATTCTTCCTCTAAAATCCTGGATCCTTCGTCTCGCAGATAAATTTTATGCTTCTCTTTCTTCTTCTCATGCTTATACATCTTTTCAATTAGGAAAAACAGTTAATCCATTTCCCCGAATTAAATCACGTTATCCTAAAGATCTTTTACATCCTCCTTAGTTGTCTCTTCTCACAGTTTCTATCTTTTATTGTAAAAATTTTCATGAATCATGTATTATTTATAAACATAGTTTCTTTTTAAGATCATTATGACTCTCAAAAATTAAAAAAACAATAATTCTACATATCAGTAACTTGTTTAGAGGTTGCTATTTAGTTTCTCCTCATATTCTGTATGATGTTAATGTAATTTTTCATACCCTTGAAAGACAAGTTTTTGTCGAACAAGGATCAATAAATATTATTAAAAAAAGGAATTTTGTTCAGTATGGATTTTAAAACATTTGCACAATTCCTACAGGAGTTTTATATTAAGGAGCTCACTGATCACAGAGTATTTATTGTCTTTTTTATTTGCTGACGTATGCCATTTAGAATAAATGTAATATATCAAAAGTGTATCACTGTGTGAGTTAGGGACGATATTTATGAAATATGATGTAAAAGGTAACAAGTGGCCAAGCATAACAAAATCAAGTAGATAGACGTAACAACAACAACACGTTTTTTTAATGGTAATGTTCAGGCACGCTTATTTTCATGAATGTAAATTAGAGGTCACTGTCCCCAGTTTTAATAATAATAATAATAATAATAATAATAATAATAAAAATAATAATAAGTGATTCACAACAGACCGGATTTGGTTGTGATTAATAAGTGTGAGAAACATGTCATGCTTATTGATGTTTCTGTCCCAACTACTGGCAACATTCAAAGCAAATACACTGAAAAAATCTGTAAATATGCAAATCTTGTTGAATCCATTGAGAAACAGTGGAATATGAAAAGAGTTAACATTATCTCGATAATTGTTTCAAGCACCGGAGTCATCCCTAGGAGTCTGATTTGGGGCCTTAAGCAACTGGGTTTGAATGAAGACCTGTACAAACCCATGCAGAAAACAGTTGTTATTTCAACAAGGATATTGCGCAAACTCATGGGAAACAATGTATTATAAATTCTTTTTAAAATATATATGTATTGTGCTTTGATTTTTTATATCAGTGCAATTCATTCAAATATGCCAATAAGATGAGAAAATAATAATAATAATAATAATAATAATAATAATAATAATAATAATAATAATAATAATAATAATAATAATATTTGTTTTGGACGCATCCCTTTCCTCCTAAATCACGCCTGAACCACACGAAATAAAACATACCCACACACATTCAAGATTAAAGACGAACTACTGCAAATCGAAATGTCACCGGGCGAGAATAGACATATGTAACACAAACGGTTAAAGCGATGTGCTTTCCACCCATAAGAAGACCGTTCACTTGAGTTTCTCGTTCGGCAACTGCCATGCCTGCGAACCTTTTCACTGGGAGGCGAGTTTCAGTTCATCGACGAATGTCACTGCAGGGTCTTTGATCGGGAGATCCTAGGTTCGAGCCCCGACAGTGGTAAGATTTTCGACACTAGCGGGTCCACTAGGTCGAATTCAGACGTTATCTGGAGGAGAATTCTAGCGGCTGGCTGCTCTGATCGGTAGTTTTCCGTGGTTACTCCAATCAACACCAAGCGAATACCGGAGCAGTACCCTACCAAACGGGCCACGGACCGCGCGCGATCTGTCCTTCCTCTTCCTTACACACAAACTTTCACTACACTACCACATATTCCGCGAGACCGGTCGGGAGCTTAGTGCTTGTCCCGGCCGGGGCTGCCCCGCTGGTGAGAGAGTCCAGTAACCGACGTGAGTTCAACGCCGGATCTCGCCATCCAGCGGGGGAAGATCACTGCCATCTTCCGAGAAAAACATGCACTACACTCACGGGACTAATGACCAAAGCAGTTGACGCGCCCGGAAACACGAAAAAATCAATCAATCAATAAAATCAAAGCAAATATCAGAGAGGGGCCTGCATACTCGAGGTCGCTAAGACTGAAGGACCTTATTTGCTCTGTGCTTGAAGGGTCGCAGGTTCGAATCTTGACCTAACATGGATGCTTGTGTGTATCTATTTAAATTATATGAGTTTTTTTTATCTTTTTTAAATTTGTTGCTTCGTTGTTGACGCAACACGTCTCTTTACCCCTTCTTGGGCGTTGATCGCTTTCTCTGGAGTAATACTCCGTTACTAAGGAATTACTATATTTGTCACATCGCAGTCAGTTAGTGCCCTTTATCCTTTCGGCCAAGAGCTCAACGCCGTTAGATTCCGCGGTTTCTAGCCGGTCACCCAACCAGGAACCGAACCATTAGTTCTTAAGTTCAAAAGCCAATGGTAATTACAGTGGTCGATGAATGACATAGTATTTGAAAAGCGACCTTAAAAAATAACAAACATATCAGATGAACAAAATTCTATTCTTCCTTGAGAAACAATCGCAAATATCCCTAAATTTGTTTCAATGATCTCTTTAGAATTTCCCTAAAATCACTATGCGATCCACCACACGTTCGTGGTTGGAAAACCTTTTGTTGATAATAAAGGAAATTTTGAAATAAAAACAATTTAAATTTTGTATTGTAGTACTAAATAAATCAAATTGTGTTGTACTGCTCTTTAATAAAATTCGTGTTAATATAAGAGTTTGATTACGTCCAGTCATTTTTGACATGTTACTCATAGAAATGTTATACAGAAGTAGTTGGTAAGTAAACATTACATATTATGTTTAGTTTAGCAATAGCTGTACTATTTTCTTGTCATCAAAAGGAAAATATAAAGTTAAAAGAAATCTCTTCAACAATGTGGGACAAAATTTACATAAGACACGAAGTGTAAGGTGATCTTTTAACTATGATATAGGTCACTTGAGTTGGAGAAATACTGGATTTTAGGGTTATGCACGTATGCGGTTGTTTTTTCTAGGTTTATTGTTTTACTCCTCCATTTAGCCTCTACCAGCAGCGACAATATCCACTACCTTACTATGAAAGTAATTTACATCATTAGTATACGAGTCAAACAGAACTATTCCCTCATGTGTATGAACATTTTAGACGCGGTTAAACATCCCTTAAGAAAGGACTAAGCTTTTTAGAGTTATGTTTGCAGATCATTGTTATTGGACTATATAACCCTCCACGTCAGAGACACTAGAAATTCTGCCAACCCCTGCTTTGTACTAAACACGGCGTGACCTCGCAAAAGCCGTTCTGCATTTATTCTCGGTTCCTCGCTCGACGACGGTTTTGAACAGCCTTGCGGAAAAGCGCGTAAAGCACGCCATGTAAAATGTGCCTTAAACCTAAAAAGAGCACCGTTTTTGTGATTAGCATGTCAACCAGACTTTTGTATGCAAATAAGACCCTTTACTGCCACCAGAAGCTGTGAAGGAGTATTATGCACGAGCCTAAAAAATTACGATTATTGCGTTTTTATGTATTTTTATTTATTTTTAGTCCCTTCCTTACTCATAGAGGTTGGTGTCTTTACTGGATTCAGATTTACCGTCTAGTTGCAAACCTAGAGGAAGAAAAGTAACTTTTATTATCATTACGCGTGTAGTAATATCAGTTGTATGTTGATGTTCTTGCACCACACAATTATCAATATTCAGAATTGACAATATTATTGTGTTCTTTAGTGATGAGTCCGATTGTCATATTTTTCTCACAGACTACAGTTGCCATTCTATACCTCCCGGCTGTAACATGCACTACGCTTACGGCTAAGAAAATCTCGCAAGGGGGCTTGTAGGTCGGCGCCGATTCTCTCGCTCCAGTACGAAAAGAATGCTGACACCTCCCGGCTGTAACATGCACTACGCTTACGGTGCCTTTTACTGCGCCAGACTAGCGTTTTATTAGTGGAAATCCGGCCATCGTCAGATCTCTAACCTAGAACCTCTGAACAGGCGTTGCAGTAGGCGCATCAGGTTACACGCGCCCCCGACAGCCTCAGCCAGGGATTTTTTCCTGATTTTATGGATTACCCAGGAGCCAAGAACCACATTACTATCTTGGGACTTTACTGGAAGCGAGCCTGGCGGCTTTTCCGCCACCGCTCTTTGTTGCCCTTTTTTCCATTCTACCTCTCCACATGAAAACTTGAGATTTTATATCAGAAGAAACTTTAAAAAAGGATTCATCATTATGAAGTGCCACTGAAAAAAAAATCTCTGTTCAGAGAGGGCATATAGGATCTTACAATTCTCCCACGCTTCCATTTTGTGGGAGGAGGCCACCCTATGGCACCTCCCAGCATGCTGCCTTCCAGCCGGAAAACTTCAAATCTACCTGCACAGGGCTCATGGATTTCAGCATGATTCTCCATAACCTCAGGAAGAAAAAGCCATCTTTGAAACACACTATTCTAAGCTGTACTTATTCCACCTTTTTGTGAAGCTCAAGGAAATCTCTGGAAGTCACGAATGGTGCGATCTCCCTCAACAATCCGAAGGAAGGACATGGCTTTATATTACGGCTGTAACATGCACTACGCTTACGGCTAAGAAAATCTCGCAAGGGGGCTTGTAGGTCGGCGCCGATTCTCTCGCTCCAGTACGAAAAGAATGCTGACACCTCCCGGCTGTAACATGCACTACGCTTACGGCTAAGAAAATCTCGCAAGGGGGCTTGTAGGTCGGCGCCGATTCTCTCGCTCCAGTACGAAAAGAATGCTGACACCTCCCGGCTGTAACATGCACTACGCTTACGGCTAAGAAAATCTCGCAAGGGGGCTTGTAGGTCGGCGCCGATTCTCTCGCTCCAGTACGAAAGAATGCGCTGACCTTTCGGCTGTAACGGTGCACTACGCATGGCTAAGAAAATCTCGCAAGGGGGCTTGTAGGTCGGCGCCGATTCTCTCACTCCAGTACGAAAAGAATGCTGACACCTCCCGGCTGTAACATGCACTAAGCTTACGGCTAAGAAAATCTCGCAAGGGGGCTTGTAGGTCGGCGTCGATTCTCTCGCTCCAGTACGAAAAGAATGCTGACACCTCCCGGCTGTAACATGCACTACGCTTACAGAACCTTCGTAATTATCGCTTCGTGAATCCTTAATCACTTAAGAAATAATTGCTTCTCGCGAGTATACTCGCACGATCTGCCGGAGTTCCTAATACGATTAGGCGTGCGGCTGGGAGCTTCAGACGCCGCCCGGTTGCAGAGTTCATGGCTTTGGCTAGGCAAAGCTCTCTTGTTACATCTTGGATCTATTCCAGAACTATGCACTAATGAGGCAATGTTGGAAAGGAGCCGTTAGTAAAGTGATCGTGATGTTGAAACTCTACATCGTGAAGAACTTCCTATAGCATCAAGACATTGCGGATAAACCTGCGTATTTAACATTTTTGGGAGAAGAAAATTATTATTGTTTGATGGAGATTTACACTTTAATAATTAGTTTTACAATTTTTTTAGTAATAATTCAGTAATTTTGGGTGTTGAATGAGGTAAGGCAATTAACCATAGGAAAGGTTTGTTTTATGGTAGTATATTTTTTAAATCTAGCCGTAAACATACTTATATCCATTTTTTTAGCTCAGCCACTATTTTTCAAAATAAGTACTAACGTAATGACAAATATGCCGCAACTTAGGACAGATCATATTGGAAAAAATACCTACCATTACCTTACTTAGACATACATATCAAAAGTTGTTACTGCATAGTAAATTGCGTCAAAGAGCTGAGAACAAAATGCAGAAAGTTTCATCCACAAAATATGTAAAAACTACCAAATTTATCTGGCGCAAAGTTTCCTGAGATTTGTACAATCTGTTATATATTATATTATTTTGTTTATAATAATGACTACGAAAAGGTCATATTAAAATTGGATTTGTGATATAAGAAAACACGACCTTCCTTCATGACATTGCAATGTGCAATTACAGTAATAAAATTATATTAATCGCACTGATATTTACATAGTAGAATTATTTTCAAGTTTTATTAACTACTATCATTGATATACTTTTAGTATTCCTGTGTTGAGGAGCTCACATTTCATTTCCCCGTTGTTTGGTAAAAGGCGGTGATGGCTTTGATTTGAAGCTAGTATTGTAATATACAAAGGAATTATTATAATATGAATGAAGGAACGTCATAGAGGAAAATAAAATTACGAGTTGCAGGCAAAGCTACGTTCAGATACTTAAAAAAATACAAATGGCGTGAAAAAAAAACAATGAAAAAAGTGGAGGAACGAGACGAGTGATTTAGGGGGATACAGACGAAACGAAGGCTGGAGCTGTAATAGAAAAAGGGAATTTAGGAGAACGGTATTCGAAATTAAGCGACCGCCAGTGGCAAATACAAAGAAAATACATGATTTGTACAAGAAATAAGACTTGAATGAAGAAAGAATTGTCACGACGCGGGAGTTCCGTCGAAGAGATCTGCGCGCGAAGAATCAAGTAAGGCCTTCCATATGTGACAAGATAAAATTGAAAATGGTTAAGACTAATGTTTCAAGCAGTTTGTTTATTTGTTTGTTTTTTTGGCAAAGACGATTGCTATCTTATTTCCTGTAAACAAGGCTGGTGCTTCTGTTGGCACATTAGCGGCCAAAATTAATTCAAATTTGGCGCCGTACTTTGAAATTTATCATTTATAACAATTTCTTGGCGCCAAGTAATATAAGAGAGCATGCATTTTAAACGTCCCACGTTGGACTTTCTCCAAAAAGCGCAAGCTGGCTTCCAGGTAGAACGATTGTGTGAAAAACAATACGAAATTTAACACACAAATGTCCAGTAATTTGCCGTTCGTACGAACGGCACGTCAACCCACGACAATCTTAGGGCAAGAAAATTAAATCAAAATCCGAAAGATTTAAATCATATTTCAGTGGCTTGTCCAACGTGTGGCCTGAAAATTAAATTATTATCAGTTAGATATAACATTTATGTCAGTATTGAAGTTGTATTCCAGCCCAGCCCTTACATGTCTGCCATGTCGCGGGTAGAGACCGGCTTATGTCGCTCAGGGCATCGACTGATGTCACTGCAGTGCCTCTGACCGGAAAGTCTTAGGGTTTGTGTCCCCTCCAGCTTGTCAGCTTGCACGAATTTAGCTGCTGACTCGACGAGAATTATAATCGACGGCTGCTCTGAATGGAAGATTTCCATACTTTCTCCGATAACTTCAGGCGAATGCCGGAGCAATCTAACAAACTAGCACGGGCCGCGCGCGATCTTTCCTTCATCTTCCTTGTCCTATCCTTGCCCGTTACACACACAATTACATGCACTACACTACTACATATTCCGTGAGACCGGTTGGGAGCTTAGAGCTAGTCCCGACTGTGGAGGTGCCCCGCTGGTGGGAGGTATCTGGTTATGGAAAACTCGCTAGCCGACGGGAAGTTCGTCCACGGATCTCATCATCAAGTAAGGAGAGATCACCGACACCTCCCGCGATAAAACATGTACTACATTTAGGAGACTAACGATCTTAGCAGAGGGACTGTAAATAATCAAATCAAATGTTTTCCGGTTAGATCTTCAGCCTTTGAGACCGTTTGCGGTGACTTAAAACGTTCGTGGCTGCTGCGTGGGTTCACGGACGCAAGTAGGCACAAATGTTACCAAAGATTGCGCCGATATTTCGCGCATTCTTCAGCGGTCGGCATCTATTATGAATAATTGATCATTTAGAAGGAACTTTTCATATTTCTCATAAATTAGCAAATTCTTATCGGCGGAAGTTGGCGAGCCTAACCAGGGGCTGTACTCGGAGACACTGGCGACTCCTATAGTAGCGCCATTCACCTTTGTCACTGATTTTGGGTTCCTCCAATCAACACCAGGCGAATGCCGGAGCAGTACCCTAACAAATGGGCCACGGACCGCGCGTTATCTTTCCTACATCTTCCTTATCCTATCCTCTCCCCATACATACACTTACACTAACATGCACTACACTAGCACACATTCCAGGGACCGGTTGGCTGTTTAGTGCTTGTCCCGGCTGGGACGGTGCCCCGCTGGTAGGAGATACCTGGGGCAACCCCGTTAGCTGACGGTTGGTCCGCGCCGGAACTTGCCATTCAGCATGGCAAGACCACTGCCACCTCCCGATGAAGAAGCAAGCGCTACACTTACGTGACTAATGACCTCATTAGTTGACGTGCTCGGAATTACTGACAACCAACCAACTATCCCTGATTTTGATGGAGATATCCAAGCTCTGGTGACACCTCTGCGACCGCCATGAGAGCGAAGGTGCCCTCTCCTCGCTCTGCCTGTGCCTTCCGCGCTGGTGATGTGTTGCGGTCAGCGGACGGTGACGGTCCAGTAACGAGGGCGGAGGCGGCGGCCGATGGGACTGGAGGTGGGGATGGAGCGAGGGGGAGGGGGGCGGAGGCGGGTAACGTGGAGTGGATTTGCGTTCGCGTGGCAGGGTCGTGGGAGGCATTGTGTTGACGGGTGCGGCGTGCGCTGTCTCCGTTGGGGAAGGCGGTATCCGGTGGCGAATTAGACTGGCCACCTGCGGGCAAGAGGTGCACCGGGAGCAGAGGCTACAGATGTCACTACAATGCCTTTGACCAGCCGGTCCTAGGTTTGAATGCCGACAGTGGCAGGATTTTCGACACTAGCTTGTCAGCTAGGTCGAATTCAGTCGCGATATGGGGGAGAATTCTAGTGGCCGGCTGCTCTGATCGGTAGTTTTCCGTGGTTTCTCCGATCAACACCAGGCGAATGCCGGAGCGGTACCCTAACGAACGGACCACGGACCGCCCGCGATATTTTCTTCCTCTTCCTTGTCCTATCCTCACCCATTACTTACACACACAAACATGCACTACACTACCACACATGCCGAGAGACCGGTCGGGACTTAGAACTTGTCCCGGCTGGGGCGGTACACTTCTTGTGGGAGATACCTGGCTGGGTAAAACCCCGCCAGCCGACGGTAGGTCGGCATCTAATCTCGTCATCCAGTGGGGGAAGATTGCCGCCATCTCCAGATGAAAAAGAACATGCACTATACTTACGGTACTAATGATGTCAGTATTTGATGCGCCCGGAATCACTAACAATCAATCAATCAATCAAAGGAAGCAGTGATGTGACGTCAACCAAGGAAACATGTGAATGCTGCCGGTAGATATTGCTGATTGAGATGACCGAGCTAAAAATAAAATGACTGAAAACGATAGTCCGTGTCTCGGGACCGGACAGTTGCAAAAATATCTTATTACAACAAGTGTTATAGTGAAGCAACTTACGTACGTATTGTACGCTTTATTGTACGCAATGGAATGCACAACAATCCTACCTTTAAAACAATATGAAAGAGAATAAAACGTTAAGAGCCAGATAATTGCTTGATGCAGTTCAGAGCATAAGTCGAAAATGTATTATTTAACCCAAGCAAAAATTCATTTATACGTGAAAAATTCATTATACGATTTTACTAACTATACTTATTTGTATTAATACACGCTATATTTAAATACCTTTTGTACGCATGTAGTCATCAAAAATACAATCATAGTTTTAAGAGTAGAGAATATCTCACTCACCTAACTTCAACCGACCAAGCACAATGTACAAAATACTGCCGTGTCTCTACTAGGAACTACGTGTGGGGTTCAGATAAATAGTCGTTTTACAATTATTTTCTCCTCATTGTATTTAATATTGAAGCGAGGTACTCTATATGTTATTTATACACGTCTTTCCGAATGAAAATTTTCGATACGGGGTATGATTACTTACTTTCCTTCTTCGTTATGTTATACTACGTTTTGCATATTACTTTTACTTATCTTCTGACATGTTATCTAATACAAGAGATATGAAATCGAAGGCTTCCGCGGACCGGGTCTTGCGAGTGCTTTTGGCTGTCCGGGTGACGCCGCGTCGAAGACTGAGATGCAGACTTTTCAATCATCTGGTCGTGGCCTTCCTCAGGGCTGGTCTGCGCCGAAATGGTCGGCGTTCGGGTTTGTATAAGGGGCCAAGTGTGATTAGTTGAACCAGTCGGCCAATCAGGGGGCTCACCGTCAACCGCGGTTGGTCGAACCGCCGGCATCACAGCCTCCAACGCCGGCGTCACTTGGACAGCCAAGCACAATTTCACAAGACATACGAGTCAATTAAGTAGGATAACGGAATACACTTACCATTTGCTACTTGATTGAGAATTTTTTCAGAAACAATATTAAATAGCACCATAATGAATAATATCTCAAAAGGCAGAACCGTCCGCAAACTACTCAGCTCAAAATCCGTATCAGCCACCGCCACGTCTTATAAATCCCCTTCTTTCCATCCATCTCCTGTGTTCATAACGGGTTAATGATCATAATGGATTAACGTTCAATTGGATCAACGTAGTAAAGTGATCATTTGCCCCTTGATATAGAAACAATATTAAATAGCAACACAACGAATCACATTTCAAAAAGCAGAACCGTCCGTCAACTACTGAGCCTTAACGTTGTATCAGCCACCCGCCGCGTCGTATGAATCCCCTTCGTATCCTCCACTCCACTTTCTTGTGGAGAGTGCAGTTCATCTTGAGGGCTCATAATCGATTAATGTTGATAATGAATTAACGTTCATAACTTATTAACGTTCAACTGCATTAACATTGTGCATTGATCATTTGCCCCTCGATTCAGAATTTTTCCAGAAACAGTATTAAATTGCAACACAACGAATCATATTTTAAAAGGCAAAACCGTCCGTCAACCACTTAGCCCAAAATCCGTATCAGCCACCCGCCGCGTCGTATGAATCCCCTTCATATCCTCCTCTCCACTTTCTTGCGGAGAGTGCAGTCCATCGCGGGCGTTCATAACGCGGCCGGCGCAATTGGGCTCCAGGGGCGCCATACCGCCGGCAACGGCGCGGGGGCGACGCGGCCGGGCGCGCGCGACTAGGGGCGAGCGGGGGCGAGCGGGGGCGAGCAGGGGCGCCGCGTCGTTAAAACGCAACCCGTGTCCAAGGAGGCCCCTAAACGCGCGCGCAACGACGCGGGGGTGACGCGTCCAATACCGGCGCGCTGGCCCGCGGATTACTGCGTTAATTCCGGAGCAACCCTCTCTGCGACGCGGCCGTGTATGTGTGGGTGGAGGGGGTGGGGGCGGACGGGATATTGCGGAGGGAAGATGCGCGTGGCCGTTAACGCCACCCCGCTGATGTCGCTCGCGCCGTCATTGCCGACGCGGGTCCAGCGCTGTCCGCTCTCGTCCCTGCCGCCCCGGATGGCCTTCACTGCCCGTTGCTTTCCCCTGCTCGCCGACGGTTTTTGATGTTCTTTTTTGTACGGTTATTGGCGCAGAATTTGTCTACTAGTCGCTCTGCCTGATCCTGCCGTGTGTCATTGTTGTGTAACTTATAATTCACAGTTTTCGAAACCGTTTCGTATTCCCATCTTCGACGCTTTGTGATGGATTTTGCACATCTTTGGTTCAGAAATCGTGTATATTCGTATTTTTTTCAGTTAAATTATAACTGATCGTGACATATATTTACTCATTTCTCGTCGTTTGTCACAGTCTCTACTAGGATTAATCATACATATGTAAATTTTTCTGCCTCTCATTGGAGTTGCTGATTTCGTATTGTATTCAAAATGAATTTATCGCTGACAGAACAAAATATCTTTTTTAGACATTTCCTTTTGTGTACTATAATACCGGGCTACATTGGTTTTGTCTTTCCTTTACCCTCGTTCTTTGGAAATTAAATACACCCTAATAATGCACCGTAAGACATTTCCTATACTCATTTTTCGACGGCTTTATAGTTAATTTATATTCTGATATATATTCTAGACCTGTTAACTACACTTTCCATTTCATGATTCTTCTTTTTAAACCGTTGAAAATGTATCATGGGTTGAGTACAGAAAGATAGATAGAACCTATATTTATAGGATAATGTTCTGAAATGATGTCCCTGTCAATGACTGGAATTTCTGGACTGACTTTGACAATTGGCTCCTAGAATCAAAATTCTAGGAGAAGCAATGTGGTTAAAGAAAGATTGGTGAACAGCGAGAACATGAACTTGTTCACGTACTCCACAACTTGATGATGACTCAAAATGATGTTTCGTTTTTGAGGACTGACTACTTCAGTTTTTACCATCAATCGTTTCTGTGTACCATTTTTGGAGGCTCGCGGTACGTTTCTAGTACATTTTCATCTCCTTCGCTTTGCAGTGGATTCGTTTTCACCACCAATACGTTTTATGTAGCCTCTATTCCCACTGCCGTCCACCTTCCGTTTCTGGCGCCCCTCAAACTCAGTCGCTGTGAGTGCTGGACGCGCCCCTTCGCCTTGGGCGCGCCCGTTCGGAGCCTGTCGCCAGGTTCCCTCCCGGCCCCGAGCCCCGCCCGACCGCTGCACCCACAGCAGTCGCGCCCCATAAAACGTGAAAGCGCTCACGCACCGGCCGGGTTACGGCCGACGCGGCCGTCGCACTCAGGCACCCGAACGGCGCGGCGCCGCAGGGCGGGAGTGCGAGGCGGGAGTGGGGGCGGGGCGAGAATAGGTGGGGGCGGGACGAGAAAAGGTGGGGGTGGGGTGAGAATAAGTGGGGGCTGGGCGAGAATAGGTGGGGAGGGGCGGGAAAAGGTGGGGGGGGGCGAGGATAGGTGGGGGCGGGGCGAGAATAAGTGGGGACTGGGCGAGAATAGGTGGGGAGGGCGAGAAAAGGTGGGGTGTGGCGAGGATATGTGGGGGCGGGGCGAGAATAAGTGGACTGGGAGAATAGGTGGGGAGGGGCGAGAAAAGGTGGGGTGTGGCGAGGATATGTGGGGGCGGGGCGAGGATAAGTGGGGGCTGGGCGAGAATAGGTGGGGAGGGGCGAGAAAAGGTGGGGTGGGGCGAGGATATGTGGGGGCGGGGCGAGAATAAGTGGGGACTGGGCGAGAATAGGTGGGGAGGTCCGAGAAAAGGTGGGATGGGGCGAGGATAGGTGAGGGCGGGGTGAGAATAGGTGGGGCGAGGCGAGGATAGGTGGGGGCGGGACGAGAAAAGGTGGGGGCGGGGCGAGAATAAGTGGGGGCTGGGCGAGAATAGGTGGGGAGGGGCGAGAATAGGTGAGGAGGGGCGAGAATAGGTGGGGGCGGGGCGAGAATAGATGGGGGGGGCGAGAATAGGTGGGCGCGGAGCATGGGCAGCAAGAAGTGGGATTAGGTGGGATGGGGTATTGGCTGGGAAAAGCCTGATTAGGAGAGGCGGGGAAAGAGCGGCAATACGTGAAGTGGGAAGAATCGGGAGTAGGTGCGGCGGTGAGGAGCGGAAGTAGATGGGGGAGAAGCGGGATTAGGTGGGGTGGGAAGGAGTGGAATTAGGTGGGGGTGGAATGAAGAAGAATTAGGTGGGTCGGGGAGGAACGGAAGTAGGTGGGGCGGGCATAAGCGGGAATAATTGAGTCGAGGAAAAGCGGGATTAGGTGCGGTAGTTAGAAGCGAAATTAGATGGGGCGGGGCGAAGTGGGTTTAGGTGAGGCGGGGAGGCACGGAAGTAGGTGGGGGCACGGTGAAGCGGAAGTAGGTAGGGTGCGGAGAAGGGGGACGTAAGTGGGGCAAGAAAGAGCCAGAGTGGGGGTGGGCGGGGAGGGCGGTGACATATTATTGAGAGGGCTAGGCGGGGTGAAGTGTGGGTGAAGTGGGGTGAAGTGGGGTTGAGGGAATAGGCGTGGCGGAGCGGGGCGGGTCGGAACGGGAGTGGGACACGAGCAGGTAGTGGCTGGGCATTTACGAGACCGGCGCGAGGTTAGTAGTGTGGGCTTAGGAATGGGTTGGGGCGGAGCTGAGGGCGAAGTGATGGAAACCCTTAACCGGAACTGGACGCTGGGTTTAGTGGAAACAACGTGGGAGGTGATTGTGTTGAGAGTAAAATGCAATGTTGTGGTGAGAGAAAGATATCGATGGAAGGGAAGTAAAGGCAATATAGAGTATTGTGAGCTTGCGCAGTATTTCTTCTCTGAGGTCCATGGTCTACCAGTGATCATGAATCTTCAGTTGTTTTTTATTTCACAATTGATTTTAGATGTGCAGATATAAAATCTACTCAATAATTACGGAAAATAAGAAATTAATACAGAGTAAATCTTCAGTTGATTCATTATGTTCGTTTGTCGTTTCTTCTTCTTCTGCCCTTCATGGATTAGACAAGAGCCAGTTCCGTCTTCATAAGTTTTCCTTCCATCGTTTTTGGGTCCGCTCACATCTCTTCCTCCATGCGGTTAATGAAGTAATGCTAATTTCGGTAGTCTTGTGTTATCCAGACTTTGCGTGTGTTGATACCAGTGGTTTCGGTATTTGGTTATTTTGCTTCCAATTTCTTCGGCATGTAGTTTTTCCCTTATCTTCTCGTTACGAGTATGATCTTCTTTCGTGCATCCTAGCGTTCTTCTCAGAAACTTCATTTCAGTGGCCTGTGTTCTACTCAAGGTTCTTTTTGTTTGTACCGAACTTTCGCTGACGTACAGAAAAGTTGGAAGAGCAATAGTCTTATAGAAATTTATTATTGTATCTGGGCTTGTCTTATTTTTGAACGTATAGTACCACAAATTCATTGGAACCAGGCCAATTTAATGTTGATGTCTTTACTGATATCTTGATTGATTTGACAATAGCTGAAACTGGAAACTTGGTCTAAAATTATTTTTTCCAAAATAATTTTGGACCGTATTGGATTTTTTCCGAAAATGCCATCACCTTTGTTTCTTCTTTCGAAATTTCAACATCGTACTTTTTACATAAATGATTTAAGTGGAATAATTCATACTGCAAATCATCTTCGGTTTCTTATAATATTAAAGCGCCGTCAGCATAGAGTAAAATATTTAAAATATTTTCTTTTGATATCATAATACCTTTCTAAATATTTTCCTTCCAATTTTGGATAATGACATCAATATAAATATTAAAAGGTGTTGGTGAGACTGGGAATCCTTGTCGCACTCCTCTGTTTATCAATATTTTATCAGATTCATGTATTCCTACTTTTATTACAATAGTAGAGATTTGGTACAAACACTTTATGGCTTCTATTAACTTTCGAGGATAGCCATTATTTTCCATTATAGACCAGAGTTTTACTCTATTTACATTATCAAAAGCTTTTACAAAATCTATAAACGCCATATGTGTCTGTTGATTGAATTCCTTTCTTTTTTCTATTATTTGTTGAAGTATGAATATATTGTCTGTAGTTGATCTCGCCGACCTCACCGACTCACCGGTCACGAGAGTTAGAGCGATGGCGTGACAGTGACAGCGAGAGTGTGAGAACGAGAACGGGTGCTTGAGGGTGAGAGCGAGAGCGTGAGAGTGATAACGACGGCGTGAGAGTGAGAGGGAGAGCGTATGGGTGATAGGGAGATCTTGAGGGTAACAGTGAGAGCGTGGGACTGTGAATGAGTGCGTGAGGGTAAGAACGAGGGCGTGAGAGTTAATGTGAATGTGAAGGTTACAGTGGGGTTGTAAGAGTGAGAGCGAAGACTTGAGGGCGAGAGCGGGAGTATGAGGGTGAGAGTGAGGGCGTGAGAGTGTGAGTGAGGGTGTGAATGTAACAACGAGGGCGTGAGAGTGTTAATGTGAGTGTGATGGTTACAGTGGTGTCGTGAGAGTGTCAACGAAGGCATTAGGGTGAGAGCGAGGGCATGAGAGTAAGAGAAAAGGCGTGAGGGTAAGAACGAGAGCGTGAGAGTGAGAATGTGAATGCGAGGGTTAAATTGAGGTCACAAGAGTGAGAGCGAAGGCATGAGGGTGAGAGCGAGGGCGTGAGAGCAAGAGACATGGTGTGAGGGTAATAACGAGGGCTTGAGAGTGAGAGAGACGGCGTGATTGTAATAACCAAAACTTGAGAGTGAGAGTGTTGTTGCGAGGGTTACAGCGAGGGCTTGCGGATGAGAACCAGTACTTGAGGGTGAGAACAAGGGCATGAGAGTAAGAGAGGGCATGAGGGTAAGAACGATGGCGTGAAAGTGATAATGTTAGCGTGAGAATTAGAGCGAGGGCGTGAGGATAAGAACAAATGCTTGAGGGTGAGAGTGAGGGCATGAGAGTAAGAGAGAGGGCGTGAGGGTAATAACGAGGGCGTGAGACCGAGAACGTTGATGCGAGGGTTAGAGTGGGATCACAAGAGTCAGAGTGAAAGCATGAGGGCGAGAGGGAGGGCATGAGAGTAAGAGAGAAGGCGTGAGAGTAAGAACGAGGGCGTGACAGTGAGAAAATGGGTGCGAGGGTAAGAGTGGTGTCGTGAGAGTGAAAGCGAAGTCTTGAGGGTGAGAGCGAGGGCATGAGAGTAAGAGACAGGGCGTGAGGGTAATAACGAGGGCGTGAGAGTGAGAACGTGGGTGCGAGGGTTAGAGTGGTATTGTGAGAGTGAGAGCGAATGCATGAGGGTGAGAGCGAGGACATGAGGGTGAGAGCGAGAGCATGAGGGTGAGAGCGAGGGCATGAGAGTAAGAGACAGGGCGTGAGGGTAATAACGAGGGCGTGAGAGCGAGAACGTGGGTGCGAGGGTTAGAGTGGGGTCACAAGAGTCAGAGCGAAAGCATGAGATTGAGAGGGAGGGCATGAGGGTGAGAGCGAGGGCATGAGGGCAGAGAGCGAGGGCATGAGGGTGAGAGCCGAGGGCACAGGGCAGAGCGAGCACACGAGGCGAGAGCGAGGCACGAGGGTGAGAGCGAGGGCAATGAGGGCGGAGAGCGAGGGCATTGAGGGTGAGAGCGAGGGCATGAGAGTAAGAGACAGGGCGTGAGGGTAATAACGAGGGCGTGAGAGCGAGAACGTGGGTGCGAGGGTTAGAGTGAGGTCACAAGAGTCAGAGCGAAAGCATGAGATTGAGAGGGAGGGCATGAGGGTGAGAGCGAGGGCATGAGGGTGAGAGCGAGGGCATGAGGGTGAGAGCGAGGGCATGAGGGTGAGAGCGAGGGCATGAGGGTGAGAGCGAGAGCATGAGGGTGAGAGCGAGGGCATGAGAGTAAGAGACAGGGCGTGAGGGTAATAACGAGGGCATGAGAGTAAGAGACAGGGCGTGAGGGTAATAACGAGGGCGTGAGAGTGAGAACGTGGGTGCGAGGGTTAGAGTGGTATCGTGAGAGTGAGAGCGAAAGCACGAGGGTGAGAACGAGGGCAAGAGGAAGCGAGCGAAGGCGTTATACGCAGGCAGGAGGTTTCGATGAGGGCGGGCGCCGGACGTAAAACAAGTGCGCTGGGCCACTCGGCCTCTTTTAATTCCGGGCGCGACGCCGCCGTGTGGCCTGACGGCCGGGCGCCATCGTCATAACTCGGCGCCGACATGGCCGCGCCACCCGGGGGTGGGGGCAGCCCCTCCCCCTCCCCCGCGCGAAGGGGGAGGGGCGAGAGAGAGGCGCGAAAGTGACGCGTATCTTAGTAAATTAAATTATTGATTCCGCGTACTCGGCTGGCTGTCCGTCGGTCGTTGAGGCCCCGAACTCTGCGCCGACGAATTTGAGTCGTTGGGAAGTAATGGGGAGTGCGAACGCGATTCACGCGAAATTGGCTTCCTCTTTGAAGCTGTATTAAACAGCTTGAACTGAGGGACTCTCCGTTTGAAGGTTACCGGGCATGGAAAGGCTATATGGCAGGTCTACTGTTAATTGTTGTCATCAATACGCAAATTAATATTCAAATAAATAATAGTGAATATTTTAGTTTTTATGAAAATATTTTTATTTGTATAATGAGTCATATTAACAGGAACTTTTTATCCATTAAATAAATTTGTTTGCGTTACTTTCACTTATACGTATTATAGAAAAAAGTGTGCAGATTATGTACGCCATGCGCACAAAATTGACTTCTTCTTTTAGGCTCCATGGGACGGCTTGAATTGAGAGACTCAACGTGTTAAGATTATGAAACTTCAAAGGCTTAAGTGGCAGGTAATCAATTACAATTGGTAGTAGTCATAAATATACAAGTGAAAATTCAAAAGGCTTATTAAAATTTTTCGGTTTTGTTGAAAATATTTTAATTTACTTTGGGTTAGGAGTAGGAGTGTCAAATAAAAATTCGATTTGACTTCGTAAACAAATTGTATTACAGTAGATCAAACAATTGTCGCGTTATAGTGGTGGAGAGAAAATGCCTTCCATAACCTTTTTAATAGTCACTCAACTTTGTCCTCCATTTTTTCGATTTCGCATTTAGATCACTTATATTCCTTATGCAATAAACTACTCAAAATGTTTTCTAATATTTTTCGAAATTATTTCTCACTGACAATGTTTTCTGCATGAATTTGTGCGAATTGTAAGTCTTCGGGAAGAAGGTTCTTTGGAAACGAATGTACAACGAAGGCTTTTGTCCTCGGGAGACACCCACTCCCCAGCGACTGGCAGCAGCACCAGCGCCTTTCCTTTCCTTTGTCGCCTCGCGTCGAGTTCCTCCGCCTGGCCTTGGAAATACGGCACTGCCCCAGGCCGTCGGCTCGTTTCTCAGCCCTCGCCTCCCTCTCCCCGCGACCGTCTGACCTCCCACGAAGCGCCCACGCTCGCGCCCTGCCTTCGCACACGATACTACACCCACCCACCCCCGACCTCGGTTGGACTCCCGCCCTTATGCCGCCCCTACCACTCCCCACGCAACCACCGTCGTACTGGCTTCCTCAGGGCATCAATTGAAGTCCCAGCAGTGACCGGGAGGTTCTAGGTTTCAGGTCCAGACGATGGCAGGACTTTCGACATTCGGTACAGCTGCTGTCTGGAGGAGAATTCTAGCGGCCGGCTGCTCTGATTGGTAGTTTTCCGTGGTTTCACCGATCAACACTAAATGCCGGAGCAGTACCCCAAGAAACGGGACACATGCAGCACACTATTTTTCCTACCTCTTCCTTCTACTATCCTCACTCCTTACACACACTTACACTAACGTGTACTACACAATTCTTCGATTTAAACATAGGGTTTGTTGATGTAAATCGGCTGATACAGTGTCATCCAATCGGGATACTACAGATATGTACAACTATAGCTATGTCACAATGGTTCAAGCTCCCTATTGGATGACTCAGTAACAGCTGATGAACTGCCAAAGGACACCGAAAATAAACCGAAGTATAACACATGCTGGGATACCGGTATGGAGCTTAGAGCTTGTACCGGCTGGGGCGGTGCCTCGCTGGTGCGAGATAACCGCGCTATCCGACGGTAGGTCGGCGGCGGATTATGCCATCCACCGGGCGAAGACCACCACCATCTTACCTTCCTCTTCCTTGTCCTGTCCTCACCCCTTTCTCACACACGCACACTTACATCCACTCTAATACCGCATATGTCAGAAGACTGGTCGGGAGCTTAGAGCTTTTGAGGGATGCGGCGGTGCCCCGCTGGTGGGAGACACCTGATAGAGGAAAACCCCACTAACCAGCGTGTGTTTTTCTCTGTCCAGCGGGGCAAGATCACCACAACCTTACGTGATGCTTCATTCATACACTACACGTATGAGTCTAAGGACTTTCGCTGTAACGCTCCCGAAAACTTAATCAAAGCAATCTCCGTCTTCCTATCCTGACCCTCACCAACACCACCGGCCTTGCCTTACCGCACTCCACCATATCTCTTCCCACCTTCGCCTTTTCAACTGATGGAACTGCAGCGCCTCTGACCAGGAGGTCCTAGGTTCGAGTCCTGACGGCTCGCTCTCTGGAGGAGAATTCTAGCGGCCGGCTGCTCTGATCGGTAGTTTCCCGTGGCTTCTCCGATCAACACCAGGCGAATGCCGGAGCAGTTCTTTACCAAACGGGCCACGGACCGCGCGCGATGTGTCCTTCCCATTCCTTGTCCTATCTTCTCCCCTTACACACACACACACACACACACTACCACATATTCCGGGAGACCGGTCGGGAGCTTAGGCTTGTCCCGGCTGGGCGGTGCCCCGCTGGTGGAGAGTCCTGGTTAGGGGAAACCCCACTAGCCGACGGTAGGTCGGCGGATCTTCGCCATCCAGCGTGGGGAAGATCACCGCCATCTCCCGAGAAAAACATGCATTACACTCGGGACTAATGACCAAAGCAGTTGATGCGCCCGGAAACACAAAAAAAATCAATCAATCAATCAACCTTCGCCGTTCTTTAACATTTCCTTCTCCTTCCTCCTTCTTCTATTCTCGCTCCCTTGCGGTCTGGCTCTCTACGTCGTTGCTCAATGCCCTCGCCACCACCTATGACACCGCCCTTACATGCCTCACATTTCCATTAGCAATTTTTCATTGCGCGCCCATTCTTTCAAAGCCGTAGGCTGATGTGGTCCTGGAACTTCAATTTCCGAGAGCTCGTGAGGTCAGAATCCATTTTTCTGGATTATCGTAAACAAAAAATTGATTGACAGCAAAACGTCTGGATGTCTGTCTGTAGAACGCCAGTGCCAAAACCGTTTAGAAATTTTTCTCCAAAATTGATATATGGGCAAATTTAGTCACTGCAGAGTTTAAAGGGAAAATTTTGATTTCAGGGAATATTTTACGTGAAGACAAAAAGCATTTTCTCAAAAACGCTCCAAACTTTTTCTTCATAGTTTCCATGGATAGAAGAAGGACGGTCAAAAGAAAAGCGCGGGTCATATTTTGGTTGAACTAAATTTTCGAAATTTGCAAATTTATAAATAATACGAGAAGCTATGAACTGTTTGAGCACCACCATTTCAATGGGTTTTTTTGTTCCTTACAAATATTAGTCATTAATAACCAAATAATCCATTGCAATAACATTGTTGAACGACAGTACTCAACTGCATGCAAATGCTGGAAGTATATCCATCGAAATGAGGCGGGATAGGCAACTATCTTCGATACACATTAGTGTCCGGTTGGTTGCCTACACTTCCCCGTCACAATTCGGTACGCAAATCCCAGAGCGACGCTCAGCTACAACACACCCGTATGAAAACTAATGCTGCCAGAGAATCGCTTCAACCAGATCGATTGTGGAATATCAACTTTGCTAAAACTTTTGACTACGGTTTCATGCTAGCGTTTTTATTTACAAACGGACAGCTGGAACGGACAGCCGGACGGGCAGACGGACATATTTTGGTCGTAAACCAATTTTTCGGTGTCAATGACACATAAAACTGGGTTCTAACTGTAATTAACTTGTTATCAGAAGTAGTTTACTTCAAAATGAAAAAAGTTATCCAGTTTTTCGAAATTCGGGCTCCACAAAACAGTTTCAATGTCGAAAAATCGCATTTCTGTGCTGCAGCTTTACAATACCACGTAAATAGTATATGAGCAGGTAAAACACTTTGAGTACCTACTGATCATAATAATCGGAAATATTAAATGCGGAGGCATCTGTTATAGTGTAAAATATTTCATATGTGTTGTTGTGTTGTGTATTCAAACGTTGTTGTGTTTCACATGTGTTCATATTTCATAATGGTATGGTAAGAAAATTGTAAGAATCAATCTATTGCTACTTTTTTTTAAATATAATATTTTATTAAAATTATATTTAACGCACTCCAAGAGTCAGGCCTTCTACTCATTTATACTTCAGTATACGTCGCACTACGTAGTACAAGGTGTATAATGAAATTTTGATGCTCAATTCAACCCGACCATAATATTTACAGCTTTTGTGATATATCATTGTGATTAATCTGAGATGCATCACTTAGTCTGTCTTTGGCACGTTTACATAGTATTTTTTCTTGCATCAAATGCCTCAGATTTTTTCCAGTGTTTTCACCACAGGGTAAATTAATGAATACTTTTTTAAGAATTAATTGATTGATTAGTAATTTCAAGAGCGAGAACTGATAAGGCCATTAGTCCCTCAAAAGTAGCCCACGTTTTTCGTCGGGGGTTGCTGGTGGTCTTCCCTCGCTAAATGATAATATCCGGCGCCGACCTACCGTCGACTAGCGGGGTTTCCCAAGCCAGGTATCTCCCACAAGCAAGGTACAGCCTCATTCGGGACAAGCTCAATGCTCCCGACCGGTCTCCCGGCATGTGTGGTAGTGTAGAGCATGTCAGTGAAAGTGAGTGCAAGTAAGGGGTAAGAATAGGACAAGGAAGCGGAAGGAAAGATCGCGCGTTGTCTGTTGCCCGTTTGTTAGGGAACTGACCTTGAATTCATCTGGAATTCATCGGAGAAACCAGTGAAAACTACCAATCAGAGCAACCGGTCGTTAGAATTCTCTTCGAGATATGGACTGAACACAACCCAACTACCTAGTTTGTATAAAAAATTCTGCCACCCTCTAACATAGGACCTCCTTGTTAGAGGTACTGCAGTGCCATCAGATGATGCCTTGAACCACCTGTCCCAATTTATTGAATAGTAAGTTAGCTATAAATTATCATCATTTGCTACAGGTTTAGCAGACCCATTCTTCAGCGCATTTGCTCGCTTCCCCAACCCATGGAATCGCCACTTTCCGCTCCTCAGCCTTTGGCGAAGGCCCAGTCCACCGCATGCGGTTCTTTGTTCCTCCTTCCCCGCCACCGCGGCCGGCGCTACCCGCTCGCCTGCGGGCGTGCGGGCGGCGGGGGCGCGGCCGGCGAAGTGAGGAGCAGCGAGGGGGCGGGGCGACTGGGAATGGCGGCTAATGCGTCTGCGGCCGCCCGCCGCGCCGCCCCGAGCAAAGTGATTGGTCCCCGGCGCGACGCGAGGCCTCCGCCTAGGCGCAAACGCTCTGTTTAGTCGCCCGCGTAAATATCCTCCACCCGCACTGGGTCCGCTGCGTGGGGATCTCCGCGCAAAAGAAACGACCGGCGGTGGTGGAGAGGCGTTACTTTAAGATGGGATCACTTTAACCGAGATCGGTGGTTTAGTGCATCAACTGATGTCACTGCAGGGCCTTTGACTGGGAGGTCCGAGGTTCGAGTCCTGACGGCGGCAGGATTTTCGACACTAGCTTGTCAGCAAGGTCGAATGCAGTCGCTGTCTGGAAGAGAATTCTAGCGGCCGGCTGCTCTGGTCTGTGGTTTTCTGTGGTTTCTCCGATCAACACCAGACGAATGCCGGATCAGTGCCCTACAAACCGGCCACGGCCCGCGCGCGATCTTTCCTTCCTCTTCCTTGGCATGTCCTCTCTCACACACACTAACATGCACTACACTACCACATATTCCGGGAGACCGGTCGGGAGCTTAGAACTTGTCCCGGCTGGGGCGGTGTCCAGCTGGTGGGAGATACCTGATTGGGGAAAACCCCACTAGGCGACAGTAGGTCGGTGCCGAATCTCGCCATACAGTGGAGGAAGATCACCGCCACCTCACGATGAAAAACATGCACTACACTTACAGGATTAATGACGTCGACACGTCGATCACTATCAATAAATCAGTCAAGAGTTCGGGGAACAAATGAACGTGATGCAGGGCGATGCCATTGCAAAAGATAGTGATCAACCCATTTAAGAAGAGAAAAGTGTAAACAATGCACTGAGAAAATGAGAGCAGAGACGTAACCTGCAGTTATGTTGGCAGCAGTGTCTCTCAAAGCGGTTCCTTCTTGTAGTAATCTCTCAGTATCACCAATGAGGGAACCAATTTGACTCCACTAGTGGACTATGGAATGAATTGACTGCCGCAGGAATTGACTGTGAGCGGAAAAATCGTGTGTTAGAAGTGTGTCGCCTGTGTTAGAAGACGAAAGTCAGGAACGGCACAAATTGAAGATTGGTTGAGCCTATCCTAAGTATCAATAAGTGCAACACTGATGCAATTCAAGAGCCAGAGTTGTGTTGAAATTGTCGCAAGTAGAGAGAGGAGGGCTAATCCTGTAGAGAAAGGGTATCTATTAATTATATTTAGCTTTGTTTTTAACGTCTCTTCAACCATCGTCAAAATCGTTTGGGGTTTATTCACAATCCCATAACTGTAATCTACCCCATCCGAGGTCAAAAGGTGGACCCGGTTGCGTGGGAGCTTTGCTGTTCACTACGTCTGCAGAGTTGCTTCCCAATTACTAGGGTTCAAATAAAGATGGTAGCGTGTTTTCGACTCTGGTTACAAATTTAGGTCAAATTTAATCTTATCTAGAACAAACATGTCTAACAGCGCTCGCACAAACTACGATACCGCCTGGGAAACCCGGCACACCTGCAAGTATGGCCATCTTCGTTCATGGTAATTTTTCTCCCAACGGTGTCGATACACTTGGGATCTATGTAATTTTGACAGCGGGGGTCAATGATGATGGTGACATTTAGGGATCAATAGACAAATACGAACTGGCGACTGGTCAGTATAATGAAAATCAAGATGCCTTTGACCGCAAAAAACTATTAATGAACCTAATAAATATTCTTCTCTTATGAAGAGCGTCAGGAAAGTTTATCCGCGGTGACATCGGGCTCATGAGAGTGCTGTCAACGCAAATTATGTTTTGAATAAATACAAAATTTGAATAAATTTGTGGTGGCAGCAGGCATATTGTGGTACTCCATGATTATAAATTCAGGATAGCAGAAGTATAAACAACAAGCAGTAGACAATATGGATTTAATATGGAGAAAATTCAGTCATACACGGGTTTCGGGACTTCATTGCATCAGTGGATCCAAGTAACATAGATTAAACACAACAATTAAGCAAACATAGTGGTAGGTCCTAAGATGGCTCCATCTTATGTGATGGCGCCATCTTGGAACCTATCACTATGTTTGCTTAATTGTCACACATAATAATAATAATGGAGAAAATTGCTGAACTTTTTTAGAAATATTGCTCGAATTGAATAATGGGTATTTTATAAGTATATTATAGTTCCCAAATGCATTAAAACCTCGGAAATGTGCAAAAATCTTTATATTAACAATACTAAGATGATATTGAATGTAGTACGGAACGGTAGGCACGTGGGATTGGTAATTTCAAGGTTACTGAGGTCAGGCCGCTGCAGGTTAATTCCGGTAAGTCAGCTAGACGAGATTCGATAAAATAAAACGCTTGCAGAAAATACATCTGCTTTGCGAAAGTTAAAGTTAGGAAAGACTTTTACACAGTGGCATGCATCGTTATTTGCCTCTACATTCACCAATTCTGACCTATTTTTGGTCAGACATTAATTGTAGCGTGTGCGAAGTTACAGGTGTAAATAACTTTAAACACGAATTTTAGAGACCAATTTCGACATTGTATTGTTAAGGAAATTCCAGTATTTTTTCTTTTCATTCCTATTCCTATCCTTCCTATTATATAGCAAGGGAAAGTAAAAAGTAAATATGAAAGTAATGGTGTTGAACTTCACTTCCGCTTACCTCTATTGTATGGTACTGCGAAACTACAAACAAGCAATGCACAGTTTCTCCCCCCCTCTCTCCCTCCCCCGTGAGTTTCAAAGAATATTTTACACAATAACATCATCAAATTACAAGAAAAATTATGTCTATAATACCATCAGCGTACCATGCCGACAGTTATGTCTCTGACAATTCTCTCACTTCATGCTGTGATACGCCATGTGACTGGCTCCCGAACAATCATTTTGAGAGGATTTGTTTTCTTTGCCATGGCTACGGTTCAGTTTGGCCTCTTATCTCACTCACACGAAGCTCTTGATAACTCTCATCAGTAAAATCAGTTTTCACGCATGAGTTTGTGAAGCGATAAAGTTCGTCTGTGCGAGAGGTTATGAACAAGACATCAAGATATGTCGTCGTCTGTCGCTAGTGATTCAGGTTTATAGATTTCATCTAAATGATTGAGTGACTGATCAGTACATGAGACTAACGTGTATAAGTAAGGGTGAAGAAAGTACAAGGAAGAGAAAGGAAAAATAACACGCATTCCCTACTCTGTTTGTTAGAGAACTGCTGTTTCGCCTCGTGTTGATCGGAGAAAGGCAAGAAAACCACCAATTAGAGCACCCAGCCTCTAGAATTCTCTTCCAGACAGTTGGCTGAATTTGACTTAGCTATATAGGTAGTATCGAAAATCCTGCCACTGTCAGGTCACGAACCTAGGACCTCTCGGTCACAAGCACTGCAGTGACATCAGATGGTGTCCTGAGTCACCTTGAACCGGTCATCCAAATGAAGAGAAGGTGCAGTCATATACGTGGTCGTGTGTAATAACTAGACCTCGGATTTTAGGTCAAATGCCTATTTAGTTCCTTGAAGAGATTGTGGAAAATATTTGCAGATGTTTGCAGAATCATGAAAAAACATCTACTGAACTGAAATAGTGACTAAAATGTCCTAAAACGGTGGTAGATGCCTATTTTAATATTATTTTGCCAAATCTATCTAAAACAAGTAATTGTGCAAAATAATCATATTTTAATTACATATTTTAAAAAATATGTTTCCCGAAACACGAGTGTTCCCTAATCGAATAAGCAATCGTCCTCCACCATTATCTCTTATACTACATACCGAACATAAGAAGCTCTGCTAGTCAATATGAAGACGATCTTTCACGCTCGTCTCCGATCAGCACGCATTTCTTCAATTGAACACATTCTTGGTTCCGATGCACTGTTGACAGGTTAAGCATGAAATGTTTGAAAGAATTGAACAATGAAAAGAAGTTGAACGGAATGAAATAATGTACTTGTAGTCACTCTCAAATGTAAAAATACTTGACTTTCCTGAATAATTAAAATTGTCCAGTTTATTCCTTTTCTAATACGTTTTAGATTCCAGAAACATAACTTTTCTTTTCAAATGCTTTTACTTATCTGGTTTAATACTTTTGCAATCTACTTTAGTGTCTAAATGTCACTTTTCATGCCTAATAGTTCCTAATTTCGTAATTGTGTTACCTATTTTAGGTGCCTAAATCATTACTTTTTTGTGTCTAAAATTCCGAGGTTTAGTAATAACAGTGCGGAATTGACAGAGACGCTTACCCCATTATTATCCCATTAGGCTTATTTGCATCACTAGCGTTTATACGGTAACGTATATTGACAAGGGGGGAACTCGTCGAACCCTACCCCCGATTAGTTCGTTAAAAAAGAAATAAAATAAAATAGGACATGTGTCTTCAAAATAATATATATTTAATGAACACTTAGAAATACATTTTTAAAGATATCCATTTTGAAACTTAATAAAATTTCTTGTATTTAATTGTATTTCGCTTCTTGCCAACCTTTCTGACCTCTTCAATCACTAAACTGAATATCAAGTAGTCTCGCTTTTACCGCCAATTCGGTTCAAGGGCGTTTATAGAAGTAGAAATGTTGACAGCATTACCAAAGAATAAACAAATTCATAAAGACGAAAAAGGAAAAATAATTGGGGAACTAAAACTGCAACAATGAGCTCTCTGCGTCTTCTACCAAGAAGGGGTTCGTCGAACCTGCACTAGAAAACTCTTATTAAAAAAAGCACAAATCATCGGGCACTGTTATGGAAAACGATGAATTAAACTGTCTCGACCGGGAGCGACATCTCAGTGCATCAACTGATGTCACTGCAGCGCCACTGACCGACAGGTCCTAGGTTCGAGTCCTAACAGCGGCAGGAGTTTCGACACTACCTTTTCAGCTAGGTCGAATTCAGTCGCTGTCTGGTGGAGAATTCTAGAGGCCGGCTGCTCTGATCAGTAGTTTTCCGTGATTTCTCCAATGAACACCAGGCAAATGCCGGAGCAGTTTCAGTAAATGCCAGCAGAACAAACGGACCACGGACAGTGTGCGATCTTTCCATCTTCCTTGTCTTCTCCTCTCCACTTACACTAACATTCGCTACATATTCCGGGAGACCGGTCAAGAGCTTAGAGCTTATCCCGGCTGGGGTGGTGCCCCGCTGGTTGGAGAGTCCTGGTTAGGGGGAAATCCCGCTAGCCGACGGTTGGTCGGCGCTGAATCTCACTATCCGGCAGAGGAAGATCACCGCCATCTCCTGAGGATAAAATATGCACTACACTTACGGGACTAATAACCAAACCTGTTGATGCGTCCGGAATCACTAACCAACCAACATAACTCTCTCGACAATTACATTAATTCTCAACAATACAGAACAGATGAATCAAGTAATTTGAAAGCGATATCAAGGTCGCGGGCTTCTAGAGCCTCCCTCTTCGTTTTTCTAGGGTTATTCATTTCAGATAGAGTAGTTTTGCCCACATCATAAGCCAAAGGACGCACCGTGTGCTGTCGGAGGCCGCGCAAAAAGGCGAGCCAGGAGAGAGCATGCGAGGGCGTATCGGGATTCCCGTGGCGTTTACGAGGCGCCCACGGGTCTCCGAGCCGGAACTCGACTAATGGCGAAGAACGGTCGCGGCCACGCGGCGATACCCCGCTTCCGGTTTCATTTTTAGGCGCGTTTTACCGGACCGTAAAAAAGGCGCAGTACTGCGGGTTGCGTCTCGCATTTCGGTGGTTTATTGGCCGGCGAAGTTGTATTTGAGAGGATTTTTATGTGTTATTTTTGCCGCAGTTTTCTCTCTTCTTTTTTTGTCGTGGTTGAGAAATATCGCCAAGGATTTGTGGGCTTTCACCGAGGGTTCTTTTCCCTACTGGTTGTTTTTCATAGCTACAGGATGTAATCAATGACGCATCGATTGGGTGACATATCGTTTGTTAACAGTATTGCGAACAGTTTTTCTCATAAATAAAATGGATTTTAAAAATGAGTATTTTGAAAATTAAATCTTGTGGCTTTATAACATACCATTGCTCTTTTAATTTTACTGAATATACGAGGTTACGTTATTATGTATTCGCACTTGCCATTTAATTGTCTATGTGACTATAGAGATTTGTGCACTTACAATTCTTAAAATTCTTCTTTCATAGTGATTGTGATAAATTTCAGCGGTATCACTTTAATATTCGTTTGCGTTATCGTAACCACAATATGTCTGCACCACTCTAGTTTGTACAAAGAAGGGCTTTCGTAGTCCCTTTTTTTTTGTGATTTCAATGTCCAATTTTTGTCATTTCAGCTGAAATCCTTAGAATACTTTCAGTCCAATGTGGGTATAATACTTTTGAAAAAAGTAGAACAGTGAATGGAGTTATTCAAATGTACTCAAACAAGCATACAGGCGAGAAAAACAAGATGACTAACCTCATCCACTGAACTTCCCAATATTGAGCAATCGTTGTTCTTAATAACTGACGAGTGATTGTTGATGAAGTGGCCAACCACATGCATGTAACTCATGTTCTTAGAACGCGGAGATGGTTTTAGGGAGACATTCTTTTGTTATAAGAGAGCAACCCGAATAATGTTCCGTTCTCGTCACGTCTAATTACCATCTGTTTGGTCCTCTTTCCGATGCTTTAGGAGGACGAATTTTTGTTTCCGACGTACATGAGAGGAAGCAGTTCATGTGAGAAAGCAGGCACGATGCTGAACCAATTTTTTTCTGCTAGTATCAGAAAGTTGGTGGATCATGTACATTGAAAAGCATGGTGCCTACGTGGAAAAATGTTTCAGTGTAAATTTTGTAATATAGTTGTAAACAAGTATAAACATTGAGTGCAAATACATATTGACTGTCATCCCTATTAGTTTATGTTTTAGTCTAGACTGCAGCTTGTATAAAATGTAGAGCTAGTTCATTAAAATCTTATAAATAAGTACACCCATTTTACATGTACATTAAGTCGCAAGAACATGCAATCGCGAGAAGGTAGTGTGTGAATATGTACGTGTGTGAATCGTCAGTCCATTTGATATGAAAATAACATATATAGTTCAATAATATAAATAGCAACATGCGTAGGCGACATTGAAGTTATTATTATTCTGGTGTGGAATTTGCAAAGAGATAATAGCGACACGATTCCATTGCAAATGATGCTTGTACTAAATTTTGTACTAAATTATTAATTTAATTTGCTTTTTTAAATTATTATCTCCCCACTTCGGTTAATATTGTAGAGAAATAATCATGCGAACAAATTTTTAAATTTATTGTTCGTTTACATTTTCTTTTAAAAAAGATTACATACAAATTTTTACTGAGAAATGTATTTTATATGTTTTGTATAACTCAAACATCAGAATGACTATTTTGCAGAATTATTGAGCGGTGTATACGTATCACAGAAAAAATGTTCCTTGAATTTTTTAGTGAAGTACTACTAACACATGCCTTCCTTGTCATTCTTAATGTCTGGGGATACTAAGGACGTCGGAAGACATTAATTACCCGGAGGTTAGTTTCTTCTTTTATTTGTTAAAGCGAGTGTCAAAATAAATACAGAAGCGACACTCAATAACGAAGATATCTAGATTTCAGGTTGTTGAATTACTAAAATTTAAGGGGAAGTCCTTATGTGGGCGAAGCCAAGAAAAATATAACATTATTCGTTTTGTGATCGATTTTCTTTAGTCGCATGAAAGAATTTTCGATTTCTACAGCGAGCTTACATAGGCTGTTTGGAACAAACCCAAACTTCTTTTTCTGCAATCGCAGTCGCAAGTCATCTTCAAGTTTGTCTTTGACCCAGAAAACACACTTCTTTTTATTTTCTTCCCTACTCTCGTCCGCAGGAGTTTTATCAAAGTTCTTGTTCAAGGCGGCAGCATGGGCGGTTCATAGCATCGGGTCGTTGTGAGAGCATCAGTCAGGATAGTAGGTCCTTCTGAGTAGAACGGCGCACAGTGGTTGATTTCCTTCATTTAGCAGTATTAAAATATTTTAAAGAGAACGGTAGAGCCGATGGTGTTGAAAATGGTCAGAATTATTCGTTGTGCTGTTTTATATTATATTATATTGTAGTGAAATACTATAATAATAAATTCATTTTCCTAGAGGCTTGAGAAAGTTTACCAGAATATCAATGTGGGAACTACTCAAAATATTACGCAGGTTCCTATTAAAGGTTCATGAGACACTAAATCAGAATGTAATACAGTGATTCGTACTCATACTTAATTGAGCAATTAAAACAATTATAAAAAATTAAGAACTTACAATATTTGGCATTATTCGCTCTCTGAATCTGCTACTTCGCCTTCAGGTAGAACACCAGCTCCAGGAACATGAAGCAACCCCAAAACTTTCGTCGGTAGCTGTTAATTTTTTTTAGTTGGTAGTGGCCGGATACTTGTTATAATTGAGTCTGAAGAAATAAATAGAAAATGAAGCAGATCTTCATTGTCACATATCCTTGATGATTTTCGAGAACTTCTTTCTCGGCATGACTTGAACTCTTTATTTCGAGCTTCCTGCGCGTCTTCGGACAGTTTTCCAATCGGGACAATCATTTCGTTAATGACATTAGCGCCATGAAAAAGTATTTTGTGCACTGTTAGAGGCATGAAATCGCATTCGTATAAGCTGATGAACAATTCTGCTGTTTCAGTTGCGTATTTTCTGAAAGCTTCTGAATTCACATCGTACCCGCTCCTCAATGCTTGTAAAACAACGGAGAAGCGGCGAATGAGGGATTACATTATGGGAAACTACCTTTATGGGAAACATACTGCATTAGCATTTCTCTATTCCCTAAATCTGTTGCACGAAAGAGTTCACCCTGACGCAAGAACTCGAATAGCTCCCGTCGGGTGACTGAACAAGCATCTGAAAAAAATCGATTTTTTCGTAATGGAGCAAATTCGGGCAGAAATGTTTTTCACCATTTTGTTTCACAAGGCTTAGGGAGTATATTCATGCAAACAACATTCTTGGCAATTGCTGGCAACTCAAAATAACTGTTTAAATTTCTGATCACTTAAGAAACCAGTCTCAAAAACATGATGATACTTTTCCATAAAAAATATAACCAAAAATGTAAACTTTTCTATTAAAAATTAGTGCGTTTTAAAGAACATACCTTTGAAATTCTCGCTCATATTCAACATTAAAAATTTCCTTACGAACACGACGTCAGTAAGCAGTAACACAAAGCGCGTCGAAGCAGGACTGAGGCACGGCTGCGCTCGCGGCTCGGAAGCGCTCAACAAATAGACCCACCATTCTCCTTAAAAATGAATGTTGTACTTATGGCGATTATTATGATTCAGGCAAGACTATAAGGAACCCGTTCACGTAGAATCATTGATTGATGTTTTCGTGTTTCCGGGCGCGTCAACTGCTTTGGTCATTAGTCCCGTTAGTGTAGAGTATGTTTTTTTCTCGAGAGACGGCGGTCATCTTCCCCCGCTGGATGGCGAGATCCAGCGCCGACCTACCGTCGGCTAGTGGGGTTTCCCTCTAACGAGGACTCTCCCACCAGCGGGGCACCGCCCCAGCCAGGTCAAGCTCTAAGCTCCCAACTGGTCTTCCGGAATATGTGGTAGTGTAGTGCATGTTAGTGTAAGTGTGTATGTAAGGGGAGAGGATAGGACAAGGAAGATGAAGGATAGATCGCGCGCGGTCCGTGGCCCGTTTGGTAGGGTACTGCTCCGGCATTCGCTCGCCTGGTGTTGATCGAAGAAACCACGGAAAACTACCGATCAGAGCAGCCGGCCGCTAGAATTCTCCTCCAGACAGCGACTCAATTCGACCCAGCTGAAAAGCTAGTGTCGAAAATCCTGCCGCCGTCAGGACTCAAACGTAGGACTTCCCGGTCAGTGGCGCTGCAGTGACATTTACGTGGACGTTCACGTGGACTTTCATTCATTTTGAGCATATGCATTTCTGATTTAAATACCGCTAGATTCTGGAAATCAACCACTGTGCGGCGCCTGCGAGGGCAGATAAAAACCTCGGTGAGCCGTATTCGCAGCCGAGCCGTGGCGACTGGCCTCCCACCCACACAAAAACCTTTGTTTTCGAAGCTCCTAATGAATTTCCGACCTATAGATTTTTTATCAGCAGGCATTTATCTGTACGTGGCAGCGTGGTTGTTAGGACATGTTTGCTAACCTGAGGGACCCGGGTTCAAATTCTAGTATAGGTGAGTATTTTTATCCGGTAATGAATTTTTCAGGACGGTCGTAAAAAACACTCAGTTTTATTTCCAAATGAGTACCAGTATTTACTGGCTGTGATATAAGATAAATATTGGATAAGTAAGTATCCGGTTGAAGCATGACACTTGCCACGGTAGCTTCACCCCACTTCCCAAATAATAATAAGACCATCTAGAAATACCTGTTACACTGTACAGAGGGCCATGAAAGTGGTGGTAACAGGAGAAGGCTAAACGAATGGATTTCTAACGTCCTAGAAACCAGAAGCAGGATGAACCTGCAATACGCACAGTGTAAAAGGCTAAAAAATGTCTCCACCACATAAACGAGTTATTTTGTCGTACTTGTGATTTGCTGTGACCAGAGTTTCGTGACGATTATTGTACCAAAGTATATTCAAGGTAGGACAGACTGAGCAATAACAGTGACTGATCGGGATGTTCGAGTCCTGGCAGTGGAAGTTTCTCATGACTAACTTGGTCGAATTCAGCCGTTGTCCTGACGATTTTTCTTGCGGGTGGCTACTTTAATCGCTATTTGACCGTGGCTTTACTGATCAATACCAGGCAAATGCAGGAGCACTACCCGGACGAATGGACCGCGGGCCACGGGCGATATTTTCTTCCCGAATCTTGTCCTCCTCTGGTCTCGTACAGAATCTTACTTTAACTTTTATGCCCTACACTGCTACACGTCGGGAAACTGGTGGGGAGCTGGGCACCATCTCAGTCATGTTCTAGCTGGTGGTGGTGCCTAGCTGTAGAAGATACCTGGGGCACTAGATTTACGGAACTAATCACCATAGCAGTTGGTGCGCCCAGAAAAAAGTCGACGATATATTTATTTTCCGCGTTAAGAGGAGATTGACTTTAAAATGTTTCTTTCCTTTCGATTATTACGTAAAATTCGATTGTTACGTACGCGGATTCGGTTGTATAACGGTCAGCGTACCGGACTGTTGTACCCGAGTTTGCGGGTTCAAACCCGAGCGAAGCCGTGGATTTTTAAGGGCGAAAAATTCCTTCGTACGCCTTCTTTTGGAGGGGAAGTAAAGCTGGCTGTCACATGTGGTAGATTTATGCATGCAAGATTCTCAAGCCTCTGAGCAAAATTGAGATCCGCCTACTTAGACGCCTCTTCTTTCTCCGCTAGATGGTGAAGGAGCGTAGCTAAATTTACATGGTCCGACAGAAAAGCAGACCTCATGGCCCGAGTCTCGCTGCATACAATAAGGCATTAACTAAAACTAAAATTAAAACTAAAAGTAAGTACTATTTGGATAAAAGATTACAGATATTTGTAATTAATATTTTCTTCGACCCACCATAAGAAGTATGCAGTGGGGAGTTTTTTCATGACAAAATTGTGTTGTAAATGGAGTTAATTGGGTTATCTGTGGAATAAAATATTCCTACTTGATATTTTTCCTGTATTTGTTACACGAAAAAGCTCGCCATACTACTGCTGTTCGTTATGAAACCTGTGCATAATCAATCATCATTGATCATGCGTTGATATTTGTAAATCTGAATAATGTCAAAATGTAAACATGCTTGCCACATATGCATTGATTTTTTCATACTTTTGACAGAAAGGGCGTGTGCGCTAGAATATACTGATGGTACATAATTCAGCATGTTGCTCTGTTCATAAATTTCCATAATTAACAAAGAAATATTACGTTTCAAACCTTTGATCATATGTATTGGGAAAAGTTACATTATTCGTTCTTCATTATACGACCTTCTCGGATTTTCAATATTTTTAAGGCTTGGTAAAGATTTAGCAATATTCTGTTATTCAAGTTCCCAACAGGAAGAAACACGAATGAAGACTATTCCTTAATGCTATCTTAAAAGTTGTAGAGGGATAACGAAACTAAATTGAAGTATTTCTTTTAATGGGGACAAATAACTGAAATCTGTTTAATGACGTTTCAGAATGTGTGAACATTTGCGTGATGCTGGTTCGTTGCTTCATCTACATACTATGAGTGCTACGAAATGTCATAGTTTCTCTTATAAGGTTTGCTATAACCTTGACTACGGCAAGCGTGTAGATTTTGTCCCACTCTCATCGCAGCTGCTATCTATCGGCGCCCAAAAAGCTTACTAGGACCTCACGTGATATCTATTGCCCTATGGAAAGAGAATAACAACTTTCCCGTGAAGAGTAACTTCCTGGACCCCGAATATCACATACGAATTGCTTTGAATCTTTGCATACCCGATCATGATATCCCTCAAACTCATGTCAGTACTTGAACCATTGTTATAGGTATAGCAATACAGTTTAACAATAACACCCACATCTCTTACAGAGTGGCCTATCAGGCCAAAAGATCATGGACGGTTTAGGATATAGATGTAACACACGAGGGAGTCAGATTGTCTCACACGTCATAATCAACGTGAAACATCTTACGTTGGTTTCTAAACCAAAGCTTTAGTATTCAGAACTCAAGCTCACTTGCCTCAAGCAAGCCTTGGACTCAACAAGGCGAATAACTTTGTCCGTGTTATTTGTTAACGTGTTAAGATTAGTAAATAAAAATAATTTGATAACATTAATAACAAATATTGACAAGAAATACATAAATGCATTAAGATATTGGTATCTGAATCAAGAAAGTAGGATAAAAGTAAGTGGCCAAATATCACAACCATTTGGACAAACAAAGGGCCTGAGACAAGGATGTTGATTATCACCAAGTCTGTTCAAAATATACCTGAATGAAATACTGAAAGATTGGCAAAATAAATGCAGAGGTATGGGTATATGTATCAATGAAGATTATCTGCATACCTTACTATTAGCTGATGATCAGGTTATTTTAGCTGATGACGATTTTGATGTAGAATATATGATGCGAAAACTGAAGGAAACGTATGAGAAAGCCGGACTGAAGATCAATTTTTTCAAAACAAAATATCTGGTGGTAGGAGAAAATGCAGGCTGCAGCATACCAATAAATGGAGAGCAGATAGAAGCATGTGAGGAATTTAAATATTTAGGAGGAATCATCAGTAAAGAAGGAGACTCCAAAAAAGACCTATCTCAAAGATCACGCAAGGGAGACAAGTCACTCGAAAGTTAAACTCTCTACTTTGGGGAAATGAAATATCCAGATCAAATAAGAAAAGGAAACCATCGTACAAAATGTAGTGCTGTATGGATCAGAAACGTGGGATATAAGAAAACGAGAAAAAGACAAATTAAAAAGCCTGCAAATGGATTTCATGAGAAGAAGTTGTAGAGTGTCTAAAATGGACCATGTATAAAATGATGAAATTTTGAAAAGAATGCAAATACAGAAATCGATTTTAGAGGAAATGCAAACACGAAGATTAAAATAGTTTGGTCATGTGAAAAGGCTCGGTTATGAGAGATGGCCCAGAAAGATCTCTGAGTGGCTCTTAGACAGAAGAAAAAGAGGTAGACCCAGAGAAGAATGGCAAAAGCAAGTTATGAAGGACATGCAGAAAAGAGGCCTTGAAGAAGACGATTGGAACGACAGAGAGGCATGGAGATCGGGATGCGAGAGACGGCCGCAGGAGTTGTAGACAACTCGCAAGAAGAAGAAAATTATATTCCTAAAACCATTTTCAGAATGCATGAATTTGATGTGCATGTAGCATTCAGTCTATGTATCTTAATAATTTTGATACCATTTGTAGCACTTAATAAAAATATGAAGCCATTTTTGAGAAGAGTTTGATAGTGTTACGGTTTTATGTAAAGTACCCCGGAAACTCAAAATATCCGTTCCAAATTCGCCACACCTCCAGTTCGGACAGATCGATCGGGGAATATAAATTCTGAAAAACTTTGCAGTATTCCTGGTATTCCATTATCTACAAACAGTCAAATCCTGTGTCTGTTTTTCAGTCAGTCCGTGCGCATGAACAACACTCACATCTAAAGAATTTATAGGATTATTTACAAAATTAATACTCCGCAATCGATCGGGTCAACTGAAGGTCCTGCAAAATTGAAACGATTTTATTTTTATTTTTAGGGAGTTCTCAAAATGCGTTCTCATTTTGTAAGATTGTGTTTAAGAGAATAACTCGCACTCCAGCTATCACACGCTCGTTCCCCAAATCTCGTGTTCTCAAAAAACTCTTCTGGCTCCTCATTTTGTGTCCCTTCGGGACACAGACGTAAGAGCATTGTTTCCGAATCATGCGCAGTTCTAATGTGTGTTTCAGTAATATTTTATCTGGACTACACTCGGTAAACTGTTTTTTCGTCTTAAATCTATTTGATGCAAAACTGGGAGTAACATACCATCCTGTAGCAGAATATTTAAAAAATTTTGTGTTGATGTTTTTTTTATATAAACAGTCCAAAATCGCCATGGATCCTTATCAAATAATAAACAATGATCATGGTAAATAGGACGATGATTATTGCAAATATGTAGTAGAAAGAACTTACTATCAACATTTGAGTTGAATGTGTAAAAACTACTTCCAAAAAAGGGAGTGGGGGAATAATGTAGGCAAATGACATTTTTTATGAAAAATAGGAATAAACGACAAATGAGAAGATGGAGCATTGCTCAGTTAGGAGAGTAAGGTCACCCTGAAGTTTAATATTTCATCGTATAAATCATTGCACACATATTGCATAAATCATTCATAGGAATCGATTTTGTTTCTCTGTCAGTGGTTTTCCAACATCTAAATTGACGTCGACCATTGTAACATTCGTCTCACTAATACGCCCCCAAGTTTGTCGAACACAGAAAAACAAATCATGAAATGAATTCATAGAAATTATTTCTATGAATTGATTGAAATACGTTACTAAATATGAATTTTTTATAATATCTATGTGATTAAGCACTAAAATGTTGTGTTAGAAAATATTGAGAGTTCGGCTCGATCAAGTTATTTTTTTTAATTGAAAGGAAGATTACCCCAGAAGTGTTATTACTTGCTGTTATTACCCAATTTTATAGTATAAGCACTACACTTTCATATATTTTTAAGATTAATAAAATTTAACCTTATCTGCCATAATCTGCTACATCGTTTTTTAGCAAGTTCCAAGCGATCCATCAAAAGCGATCGATGTATAGCGGTCTAGTGCGAGAGTGATATTATTAGTGAAGTGAAATAGCTAGTTATTAAGTTCGCAGATTGAGTACTTGTAAATACAAAGATTAGTGAGAGTATATAAGTGCAATGTCCAGCAATCGTTTGACACATGTTGATAGAGCGAGATTTATTGTTGTAGCACACTACAACACATACGGAGATCTTGGAAAATATAAAACATTTCAATTACATTTTACGAAACATGTTTTACCATATGTTTACAGTGAATAGTCAATACATTGTTCCAAAATACGTAAACCCTCCTCATTTTACTTGTCTTGGAGAATAAGAACTGAGTAACATGAATCAACATTTTTAGCGTTTTCAATTTTCCCTGTAGCGCGTATGTTGTACTTTTATTTTAATACTTTTCTTTGTTTCTTACTTTTGTGCGATGCAATTGGAAGCATTCAGCAAGTAGTAGTACTGCCAGTATTTTACATCATTAGGTGTCTCTTGCATCCCAGTTTCCATTGAGGAGGAAGAAACACCTTAAAACCTTAAAAAATTCGATTTTTGAAACGTTTTTTTCCTATGCATTAATAATTCAGAAATATTTTCGTGAAAAAATATTTCGATATCTGCAATAGTTTTCAAGTTATGATTTAAAAGGTATGTCGCTGCTTTTACTAAGGTAATCTGAACTCAAGAATCTAACTTTGTCGCTTGTTTTCCAGAATTACCGTTTTTATGATCCCTTTCCTTTATAAATCAAAACCTAATTATGTTAATGCTATGAAATTTTTACGATGCATGTATCCAAGTATTATATACAAAACCGTGCTAAATCATACACTTCAGTTCAATAGTTTTTGTGATAAATTATAACATTCAAAAGGAATATATCTAAATAAAAGGCCGTGGTTTTGTACCTGTGAGTATTCCCAACAAATTAAAAGTCTTCAAAATCATTTCAGTTATCAGGGAAAAACTAAGTCGTTACATGAAAAACTGGTTGAATTTTTATTTTCATCTTCCCCCCCCCCCAAAAAAAAGTGAAAAGCAAATTTCTCCTTGCGGAAGAAAGATATTTCTGTATATCAGTTCATTTTCACTGCTGTGGAGTGGGATTTTAATGGTGAAAATAGTGGAAAAGTAGTAAAAATTTAACTGCATTATGCTGTAATCTACCTTCTTAAATGTATCACTGTAGTCTTCTGTGGTTAAACGTCTTCTAGCCATCGAATATTCCACTCATTCCTTCTATGTACGTCTGGGTCTCCTCGCTTTCTGTGTGACGTTGCTTTTCATGGCTTTAGAGATCTGCGTTCTTCACCCTCTCTGTTTTAAGTGATAATACTACTAGATCCTTTTAATTTCCATGGTATCGATAATATTTATATTCCCTTCTGATTTTCTTCTAATTTCATCGTTTCTTACTTTGTCCAACAATGCCAATCCACAGCTTCTTCGCCAATAGTCCATTTTCATTGCAGTAAGTTTATTCTCATTACCTTTGGATATTTCCCAAAACTGAGATCCATATGTGGCAAAACTCTCTACGATAGTCATATAACCTTCTCTTAACTTTCTTCCTCCGTTTGTTTTTGTGTTCCTGAGTTTGATTTCGTATTAACGGAATCAATTGTCTAATAGCTACTTTCACCTTTCGTATTCTATGCTGAATATCTTGTTTATTGCCCCTATTTGTGCTATTTGAGTACCTACATAGGTAATATTCTGGCAGGATTTCAATTCTGATCTACACAGTCTTGGCGTTTCCTCATAAACCAGATATTCATAAACCAGATGTTCTGATATAAATCAATTAATTTCAAGCTCCCAATTTACGTAGTCTTCATGAAGTTTTTGCAACACACACAAACCATCATCTTACTCCTCAGCAATGATGACTTGACCGTCGGCATAATTAAGACAATATAACATAGAATCGTAAATTTTTATATACATAATGCAACGTTTTCTCGTCCCTTGTTTTAAAGCTCCGTTAAAAGATAATTTAAGCAGAGTAGGAGTTATGCAACACCCTTACCGTAAGCCTTTATTTACAGAAAATGGTTTAGTAAGATTTTTTCCAATTTTCATTTGATTGACATTTCTTCTGTATAGGTCTTTAACAGCTTTCAGTATATACATCTTAATATATTTTTTATACATGGCATCCAGAGTTTATTTCATAGAATAGTATTGTAGGTTTTTCTTAAATCTAAGAATACCAGATGAGTTTCTAAATTATGGGCAAGGCGTTTGTTGGTCCCTAGTCCGATACTAAAAGTATTAACTATACATGTTTCTGTCAAGCTCTAATGCCGCTAGTTCGTTATAAAATAGCTTAAAACACATATTCAGTCAAGTGACGTATACATGGTTTCCCAATATCTTGTGTTTTATTGAATTAATATTTTAATAAGATGAAAAATGAATGATTACATTTAAACGAGTAGCAATGGCGCTATAATAAGCATCAAAGATAAAACAAAACGAATGAACTCTATTGTACTAGCATAGACGAAGAGTAATAATAATATTTGAAGTCATACGTGATTGCTTTCAGTTACGTAGAGCATTGGTGTCAGATAACAAAGAGAACTTTCATTTTCCACGCACTTTTCAGTCATTGCAAACAACTCACCTCTTGTATAGTTACGTCACATACGTGAAAGATAATTTGGTTTGTGAAGCTGAGGTCGTTTGTTTCACACTCTATTGACCCGAGCACTGCATTTCCACAGCGATAACTACTGACATCTGTGTGGGTATAAACAAACGGCCAAGGTTAAACCTATGTTACCCTTCAATATATTAATAGTGAGTTCATTCACCTCCGCTTAAAAATAATCCAAAAGGTCACTAATTCTAATTCTAGCTTCTGTAGCCAAATTTACTGGACTGGCCGATTCTTTGTAAAAAACAGCCGGGCTTTTCCGAGTTTGCAGTTGCGTTATTTACGCCACTAATGAATTAGCCGTCAATTTCAAAGCCATTAGCCGTACGCACGCGTGTTTTATGCGCGCCTGGCCGGGGCGCGCGGGGGAGGGGGAGGGGGAAGGTCAGAGGTGAGGGAGCGCTCGCTCACAATCTAATTTGAGCAGCTCGAGTTTTGCAGGCGGAGGCGGAGGCGGTGGCGGCGACGGCGCGTTGCCTCCCGAGGTCGCTCTCGCGCTCGGGAGGTGGAGGGGGGGAGAAGGGCGTGCGACGGTGTTACGAGGCGGTGAAGCGGGAACGACACGACATGCCACGTCACACGACACGATGCAGCGGTGATAAATGTCGAAGCGATATGAAGTTGAAGCTGTAATAGCGTAGGTGCGTAAGTGATTGAGAGAGAGTGAGAGAGAGAGAGCGATAGAGCGAGAGAGCGAGCAAGAGAGCGAGCGAGAGAGAGTGAGAGAGCGAGAGTGCGCGCGCGAGAGAGAGTGCTAGAGAGAGTGCTAGAGAGAGTGTTAGATAGAGTGCTAAAGAGAGTGCTAGAGAGAGTGCTAGAGAGAGTGCTAGAGAGAGTGCTAGAGAGAGAGCTAGAGAGAGAGAGCTGGAGAGAGAGAGCTGGAGAGAGAGAGCTGGAGAGAGAGAGCTGGAGAGAGATAGTTGAAGAGAGTGAAAGACACAGAGAGAGCGAGAGCGTGGGAGCGCGAGAGCGAGAGCGAGTTAGCGACAGAGAGAGCGAGAGAGTCAGAGAGAGAGTGAGGGAGCGAGAGAGCGAGAGCGAGGTAGCGAGAGAGAGAGCGAGAGAGAGTGAGAGAGAAAAAGTGGGGTAGGTTAGTGAATACGGACGCGTCAACTACTGAGGAAATGAGTCCCGTAAGAGTAGTTCATGTATCCCTGGATGATTGGTTAGTGGTGAATTCGGACGCGTGAACTACTGAGATCATTAGCCCCGTAACTGTGGTGCATGGTTTTCAGAGAGAGGTGGCGGTGATCTTCCCCCGCTGGATGGCGAGATCCGGTGCCAACCTACTGTCGGCTAGCGGGGTTTTCCCTCAACCAGGTATCTCCCACCAACGGGGAACAATCGCTGCCGGGACAAGCTCTAAGCACCCGGCTCTCCCGGCATGTGTGGTAGTGTAGTGCGTGTTAATGTGTGTGTGTGCGTAATGGGTGATGATAGGACAAGGAAGAGGTAGGAAAGATCGCGCGCGGTCCGTGGCTCGTTTGTTAAGGTACTGCTCGCCTGGTGTTGATCGGAGAAACCACGGATAACTACCGATCAGAGCACCGACCTCTAGAATTCTCATCCACACTTCGACCTAGCTGACGAGTTAAATTTTGAAAAGCTTGCTAGTGTCGGGACTCAGCCCGCACTGTCAGGACTCGAACCGACGGTCTCTCAGTCATAATATCTGACATCTTTTGATGCACTGAGTCACCTCTCCCGGTCGCAGTGGTGATAGTAAATGTCGAAGGGATATGAAGTTGAAGCGGTAATAGCGCATGGACGTAAGTGGTTGAGTGAGAGAGATTAGTGAACCCGAACGCGTCAACTACTTAGGAAATGATCCCCGTAAGTGTAGTTCATGTTGTATCCCTAGAGGTAGCGGTGTTCCTCCGCCGATGGAGTATGAAATCTATCGCTCTCCTACCTGTCGGTTTACGCAGTTTCAATCATTCATGTATTTCCCCCAGTGGCGCAACGCCCCAGCTGATCTAAGCTCCCGTTTGGTCTTGCGACATCTATGGTGGTATTCCGTAGCTCCCACCTGATCTCGCAACATATGTGGTAGTATTCCGTGGTTTCTCCGATACAGTCACAGCAGGGGTCCGTTTGAATTTCTTCTCCAAACATGACAACTCGAAGTGAAGAGACGAGGTATCGATGAGGTAAGAGAACGAAGGGGATTCGTGACGATAAAGTGAGGAAATGATTGCAATTTTTTAAAATGCTGAGAGATCTCCCGAAAATGGGACCTGCATCACTGTCTTTACAGATCTCTTCTACATGCGAGGAAGAAATTTAACGAAAAAATTGTTTGAAATTTAAAAATTATCTGTGTTTCACGCAAAACTATGCAAAATTTATAATAATTTCGAAACATTATACTTGACCTTATTGCAAGATGTTTTTGATGAACGATTTTATAAAAAAAATCATTCATTATTATGGTTGTAGTAAGATGCCGAAAAAGTTTGAACTATTGAAAATTTTATGGAGTTCACAGGAAACGATTTACGCCATTTTTCAAACATCGTTTGCGGTATCAGAGGAAAATATTGAAAGAAAAAGTTTGAGCTAAAAAAATTTAAAATGAGATTGAGGTTTCATATAAAATACCACCCAAAATCTTAAATTATTGTCTCATATTCAAGAAGCCGTGACACCTGGCAGATCGATCGAGGAATATCAACTTTAGTGAAAATTGTTTTTATGGTTTAGCCGCTGGTACTGTTCACAGACAGACGTACAGAAAGGGCAGAAGTAACTACATCTGATCAGGTGCAAAAATATAATGAACGAAGATGAGTTTAATGATGTCTTACGTCATTTTACTGCAGAATTTTGAGTTTGAAATCGGTTCATTCATCTTCTGCAAATTTCGAGGACTACCCAATAATAGGGTATTGTGTTTTACCTTATGCACAAAGCAATTGCGCAGCTCTTTGCCTCGTACTTCCTTTCCCTACACGTTATTAAGGCAGTCATTTCTTGAAAAGTGAGCAAAGGAGAGGCGTTGCGAGGTGAGGCTGGCAATCCATTTGAGCAGCTGCAGATCCCTACCCGGCACGTCACTGGCGTTTCCGCGAAGTGCGTTTTCACGAAGCTGTTTCCGCGAAGTGGGCCATGCCCCATCCAGCCAAAGGGTGATAGGATGTCGACGGGGGGAGGGGAGTAGGGGTGGGACTCATCCCGTGGGATTGAGAGTCACGGAAGGGGGTGGGAAGACGTTCGCAAGACCTGAGATTCGAGGAGTTGGAGGTGTCCATCCGGTCCCGAGCCCCATGGCGGTACTCGCGTAGTTAGTGCCAATGTGGGCGCAGTAAGCTCCGTCTTGCTAGGTCCGCGAGGTGACCCACTAGTTGGGCCCCTACCCACCGACCTTTGGGCAGGATTGGGCGAGCGACTTGCTCCCAATCCCACATATAAAAGTCCGAAGGGAAGCATGAAACGCCTGTCAGGTTTGCCTAGTTCCGGCGGCACTCACGTCGATAGCTTCAAGATGGAGGCAATGAGAAGACGCGTTTGGAGCCCCGACCCTTGATGGACCTAGCTTCTTCGTGACAGTGGCCGGATTGTCTGGGCAAAGAAGAAGGAATTGTCTCAGTGCATTGTGAGTAGCACTTAATTTGACTCCGGTGCTAGCCTAGAAAGCTAGTAGCTCTGAGCAGGAAGGGCGGCCCGACCCAGGGTTAAACGAGAGAGTTGCCGAGAAGGGTAACAGCATTCTACTGGGATCCAGATACCAGTCTGTCGTTATAATTCTGGGCCGGCGGGTTGGGGTGCGGATAAAGGCGTAAGCTTAGTTGCCACCCCGGGGAGCAGTCCTTTTGGTAGAACAAGATTGATGTGCAGAGTGGCTGGCCACACGCTGGTATATAACCCGTGGGGTCACCAGGTGCGGTCGAGGCGACGTTATAGTGTGCGGCACGTAGCTGTCGCGAGCTGATAAAACCCTCGCCGAGCCGCGGAGCGCTCCCTAAATATTTTATGGGCGCGCAAACACGGCTCCAGCCTGCATGCCGCCCACGTGCGGGATTGGATATTGCGAATTATAAGAAGTAAAATCGTAAATGCGACGGCGCCCGGTCGTATTTTCGCGCTCGTGGGGCAGGCGCTGTGGGAAATATGAATGTGTTTCGCAGCGGGGGAGGTCGGAGAATGGAGGCGTGTGGGAGGGAAGAAGGGAAAAGGTAGAACCAAGAGAAAGGGACCGAGAGGTCGCTTAGGAAAGAGTCAAGACGATGAAAATGGGTAAGTCTATGTTCGAGAGCGTCATTGACTGAATTGCTCTGAGTCGAAATAAAAAGAACGGAAAAGTTGAATGAATGAATGATTACCTTATTTTACTTAGCGAGACTCAGGCCATGAGGCCTGCTCTTCCGTCTGACCACGCGAATTTTGTTACGCTCCTTTCATTTATTAGGGGAGAAAGAAAGTATTACTTGGGCGATGAAACAGGCAATTTGAATTTGACTCAGAGGTTTCATTTAGGCTTGAGGATCTTTTACATACAGTAAATCTACTACATGGGACAACCGGCTTTACTCCGCCTCCGAAGGAAGGCGTACGAAGGTTTTTTTGCGCTTAAAAATCCACGGTTCAATGGGATTTGAGTCCGCAAACTTGGATATAACAGCCCAATACGTTAACCGTTACTCCATCGCCGCCACATCGTCGCAAAGTTAGGGCTATCGTAAACAGAAGGAAGGTAAAAGTCTAAAAAAAGAGAAGATCTAAAGAGCAAATAACTTAATACGATTACTACTAAGTACAACTAAGGATTTATTGCGACTTGGTAAGTGATGGGATTTTTGTTGTCTTGTGTAGTCATTCCCCTTGCTCATGAACGGCCGTCCCGTTCCTTCTTTCACGCGCCTTTTCTTCTGTCTCCCATAACCCCCTACTACCTGTATCACCTCGTTTACTCCGTACATAACATCCCTTCCGAGATGAGCCAGGGGTAAGTTGTCGGAGTCGGTTGGATAATGAAAACGTCAAGAGGAGCAATTGTGGTACAGTCGCAATTTAATCTCCTGATGTTCTCATTTTCCAACCAATCCTGCCAAATGCAGAACTTCTATCTCTGCAATTCGGCATCTGCCGCCTTTCTGCTACCATCCCTTACGTCCGCTGTTGACCGTCCTGGTCTTTCGCTTCATTCAGTGAAGTAATTTTCCTGGATGTCAAGAACAAAGCTTCGCCTGCAGAAATATTGCTCTTTCGTATTTAACTTTAGGCTTTACCCATTTACCTCAAACCCTCCTCTAGCTATCGGAGGGGTGGGCGAAGCCGAACACTCTCAAACACTCGCCCTCGGAGAAACTCGGGGACTCACCTGTTAGTTCCTAAACTATCCGATAAGTTATTAATACAAATAATAATAATAATAATAATAATAATAATAATAATAATAATAATAATAATAATAATAATAATAATAATAATAATAATAATAATAATAATAGTAATGAGAGAATAAAAAAAATATTCTTAGCCTTCTCTGCCACCTTCATAATTTACTTTTGTATTCCAGCATTATAAACGACTTTTTTCATAATAAGAAATCGTTGATAAAAGGGCATCTTACGACGCCCATTGTGACGTTTGTGATGTTTATGGCTCGAACGACCTTAATTCAAAATCTGTCTTTAAAGAATAGATTTTATTTACGAAAAAATCTCTATCTTCAATTTCTTAGTTGTAGAGAGTCGCCCCAAAATTGAACTTATGCAATTTTCGAAATATCAGAGATTTCACCAAAAATTAGACATGCTCCATTCTCTTGAGCGTCTTTTACGTTATCCTACACCAAAAGTTCTTCACATAATATGGATTTTTGAAAATTTATTTTGAATTTTTTTTTAAATGTCCTAGGAGTTTCATGTAAAGTATCCACAAAATTAAAATATCAGATTCGAAGTCAAGGGGCCGCGACGTTAACTAGATCGATTGGAGAATATCAGTTCGGAGAAAATTGGCTTAGTGGTTTGGGCGCTTACGTTGACAACAAATGAACGGACGGACAGGCACGCGGCAATCATTTTTCCGTATCATGGATTTTTTGTACCAGGGTCTGACAATAAGAGTACTACGAAATCAGTAGCTAAAAAGTAACAATTTTGGCCCATTCCCGCATGTTTTTTTTATGAAATGGCACTACTATGTGTTTCCAGCGTTAACACCTGGCGTTGAAGAACCGACACGTTTTTCTGATATGCTTTCTTTCTGCAACCTATTTAATTCTAGATTACAAAGGCAGCTTTACCGCGTACCAAGCGTTATTAGAATGGCGTAGTCTGACAGAATACTTTGACTAAAAATTAAGAAAAATTCCTTTTTACTATAAAACACTAAATTTAATGAATTTAACATGCGTTATATGGATTTACAAAACATTTTAAAGGTTTTTATAGATACACATAATTTTTTTCACTGTCTCAGCAGACACTTGCTTAATGGTGACGACACATGGCTTTTAAAACGTCCACACAGGTACCTCGTCATTTGACCGTCGTTATGGTCGTCATCGTCTCATGATTGCTGAATGTTCAGAACACACCTTAAATCCTATAAGACAAGGATTTTGTATTCAATATTTACAATAAAAGGCAATATAGCACCAAAAATATTACTGACGTTATTGCAAAGGCGTACTTGACTGGGCGACGCGTGTGAAAACCAGCAATAGGCACGCGCACATGGTTACGTGTAATCCACTTGCTAGTCACACAATTAAAGTACCCAGAGTTTGTGACGGAAGGGGTGGGGGAAGCTTTCAGCACTTTCTCTACTGGGCGACGCGTGTGAAAACCAGAAATGGGCACGCGCACATGGTTACATGTATTTCACTTGCTAGTCACACAATTAAGGTACCGAGAGTTTGTGAAGGGAAGGGGTGGGGGTAGCTTTCAGCACTTGCTCTACTGGGCGACGCATGTGAAAACCAGAAATAGACACGCGCACATGGTTACGTGTATTCCTCTAGCTAGTCTCACAATTAAGGTACCCAGAGTTTGTGAGGGAAGGGGTGGGGGAAGCTTTCAGCACTTTCTCTACTGGGCGACGCGTCTGAAAACCAGAAATGGGCCCGCGCACATGGTTACATGTATTTCACTTGCTAGTCACACAATTAGGGTACCCAGAGTTTGTGAAGGGAAGGGGTGGGGGTAGCTTTCAGCACTTGCTCTACTGGGCGACGCATGTGAAAACCAGAAATAGACACGCGCACATGGTTACGTGTATTCCTCTAGCTAGTCTCACAATTAAGGTACCCAGAGTATGTTCGGCACTAGTTGCATCGACTAACAGACGACGCCTTTATAATCTAGAGTGAATTCAGAAAAGAGGCAAGAGATACGAGTATGGACCCCGCACTCGCTACCTCCCATCGCCTCGCCAACCTCGCCGCTTCTCTCCAGGCGTGTAGTTTATGAGCGCCCCAGCAGATGGCGGCCGCAACGTGTCCGCCGCCGTGTTGCGGCCGAGCCGCTCAGCGCGCCAGGTGGCCTTGGACGGCTCGTTATTCCCCTCTCACTCTCACCCACGCCCGCTTTCCCTGCTGGCACGAAGCCCTGCGGCACACCAGGGAGGGCGCGTGGGTCTCACTATCGATACTAATACCGCATTCACGTGCCTGACCATTCGAAAGTAAATTAGCTCTTTTTAAATAAATAAAACAAATATCGACGGTTTTGCTATTGTGATGTCGTGGGAACACACCCGACACGAGCTTCAGATATTTACATATTCATTAATAAGTGTCTACTAATAAATAGGTTGATCCGTTATGTACAGCTCTGATAGACCCCCGATCGCAGGAGCAATCCTTAAAAGATGCAAATCCTCCTGATTCGTGGCCCTCGCCACTCTTCAGCGAGCTTACGCACACAGCGTAGTGCCCCGGCGACCGCAGTCACCCGTGGAAAAAATGTTCCACAGCGGTGTCCCAACACATGGGTTGCCCTACGAGCATTGCTCGTCTCCGCACCGCCTTGGGTGCACGTTTTGTGCGTTCGCACGAGGTTTTGACTCAGCTCAAAAACCCACCCCCGTGTTTTGCGGTCATTCTTGTATACTTTCCAGACCACGTGACACGCAACGTCATATTACTTTTGCCCGGGACTTCATGCCACGTGACTGTCGCGCCGCCACGCATTTTGGGCATCCTTCCCAAGGATTCCTGGAAGTTCTCAAAATACCTCGTGGTGCCTCCGCCACTAGCTACCGCCTTTGTACTTCCTTTCTCTACCCAGTATTCTCTGGCGCCTTAATCCTGCGACGCGGTGCCTGCATGGCGCCAGTCTTACTGCTTATTAATACAATACGTTACACTATTCACGATATTCTTTACAAAATTCCGGGTGCACACGTCCATGTGCATTTAGAAAAGTTTGATTAGTATCAGCACCCTCTGTCGGAGTGGTTGCTGTACTATTGCAAGTCAGCGGTCGCGAGTCGTTCAGATGTGCGTATGGTGGACACGTGATTTCCGCCTCCATTGCCCTTAGGAGGCCCCTGCCATAGTTGGACAAGGAATGGTGGTAAACCATGCAATTGATGGCTCATTGCAATTTATTTCATTTTATGAAATTGTCTTTGTTAATTTAAACATTTTATCTGTGTGATTTAATGTTGCAGATTTGTGTAATGTAAATTTAATGATTTTCCTGACACGCTACGCGGTCAGTGTGTTAATGGGAAATGTGTTTGTTAAATTCTCATTATAAAGTTTAACTCCTTTGGATTAAATTATATATATATATATATATATATATATATATATATATATATATATATATATATATATATATATGTGTGTGTGTGTGTGTGTGTGTGTGTGTGTGTGTGTGTGTGTGTGTAAATGTGAGCTACCAGAGGGAAACAGTCGCCATAGAAATGTAACTGATTATACTTGTTAATGTACCATGGCCGGTGTGAGGGCATGTTGCTGGGGTGTACACGGGGTATTTGCTTTTCGCGGCGCCCAAGAATTTGGGTTTGTACCATTTGCCTGGAATAGGAGCGCAATGACGATAGCGTTATTATCGTGTTCATTAAATCGATATTAAAGCACATGCGTCCTTGTCATTAACAGATAAAGACTGGGGATAATGACAGTATAAAAGAACGACAGAAGAACTCATAGAGCCGCCATCACACCCGAGAACGTCCATGACTTGTACGAAAACCCAACACTCATTGCAAACTTGGTCGCATCTTTCCAAAGAACCTTTACCACAAGCTATTAGTGTATAATAAAACTCTGTAAAAATAAAAGGTGTCTATTTTATTAATTCCCCTCAGCCATAATAAATGTAGAGAATAATTAATCAATTCAGTCGGAGCAATTAAATCTGAAATTATGGTGTGCCCGTTTTGAGGATAGCTGAAAACAAAACTGGTTTTAACGATATCGTCCGTTGAGGGGATGTAAATATATTTATGAAAGAGTGTGGCTCACGAAACTCGGGCAAGTTACATCCAAACTTCAACACACATCAAGTGCCAAAACCCGAAAAAATTTGCAGTTTTATCTAACAGACAGAAATAGGAGCAGTGGGATTGACCGTTAAACCGACATCGCGTTCGACTCTTCCTACCCTTCACCACTCCTCTTCCCATCAATTTCTATATCCAAATGACTTACTTGAGTGAAATATAGGGATCTACTTTTGAAATTCAAATTGCCCCAAACAATAATGTAGATCAGTTTTACCGTAGTGGGAATAGTGGGATCGGTCGAAGTGAAGGCTATGGTGACACTGCATACCTGTTCCGGGTCCAAAGTGCTCTTTGCTCCGTCAATGCTCATGAAAACCATATTATTTTAGTAGTATTTGTGGCATATCTAAGATAATTGTTACAATCCTTCCAAAACACAAATTCTTTATAAACAAGCCCGAGATGCTTATCTGCTTTTTTATTTTCATAATTTCTCCTGATAATTTTTGCATTCAATTTAGTATTCTTTCTTTTCATAATTGTGGCCATATTCTATTTCTTCTCATTTTTTTATGATAAACTTACTTTCCCTTCTCTTTTACCAGATTATAACTCAACACGTTGACTTTAGATTCATTATTATCAAAACTTGTGATTTCATGATCTAATTTATTAAACTTTCGTTCAGTGGTTCATTATAAAACCTGTCTTGAACAGAATTCGAAGAAAGAATCTTCATTTCCTTTTAAACACTCTGCTCACAATTAAAAGTGAATTACGTCTGTGGTTAGTTTAAAGAAGTACATAATAATTATGAATGAAATATCAGTATAAAATACACTTATTTTCAACGGTAAAACTAGTCAAACAAATATCTTCATTCCTTCTGATCGTATTAATTAATTTAGTTCAATATGATAAAATATTTTTCAAGTCAAGATATGCACACAATGACTCTCCGGCTGCAAATAATATCCATAAGTCCATTCACGTGAATGGTCTGCCTTTCGACTCTTTGAAAATGATTATAATTGAATAATGGATTTCAACATAGTGATACAACCAATAATAAAATATTTCCTGTATTTAATAATATTTTTAGTTAAATTCAAAGTAATATCTTATTTATATTCTAAGAAAAATATATTGAGCAACAGTAACAGTCTCAAATATCCCTAAGTGTATTTAATTATAGTGCAATTAAATTACCTTTGTTTCCTATAATAAAATCAAATAACTACACATCAGATTAAGAATGAATGTAAATCGTCGCTGACAAATTTTGCTGACTAGAACGTGTTGGTATAGTCTTTTGTGTCATGAAAATCGACGATCGTTATAGCCCAAGGTCAGGAGTCTTCACTTGCCTGGTGGGAGCTCTCCCGCATTCCCTACGTGTAATGCAAATTGCCTATATATCAGGCGTTCTGAATGTATATTTATCCACTTCAACATACTGCACATCAGAAAGTCACCAGTATTAAAAAAGAAAGAGCGGATAAAGAGAGAGATGACCCTTTTAAATGAATATTAGTTAAAGATATATTTCGAATATTACTCAGATCAGTATAATGAAACGCCTTTCATTTTATCTTGATTATGACCAATAATAGAGTTGTTTCCTTCATAAATGAATCAAACCCTAAAAATAAAGTTAACGATGAAATACTTTTTTTAAATGTGACTACAATTGCATTCTCTATAATAAATATTATCTCAAATGCATGCTCTTTTCGGAAAAAAATAGAACCCATACTGAAACTTATAGGCTGGACGTAGTTTTTTGTTTTCCTAAAATTGGTAAACTTGGCGCTTGAATAGTTACCAAAATAAACAATTCAATTATAATTCAACAAAACAGCTCTGGCCTGTCGCAAGCAATTACGTCTGGCAGTCAAAGAATAAACACATAAGCAATGTACAATATGGAAAATACTAACTCATGAAAGTTAATGAGAGGATTCAAATTACCAAAGTTTATTGTGACCAAAATGTTTATTTTCTGTCCCTTCGCCTCATGAGAGAGCTCTCAGCGACATGAAAGGCGCCACTGGCAGTATGGATGCTCCGATCCCTACTCCGCTGCTGTAATGGATTACGTCTCACGGGACACATAATTCAAGTTAGAGCTTCGTAAACTACTTTTTTACTTCCTCCTCCCGTTCGGCGAAACCTGTTGCCTCGCAGCGACCCAACACCAGCACTTTACCTGATGAACGGTTGGTTAGTGCGCGAGATTTATATTTTACATGAATGAAAACAATGTATCTTAAGGTTACAAGAATCACAAAATTGTATTATAACATAAATACATTAGGTAGAAATAATTACCATCATATTGTTTTGGGGTCATATTTTTTAAAGTAGTGTTTAAATTGAAGAATCCACAATCCCTTGCTAATTTTATTTAAATGGGTTCAAGGAAAGTTAGTGGATTTCATTATTCTGTAATTATTCGAATGATTTTCATGGCATTTTTGAAACAAAAAACTTCTAATAATATTTGTAATCATTTGTACTAGATAAATTAATTATTTAAAGTGTGGAATATTGTGGTCAATTAAGTGAACAGTAACAGTAAACAGTGCTCTTGAATACTTGTGGAATAACTGGACTATAAAAAACGTTTATTTGTACATTCAAACTATTGCCAGTTTTTCGAATAAGTTTTAAGTTGAACGTTTCTTTGTTGAGTAATTGAACAGCTTATTCTCAAAGTGACATATCTCCATGAAACACAATTTTTATAGAAAATGTTCACATTCAGCCAAATTCAAGAGCACACGTCAAGAGCTCAATGATTTACGGATGACATTTAACATGGGAGAAACGTACTTTTTGGACATTCAATTTGACAGCACGATAAAGAAAGATTTTAAGAGTGTATTGGTCGGTAAATTTAGAAAATGAAGAAATCACAATACGCTATTTTCGAACAAGCTGTTGAATTGCATCGTGAAGTTCCAGCTGACAGGAATTTCTCAAGGCAGTGAAGGACCCTGCATTTCATTCTGAATCCTGTGGGAACCGTACTTTGATTAAGGTGATTGCGTATCATTACCCACAGCTCCCGCATTCCAGTTCTCCTTCCCGACAGGGCTGTCGCCTCCTGTCACAGTGCCCTTCCTGCCTCTTCAGCACTTCATCCTGCCCTAGTCAACTCCTCTTCGGCGCCCTTCCACCCCTCGTCCACCCCCGTCAATCCCCGTCCACCACCGTCCTCCTCTGTTCACCACGGCTACCCCTGTCCACGCCTTCCAATCCCCGTTCACCCCTCATCCACCTCCGTCCACCACGTCCACTCCGACTACCTCCGTCCACCCCGCCTACCCCTGTCCACCTCTTCAAATTCCCGTCCACCCCCGTCCACTCCGTCTAACTCCGTCCCCCCCGTCCACCTCCGTCCACTTTGTCTACCCCTGTCCACCTCTTCCACTTCCCGTCCACCCCTCGTCGACCCCAGTTCACCACCATCTACCCCCGTCCGCCCCCGTCCACTCACCTCAACCACCGCCGTTCGTCCACACCTCTCCCGTCCACTTCCGTCCACTCCTGTCTACCAACGACAACCCCTCTGCACCTCCCGTCCATACCCGTCCACCCCGTCCACCCACCATCTTAGAGCCACGCCGTCCTTTCAGTATGCGCGGCCCCGAAGGCGCTGTTGTCATTGGACGCGCGCGCGGCCGTCCCCTCCGCCGCTGCCATCTTCCCGGATGCAAATCAGCAGCGGCGCTCCTCAGGCGCTTGCCCGCCCACCCGCTCCACCACTCACCCGCCAGCCAGATAGCCAACTCGCCCGCCCGCATTTACGCATCTGTCTAACCATACAAACGGCTAACCGCCGCACACGTACTAACGGCTAACCGCCACGGCGGTTACATCTATGAGTTACATCTACGCGGCGGTTATGTCTACGAATTATATCTACGCGGCGGTTACATCTACGAGTTACATCTACGCGGCGGTTACATCTATGAGTTACATCTACGCGGCGGTTACATCTACTAGTTATATCTACGCGGCGGTTACATCTATGAGTTATATCTACGCGGCGGTTACATCTACTAGTTATATCTACGTGGTGGTTACATCTATGAGTTACATCTACGTGGTTACATCCACGAGTTATATCTACGCGGCGGTTACATCTATGTGAGTTACATCTACGCGGCGGTTTCGTCTACGAATTATATCTACGCGGCAGTTACATCACGAGTTACATCTGACGCGGCAGTTACATCTATGAGTTACATCTACGCGGTGGTTATGTCTACAATTATATCTACGCGGCAGTTACATCTACAGCGAGTTACATCTACGCGGCGGTTACATCTATGAGTTACATCTGCGCGGCGGTTATGTCTACGAATTATATCTACGCGGCGGTTACATCTCTACGAGAGTTACATCACTACGCGCTTTGATTTACATCTATGAGTTACATCTACGCTGGCGGTTATGTCTACGAATTATATCTACGCGGCGGTTACATCTACGAGTTACATCTACGCGGCGGTTACATCTATGAGTTACATCTACGCGGCGGTTATGTCTGAATTATATCTACGCGGCGGTTACATCTGCAGTTACATCTACGCGGCGATTACGTCTGTAAGCAGGTTACATCTACGCGGCGGTTATGTCTACGAATTATATCTACGCGGCGGTTACATCTATGAGTTACATCTACGCGGCGGTTATGTCTACGAATTATATCTACGCGGCGGTTACATCTACGAGTTACATCTACGCGGCGGTTACATCTATGAGTTACATCTACGCGGCGGTTACATCTACTAGTTATATCTACGCGGCGGTTACATCTATGAGTTATATCTACGCGGCGGTTACATCTACTAGTTATATCTACGTGGTGGTTACATCTATGAGTTACATCTACGTGGTTACATCCACGAGTTATATCTACGCGGCGGTTACATCTACGAGTAAGTCATCCTCCAAGACGATTTTCATGATGATTGTCAACAATTCTTCCTAAGAACGAAAATCGTAACAAAACCATAAACACCTAGAAGGTGACCGAAGACTGCAGATTTTACTTTGAACTACAGCGCGCTTTGAAAATTATTAATATACATGCTGCTGGAACAATTATTAAATCTCTTTTTTGTAATCATCAGTGACTTTATCATCCTGTTTTGTAATTTGAATATACGAGTGAAAGACCATCTACCAATGCGTTAATTTCCCATACCGTCCCCTCCTCTCCCATCCAATTGCATCCAAAGCAACCTCCACCATTCATCCACTCGCAGCACTTTGCTACGCTCCGCGCCGCCTCGCAGCGCCTCGCGCCGCTCTGTCCTTTGGCCCCGCCCCTCGCCGCCCCCAGAGGTCTCTGCGTGGAGGCAGCGGTCAACAAGCCACGCGCCCGCCGGAGGCGCCCGCCGCCGCGCCATCAATTAGTCCGGGCGGATTGATGCTCGGCTGCACTGTTTGCTCCGGGTAAATTAATGAACAACCTCTCTCGCGGAATCGAACACGGCGCTGTCGGGGCGAAGACCCGATGCCGCCGCAGCGGCCCCGCCCCGCCACCGCCGCCGCTTACCGCCACTGCCACCGCCACCGCCACCGCCACCGTCGCCGCCACCGCCACCACCGCCGCTACTCACCGTCACCGCCACCGCCAGCGTCACTGCCGCCGCTGCCGTTGCCGCTCGCCACCGCCACCGCCACCGCCACCGCCACTGCCACCGCTACCGCCACCGCCACCGCCACCGCCACCGCCACCGCCACCGCCACCGCTGGCTGCCACCGCCACCGCCACTGCCACTGCCACTGCCACCGCCACTGCCACTGCCACGCCACCGCCACCGCCACCGCCACCGCCACCGCCACCGCCACCGCCACCGCCACACCGCCACCGCCACCGCCACCGCCCACCGCCACTCACGCTGCTACTGCCTCCACCGCCCCCCCGCCGCCTGCCACCACCACCGCCACCGCCGCCCTGCCGCCGCCGCCACCACCGCCACCGTCACCGCCACCGCCACCGTCACCGCCATTGCCACTGCCACCACCACCGCCGCTACCGCCTCCGCCGTCACCGGGCCGCCACCGCCCACCACCGCCGCTACCGTTCTGCCGCCACCGCCGACACCACCTCTGCTAATGCCGCCGCTAATGCCAACAGTGCCATCACCACCGCCACCACCGCCGCTGCCGACACCGCCGCCTCCGCCGCCGCCACCACCGCCGCCGCAGCCACTGCCAACACCGCCACCGCCATCACCATCACCACAGCCGCCTCACCCACCACCGCCACCACCAACGCCGCCAACACCACTAACACCGTCACGCCCCCCCTCGCCCCCGCCCCCGCCCCCGCCGCGTGCGCTCCCAGGAGGCCTACGCAGGCGGCCGTGTCGGCGAGCGCGCGCACGCTGTCAGGAGTGGGTGGGGCCGGAGACGGAACGGGGAAGTGGGGGCCTCCACAGGGCTTTGGGCTTTGTCGTGTTCGGCTGTGAACGCCGCGCCGCGCCGCGTCGCGCCGGTGCTCTTGTTACCCCGCGCGGGGGCTGGCGGAACGGCGGGCGGCCCGACGCGGGCGGTCGCGTGCGCGTCTCCGATGCGCCGCCGGCGGCTTGGCTTATTGTGGCGCCGTGCTCAGGTGAGGTGCAGCGGACCCGGTCCGCGCCGCGCGCTGTCGGGGGTCGGGTCGGAGGGAGGGAGATGTACAAAGCATCCGGTGACGGCCTCCCTAGTGCGACGGAGCGACCCGATCGTTTCCGGACGCGGCCACAAGAGCGCGCGTCGGGCGGCGGGGGGCGTGGCGGCGGGCAAGCCTCTTACCAGACCGAAATTAGATCCGGGCCTCGGGGCCTGCTCACGTCCGAGTGCCCGCCTGCTCAATATGTGCGAGCCACCCTCCCCCTCTCCCTCCGAACCCTCCCCCTCCTAAGGTCCCGCGGTGGACAGGCAGGGGTTGGGTGAGGAGGGTGGGACTATTGGTGATCACGACCCAATTGCTCCCCAAGCCCGGAGATGATGAGATGGCGTAATAGGTGTGCGGAAGAGAAGTGAAGATTCCGTTTCTTCATTCATTCCAGCCCTACACACTCAAATTTCTAATGTTGCTTTGAATAATTTTGCAAGTATTTTTTTCAACAACCTAACTATTATTTTTGTAATTTTGTTTTTAGTTCATAGTTCAGTCTCGATCTCTGCATTGTGTCAGTGACAATGTATTCGACTGAAAATAATCCAAGTAAATATACATATCAAATTTTTTTTTTCATTTTAAATGTTATGAGAAAAATAACCCTTACATAACCTAAAACTTTGTGAATTGTTTTGCAGATATTAAATTGTTTGGCAGAAAACAACGCTTGACTTTTTTCTAGAAACAGAATGTTAATATTAATTTTCAACAAATATTTGTTGCGAGAAAGGTGATCTATTTTTTTAAACTTTTGGATTGCCACTAAATCCTTGTTATTCGAAAATTCCATAGAATGATATATCAAAATAACCAGTTCATAGATTCGTAATATGATTTCTTTTCTCGATTTAGTTCAATAAAGTCAGGAATCTATAAGAAAATACTAGTAAACTTTGCGATTTGCTGAGCATTTCATTGGTCAAAATCCGGAATGTCTTTCTGTCGCAAATCTTCATCTGTTACAAATCATCAAGAAATAGTCTGCTCAAAATTATTTTATTTTTTTATGAAACAGACCAAATCTCTTTAGAATTATTTAGAAAGAATAATACTATTTAATAGTGCCTTTTTTAATAACTGTAGAAGTCAAATTGCCTCCTTTTGATTCTATATTATTCAAAGATATTATTCCATAGTATTACAGCATTTGTAATTCATTCTTAAAATATCAATCTATTGAGGGGAGTACGATGGCCGTATCTAGCCCATGTTAAATTGACTCTACATTTGACGCTTTATCTCAGAAGTTACAATACTTAGAACTTTGAACTGTTTACAACTTAAGTAGAATTATATGAGCAGAATACTCTATAACCATTTTAAGGAATTATAAAAAACAATTGAAAATTATTAAAAAAATTAGACACATTAATCCAAAATCAAAAAATTTTGCAATCTACCTCATTATTCTAGCTATGTAGATCAGTCATGTTTACATAAAGAAATTACATCCTGAAACTTTAATATTTTGATCTTAAACAGTTTCTGAGAAAATTGGTCAATTCGTCATTTTTCAAACAAACAGGATATACTTCCCTAGAAAATCGTAATTCTATCCTCGAAAGAACAGACGTAAACAGTGTACAAAACTACAAAAGTAAAAAAATTACAATCGTGACTATTTCACTAATGTCAAGATCAGAACCTCTTCTGAGAGTCTACAGAAGTCACAGTAGATAATTCGGTTGACCGATTAAACAAAACATCGAGGGATTTGTAACAAAAGAGACATGCCCCCGACCTGCTGGAGAGAGAGAGAGAGAGAGAGAGAGAGAGAGAGAGACAGAGAGAGACAGAGAGACAGAGAGACAGAGAGACAGACAGAGAGAGACAGAGAGAGGCAGAGAGAGACAGAGAGAGACAGAGAGAAAGAGAGAGACAGAGAGAGACAGAGAGAGACAGAGAGAGACAGAGAGAGACAGAGAGAGACAGAGAGAGACAGAGAGAGACAGAGAGAGACAGAGAGAGACAGAGAGAGACAGGGAGAGGCAGGGAGAGACAGGGAGAGACAGAGAGAGACAGAGAGAGACAGAGAGAGAGACAGAGAGAGACAGAGAGAGACAGAGAGAGAGATTTACACATTTGAAAAAATCCACTACAAGTCAATAAAAGTAAATATCGCTGTGTTCAGGAAAGTGTAAATAATTTAACAAGCTGAAGTTTTAAAAGCATCAAAAGTTTCATATTTTTGCTGTCAGACATCCCTTGTTTCAGTGTGTAATGCAATATAGGATTCTGTGTGGTGCAAATCTTGTGAGGACAGGGGAGTTGAGGCTCATTGCGATGCTCGGCTGTCTCTGCGTCACCCGGTCAACAGGGCGAGCCGTCAGTCACCCACCGCCCAGATCTCCACCCCACCCCACCCCCACCCCACCCCGCCCGCTCGTCTGCCCGTCCTCGCCCCACCAAAGGGAATGGCCGACGTCTATTGCTGCGCCCTCAACGGATTAGGGCTCCGGCCCCTTGAGGATAACGAGGCTGAGGACGCATGGGCGTCCGGCACGTCTGTGTGTGTATGTGTGTGTGCGCGCGTGTGTGTGTGTGCGCGTGTGTGTGTGTGTGTGTGTGTGTGTGTGTGCGGTGGGAGGGGTGAGGCAGAGCGGGTGTGCCGATCGCCAAATCCACGCGGACGTCGCACAGGATCTGATCTCTGGTGGGCAGTTCACAGGATCTGCTCGCCTCCGCCCATCTGCAAGGCGCGTTTAACATGCAAATTAGGCCAGCAATCGCGTCGCAGATCAGCCGTCGGATTCAGGAGAACGCGATGCCTTGGAAAGGGGAGGTCCGTCACAAGCAAGGCTCAAAGGAACAGACTGTAAACAGATATCAACTGGAGCAACTAGGTCGGCAGGAAGAGATGTTATTGTGAAAATCACTTATTTTTCTTCGCTTTGAAAGGGATACTTAAGAGAAGGAACTCCTCTTTCCTGCACTTAATTTGCTGCAGCTCTTTTCAATTTTTTGTGATTGATTGATTGATTTTTTCGTGTTTCCGCCGCGTCAACTGATTTGGTCATTAGTCCCGTGAGTGTAGTGCATGTTTTTTCGCGGGAGATGGCGGTGATCTTCCCCCGCTGAATGGCGATATCCGGCGCCGACCTACCGTCGGCTAGTGGGGTTTCCCCCTAACCAGGACTCTCCCACCAACGGGGCACCGCCCCAGTCGGGACAAGCTCTAAGCTCCCGACCGATCTCCCGGAATATGTGGTAGTGTAGTGCATGTTAGTGTAAGTGGGGAGAGGATAGGACAAGGAAGAGGAAGGACAGATCGCGCGCGGTCCGTGGCCCGGTTGATAGTGTACTGCTCCGGCATTCGCCTGGTGTTGAACGAAGAAACCACGGAAAACTACCGATCAGAGCAGCCGGCCGCTAGAGTTCTTCTCCAGACAGCGACTGAATTCGACCTAGCTGAAAAGCTAGTGTCGAAAATCCTGCCTCCGTGGGGAGTGGGAACCTAGGACCTCCCGGTCAGAGGCGCTGCTGTGACATCAGTTGATGCACTGAGCTACCGCTCCCGGTCAATCTTTTGTGAAATCTTCATGAAATGTGAGAGTAGAAACACACAGGGTGCGACATGGCGCGACAGATTCAGTAGCGCTTACAGAGTGCAAAGCGACGCGAGGCAAACTGGAAGAAATAGTTGCAAAATGTCGCTGCCAAAAGCACGAGAGTTTTGTCCGTATTAAAATATAAAATGGGAAGTACTAATTCGTAAGCGATGAGAGTGGACGATAGGAGTATGCGGAATATCACCAACTATTTCTCATACTTCGAGATAATGGAAAGTTTCTTAGGTTTGTATGAATAGAAATAGGTTTAAAAATGGATGAGTTACGAGTATATAAAAATGTCTACTACTTAAATAATTTAGTGCCTGGACAATTTCTTCCCACTTATTGATTTTTAACATTTCATTGTTTGTGCAATCTGAAAAATTGGTGGCCTCGAAAACACTTAACAATTCCCCATTTGTGGTCACACGCTGGCGGGTTCAGATCGTGAATAGCTCGCGCGATTTTGAGCGAAAAAATCAAACTTGTCTGTTCGAAATTCCGCCGCACCTCTTGGTACTTGCATATGCCTGTGCTCGTAGCAATATATGAAATTGTTTTTGCGAGGTGTCGCCGCGCCGCACTGCCTCGTGTGGGGTCCTATGTGTTTCTACCCTAACTCTTACTTTGAGAAAGAGACTTCAGAGCGATGTCGAATTTTTGTGGTGGAATAACAATTTTGTTTCATACTAGTACATTATGAAACGAAGATGTAATGATGGGTATTAATACTCGAGTGTGATATTACGATACAAGCGAGAAACGAGCGATTATCGTAAACTTCACACGAGTGTATTAATACGCATTATGTCGAGTTTCATACGGTACTTTTTCTACTACTTTTATAAATTACATGTTACATTCAATCGTTTCGTCTCAGTTGACATGTAAGATTCAACCAAGGCCACCTAGCGGACAGCTACTCTATCTGTCGCAGGTGGCTTTGGTTTACCAGTCCGCCTGCGAGAGGGCAAAAATGGAGCGGTAATAATTTCGGGATGACCATTTTCGCTTTTTCTCTTACTTCTGAAGTTGCCAACTCATCCTCTGATTCACTAGACATTTCAAACTAAAGAATTGGTCGGTTTTTAAGAACAAGCACACGGCAGCAACATATAACACAAAATAACTTGCGTTCTGGTATTGTCAGTCAAATGTTCCCTCCACCACTACCTTTTCCCTAGTCAAATTGAATCAATGTGAAATTAGGATCCACTTTATTTTAAATAATATTGCACGTAAAAATTACTGATAATAAACGAAATTAAAACTGACAAACATAATATAATATTAAATGCAATTTTAATGTACACAATTGAACAAAACATTTACT